>JAJNNQ010000018.1:52242500-52842500 GCA_027886175.1 Phylloscopus collybita | reverse complement strand
GTCAGAAATGTTACTGGATACTCAGGGCTAATATTTGCTCACGTACAAAATCATCAACAGGGCTTCCATGTGGCTCTCCTAAAACACAGAGGTTGTGTTTGCCATGTTGTGATTTGGTTAAATGCCTCCACCCTCAAGTCTAGGCAGCTGAAGGACACTGGAGCTCACACTATGCCCCAAAAGGAAGGCAGCTGCCCCAGGAGAGTGGGAATGATGAGGCACACGGCACTCTGGGGTGTTTCTGCCCTACCTTGGGTACAATTTACTGCAGGATCATCTGTCCAGCCACTGACAGGAGTCAAGCTGTGATCAAGCTGAGCAACCAAACGATGTAGGAAATCAGTAGCTGACTACTGCACACACAATTTCATTTTCAAAGACGGATGTTCAAAGTCCATTATTGACATCTGTAGGAACTGAGTCACCAGAGTGATGGGGCCAGGCAGAGCGCCAGAACCACTCACTGCTCTCAAAGTAAACAACAGCAACTGAAGTTACACATTCACAGTCCATTTCCTCCAGCTTCCTCTGAGGTTTATTCTGCCTGGAAATCAACAACTTTCAACCTCCACACATTTCCTCACCAGTAACGTGGAAGGGACAGGGGAACAGCCTTGACCAATGGTCAGAACTCATTCAGAAGGTCTCTTCCCACTGCAGCCTGAAGTGGAAGGAATACCTGGCGTAGCAGCAGGAGTCCTTCTAGGTCCCATATTTGCATTTTGTGAAAGCAGATTATCTCAAAATACAAGTTCATTTACAAATCACTCCCTCCCCTCCAAAACCACTGATCAGAGGCAGTGGTGAGTGAGGCCCAAGAGCTGCCGAGGTCCCGCAGCCCCGGGTTCAGCCGCCTGCCCGCTTTGGGGTCCTGCTGCAGAAGCCCCATCCAAGGCCCTCCGCCGCGGTCTGCCAGCAGGGATTTTAGCCGGCTGCCTCTGCTGGGGGCACATGCTGCCCTCTCGTGGGAAGCCCTGCGGATGGAGCCCCGCTGCCTGGGCACGGCCCTGAGCGCCGGCAGCACCGCGGGGAGCGGCGCCCGCAGCCCGGCACAGCCTCACTGCCCCAGCTCCCCAAACCACCAAAAATCGCCCTAGCTGAGCCCCTTCCCGATATTCCTGGCAAGGACAGACCCTGAGAGGTGTCTGAGGGAGGGATGAGGCTCTAGCACCTCACATGAATTTGTTGTAGAGCATCCCTAAGCCAGACTGTCTTCTTCATCGGACTTTACCTCTCCAGTCCTGCATGAGGAAACACATCCTGCTGGCACAGAGAGGCCTTTTTTATCCACTCCAAGAGCAAATGGTCACGCTGGACTTGTGTCCTGCACAGAGCTGGGACAGGCTCATTTGTGATGTGCTTATTCCAGCACTGCTGCATCCCTCTCACACCACAGGCACTGGCTGCAGGGCTTTCTGGACTGCCCTGGGGAAGACAGCAATGCCTGCAGTGTTGAGCACTCAGTTCCTAGAGCTAAGCTTCCTTCTCCCACTGAATGAAGTTGCTGTTCTCAGCATGGATGAGCCTTTTCAGGGTTTTATTTTTGTAAGTTTGCTGAGAGAATTAGCACCTACGGGAGCCAGGGCACAGTAGTTGTGCTATGTGAGCCAGACAGGCCCCCTGAGCACTCTTCTGTCGTCCTGTTTTTAATAACTGCTCTCAGCTTTTCCACACGGCCCCTCACACCAGCACTACACCAGTAGCAGCAAGCTGGGGCCACCCAAAATCCATGAGCAGTGTTGTGTCACATACAGGCTTGTCCACTGGGCACAGAGACACTGGACTCCCAGTTTTCTGGAATGCTTCCCCAGTTTCCAGCTTAAACCTCACAAAAATCATGATCACCTCCCTTGACCTTAGCTGCTTTCTGTGGCTGGGTTTTACTCTGGGCAGCACCTCCAGGGGCCAGGTGAGCTGGCATTTTGCAACAGGTGACAGCTGCCACTCTTACATTTAACAGAGGCACAGAGGATGAGGCTTCCTCCAGTCAGGCATAAACCTGCCCAGTACAGAAGTGTTGCATGGCTGTTTGTAGTGTGCATAACAGGCAACATGTGAACTAAGGACTGCTAAACAACAAATTGCATCCCAGTTGACTGCTTCAGAATATTTCAGCTTCCAAAGTAACTTTTTCTCCCCTTAAAACTGTGATCCCTTCATTTCCTGATCCCCAGAATTGTCACAAAATGGAGATTTCATGGCATATGATTTGTAAGTCTACATTGCCTGTTGAATAAACTTCCCAGTGGAGAAAAGAGGGCTTTGGTTGCATCAGATCAAGTTTAGCAGCTAGACAGTGTGAGGGAATTTCCTTTATGAATTTGTATTTATAGATATCTCCAATAAGAAAAAAAAACTTGAAGGTCTCCTTTTCTGACCTGTTTTTTCTCACTGTGTACTAAACAGGCTTTGCTTCATGGAATTCAAAAAACTTACTCTTCAAAATGTGCATAATCACAGAAAAAGCTGTACTAACACACATATATTTAAACAGAGAAGAGTACCTTTTTTTTTTCTTTTTTAACACCTAAAGTGATTTAATAAGGTAGTTTAAAGAGCAGCATGAGAATGTCACACATAATTTGCCCTGACTTGGAGGAAAACTAGATGAACTTATCTGCTGTGTGGAATGTGTCCCTTGAGTTCTCTGACTCCTGTTTTCCCCCCAGGTGCTCTATTTGCATCACTGCTCCTGGATGTCCTCTACACTCCCAGCAGAACATGTGTTGTGGAAAGCAGACTCGCCACAAGTGGGACTGAAAATGTGCCTATGAGCAAAAGATTTGTTCAAATTAAATGGGTAGCAGCAGGAGGTGCTGTGGGATGGGTTTGTTCCAGGGATCCCCAGAAACAAACCCGAGTCTGGCTCAAGTTCTTTAAAGAGGACTTGCTTGTCTCCTCCAGCAGCAGCCTTGCACAAGCACAGTTGGAGTGGAGCAGCACCCAAAGGAAGAGTGTTTACATTTTTGTTGTGACAGGTTTTGCAGTCCACATCTATTGCATTTACAGGATGCAATCTATATGTATGAGAGAAAAAGCTTTTGCATTTAAGCTTGATTAATTCAGAAATATTTGTGGATCACTACCCTTGCATTCTGTTACAAAGGATTATCATAATGCTGTTCTCTCCTGCTTACCCACACCAGACCTCCTCTGATTCTTTGGATTTAAATAAGCCTCAATTCTTGCTCTCCATATTCCCCTATTAATTATTTCTGTTATGTAAACACCCAAAGCTCCCAGTCAGGATTTCGGCTCCCTCTGCTGTGGGAGTTCCCAGGATAGTTCACACTGACATTCCCTATCCCAGAGGGTATCTGAGCACTCGTGTCCAGCACTGGCAGCATTCACAGAATCAGGGAGAATATTCGAATAACACAGTTTCCTGCTGTGATCAGCCTGTAGCCACCACACCCTCCCAGGACCTCTATACTCCTGTATGTCATTTACTCTTTGCCACCTAAAGCAGGGTCACCTTCCCACAGCAAACAGCTGAACCACATAGTGGTGTCTCCCAAAACCACACCAAATGAGCCTGGGTGGGCACATTCAGTGAAATACAGATCAGTTCTTGTCACTGTGATCAAAGGAAGCTAAGGGTCAAGCAGACAATTGAGTAAATTAGGGAAGAAGATATTGGGATTACTTTTACAGAAGTTTGATATACTGACTAAACCTAATAATTTCAACATTATTTTTTTTAAAACCCAGTAAAACAGTATTAAAAATTATTATAGATTGACATATTTTCAATTTCCTGGACCTAATTCTACTTTTCAGTTCTAAGAAATTAAGCCAGTGAATTTAATGATACTGTGGTATAATCTTAAAAGTATTCTGGGATCTTGTGTCTTAACACATGCTTTCACCTTGTTTTCCTTGGTTTGGGGGTTTTAAAAATTATTTTTCATTTTAAACAATGTGGTTTGAGGTTGGGGTTTTTTTGCTTGTGTGGGGATTTTTGGTTTTGTTTTTTAGGAAAAATAATCAGATGAATCTACAAAGTAATAAAACACTTTGGAGTTACTTTAAGTTGTTTATCCTGTCTTCATGCAGCTTGTTACAACAGACCAATCGACTGTAGCTCATTATATAGGAGACATTTTTAGAATTAATACCACGATAATTTTGCTGTTTTACTTTCCAGAATTATGTGCATCATTAAATATGTGAAGAATTGTATCTGAGTATAGATGCAGGCTAGTAATATATTACATAAAACAGTGCTGTGGGAAGCAGATGTTCCCAGGTAAAGTGTATCTGATGTGCAATAACCTGTTAAACAACCATTAAATTTGTCAAAACTGTTATTTAGCACAGAAAGATAACTAAAAATATTACCCAAGAACTTCATGCAGCTAAAAGTTCACCGGTTTATTTCTCTTATCAAGAGTAACAGTCTGAAACATTTTACATTAATTTACAATCATCCAAAAGATCCTTATGCTTATCTCACATAGGTGACATTGAGTCATCCAGTTAGCACTAA
Source organism: Phylloscopus collybita (assembly GCA_027886175.1). Taxonomy (NCBI): domain Eukaryota; kingdom Metazoa; phylum Chordata; class Aves; order Passeriformes; family Phylloscopidae; genus Phylloscopus; species Phylloscopus collybita. The sequence goes on along the minus strand of JAJNNQ010000018.1, from coordinate 52,838,011 downwards.
TTATTACCCCAAAAATTAAATCTTGTTTTATAAGGTTAAACATTTTTGAGTCATTTGTTGCCAAAACACATCATCAGTCTACAACCACACAGAAAGTAGAAATTGAAATTTCTACAGAGCCGCTACCATCGCTATGAAGATACAATGCCAAGTGTTTACAACATTCTGCAAGTTATCACTTCTCCCAGCATTCAAGGTGGCCAAAATTCCCTCTTCACTTTTTACTGTACACACAGGAATTCCAGTAAAATGGGGAAATTCTGATCCATAATGTTCGATCAAGGGTAACAGAAGTGCTTCTGAGCCATTTGCTATTTAAGTAGGAAATGAACAGGGTTGTGGAACAGTGAGGATTCTTCTCTGAGAAAGGGCAGGTTTTCTCCTCAGCCTCAGACCGTGCACACTCCTCTCCTCCCAGCAATGAAAATGAATGGCCTGTGCTCACGGGGCAAGAGGAGCAAAGCTGAGATCACGGTGGGTCCCAGGCAGCTGTGCAGAGCTGCCACAGCAGGACTAGGAGAGGAGGTGCAGTGTGACAAACCCAGAGCACGGATCAGTAACCCGTGCACAGAGCGACACAGCCCACTTTCACCCACTGGAAACATTTGGATGCTTCTCAGCTTTGGCTTCCTTGAGCCCTGGTTGAAACCAACCACTGGCATGTGTGTCCCTCAGCACCCTGACACAGAGCTGTTCAGATCTGCAGCCTCCCTGGCAGGGAGCACAGCAAGAACTGGCCTGTTTTCCCTTGGCACCGAGCATGCAGCCCACAGCAAAGGGGCTGGCACACCCCACTCTCCCCACAGTGCCCCACCACCAGAGCAGGACTGCAGCCCCTGGGCCACCCCAGAGTGCTCCACTGCCACACAGAGGTGGCTCACTGGGGCTCACTGGCACACTGCATCCGGTATGGGAAGCCTCCAACAGTGCAGCCAAAGGGAAACTATCTGAAAATACCTTCCTGGGCTCTCTCCACGGCAGCACACTTCACCGCAGATGCAGCAAAGCCTCTCACCTCCCTGCCTCCTGTTCTGGCATTCCTCAGCCATTCCCCTCCCCAGCCACCCTGTCCAGTGCCCTCTGCCAGATAACCTGTCCTCTCTCCCCACAGAGGCAGCAGAGACCCTGCTCAGGATGAGGCACAGCTGCCAGGAGCACACAGGGACCTGTGCTCTTCCCCTCTGCCCTGCCTTGCAGCGGCCCTGCTCCCAGAGTGGCACTCAGCGCCCTGCCACAGCCATCCCGCAGCGCTGCTGGGGCCCACAGCTCGCTCTCCTGGCAGCAGCACAAACCATTTCCCACCTCTGGCCAGGCCGTGGCAACTCCTCCCCAGCAGCATGAGGGATGCAGCCCCCCACGGCCCCATCCTGAGAGGATCTGCTCCCCAGCTGTGGCCAAGGCCATTGTCCCTCCCCATCACAGCATGGCCAAGGTGTGTCCTTGCCCCACACATGCTGTGGCACAGCAGCTCAGCAAGCCTGAGTCAGGGGCACCCATTTGCTCCCAACAGTGCAGGGAGGAGACTCAGAGCCCAGCTCTTGGTGAGGGTTTCCTGTCACACTGTGGATGTGGTATTATTCACACACAGCAGTTAAATACCACATGCCAATGCAATGAAACCCAGCAGGTCTGGCTCCACACCCTGGGAAAGGGAGCATTTGTCCTGGCCACCCTGTGAAATGTAGGTACAGCTCCTAAGATGGCACAGAGAGGGAGTTGGTGCCTACTTAACCCCTTGGCATGGCCAGTCACCAAAAGACAGACATCAGAAATCCATTTTCAAATGGATGGGACTGTGGCTATCTTCCTTCAAGGCAGAAGGTCTTCAAGGTACATTACTCTGAGAGAACAGACTGTATGGCCAGAGGAGTTTGTAGGTTTGGACAGAATAGCACTGAGAACATTTTGATCAACACAGGGCCCTACAGGCCCTCTCAAAATAGCCTTGTCTTCAATAGGAAACACAGCCTGAGGAGAAGGACACAGAGCTTGGGAATCCTGAGGAACAATTTGCCATAGACAACTTTTGTAGCCACAGTCTGGCTGAACTATTGTACCTCTCCTTCTGTCCAGCCAGACAGGGAAAGCAGCTCTTCTCTGCTCAACAAGGCCATTGCAAGGTGCTCAGAAAACACAGAGAATGTAACAGCTGAGGCTCATACAAGAACCTTATTCAGCTTTAAACACTGTTGTACCAAGAGCATCATCTATGCAAAGCCTGCATTTAAAATGGGGCTTCTGTGTTCACCTGCAGGTGCACAGAGGACAGAATTTTACACAACTTGGGAGATGCCTTTTGCTGTCCCAGGCCTATGCACAGGGACAGCACTGGGATTTAGGAAAGAATCTGATCTGTTCTAACAGTTGCAGACAGCCCAGAATGGAAATGTCCAGCGGGTCAGGGCCACTTTCCATTGCTGTGGTGCCCACAGTTTATTCTGGTATCACTCCATGTAAGGCAATAGGCCCCTAGCATGGACATGGTGTGAGCCAGACCCTGAACATTCAAGCTGATATTCAACCCTTTGCTTCATGCCACATGTAGTTCAGAGAAAAACTGTGCCTTCTGTAGTTCCTGGACTCACTGGTTTGAATTAAAACTATGCCAACCTTAGCTCTGAATTTCCTGCGTAGCAAATGTTAAGAGAGACATCAATCTTGTTCTCACTTTCAGCAAGACCAAACACGAACCCAGCTTTGTTGAGGTAACAGGCATTAATGGCAGCCCAGGGTTCATCCCAAACCACACTACTTAGCCTGCCTGTCCTCATTAGCTTTTAGAGGTGCTGATGAAGCAACAGGGCAGAGCTCTACAAACTTCTGCTTGGCACCCTTCAGTTACAGAAATCATGGGCTGTCTCCAATTCAGGGCCCCGTGAAGTATCCTTTGGTACCCAAAAGGTATTATCTGGAAAGGAATCAAAATTCTGTTCACCAAAATATTTATATTAGCTGAGAAAGCCAAACTCTGCCAAGAACGGAGCTGGCGAGCTTCCCTGGAGTGTCTCTGCCAGTGTGTAAAACACAGAAAGCAGCCCCACCTACCACAGCCCCTCTGTGCATGCCCAGGGCTGGTTCAGCTTTTAAGTACAGTGCCAACTATTTGTAAGGCCTCAGAAATCTGGAGACTTTGGAGCGCAGCAGCCGAATGAAGGATCTGGGGAACATCTCTCTTGACTCTTGGGCTGTGTACTTGAAGTAGTTCTGTGGATGTGCCAGCACGTCAAACAAGGCTTTTATCAGCTTCTTGTCCTGGGAAAAGGGAAGAAGATTGTATAGGAGTTCCACAGAGGAGTTATGGTCAGTACTACCAAAGCTTAATGCCTGCCTAACTCAAAAAAGATTATGGGCATTTTACTTTCCAAGTGTTTCAGGGGCTTGGAAACGTAGCAGAGCAAGGCTGAGTTTCTGGCTCCTGGGAAGTCACTAGTGTTCCACATTAGTAGCTCCAGAATTTCTTCCCTCCTCATACATCCAAGAACAGCAAACAAACCACAAAACAAACACACACTTAAGCTGATATCCAACAAAATAAAGGCATGCACTCAACTTGCCTATGGAAGTCCCCTAAACAAGATCAGAGAAATCCACAAAGAGATTTCTTCCACCCTGGGAGGAAAAGCCTTTGCTAATCTACAGGCTTCAAGGAGCAGAGGGTCCAAGTGCTTTCCCAATAAATTAATTTCCCTGGTAGTTCTGATCCACCCTCAATCCCTCTGAGCAAAGGGTCCCTTATCCACTGCTCTAAACAATCAGGATCTGCTGATTCACCCCGTTTCCCTGAAGCAGCAAAAGTCTGGTGCACCAAGGAGCAGACCTGATGCAGAGCAGGAAGCAAACTCACTCCCACCAAATAATATAATTTCCAATCAAAACCAACATGTTTCGTGGAAGAAATGTACCTTAAGTATTTCTTGATGATTTTCAGATGCATAAAGTCTGCCATCCCGAACAATGTCTTCTATTAGTTCTTGGTAATCCTCTGTGGGGAATGCACAAGAGAGTCATTTGCAGGTTCACTTCACTTACATACTCAGTACCTCCTGTGGTTATACATGGAAGCCCTGCCCTCAGAAGAACCAGTAATGCTTGGCCCTCATATTAGCAGTCAGAAAATATTCCAAACACTTTTCTTTTTTTTATTATGAGAACAGTGTAGTCTGCTGAGCTGCTCAGCATCAATCTGTCAAAAGCAAAGGAAATCATAAAGCACCCAAGATTGAAATGCATACTGTAACCAAGTAACCTGCTTCAAACCAGCTGAACTGCAGCAACCCATCTGTACAACCTGTTATTGACTTCTTTCTACGGGAAGAAGCAATAAAAAAAATTATGTAAGAGGATGCTTTTTTAAAAGTAACCCCCCTGGTCAATCATAACCTGAAATTCTTCGAAAGGAGAGGTTTCCCCAGAAAAATTATTTATCCACTGGTGATAAAACTCTGCAGACCACAGCAGCGATGACTCCCTCACAATTAATCCAGTGTGAACAGAACATACAACATCAGTTCATTTAGGCTGAAGTGCTAATGCTCAGCCCTAGTTTCACACCTCGTGATTCTGACAAGGGTGAGGTGAAAATCCTTCCCCTCAAGGTTCTTTTCAGTATAGATATTTTGCTATCTGATTCTAGGTCACAAATGGAAGCAGGAACACCATAAAACACAGGTACTTGTGCTCTACCTAATTCCTAACTGGGGCCACTCAAGGAAAATGGAAAGGCACAGAAGTTCATAAAACTGAGATTCTGTCTCTGAGCTCTGTAATTTGCAGGCCAGAGCCCAGAACCCCAGCTTTTTGTTTGGAAGGCATGGTGGCACTTAAAAGACTGCAGTGCACTGCAGCATTCCTTAAATTGGGTTTAAATGAAACAGCTCCTTGAAGCAGCTCCTAGTGACACTGCTGGGAGCGCTGGGCTGCCCTGCTGCTCAGGGAGGGGAGCTCTGCTCTGCTGCAGCTGCACTAGCCCACTCCAGCCCAGCTGCTCACACCCACTCACCATCATAAGTTACATAAGGAACTTGGAATCCTTTGGCACTGTTCCCCTCGTTCGACTTGAACTGGATCCACAGCTTCTTGGACCTGGAAGTGAAAGCTATGGGGCGCTCGTAGGTCTGGCAGGTCTCGTAGGTGGTCACTGAGTTGGAAGAAGCTTTCAAAGCAAACACACGACAGGCAGCTGTGTGACAATGCTTCGTGCTAAAGAGCTGGAAGAACATTGAACCACCACCAGAAAAATGCTTGCTGGTGTTAAGAAAACTCCTCAAAATGTGGCATGCCATCAGTGCATGGCAGGCTATCAATGAGGGACTTCTTGGTGAGGGAATACTTTCCTTTTTACTAAAATAACAGTCTACTGTTTGAAGGACGTGCCTATGCTAGAAACTGAGGTTGTTTTTCCACACATCAGGCACCTGTAAGGATTAGCAAGCATTTCCTCTTTCCTAACCCAGGCTAGAACTGCTTAGCATAATGCCTGACTGGTTAGCTTGAACAACCTACCCCCTTCTTAACATTTCTCTCAGTTCACTGATACACCATGGCCTTGTACCCTTGTTTCACTGAAAACTATGGGGCAGCATTGCCAAATAGGACTTCTCCATTTAAAGAAATTTCTGCTCTTAAGCAGAGGCCAGGCAGGCTACATTCAGTTTCTGCAAACAGCAATGCCTGTGAGAACCCTGTGTTGCCCACTGAGACGTGCCTCAGTGGGTGTTTCAGACTCACAGCTTTTTCTCATCACCAGGTAGTCTCCACACTCGTCTTCTATGGGCAGGAATATTTCTGGGACCACGATCAGGATGCGGCGCTTCGGCGGTGGGTTGATATTCCAAGTGCACTCCGTGTTGGCAGGGTAGTCCCCAGGATAGTTGGGGGATTCAATATATCCAGTGTAATCTCCCAGTTCCCCTCCACACTGCCTGTCTGCAAAAGGAACAGGGTATGCAGGACAAGGCTAAGAGAGGCCACCCTACAGCTCTCCTGCAGTCACCCTCAGCCTCAGGGGTGACGGACACAAATGTTTTCCTTTTTGCATCTGCTGCAGGTACAGTTCTCTTTGCCAGCCTCTCACATTTCTGTGTAGGTGTGTTTACACGTGTCTGTGTGTATACAGGGACTCCAGAGGCGGCTCTGAGCAGTCACCTCTCTACCCTCCATTCTCCCCCTTTAATTTACCCTCAGCTTCCCACACCACAGCTGCCATAAATCCAGAACAGTGCCTCTCTTTGTACTTGACTCTTTCCAAGGTTGTTATTAAGAAGAAATGGTTACTGGAGCTGTTAGGTTTTGTGAGTCAGCTTCCATTCCTCTTAATAGGAGGGAACAAATCAGGGTGCTGAGGACACAAACTCTGCTATGTCAAGTGAGAAAAGATTGAATAGCAAGACCCTGAGCAACCCAGCATCAACTGGCAAAACACAATCATCACTTACCTTGACAAGGATGAGGGAACCAGTCTGCAGAAATGGTCTCTCACAGACCTCAGTGAGCCATGTGGGGTGATATGCAGGCAGGCAGCAAAAGAGGAGTAGCAGCACCTCTGCCCTCTCTCCAGCTCCCTGGAGCAAAGCTGGGTTTTGCCCTTAGAGCCACTCCGAACATTAATGGATCAGACTTTTTATTAGTAAGAGAGCACCAAAACCATCTTGCTGTACTTACTTTTGCACTGTGTTATGTTTGTTGACCCATCAAAATCAGTAGTGGTGTTTCCAGGGCAGGAAATGCAGTAATTTTGTCCAAACTCAGGCTGGTACGTCCCGATTGCGCAGCGAATACACCGGTGAGTTGTGGTGTTGTAAAAGTGGCCAGGAGAACACTGAACTGGACAGCAATTGAATAATCATGGTTTAAAAAGTGGCAGTAGCATTCTAGAATATGCTTTTGTACGTTTGTGTAAGACCTAGTGGAATTTCAGAAACTGAAATGCCATCTTAGTAAACTGCGGGGGTAACAAAAAAGAGATAATTTAGCAAATTTCAGTTCATCAGGTCATTTTGTGCAAGTTCAAAATTCCCAAATGCAACACTGTAGAGTGGTTCTGTGAGAAAGCAACAATAAAACCATATTAATAAACTATGAGGTTAACAAAGCAATTTCAGTTTATCAGGTTATTTTATGCAAGTTGAAAAGATCTACTATCAAATGTAGTTTTCTATGCTGCACAGTCCCTTTTTTTTTTTTTTTTTAATTCCTTTAAGCTCTTCTTACTCCCAAATAATTCTTGCTGAGTTTTGGAAGCTAGCTCAGCCAGGAGTCCTTCCCTACATGCTGCCCCAATCCAAATGCTTCAGATAAGCTCCAAATAGTTCTTGCATCTGTGATTCCACGTCTCATGTGGCCTCTTCCACATGCAAATTCCTGAGCTCTTCATTCCAGTTAATAAAAAGAATTCCTTTAATCCCCACTCCAATTTGAAAACTGAACCTCATTTATAGACTTGGTTTTGTTTATGTTAAATAAAACTGAAATCAGCTCCTCTTATCTTGATCCAGAGTTTTAACATTGTGTTTTAGTACTTCAATTTCACAAAATTAAGTATGGAAAAACAGTATTTGTGGGTTCAGTGATTCTACACTGAAGGAAACTATTAGATATCACACTACTACCAGTAACATTCATTCTTCAATGATTCTGCTGAATTCTTATAATATGTTGTAATTCTCAATAAACATACCTTAACTGAAACGAGAGAGATCTCTTAATCCAAGCCACCACCAAATGTTTGCATTAGGACCTTATTTCTATCCCTTATTTCTGCTCTGCAGCGGTAGAGTTTCTGTTAAAGACTTTGTTCTCTAGTGATTTCTATAAATTTTTATATTTATTATTTATTAAATTATGATTTATATATAAATTACCATGCTTTTGGTAATCAGTTTTAGAAAGAGTTGAAGTTTTACTGAATTTCTTCACAGCCAGGTCAGGCCAACCAGCTGTGAGACTCCTGGAAGGATTGACCCTTAGAAGGAGAAAAAGCCTTCTCTGAATGCCCCGCTTGAGCAGCAGCAGCACTTCCTTTTGCCTGGGATCAATGCAGTTCATCAGAAAAATCTTGGCCTCACCTCTGGTCTCACAGTCCTGAAACACGGATGCCCCGCTGTGCCTCGTTGTTAGACCTCCTCCACAGGGAAAGCAGGACACTCTCCCAGCTTCAGGCTGGTATGTCCCAAGGGGACACGGCAGGCAGGGCTTGAAGCCATCAGGAGAATATTCACCAGGGGAGCACTGATCTAGGAGAGGAAGAACACACACTAGAGATGAAGGCATGTTAGTGAGCCTGCACAAACTGCTCTCCTTCACTGGGGCAGCTGGAACCAGGGTTCCCAGAAATGAATGCTGGCAACAGCCAGTGCTTAATGCCTGCAGTGTGCACAGTAAAGCAGACACTGATAGCCCTCCCTGCTGGTGAGGTCCTCTGGGAGCTGGAACGGATTTCACACTTTGCTGCAAGGTCCACTGGACACTCAGCCTGTCCAGTGCTCTCAGCACATCTGTACAGTGCAACTATGTAGTGATTATCTCCTCAGTCTAGCTAGAGAGCTCTTGAACTCCTCCCTAATGAAATCATTTAGTATTGAAGCTAAGATGCCAAAAAAGTCCTTCTGGATTTCTGTAAGTACTTTAATCTTAATATTATTGACTATTCTTATTTCATGACCATTAGCGTTACTGGATTGTGTGAAAACCTCAAGTGCAACAAGCAATCATGCAAATTCACTAAACTAAGCATTATGCCTCAAAAGACTTTTAAAGCAAAAATATTCTTGCCATTCCTCTGATACTGGATCTTGGGCAATGATTATCTGTGCACTGGACTGCTGCATGCTGTGTGGTGCACAGACAGCACAACCCAATGTAAGTGATTTTTCCTTAATCACACACCTCAGTACTATCTAGCAAGCCCAGCAATATTCATGACTACCTTTGAAAACTTCTGGTTTTCAAACTTTTCACAAAAGAACTGGCTTCAGTGCTGGTATTTAATAATTATCCTGCCCTGGAAAGGCACAAAACACTGTTGCAGTTGTTCAGCTGTGCTGAAAAATTCTGTCCTTTTAAGACCTGTTACGATAATAAACTGTTAGTTTTAGTTTATAGCTCCAATAAATCACTCAGTGAATAGCTGTTTTGTTAGGAAGTTAAATTGGCCTTGGCTTCATTTCAGGATATATGACTAACAACAAGCAGGGCATTAACTACCGGTCATGATCAATGATGAAGAGTTTTGTTTATGGCTGATACACTGAGAGGAATAGTTGAGTGCTCCTCCTTAGCTTAAAAATAAAATGCAGCAGGTTAAGCAATGCTCTGTAGCTTATCAATGAGAGCTTGTGAGGAAGTCTTCACTCCTGGTTCTAACTTTTTCCACCACACATCCCTTCTGCCCTCATAAGGACACACATTCATTTGCTCCCACACTTTTCAAGCCTTTCTCCATTTTATAAACATTCCTACAGAACACTCATCTCTGTACAACTTGTGCACTTCCACAAACATGAATGAATTCAGGCTTTCATTGCAGCACTCCTAATAAGGTAAGGAGAGAGCACTATTTACAATTCCACGACAAGGAAAGACAATTCAGGGCTAGGAAAGGTGATTCTGAGAAGTGCCTACTGACCTCAGAAACCTAGAAGGAATGGAAAGAGCTGAGCAAATCCCCTTTCCTCATACAACTCCATGGCTCTAAGGGAAATTAATGCTCTGAGTGGTCTTGCTAGAAAATACCTGCTCTCTCCCCTTAGTTTACCTTTTTTTCATTCACCTTAATGGCATGTCAAGTTTGGGATGGTTTGAGGGGTTTTGGGGTTGGGTTTTGTGGTTTTTTTTGGTTGGTTTGTTTGTTTTTTGTTTTTTGGTTTTTGCATTTGGGTGTCTCTCTTCTGTTTTGAACAGAAACACTGACCATAAAATTCCAGTCTTAAAACTGCACTTCAAGTTTCCTAAACTTGCTCAGAGTCCAGCAGAACAGTAGGGCATCTATCAGAGCTCAAAGGAAACCTGCCCCAGGCAGGAATCAAACCCACAAGCAGAAATGTTGCATTTGAGAACCTATCCCATCAGATCTCTCTTGACAACTTTACCATCTGCATCTTACTTGCCTTGAAACCACAGGTGAAAATTGTGGGGCTCCCTGTGGAATACAGCTGAGTTAATCCAAATCTTCCTAAGTTATTTAGCAAAGTGCCTAATATTTGAAAATTTGCATTGAGGAAATAAACTTAAAAAAACCTCCTCAGACATCACTGAGATCCTCAATCTATACCAAAGGAAAACTTTTCCATTAAATGTGAACCACTTGAGTTCAAGTATTTCCTTCTGATTTTCCTAAGAGGTGGCAACAACAGAAAGAAAAAAGGCTATCTAGCTACCACCATGCACCACAGGTGTGCTCAAAACCAGCTGGAAAAAGCTCTGACTTCTGAGACACACCAAACACTTGAGGCTTTGACTGACCCTATGTGCACTTGAGAAAAGAGGTCAGTACACCCACATACAGATTTTGCTATTCACAGTCTAACAAGTACTCAATATTCAATGCAAATATTAGAATTACTCACTCCATGCCATGTCCAAGTTTTAATGCCTCAAACTCATGAATGTATCTGTTTCTTCACGTGACTACATCAAATCAAGCTTTTCAGAGTGGTACAAGTGTCCAGACAGTTCGATCCATAAACACATTCCCTGTAAACTGCTCCCAGTTCCTCCTCTTCCTCCACCTGGGAATGTTTCAAGCAGGCCACTCATCCAGCCCCACTGGAGCACAGAGCTGGGGCAGTGAGGAAAGCCTGTTTGGAAGCTCACAGCATTCACAGGGGCCCAATTTAGCATAACAAATAGACTTAGTGCTAGATTCAATCATAGCAACATTAATAATAGGAGCACTATTTCAACACAGAAATCATCCCACAGAACTCCATAGGACTGTGCACAAAATTAGGATGAACCTTCTCCTTAAAAAAAAAAAAAAAAAAAAAAAAGCCCAACAAAATTAACCAAAAAACAAAAATCCACCAGAAACACCTCTATGAAGTTAAACTTTTCCAGATATATTGCTTAAAGAAAACAAGTACAGAAGTTTATGAGCTTCATTTTTCAAAATTAGAAACTGCATGTCCCCACCTGACATGTGAGAAACAACCCAGTCAAAACTAGATCTGAAGATTTGCAAATAATGACATTAAATCACGATTCCACTGGCTGGCTTTGCTCTTTTTTTTTTTTTTACAGAAACTTGATTGTTTTTCTCCAAATGAACAAAAGAACCAATTGCCTCTAGTAGACTTCATTTCTGCAGCTACTGTCTTTGTTTATCTTCAATACCCATTAAAAACCTGGTCTTAAGTCTCATGCAGCTGTTTTAAAGGAGAAAAAAAAAGTGAAAGCTTTTCTGATGCAAAAACAAGAAGAAAAGGGGGGTGGGGGGGAAGAGAGGGGCCCACAGGGAACCAGGATTAACAGTTACAAAGACATTTAAAGGCTCTTCCCCTCTTTTCAACACATTAGCCTTTGAGCATTTGCTCCTATAGACAAACGCTGTAGTATCTCAGGGGCTGAGAAGGTGAACCTCATAAAGGAGGTCATGATCCACCAATTCACCGTTCTCTTAAGAATGATGCCTTGACTTTATAAGGAAAATCACCAACAAGTGATGCAAATTGATTCTGAAGCGGCATCCTTCAAGTTATTGTGTTTTAGCGGGTCACACATTTGGGTCACATGAGATGGTTACACATTCTAAGGATTTATGTTTTGAATCTATGATTTTTCAGGGCAGGCAGGTTAGCAGGAAAAATAGCACTCTTTTTCCCCGTTTGATAATTCATTTCTTCTTCTTGGATTTCCACAAAATAATAATAAGAAAAAAAAACCAATCAAAACAACAGTCGTGCAACATAACTATTAATTCTAACAACTGCAAAGGCAGGCAGCACTTTGCTGTTCCTCTTTTAGAGGCCTCTCTCATACTTTTATAATGCCAGTATCATACCACACAGAAACCTTTGAGAGGTGGTTCATCATTTTGGACGAAATGTTATTATCTTATTTGCACCCTCTCAGCTGAGGGGACAAAGCTGCTGAATGCTGAGCAACAAAATCCACTGACACCTCCCACACAAGATAGAGCTGCTCATCACTTACATCAGAGCAGTGCCTCTGCCAGTGCTGCTCATGCCTGCTGTTCTCTGAAGTGACAGCTCTCTGGGGGAATCCACTTGCAGCTACTGTGGAGTAAGGACATGCTGTCATGTCCTTTTTTGCACCCATTTCAGGAAGTGGTAATTCTCAGTGCCTCCTTCCACCTCTGAAAGTATTGGTGTGTCCAACACAAAAAAAGTAAAACAAAAAAAAAAAAAAAAACCCATCAAACAGCATAGGGTTTAAGAGTGGAAGAATTTAAAGCAGTGGAAGAGCAGCTAAATTGCTTGTTGTTTGGACTTATTTTCTTTCAGTACAGAGGTTTCTGTTAAATCACTTTCTGAGAAGGGGTTGGTAGTATTTAAACAGTTGGTCTTTGGCTGTTAAATCTCTCTGAAGTCAAGCTCATCCTGGAGAAGGAGCACTTGTAGCCAGGCTAATGAGTGAAACTGCATTCTCCCCAAGAGAGATCTCCTCTCAAGGAAGCATGCAGTATTTCCAGCATGCTCAGTGGGTTCACACGCAGTCTTGACACACTGACATTCCAAAACGGATGTTTGTTACCTTCCACTTCAATGCAGAACAATCATATTTCTGCTAAGAGAATCCAGTTCTCTGGGAAGCTTGATGAAAGTTCCATTTTGCTATATGCATTTCATGTGATATCCATGATTATATGGACCTATCACTGGCTGCTCCTTGGAAGCCACACTCAGGACTTCATGGGATTAACCAACATGAGCCAGTGCCGAATGGGCTCATCATAGATACAGAACTCACACATAACAAGGTAGAAAAATACAACATTTGAGCCTCTAAAGCATCAGAAGATCCCAAACAGAACTGTACAATAAACAGCAAAGTTGAAATAAACCACACTGTCCCTTGGAATCAGCAGTGAATTCCCTTTTACCACCAATAGCTGTTTAAAGAACAGCAGGCAGGTAAGTGCAAGCATCCAGCATATTAATAAGGATAGAATACCCTGGAAACCACAGGTAATTTGTTCCTGGTGCCTTTCTAAAGCTTTTCCTCTGCTTGTACCCCACTCAAAACCGTAGGAGTTAAGACAGGAAAATCAGGGATAGAACTACCTCACCAGAAATGTGAAACCAAATGAAATGTACCTTGCTGCTGCAATTGCAGGCCAGTTACCCAGCACAAAAGTGGTGAGAGCAGGAGCTGGACTTTCCCTCTGACACTGCTCAAATATAAATAATGTTTCAGGCAGTGCTGTGCCAGGAGAATTCTATCACAGGAAGAGGACCACCAGAGGACTGTCTGAATAAACAAAACTGTATCTAACCTAGCCATACTCCAAGTATTTGAAACCAATGAAGTAAAACCTGCATTTCACTCTGTAGCTGCACCAAAGAAGACTTGTAAAGCCCTTTGGCTTGCTTTGCTCCCTCACTGTTCCCTACTCCTCTGGACAGACTGAGCAAAATCCCTTTGCCAAAAAAGTCCTTTGCTGTCCAGAGGCCACACCCACCACCTGCACTGAATCCGTCTGCTGACCAGTATCTCTTCCTGTGCAGCCACTTTCTCCCCAGAACCGCTAGCAGGTCTAGGTGAGCAGACCCTTAATCCCATCCAGAAGTTGCCAAGCAGCTCTGCAAAACAATCAGATCAAAACAAAGGAACAAAACCCCAAACACCCTCTCCCACACAGATCCCTGAGCTAGCTTCTTGCCTTTCTTCACACTGCTCCCATTCTATTCTCCTCTCCCCAGCCTGTCTCTGAGCTCTTTCTGGCTGGCAGTCCAAGCAGCAGCAGCAGCAGCCCCCCAGTCCTACCTTAACCATTCAGCCTGGGACAATCAGCTTTTTCTAGGGAAATGAAGCGTTCCTAACAACGCTGCCCCTCTGTGTATTTTATGTCCTCTCAGCAACAGTGAGCTGTCTGCCCAGCTTCCCAGCAGCCTGACAAGGGACATGGGGAGGTTTCAAAGATACTCATTTTCTGTGCATTTAATGAAAATAAGTGGGGAACAAGTGCAAGGAGAGAGACCTTAACATCTGTGTAAGTGAAAGACCGTGGTGCGAGTTCCACCTCCTGTTTGGTCACAGCAAATCTGCACAAGGATATGGTCTGAATAATTCAGCTGAAGAGAGGAAGGTTCGTTTAGTGATTGCACCTCCTTAGGCACCAGCAAATCAAACCATAAGGCACAAGGCACACAGGGTCATTCCACTGCTCACAGCAGCACCTTTAGGGTGTCCAAAACAAACTGTGGCACCAATTCAGCAACAGAAAAGGCCTGACTTCTACAAGCTGTTCCTCAAAACCTTTGTCTTCATATGCTCAGTGACTCTGGTTTAACCATGGGGAGGCTGTTTGTGCTCACCACACCTAAGAACTTCCCAGGCAGGCATTCCCCAAAAGCCCCCTTCCTCTCTGAACTAGCACAGAAATGCAAGGTATGCTTCTAGTTTGTGCTGTGACATTAAAGTGGTTCTGCAGCTACCTAAAAAATCATGTTTCTTTGCTGTTTCAATTTCTAATTGGAATTCACACTGCCTTCTTCACCTGCAACATTTTTAGCTTACTCATAGCTGTTTTTTTCCAGATGAAATCACAAATATCTTCAGAGTCATACTGTGCAACTGGACTGAGACAGATTTTTTCAAAGCCTTCCTCTAGCATCCAACAAAATAGCTTGAAAATATCCTTGTAAACTCATCTTGGTGACCTTTCCAAAATTTTTCAGATGTATTGCAATGTTCCAAGAAAAAAAAAAAAAGAGCTCTTACTGCTTTTTCCAAGATTTCCTGGGTAATTCCCTGCTTGCTTGCAGAGATATTTTAAACAAATTTTCTGCTCTACGAATCCAAGTTTTTCTAGAGTTAGCAAAACTGGGTTGGAAAATCTGTTCTGAGGCCAAATGCTGCTGCTGGAAGACATACTAGTTCAATGTGACAATAATTTTAAAGGCTTGCTGATTCACAATCCACCTACAGGCTGCCCACCCCATGCAGCCTGAATTAGCCGTCATGGTTGTTAGGCCTCTCTTAAGAGGTAACATCTGACCCCTCTCCTTAACTTTTGTGCTTTGGAAGCATTTACTGTGCACTGCATTATGGTGGTGCCCTCCAGTGCCATGACAATTAAGACTTTTCTCAGTGATGGCCTATAAACTCTCCATGAATTGATAACTCTGCCATGAAGATTCTCTGGGACTCCGAGCTTAGTCGGCAAAGTGAAGGTGACTGCATGAGATTCTGAGCAGCCTTTTCCTTGGGACGAGGGAGAGATGAGGTGTGCACAAGCTCAGCATTACACTGAACACTAAATGTAGTCTTAAAAGAACATGGGTGATGTTCAGGCCATTGGTGCCTGATGTTACTCCCAGCATTTCCACCCTCGAGCGTACTGCAGGCCTTACCTCAGCCACGGTGCAGTGCAGTGAGCCCTTGTTCTACTCTCTAACACATCAATTGCCAACAATAACTTCACAGAGAGAATTTCAGCAGCACTAACAGCACCCCCACCTCTGCACACAGAGCCCTCCTCTCTGCTGGACAGCACCATCCCTCCGAGCTCAGCAGGCCTGAGCCGAGCAGGGAAGCGCAGCAGGAGCTCCGTTCCCTGCTCCCTCCTGACTCACCACATCTGCTCCCCGGGTGCAGCTGCCCCACGCCGCAGGCCTGCTGGGGCTCCGATGGCTTGAGAGCCTTCCTGGCCACCTCGTGCTCCGTGCCAGAGAGGCGGATGCGGAACTGGTCCCTGCTGACCGTCTTCCGTAGGGTTCGGATGGTTTTACGGAACCGCTTCTCCGTCTTCTTCCGCGCGCAGCGCACGTCGCACGTGTCTGAAAAGCACCAGGGGTGGGAGCTGCTCTCAGTGACCGTGCACAAAATCCCACCCAATTCCAAACACCAACCAGCTCAAATCACTGAGAAAGCGATTTCTGGGAACAAGTCTGAAGTCCTCAAGGACAAATACACTGGGGAGCTCTTTGATCTTTGAAGCTATCCCCATCTCTCACCCTTTCTGAAGCAGTAAAACTAATTTTCAAAACAGGAGATACTTTTTATCATCATTTTGCATACAGGCAGAAGTGAAAAACACAGAAATTAAGAAGCAAATGGCAAGAAGCTTCAAACCGCACCTGGAATTATTTTCCAACCAACCTGTCACCTCCTTCCGGCTCGTTTCAAGCTCAAAGTCCGCGGTGATAAAAATCTCTCTAGTCGCTGTCAGTCTACTGAGGGCTCCGTGAACTTTCTTGCCAGAGCTGCATGTTAGGTTTACATAGTGGAAGCTCTCCATTACTGAATTTTGTCTCTCTGTATGAACAAAACCAAAGGAAGCAAAAGCTTGGCCAGCTCTGTTACCGAATGCTCACCTCTGCTCGGCACGCGTGAAGAGCTAAAGAGGGGCAAACCATCCCCTGCACGTGCCAGTAAGAGAACAGTTTGGCCAGTCTCTCACCTGGTGCACCCTCACACAGAACCATGACCATTCTCGTGGCTTCAATGAGGAAATAAGGTTTAGATAAAGGAAACACCCAGAATAAGCTCTGGTTCTGGAGTACGTAACTTGTCACTGAGCATTCAGCGCAGTTTCTCACTGTTACTCTGCTAAGGACAAACAATCAGACACACTGATTCATCATATTGTTTAATGACTCCTTTCCCAATTTTTTTCTTTTTTTTTTTTTTTTAAAGTACTCCTCCTCATTTTCTGCTGACTTTGTAAATTCCCAGGCTATTCTTTCTGCTTTGGAACAGATGGAAGAGCTGACCTCACTGCGTCCATCTGGGGCTGCTGAAGTATGAAAGGAAGACAAGAGAAAAGAGGAATAACCCTTTGACAATAGAGTCAGCATAAAAAGGTCAGGAGATTCTTCAACGAGGCATCAGACAGTAAGGAGCAGGTGAGAAAGGAAAGAAGAGAAAGGTAAAAAGAGGAAGAAAAGTAAGGAATCAAATTAACAAAAAGAATGGTTGATTTTACTGAGAATTTATTAGCAGTTTTACAAACAACAAAAAGGTAAGAACTGTCCTAGCAAGGCTGTGAGGATGCCACAAGGAAATCCTGGGATCTGAAATAACTGCTGCAAGAGTCATGGCCAAGCAGGAAGAAGTGAAGATCAGAAGTCAGTGAAGAACTGAAAGCCTTCAGTCCTCTGTGCTTTGCTTGTGGTGTACTTCATATATGGAAATCACTTAACCCCTGAGCTATGGCTCTATCCTCCTTACCTGCATTTTTATGTTCATACCTGGTATCATCTGCTCCAGACCATCTTGAAACATCTCAGTCTTTTTCAAACTACATTTTCCTTCGTTTAATTTAAAGGTTACGCTTATCTTGATGGCTGAAGCATCTTCAGGAAGAAACAAGGAAGCACGTTATTTAAAAAAAAAAAAAAGAGGAGTAGAAAACTGAGATAACCTTAATGTCACACCATAATGGTGACAACAAAAAATATGCTGATACGAAGTGATCATCTCAGGAAACCTAATGAGATGCCAGAACCCTCCTGCTGTGAAGCTGGTTCACAACTGGAATTAGAATAAAGTGTAGTACATTTTATTAGGGAAAAAAAAAAAAAAAAAAGTGAGAGAGAGACAAAGGAGATCAAGACCAGATCTACTATTGGGTGAATCGAATAAGGGTGAACTGAAATCAAAGGAGATACCCCAAATCATTTCAGAAAGTAATTTATGTCTATGGTTCTAAATGCTTTCTAAACTTTGCTGTCCAACAGCTCAACCTAAACACATTGTATGTTGCCAACACTGTCCAGGTTTGGATGACTAAAAGGAGACATAACTCCTTGTCCAAGTGTTTATTTCACCACTGATCTTTTTCTTTATTTTCAAGTCTCAGTTTGAATGATGCTGATGAAGCAGCATAAGGGAAAATTTTCTGCAGTGATCATGAACTACAATGAAGAGGAAGAAAAAAGGAGATAGATTACAAGAGGGGAAAAAATGCCAACAGAAATACCTTTGTTTCACAGTTATCAAAGAAAATAAATCAGTCTAACTATGTAACAGTAAATGTGGTGATTACCCAGCCAGCTGGAAGCGTTTGCATTTTGCTGCTTTTTCTTAAGCTGAGAAGACCTGCCACAGGTGAGGGTGTAGGCATCTTGTGTTCCTAACAGACAGACAGACAGTAAGGACACAGGCACAGTGCACACACTGAGGACTCATTTTAAATTTCCTGATCGGCATCAACACAGGCTGTTGCTCATAAAATACTCCACATTGGAGCTTGTCTCTTCCTAAGCCATTCCAAGGATGCAGGAGGAGAAGGAGCGTCAGCCCCGTAAGGAGCAGCCGGGTCGGCAGCCGTGTCCTGTGGGATGGAGGGGCTGGGTGGGCAAAATCTCAGACCCCACGCAGGGCTGGAATGCCTTTGCCCCATTCACCAGTGCCTCTCAGGGCCAATTAAGGAATGGCCCAGGGAGCACAGAGAATTCTTCCCTGTCCTCCCCAGCTTCAAAAGGAGACTTGCTGTGAGAAGGGAATCTGAGGGTAGAGTGGTGATAAAAGACAGGGAAAGAGGGGCTTTCCTGGACACTGTCAGGGATATAGCCCTTCATTATCTGCAGTGAAAGAGGAAAGATCTCTGTTTATTGACTGCTTCTTGAGGCTTTCTTGAGAGTTAGAAGGTTGGCCACCCTTCCACTTTGTACAGAACCACATGCTCAGTTTTGTTAGCTGTGACTTACCAGAGAACACCTGGACATCTGGAGAGCAGCTCAGAAAGCATCTATCACTCCCACCACTCTTAATGCAGTGCAGCAATACCTTGGGTGACACACTATCAGACAAGGGATCTTTTGTCTCTAAATAGGATAAAACAAACACTCACAGAATTAAAACATCTACCTTCAGCCTACCAATAAATCAGCATGCAGCTGCTTTTGTAGCCGGTACCTGAGAGCACCCATGCACTCAATATGCTGCTTAGACAGAAAATTAAAGCCAAATAAAATCACTGGAAGATCACACACAAAAGTCATTTCCTTTATCATCAGCAAACTTTCTCATGCAGAGGAACAAAAGGAAATAGAAGAATGAGCTAGATAAAAGCACAGGAAAGAAAGCATCAAAATCCCTCAAAGTATCTCCTGTTTTTGGGGTTGGTTTTCTATTTGTTTTCATGAGTTTCAACATCACTACCATCACACTTTGCTAAAAATTAAAGCAGAATACCAGGAACAATGACTCATACCACTTAACTGGACAGACCATCAAATTTGACTGTAACCATATGGCCTGTCAGACACATCAGGAGCAGAAATATATTTATTAGACACCTTACCAACACAGTCCTTTTTATTCCAGTGTAGCTTGTAGTTAGAGTGACACAGGCATTCATAATCTCCCAGTGTGTTCACACACAGCTGCTGGCAACCACCATTGTTGATGCTACATTCATTAATATCTACAGAGGAAAGGAAAAGATACTTTTTAAGAGTTGCTCTTCCCAAAGTTTTGCACTCCAACTCCACTAGGTCGATGTGGACACAAATACTACTCAGTAGGGTTTTGAAAAGACTCCGGGAATGCTACCTGGGCACTCCCCTTGAAATAGTTTTGTTTCATGGAAGTCCTTTGATAAATGTCAAAGCAGACCAAATACTGGTGGCTCATAATTAAACAATACCCAGCCTCAGCAACATGACAACAAATTAACTCCAAGAAAAGCAGATCAAGTCAAATCCATGTTGCACTGTGTCTGGTTAATTAATATTTCTAATTGTAAATAAAGGCAGAGAACACAGGCAGGACTCATACTGACCAATCCTCCAAAGCACTCTGATGGATGCAACTACCGTGGAACATTTTGGCTCTGTGGACAAACACCACCACTGTGCCCCCCTTGTCTCTTTTGGCCAATTATCCAATTCTGGAGCCTTCTCCCACCCAATAAATGCCAAGGCAAAATGGTGCAAGGCATTAGAGGCAGCATGTGTTGTGTTGCCAGTAGTTTCTCCTCCTACTGGCATTTATTGCATGCATGCATCTCGTGCATGCTGATGCAGGATGTCCCATTCAGCAGTGCTGTGTCCCAGGGGTCAGCACTGGGGCCAATACTATTTATCCTCTTCATTAAACCTGGATGGTGGGACAGGAGTTCACCCACAGCAAGGTCACAGATGAGACAAAACTGGGAGGAGTGGCTGATGCACCAGATGGTTGTGCCACTATTCAGAGGGACCTTGACTGCCCAGAGAAACGGGTCAGTAGGAATCTCATGAATTTCAACAAAGGGAAATGCAAAGGTCTCTGTCTTTGCTGCTCAGATCCACCCTGAGGAGGGCTTCACTTCTCTCCCATAGATTTATGGCATAAACCCAGAAAGCTGCCATCAAGAAACCTGATCAAAGTCCCATAAAGTTTGTGCCTCTGAGAGTGTCTACTTCCACACACACTTATCTCAGTGCTAGTAAGTTCTTGCCACTGCTATCCCCAGACTAGATATGCTCTAAGTAACAATTTGCTAGAAAACACTGTGAAACACATTACAAACCCAGTCTGATTTGGGGGGATATATGCTTTTAACAGAACCGAGACAGCAGGGGTAGGAACGAGCAGCAGAGGAATAATGGAGAAAGAAGGCAACACCCTAAACTAGTACTGCTGTCTAAAATACCACAAATCAGCTCAAATCTTTGGTTTTCATTGACCTTTTCTTAGGATGCCAACCTCTTATCTCCAACACTTACTGACTTCTTCCACAGAGGTCAGAAGGTGTATTCTCAGCATTCCATCAGCTCTGACCAGCCTATGATTGCCAGTCAATGAGGGACTTACTGTGGTATGAGTATTAACATCTTCTGCACAGGGGTATGACAAGAAAAGGCCAATTAGCAGCCAACAGCAAAATTACTCTTCCTTTTCCTCATTGGTAGCCAAAAGAAATTGAACTAATACAGAGGAATTAATCAGAAGTAATCTTTTACTAAGTAGAGCACATGACTGTTACTCCTTTTCCAGGTAAGTTCCCATGTTCATCAGTATAAAACAGAATGATATTGTCATCTTGTAATCTTATTTGCAGAATTTCTAGAGGCAGAGGATAGAATAGACAGGCACACAGAGATTTCTTAACTATTATCCCCAACTGTGCTCATTCTGCCTCAGAAATAAGCAGGTCTTACTCAGAACTAAGTAAACTTTGGAGTCAGTAAGGTCTTGCCTAAAGCTTATATAAAACAAGTTCAATTTAGTGTCCCAGTTATTCATGTTTCCTCATGTTAATTCTGGGAATTTGTCACAAGTTGAGTTGCTATGAACAACTCTCTCTTTCCTTGAACTGTTCTTATAGGAAAGACATAAAAATTTAAGAGTATTAATCTTGGCCAGTATAGAGTGGTGCTACATCAGCTGAATTCCAGCCTACATCACAGGAGGATCTGACATGTGCACAACAGCAACCTGCAGAAACACAATTTCCAGAGTAATCCAAAGCTTCCTGTTCTTCAAGTCCCACCCCAGTGACTTTCCATTGAGGTCAATGACTCTCCTGCGTGTGAAAATCATATTGAACTACGGACTTCAGATCCAAGCACAAAACCCCTCAGTCTGTCCTAACAGTTGCAGGTCCCTTTTGCACACAGACTGTGTAAAGGCAAAAGGCAAAGACAGAAACCAGCAGGATCAGTTTCTACTTTTTCTGCCTCTCGTTATCGCAGCGAGGGGGAGATTTTACTCCGTGGGCAGCCTGCCTGCATCAGAGTTGGTGTCTTGCAGGGCCTGTGGGAGCCCCCCTGTGTCCCAGGGGCTGTGGGGTGTGTGTGGCACTCACCTCCACAGTGTGTGAAGCCGTACAGGGCGTACCCCCTGTGACAGGAGCACTCGAAGGTGCCGGGGTGGTTGATGCAGGTGTGGTCGCACGCCCGCTCGAAGGAGCACTCGTCGATGTCTGCAAGGTTTAAAGGGAGCCATCAGAACCCTTCAGGCTGCCCAGGGAGCCCTGAGGAGCCAACAGAGCTCAGCAACTGCAGGGATGCTCGGGTTTATGTGAACTAAGCAGATTCTTTGGGAGCACATAATGTAACTTTAATGAAATGGCAGTTTTTTAAAAGAACGCTTAGTTTGCCAAACAAGCTTTTCCTTGGCAAGAGCAAAAACCTGCTGTTACATTTTTACAATTCTGTTTAAATCAAATTATTTCTCTTCTATGGGAGAAGAAAACTGCTGACAAAGCTCTTATTTCATTAGGATTACTCTACATAGAAATGAAGTCTGCAAAGGGAAGTATTGCCTTTGCTTTTTCCTCCCTGAATGAAGCTCTATATGAATATACAGTGCCTGAATTAAGCCTGCTGAAAATCACAGCGTTCTCTGAGAATGAACATTCATTATGCCATGAAAAATACCTAAAATTTCTGTGCTAAGTACATTTTTTGTGCCAGGTAAGAATGTGGCAAGACACAAAAAATGTTCACATCAACTTCACTGGCACTTCTCATCAGTCTTTTTCCTTGAGCTTTGACAATGCAGCATGATGTACTTTTGAAACAGTCTAGGGAAAGCAACAGAAGTGACAGGGGCAAAAGGGAGATGTAAGTCTTTAAGATACATTCAAAAACGGATTTCATTAAAATAAAGCCCCAAACTATCTTGAAAATCAGATGTTTACACAGTAAGTGTTTTCCATGTAACTAGTTGTCCTTCTTTGCCTATTTATAAAGGATAAGAATGCACCAAAAAAACCCAGGTGAAAATTATTTTCTCTTGGTCAGTCTGGTTTTCTGAAATTCACCTTTAATGCCAGCTGGTTGCCTAGGAAATCCCATAATTCACCATTTGCCTGACTCAACTGACATTGTTTCATCCTGTTGCTTTTCCACAACCACAGACCATTTTTGATCACCACATTTTTTCTGCATTTAAGCAGCTTAAATAGGATTGCTAAATCTATATGTACAAACCACTATAGAGCAAAGCAAATACGCTTTGTAGGTCTCACTGGAGAAATCCATGTGCAAAAAATCATCCTCAAAAGCAAATGCTCCTTGGTGTTTTAGGGAACAGAGATTCCAGTCTGTCTACAGACCTATAGTTTCATAGATCATGCTATATCTTTTTTCTTTAATAATGAGCTCATGGCAACTCAATATCCTATTAAGAAAAAATAGTTTCACTGCAATGGTGAATCAGTCTGTAAGGTGGAGAGAGAGACTTTGCCTAATTTTCCCTGTAAATTGTTTTAAGATCATTAAGGTGGAGGGAAGCATTAACGTCATAGAGAGCTTTTTAACATGATGCTGTCTCTGTCCCTTCCAGATAATAGCTCACTGTGCCATAAACTTATCTCCTACAATAGCATCAAGCCAACTGTATTAACTCAACAGCTGCTTCAGAAGAAAAAAATCCAAACTGAGGAATGGAAATTATTCTGGAGTCCATTATCACTTCATCATTGTAGTAGATGTCCAAGCCACGCTGATTTGTCCTACTTGTGTTGTACTATTGTCTCTCCAGTGCACATACCTTGACAGGACTTCTCATCTGTTAATAATTTAAATCCTTTTCTGCAGCTGCAATCAAAACTGCCAACGGTGTTTTTACAGAAATGATCACAGCCTCCATTATTGGACTGGCATTCATCAATATCTGTAATTAAAAAAAAAAAAGGCTTCAGCAAATAAACACAGAGCTTCAGCACTCAACCTACTCCCACTGCCAGATTCAGAAAACAGTCATGTCCAGTTGGTTGGAGGAGCCCAGAAACAAAATCTAGTGAGACTACCACAAATTGTAAGGAAGATCGGATCCAACTCCTAAGAATGGAGAATAATCCAGCCCATTCAGCCCCAGGACAGTGTTATTTGCTGTCATTTAATGTATTACTGTCAGATGCATTTGGGTAATGCATTCATAAAAGACCATTCCCTAAGTTCTGTTTGGAACCACTTTGACTCCAAGGCTCTCTAAGAGGTTTTAGTATTTTAAACATTTTCTCCATTTCCTTTTTGTAAGCCCTGCAGAAATCTCAGACAGAGACTTCCTGAACTACCCTGTCCTTTTCATGGCAATATTAGAATGAGACCTTTATCTAATATTAATTGACTCAGGCCTGGGGATTTCATCATTTTTGCTTAGCAGAACAGTCTTAACATCTAATTACTGGAAAAGCAATATAATATACAACCTAAGCGTGCCTTTGCTCCTTGCCAGAGCTCTCATTAGAGCTGCTTGGAGCAGTGTATATTTATAAAACACATCCCTGTTTACACACTGGTATTTACTTACCAGCTGCTCTAATGCCCAGCTGGCTGTGGGCAGTACAGCAGGCTGCTGGACTGGATACCTGTGAGCACCCACGCACCCGCTGGCCTCTGCCAGCACTGACCTCTGCTCCACCACACAGCCCTTTCAGCTCTCCCAAACCTGACCTCTGAAAAACCAGGCATGGGAGGTGGAAGTGGAGAGCAGGAGGGCAGAGAAGAAGAGATTCTCTGCACATGGCACAGCTGACAGGATGGGGAGCACTGCCTGCACCCCTTTCGGTCAGATTGCGCACGCCGGCTTTCCTCTGGACACTGGCTTGCCTCCCTTTGGAGATTATCATCTCACAGGACCTGGTAACACCTATCAGGTGTTGGCACACGTGCCCAGGAGCACAAACCCCACCTTTGCATGTCTTGCCATCAAACTGGAGCGTGAATCCAACGGGGCAGCTGCAGTGGACTCCGGTGGAGGTGTCCTTGCAGGTGCGGTCGCAGCCGCCGTTGTTCACCGCGCACGTTTCTGGCCAACGAGACAGAGCTCAGGTTTCCTCAGGGAAATTATAATGGGACCAGGAAACATCATGGGATACAAGGCACACTCCCGAGCACACTGCTATTCAAACATTTAGCCCAAAACACACGAGCAATTGCTAAATACATGTGTTGGCAAAATCCCTGCCTCAGCTATTTCCAAGTTTTTTTTGTGGAAACTCTACAAACCAAAATACTGTCTTCTGGGTACTCTATTTGTGTCTTAAACACAAATCCCCAGTCCTTGATGATGAGTCTGTTACTGTCAGTCAGTTTCCTTAAGCCCACACTGAATCCTGGCTGATCCTCTGACACGTCCCACCAATGAGACACCTGGTTACTCTCAGCACTACTAAATGAGTTTTCTTAAATCCCTCCCAACTCCTCTTCCCACACTGCCCCTGCTCCCTGTGGAGCAACACCCTCACTGAGCCTTCCTTCAGCCTGGTAACCCAGGTGCCATCTCAACCAAAGTTTGTTCCTCTAACTCCCCCCTGTGCAAACTATGTCTAAATCTCACCAAACCTTTCCAGTGAACACTCCTAAAACAGAGTTCCTTCACATCCAACCAACCAGAAATAACTCACACTTTGGCATTCATCCTCTTGCCATCAGTCTAACCACCTCAGTCAGTCCAACAACCTTTTCACTGGCTGGACAAATACAATTTTACATTGCATGTATTGATTGAGAGAGCTGCAAAGAACATTTTTTTTTTTATGTCTGCTTTTTGAAATCTACTGTCTAGCTCTGTTATCCTCGTTTTCTGCAGCATCAAGCATATGCTATTTACTGTCAAGTTTTGAGAGCTTTACTGGTTTATTCCCTCCCAGTCTCTCATCTCACATGCACTACTGGCAGGCTGTGTCCAACCTCCAAGGAAAGACAGGGTGCATCTTCTTTCTTCCTCTGTCTTTTTAAAAACAGGGCTATTCATTTAGATGTCTGAACATTAGGGAATAATATTACTTCCTTGAAAGAGAGTGAATCAGCTCAGGCAGAATTCAGCCCAGAGCTGAAGGTTACCATAAAAAAAAAGCCAAAAAAAGCCCCACACTAATTTTTCAATCTAAAAGGTTTCAACAAGCAGCAGAATTATTTTGGATCTGCACTTTTACCCATAAGCAGCCGTCGCTTCACTCTCTTGTCCACATCAGCTGCTGCTGTGGTGTTTCCCTCAGAAACTTCAACAGCAGCTTCTTCCCTCTCTGTAAGGAACATGAAAAAAGCAAGTGAGTAAAGGTGCCCTGACCAGAGCCCTCATCTGACTTCCAACACACACACACACACACAAACAGCTGCATCACACACTGAATCAGAGACAGGCAGAACTGACCAGGCAGAAATAAACTATTTTTAAAGAGCAAGTAGCAACAAAAATCACGAAGACCCTCCAGCCAAAACCTTGAGAATATCTTGCTTTTGTGGCTTCCTTACAAGTCATGTTTGCTTCAGTATCCTTAACAAAACAAAAGATGTGCTACAGATGTAGTAAACAGCAGCAAGATGAAAGAGCTAACTGAACTGCTCTGTTAAGAGCACACTGTCATCACCTGTTGTGGGCTAATTACAACGACAGCCAGTTATGCCTCAGCATTTGATTTCAATCAGCAGATGACAAACTCTTCCAGAGCCTGGAAGAGTTTATAAATCTTAAGTGCTTTCTTTGCTGGATAACTGCCTTGCCAAAATTATGCATTAATTGATTTCAGAGTCCCGGTTTTTACAGACGTACTCCTTGCTCACACTCTCTGAACCTAAAATATCCTAGGGGGAAGGAAGCCTTCTTTGGTTATGAGAGGCCTCATGTTTCAGGGGGACCAGTGATAATTACAGGTTGCAATAGTATGGGGTAGCTACTTAAATAGGGAAGCATAACTCACCTGGACCCAACCAACTCCCCCAAGCACTGTCAGGTTCCTTAATTTGGAGCTCCTTGGCATTTTCTAGCCAAACTGTTACGAGGGGCACTGATGGCGCACGCACAGCCCCACCACGCCACCCTCCAGTTGGCCATCCACAGAAAACCACTTCCCTCCAGTGCATACTGACCCAGGCAGGTTTTCCCATCGGGGTGCATGGTGTACTTGGGGTGGCACCCACAGACAGGCCCATTGTCAGCGTCGTCACACGTGTGCTGGCAGCCCCCGTTCCCGTGGTTACATGTTACTAGGAGGGAAACACGTGTCACTCTCACACAGGCACTTCCAGCACCTTTGAGAGACAGAGTGCAATTCCACTGCCACCTGTGAGCATCCAATACACCCTCCTGGCATGCCCCTGTCCTGAAGGGCTCTGTGAGACTGAAATGCTGCACGGCTCTCCCAAGGAGCTGAACCTCCCGTCATCAGGGATGATGGCACAACTCCCAAACTACAGACTCTACAGCAGCTAATAGACCTGTGTGACAGGAGCTAATAGAACTGTGTCCAGAAAAGACATCAATTCTGGCTTAACTCAAACACACACAGTTCAGGCATGTCATCCCACGTTAGCTAAAACATGCCAAGTCCCATTTCACTGCATACAGAACACTGCTTGTTCACTTTGGGAAACCACAAGCACATGCAGAATGTTGCCTACAAATGCAGCTCCTCTGGTTCTTGGACAGCTCAAATCCTGGTCGGCATTCACAGGCAACTCCTCCTTTGGGTGTTTCTCTGCAGATGTGGGCACAGCCATGATCTTTGTTCATGCAGCTCATGCCTTCTGGAAAACAGGGAAGGAACAAGAGCATCAGCATCCTCAGCAGCGCTGTGTGCAGGCAACAAAGTCAGCTCAATGCACACACAGACTAAACCTCTAACTCTGGGAAGACTCTGCAGGGTCAGGACAAGAAGTTTCAGCTTACAGAGAGGAAAGGCAGCAAGTCTAGTCCTGCAAAGTCAATGGCCCCAAAGTTTCTCCTTCTGTGATCTTTTCTGTGCCCAGGTTCTTTGACTGCAAAGTCAAAGAGCAACATCCACAGATTTGTACAGCACCTGCATTTTCACCCAACGCTCTCACTTTATACATTTAGGTGTTCATAAAATCTCCTCATTTCTCTTATGAAAGTGGCAATGCCCTGACAAGGTCCAAGTCTAAAGCGAAATTCTTATTTCTCTGCTTCAAAGAGCAGCCAGCAGACACAGGAATATTTAGTACAGCAGTCACAAGGATCATCCCAATTTCAATTCAAAGCAGATTCCCAGAGTCATGAATATCTCAGCAGAGGCCAAGTAGATACCACACCACCATGCAGATTGTACACACGCTGTACATCAATTCTCTTTGTTGTTAACCATTTTGTTTTCAATTTCTTTTTCTAATATCAGTAGATACCACCTAAGACAGCCTCACTGGGTAGTATCACAGTGTTCTGTATTTCTATACACCTTCCCAGCTAGACAGAATTTAGTGCCAGTGCCTGCTTTAACCAAATGAAGAACCAGTGTGACGCTAATGATTGGATTTCTTTTGCTACATCTCTTAAAACATTCTGTCACTTTTATCTCTGCCAGTTCAGGCACAGCACTCAATTGGCAGAGTGTCTTTCCTGGCCTTTGCAAAAATATAAAGTCAATCAAATAGGGAGGAATAGTTCCTAAATTCCTAAATCCTAAAATTATTGCAAAAGCTTCTTTCCCCTTGCTCCATGGTTCAGTGCAATCAGTGTCTTTGCCATTGTCACGGAGGGGGTACAGTCTGTACACACACAACACAAAAACACCCAGCAGCTGGCTGAGTTACCCAATGGGATCATTAGACAAAATTAAACACATGGGTTTTCTCTTAACAGAATACCACAGATTTTTAATTAAGTCCTCTACAGTGCTTCAGAACCAGGAAAGAGAAGACATCTGATTGCTCTTCTTGGGTGTACAGAGGGTGTACCTTTACCACCAAATTCTCTGCCTCGGCACATTTGGCTTTAAAAGGAAAAGTGACACCAAAATGCTCTTTCTTCTCAGTGAGAGCACTCCATTTATGAAGACCAAGTGCAGAATACTTTGGCTGCAAGAGCACATCCCACACCACCCCAGTGAACTTCTCTGGAGCTGGGCAGATGCACAATCAGGAGCAGAAGAGAATGGGTGACTATGCTGCAGGAAAGGAATTGTGTGATCAATCCCAGAGCCTGTATATTTTTTAAACTTACACAGCCCTTTTTTCAGCCTTATCACTAAGTGAAACAAACCCCCTGCACTGTGAGGCAGAGGTTGGCTTGTCACCATTATTCCACTCTACTTCAATTAGGTCCTTGTTCCACACTGCTATTCTTGCCCCCTGGAGCACCAGCTACAGGACCCTTTCTCTATTAAGACAGCTTTAAGCAACAAAAGAATGGACGTTGCAGAGCCCAGATTATTCTGCTCTACTGGCTTTTTGATCCCTTTCCCACAGTGAGGACTCTCCAGAAGTCCCACAAGACAATGAGACTTCAGATCCTGCGGCACACAGACACAGCCCAAGGAGCCCACAGGAAAGCTGTCACCCATTATTGTGTCAGCCAAGGAAGGAGACAACCTACAGGCCACAAATTAGCCTCATTAGTGCTGGTGTTTTTGTGAAAGTTCTGGTCTTAAGCACGCAGGATGGTTTGGTCTGTTAGCTCGGAGGGGTTAGAGAGCATTAAGAGAATTAGCAGCTTAGTCTCTTTTAACAAAGTTATTCTTTTGTCTCTGTTTAGCTACCGAAGGGGAAACTGCTCAAGCAGGTACTTTGGTAAAGTTCACTGACACCAAACAAATGGTTTATATGCTCCATTTGGGATTGCTCCATTCTGAGTGAGCAGAATTCAATCAGGTCTCCACAGAAAGCTTTCCAGACCAGGATGCATTTTAATAACAAAGTATGCATTGTGTAACAAGGTACTCCACCAAACCCACCAAAATCCAGCTGACCCAAAAGGCAGCTTCACAGAAGATACCCACATCCACACACTCCAGCATTTCCTTTGGGACTGCTGCTTGTTTTCAAAGCTGGTAGATCTCTCTCAGCCCCATTTTACAAGGCTGTATTAAAGACATGTCTGTAAAGCTATAAATGCTGTGTGGCTGCAAACTCCTTTGTGGACACAAAACCCCCCAGGTCACGTTGTTCCAGTGCTGTTGCAATGGCAGACTGTGGCCCAGAAACAAGCCCCAAGCAAATTTTGATCAAATCTCCCCACACACTTCCCAGACACACAATTTTTCTTGTAGGAGACCCTGCCCTACTGACTCACAAATATCTTGGGATGGATGGATGGATGGATGGATGGATGGATGGATGGATGGGTGGATGGGTGGATGGATGGGTGGATGGGTGGATGGGTGGATGGGTGGATGGGTGGATGGGTGGATGGGTGGATGGGTGGATGGGTGGATGGGTGGATGGGTGGATGGATGGGTGGGTGGATGGATGGATGGATGGATGGATGGGTGGATGGATGGGTGGGTGGATGGATGGGTGGATGGTCCCGCTCAGCCAAGAGAGGTGAATCCAGTGGAGTCAGGACAACTTTCCCAATCTGCTAAGGGCATCAAGGCTCCATTCAGGGCATGTTCAAGCAGGCATTCTGTAGGACAGAGAGAGAGGATGCAATGGTACAAAGAGCTACCAGACAAAATTCCGGGAAAAGAGAAAAATGGTGAGGAGCATCAGCACAGCCAGCAGAACAGGACATCCCAGGAATGCTTTAGTGCCTTTCTACATCCCTGTGTTAAGGCAGCTTTTCCCCAAAATCTCTCTGGTTATCCCAGCTCCCTGCAGCCAAGGCTCCAAGAGTGCCAGCTGAGATGGTGCCCTGTGTTTGCACTGCAATCCACAGCACAGCTCTCATCCCACAGAGCCCCTTCATCCCCACCCATTCAGCCCTGCAAGCAGGGAGCTATGACTGTGAAATACCACAAGGGAGAGCAGCAAGATCTGCCATCCAGAGCGACAGCAGCCACAAAGATGCACTACATATTCACTCACAAAAGCTCTGTTTTCCTTCAAGTTTCTGTATTCCCCAGTACGGGGCAAGTTGAACCCAGAATCAAGGTGCACGTGCACGGCTGCCCTTGCCAGCTCCTTTAAACAGCCCCCCAAGGTGATTCATTCTCCCACAAAGATGAAGAGCAGCTCACTCCAGCAGGCTAACAAGGAAAAAAAATAGGATTGTACACAACTGCCCAGGACACTTTCAGTTCCTGTGGCTTAAACTCCAGCTCAGTCTGCTTCTGTGTATTTAAAAGCCAATATTGCAGACCACAGGGAAGGTCTCTCAGGCATTAATATATGAAGAATCTTAACGGGGCTGGGAGACAGGGAAGGAAATACTCCCTCATTTTACAGACAAGAAGCAAAACTGAATAGATGGGTCTAGGCAGCATGAGCCAAAATCTGCTTTGATCAATGCTGTGAGGTCTCAGAACCAATAAGGTACAAACACTGAGCAATGCATACACAAGGCAGAGAACAGAAGTCCCAGAAATGAGCAGAAAAGCAAAGAACAAAGTGAGGGGAAAGATAAAGAAGTGAGATTTCGCTTACAACAGACATGCCCACCCAAGGGAAAAAAAAAAAAAAAAAAAAAAAAAAAACAAAAAAAAAAAAAAAAAAAAAAAAAAAAAAAAAAAAAAAAAAAAAAAAAAAAGAGGTGGGGAATCCCAAGCAGCACTTTACAGTAATGAAGGGCGGGGGGGGGGGGGGGGGGGGGTAGAAGGAAAACAATCACAGCATAAAAACCTGAAAAAATGGCTTTTTAGAGAAAGCAAAATAAACACTTCAGTGTTTTACTAAGAAAAAAAATGTATCAGTCAAAACCGTGTTCTGAGGTTTTTTCTTAAGACTAGGTTTGAAGAAGACATGTTTCAGTAGGTAGTTTTTATGGAAAAAATTCATATTTTTTGTCCTCTTTATTTTCTTTTTCAAAGAAAAATACCTGTGTTTAGTGGATGTTTCATAGGATGAAAAAGGTCCTTTTTGGGAAAAAAAAAATGAAGAGAAACTAAATGCATCTTTAAGAGAAGAGATAGAATTCCAAAGGTGCAAACAAGGAAGCAAATATTAATGTCAGAGAATGCTGCTGCTGTCAGTTCAAGAGAGTAGAAGGTACTCAAGTAGCAGCAAGTACAAAAAAAGAGTCAGAAGTCTTTCCTCTCTTGGCATCAGATGAGACAGGGAGTTCAAGGAACCAGTCTCTGTCCTTAGAGACCTCCTCCATGGATGCACACAAAGTCACATCCCTGCTCTGCCCTGTCCCACCACTGCTGCCCTCCTGCCCGTCCCCACTCCTGGCCCAGCCCCTGCAGTGGCAACCTGAGCCGTGGCCTGAGGAAGCACCCAGCCCAGTGAGACCGAGCCCGTGGCCAGAGGAGCCCAGAACACAAATTCTCAGTCCAAACAAAAGATCAATTCAGCTCTGTCAGACGACAGCCACCTCAGCACCCTCATCTGTGGATGGCCATATATGTCTATAAATGTTGATCTCTTCACTTTGGGGATTTTTAAAGTGAGATTTGTTTATTCATGCTCAGATTCCTCTTACAGTTATGCCAACAATAAGCCATAGATTAAAGAAAGCCTTGCAGCCTTAAGTACTTCATACTGAGATTTTCACTGTACAGTTCAATGGACAACTCCCTGATCTGAGCAACCACTTTAAAGCATTCCCTAAGGGCATCCAAAATAATTTTGTTCCATCTGATGTCTAATTAGATATCCAAGACTCTGATCTCTCAAAGGTCGCTTCACAAAGGTTTCACCCAAAACAAAGCACGAGATTTGAATACCTTTGGGGCTGACAAACAATAAATCTCCGAGCTGAAACCTAAACACTCTACGGGGAATCTAAAAGCTATCTGAAGGTAGTGCAGGTATTGCCCTGTAACTAAAGCCAGTGAAAACGCCCAGAACTTCCATTTGTTGCCATTCCTTGGCTTAGGACACAGTTTAGCTGCAGAGCAGAGCACCAGGGACGCTGGCAGCACAGCTTTAACAAGCACAGCGCCGCAGACACGCACTCGGGATCAAAGAGGAGGAAGGGATGCAGCGCCTTCAAAGGCACTTAGAAGATCCTGACACACCGCTGCTTTCAAAAGCTGCGAGGACTTCAAGACCCTTCACAGCTTTGAAAACATCAACACAAAAACGCCTCTGAAGGTGGTTCAGAGCTTTTGCCTGGGTCGGAGGCTGCGGCTCGGTGCCCGGGGGCGGGGCGGTACCTTCGGAGCGGTGGATGCAGGTGTGCTGGTTGTCACTGAGGAAGAAGCCGTCCTTGCAGCGGCACTCGTAGCTCCCCACCGTGTTGACACAAACGTGCTGGCAGCCCCCGTTGTTGAACATGCACTCGTCTGTGTCTGCGAGAGAGAGGGAAAAGACAGAGATCAGCTTTGTGCTCACAGCGATCCACAGACAGACATCAGCTCGGGGTGCAACCACCCAGGCAGCTGAGACACCCCGGGCTACCCTGTGGTTGCTGTTGTGCTGTCACCCTTGGGACAGTGCATTTCTGCTGCTGCTCTCCCCGTGCCTGCAGTCTGCCCGAGCAGCCACGGGGCTCCCAAGAAGTGCTGGCCACCCCAACCCAGCAGAGCTGATGGTTACAGCTACAGCAGAGCCAGATCAGGACCCCACCAGCCAGGGGAACCTTCCCTGCCCCTCAGCGCAGCCCCACCCCACCCCACAGCTCTGGCACCTCCAGCTCTCACATCTGCCTCTGTCCGGCTCAATGGGACAACGACCATTTGGCTCCAAACCCATCCAAGCTATACAAGGTGTTTTCCCAGAAAGCTCCCCATCCTGAACCAAAGGTGGGACAAGAAGAATTCAAACCTCAAAATAAGTTCAGCTAAAAACCTATCCCCTGCTCCTTACTTTCACCCTAGCTAGAATTCACACAGCACATCTGTTCTGGTGCTCGGTTTGGTTCATCATCCTCCTCCCTCATGCCTAGGACATCACCACTCATCATCAGGGCTGCTGCTGTGTTGACTGACTGCAGTCAAGGACAAGAGCAGAAGTTCTGGAAGCAGTTTTAAGCTTGATTTTGCAACGTTCAGAGTCTCAACAACACCATAGAACACAGAAGAGCTCTGCTTGCAAGATAACCAAGAGAACCAAACTTAAGCTAAGCCTCTGAACAACAGGATGCCCATCCCAGTCTCCAATTCTTTGGAATTCTACCCCTGAATAAGCACAGGTTTTTTGTAACCACGACTGCCAAATGCTTTTCCTAGCCTAATTTTCAGAAATTTTAATGGTAACTAAAAAGCACCCAGTCCCTTAAAAACAGGACAAAACCCTGCTGAGGCAAGGCACTGGTCTCATTTGCAAATTCATCTGTAACATCATGTTTGATCCCTGTTCTGTTCATTGTTCCTGGCTAATACTACAATGTTTTAATTTAACATTGTAGCATTTCTGGCAGAAAACAGCTGTCTTAAAAAAAAAAAAAAAAAAAAAAAAAAAAAAAAGGAAAAGGAGAAAGAGAGGCTTTTAGTAAGAAGCATAACATAGTATTACAACAGATTTAATGTCCACTGAAGGCAGTGAGTAATCCAATTGGATGCAAAAGAATGTGACCTGCTGCAGAAAAAGAGCGGCTGACATATCTCCATCACAAAGAAGCTGAGTATTTCAGCGTTCTACAGTGATGTGAATGTGCAAACAATCATGAATAAACAGCCACCACGAGTCTTTAGTGCTACGGATTTGAACTCCAGCAGATGTTTCTGTCTTACAGACCTTGGAAAGCTTTCAAAAAAATCATCTCTTTCCAACAAGTAATTGTCTATTTGGCTTAAACCCAGGCACACAGCCGAGATCTTCAAAAATAAGGGTGAGAGGAGGGCAACCCTGGCGTGAACAAAGTAAATAAACAGATTAAGAGAAGATGTGATCCAATTTGCTGCACGCCAAAATATTTATTTAACGTTTGCATCACAGCTCAAAATTGGCACATCAGTGGTAAAAACCTCATTGTACGTCAGTGACATTTTGTTTTATTTTGTTTTATAGGTCTGCCATGCAATACTGAGCAGCTTCCCAGCGACATGGCAGGTGGTAGGCTTTGGTCTAAGTTATGTCACTGGTCACAAACAACTCAGCTGAGGTGTGCCCTGGGTGCAGAGAGAATACACAGGTGCCTTTTGGTGCCATTGTCAGAGGCAGCGTGCTGCCTCACACCCAGCCCTTCATGGTAACCTCAACTGAACTCCACTCTCTGTTTACACAAATGCAAAAATAAGATGGATGTTTTGTTATTTTAAAGTATCTGCAGATATTTTGTTTTCCTCCCTACTTTATTTCAATATTTGGAACCTGGTGAGTTCACCCTCTCCTCCGCTTACACTGTAGAAAGCTGGGCACACAACAGGTCCCCAGCAGGTAAAACCCAACACAACTCCACTGAATGCTCCAGAGTTTCCTGATTTGTCTCAGCAGAAGATACAGCCTGGGGATGGTCTGACCCCCCAGCTGATGTGCCACACACCAGTGGGAAATACCCAGCCAAACCAACTCCAGCCATGCAGTGAGAGCAAGGTTCCCTCTGGCTGCCCTGGGTATGGAGGTGTGTCCAGGCACATCCACGTGGAGTGCAGCAGGAGAGAAAAACTGAGCCATCTCTGAAAAAGCAAAGGTAGCACAGGGCTGAGCCACACAGGGTGCCCAGCTGGGGTCCAGGAAGCAGGACAGCTTCATCAGCTTGAGGCCCTCTGCTCTTCAATGTCCTCCATCATACACAGCTACTGCACACTCCAAATCATCCTCTCCTTTTAGGAATACTCAGAGTGAGAAGCCCCCACATTACAGATATATTTGAGAGAGAAGATCCCTAAGCCTGGAAATACACCTGAGCTACCTCTGGAAGAGAGAGGACAATGATGGTACACGTTCCTTTAAATAAACTCCTTTAGCATGGCAATGACATTTGGCACACTTGAACCCAAAGCACTCCACAGAAATACAGCAGCACAGTTATCCTCATTTACAGAGCAGGGAAAGAGCCACACTGGAATGGAACCTCAGGACCTGAAAATCCTCAGTCTCACAAGCAACATTCTCTCTCTGAACTGGCTGAGCCCAAGAGATGCACTCCAGGGCTGTGTTCCCAGCCCCAGTGCCCCTGCCCCTGAGCCCACTCCTCACCCAGGCAGTTGTGGCCATCGTGAGCCAGCATAAAGCCATCGTAGCACGTGCAGCGGTAATTCCCTGGGATGTTGAAACACTCGTGGACACAGCCCCCGTTGAAGTCGTTGTCACATTCATCAATGTCTGAGGAGTAAAGCAAAAGTCAGTATGATGGATGCTTGCCTGAGTGTTACAGACAGGGATGTGACTGCCTAAATGTGAGCAGCAACTGCTGTCCAAAATCGTCATTGTCTTGCAAATACACTGTATTTAATGCACTTCTTGCTGAATGCTTCTGAGGACTGTGAAGACACCCTGAGATCCCCTTGCAGCTTTACCTTACATTTTTTAAGGCTGCTGGTTAAACAACAAACTCAGTATCAGGCTGAGTGAAATGAACAGGTGAAAACCCATACAGGTTTGCCTTTGATTTTGTAAACAAGAAGTAAATCGGGTGAGGAAACAATGGCTACTTTGATTTAAAAATCATCCTTCATTATTTTTAGTGGCTCTATTTTCTTAGAAATGCTCCAAGCTGACACAGACAGAAGGCAGTGCCCTGGTGCCTTTACCTTCACATTTCTTCCCTTCGCCAGTGTAACCCACTTTGCACGTGCACTTGTACAGCTTGGGGGTGTTCTGACAAATAGCATCTGGGTGGCAGTCGTCCAGCCCCAGGGCACACTCGTCCACATCTGTGAAAAGACGGCAGGCTCAGGAGGGACATCAGCAGGAGGAGAACAGGGCCTGCCTCCTGAACACGCCCCTGAGGGGATGACAAGGCTGAGCAGCTCTCTGTGGTGCCCACAAGAATATTGTGTGGTTTTGTGTGTCAGGACAGAAACACAGAGACAGCATCTGCACTTCAATTTGTGTCATATTCTACCTGCGTATAGATAGATTTGTATGCAATTTGGATAAGCCCGTGGTAAGCTCTTGTGCACAATTATAAATCCATCCAAAACACTCTCCTAAGGGTTAGATGTTCTGCAAAATTCAGCTGATAGTTTCACAGAGATTCATCAGAGATTGTTAATCCTTCTGATTAACAAAAAACAGTCATCAAAAGAGTTCTTGGTCACATCCATGCATCACCTGCAGGAAGCCAAATGATTTTTAAAATAACAAGGGGAGTTGATTGAAATGTACTTTCAAAGTCACCACCAACAAGTTAAAAGACTGACTTACCATTAAACAGACGTAAAATCTTAAAATATTATTTTAATACAAGAATAGTATCTGGGGAGCAGCACTGCCAAATCACCTGGCCAGCCATCTCAAAGCACAGCAAACTGAAGCAAAATATCCAGGTGGAAACTTCAGAGAAGAGGAAATGAAGAGAAAGGGAAACCCCAACAAGAAGAAGTCCTGGAGATGAAGAAGTGTAGACAGAAGAGGAAGAAAAGTTACAGGCAGCAGAAGACATCAGCACAAGTTTTTCACACAGCAGAAGAGAACTGAAGCACAGAAACAGCAAGATTTCCAGCAACTGGCCAAAAGGAAGAATTGTAGAAGCAACACCCCACACAGGTACAAAAAGTGCCCCCTAAAACAAGAAGCAATGCACGAGTATCAGCAGAAAGCGACTACTTCGATAGTCAGCCACTTTTTTATGGTGGGGATCACTTTCCAAATGGAAATTTCAGCCAGCACTTCTCCCATTTACAATTATAGCATTCATCCTGCTCTTTTTTTTTTTTTTTTTTTTTTTTTTTTCCCCAATCACAAAATATGCCTGTAGGTACTGCAGCAGCTGCCAACTGCAGAAAGTGTTCACTTGGTTTTAACTCCTAATGGGGTTTGGCAGGGGGAAACAAGGCAAAGAGCCAGCGTTGGAGCAGCAGTGCCCTCCTGCCTCTCAGGTGCACACAGCTCCAGTAGCAGCGATGGGATCCCCAGATACTGCCAGCAGAAAGAAAGGAGAAGGTGGCAAACAGCTGGGAAGAGCAGCAGAATCTCCTTCCTCTCAAAGCAGAGAAGCCAAGCCACTAAAAAATACAGGAGGCAGTGAATTGAAGGAACAAGGCACGCGAGGGAGGGTGTGGGCAATAGCTGAGGGGTCTCCAGCTGGTGGGGCTCAGGTAGGTGGGGCAGAAAGAAGGGAAGGGAAGAACAGACAGCGGGCACGAAGGAGCATCAGCCACACGTGCTGAGTTGTGCCCCCGGCACCGCACCGCCAGCTCTCCCCTGCCCTGCCCCAGCCAGGGGCACACACCTGCCCCGGCAAGAGGGGTCCCAGAAAACACACAACAAGGAGGGGACTTCCCTCTAAGCCAGGACACAGGGACATCAAGCAGATCTCGTGCCAGCGGCAGAAGGGCAGCACAGCTGGGTTATTTTTACACCGCCCCTCTGTGATGTGCAGCGTGCGCTAAAGAACCGCAACAAGAAGCCGCATCACTAATGCACGCGAAGGCGTGGAAAAGAGGGATAGGAAAAATCCGTAGGCACAGAGAGCGAGATTTCCCCTTGCAGTGACGGTATCCTGAGCAGAAAGGAGACCCTGGAGGAACGAGGTTGCGAGCAAACATCGCAGCCTTCAACTCGGCAGGAGGAGGCGGCGGGAGAATCCCCGGGCTTGTTCCGCGGGGACCGAAGGCAGCTTCACCCTCAGCACACGCCGTTCACACCCCGCTCCCCAGGTGCCCCGGCCCGGGGCTCTCCCCGCTCCCAGGGCAGCGGGAACCGCCGGGAGAGCGGCACTGGCAGCACCCGCGGAGCCCGAGCGCCCTGCGAGCAGCCACCGGGCACGGCCCCGCGCCCCTTCCCTTCGCCGCCGGCCTGGAGGGGAGAGCCGGGACCGCCCGGTGCCCGCGGGGGGAGCCGCTGTCCGGGGCTGGGGCGAGCGGGGGACACTCACCGGGCAGAGGAAGGGGCACTCACCGAGCAGGGACCGGGGACACTCACCGGGCAGGGGAAGGGGCGGGGGGCACTCACCGGGCAGGGGAAGGGGCACTCACCGAGCAGGGACCGGCGACACTCACCGGACAGAGGAAGGGGCACTCCCCGGGCAGGGGAAGGAGCGGGGGGCACTCACCGGGCAGGGACCGGGGACACTCACCGGACAGAGGAAGGGGCACTCCCCGGGCGGGCGAAGGGGCGGGGGGCACTCACCGGGCAGGGACCGGGGCACTCCCCGGGCAGGGGAAGGGGCGGGGGGCACTCACCGGGCAGGGACCGGGGCACTCCCCGGGCAGGGGAAGGGGCGGGGGGCACTCACCGGGCAGGGGCAGCGCGGCGGGGCCGCCCGGCGCGGGCAGCAGCAGCAGCAGCAGCGGCAGCGCCCGCGCCCCCGTCGCGCCGCGGCGGCCGCCGGACCCCATCGATGGCGCTGCTGCCGCTGCCGCCGCCGGGCGGGAGGAGGCGGCGGCGGAGGGAGTGTCCGGGGCGCCCGGCCCGCCTCGCACTGACAGCGGGCGCGGGGCGGCGAGGGCTGGGCGGGCCTCCCCCTCCCCTGCCCGGCCCTGCCCCGCCGCCCCGGGCGCGGTGGGCGCTGCCGGCAGGCGAACCGCCCCATCCACGCCCGTGGAAGCGCCGGCAGCCGCCCCGGCGCTGGCACACCTGCGGCGCCCCAAACACAGGTGTCCCGCCGAGCCGCTGCCGCCCGCAGGAGCGGGAATACCGCACAGGCGGGCCGCGGCTGCCCCCGGCAGCGGTGCCGGAGCCGGGGCTCCCCGCGGCCCGGGCAGCATCGCCCAGCGCAGAGACAAGCCCGAGCACGGAGCCCG
Organism: Phylloscopus collybita; assembly: GCA_027886175.1. Lineage (NCBI taxonomy): Eukaryota > Metazoa > Chordata > Aves > Passeriformes > Phylloscopidae > Phylloscopus > Phylloscopus collybita. The sequence goes on along the minus strand of JAJNNQ010000018.1, from coordinate 52,798,326 downwards.
TCCCAGCCCCAACACACGCGACGCGCTCCAACCTCGTTTGCGTTTGTTGAAGAACATAATATTGACATTTTTTTTACCGTGTAATTACACCCCGCTGCAGAGCGTGAATCCCCGGCTGAAGGCCATGCCGAAACCCACGCATCACCCCACCCCCAACCCGGCCCCGTCCCACCTCCATTCCCAGCCAGGGATTTCTCACAGCTGTCACTCCTTTGGCAGGTAAAATTGGCTCATACATTATTCACTGAAATTATTATTTCCTAAATAATGTCTGACCTTTCAGGCTGCGAGCAAAAGCAGGCAGTATTCTTTCCACCCCTCCCTCCCATCCCCATTTCACTGCCCTTTCTCTTTTGTTTTGTTCTGTGAGAAATACCGAGCTCTTTCTAGTTGCAAGGGCGGTTTATACACATTAGTAAATCTTCAGAATGAAACTTTCCCTCAGTCTTTGTCTTTGTTTCCTTAATGGCAGCTATAAATTACCACTCTCCTTTCTCACTGGAGCATCAGGCTTCATTGCTTTTGAAATGATCAAAGTTATTCTCTTTTTAAATCCAATGAGAAGCAACCTTTTGTGTCTCCCGGACTGTTTCAGTCTTAGTCAATCTCATCTATAAATACATAAAGCTGCTCATTAAACACTCCAAGGATTCTGCAGCCCTGCACCATACCCCAATCCCCCCCTCAACAACAGAAAGCAATAAATGAATGAAGGGTTTCCCGACAGTTTCCGTGATCTCATGAATAAACCATCATACTTGGGGTGGGAATTGGCACACCTGCACCTCTCTCATCCGGGGACATCACTCAAGGTGTCTCCACACACAACTCTCCCAAATGGACAGAAAAGCCATCTCCCATCCAGGCACATGACTTCAAGCCACCTTACAAAAAGGCTGATAGACATTTCAGGCACTGCCCAATCAAGTTCCATCAATGAAATTGACCGGTATTATTTTTAATTAACTTTCATCACAGGATTTGCAAAAAAACAAAGTAAGAACACATATGACGAGTGTAGCAGAAAAACCCGTAAGAGACACTGAAGAGTCGTGTAACCAAAATATCCAAAGCTTTCTGAGGCACCATAAAACAAAGGCATCTTTCTTACTTCTGTAAACTAAAACATAAAGTGAGACATAAATATTTGGGAATGCCTGAGTTAGATCAAAAGAACTCACTGCAGCTTGGAAAACAAACAGAACAATATCAAATTCATCTTAGCTAATGAAGCCATTTCTTCGACATAAATCTCGAAGTGTTTTGTGAAGGATCCTGGCTATTATTTCACATATAACACACACTTGTTTATGATGAAGAATTGCCATTAAAATATCTCTTTAAAGACATAAACCAGACAAGCTCAGACCTCAACTCAGATGCCTTTCTGCAGCCTTTTTAACTATTTCTATTCAACTACAGAGTCACAGTGACAGTGACTCTGGGCATGAAGAGCTTTACTGGGAGAGAAGCTAGAAAAATTCTTAAGATACAACTTCAGCACTAAGTTAAGTATGAGGAAAGGAAAACAACCATACCAAATAGGACTGTTAGGGGATTTTTTTCAGCAATTTAAAATCAAGTAATGAAGTTTCAGGGAGGCAATTAGCTACTGGAAAATAGCTACTTGCATAGAGATAAGACCTCCAATTCCCCTCTGCTCTCCATTTCCATTATCATGTGCAGTTGCCTCACACTGAGAGATCAAGACTAAGCTGCCACAGAGCAGCAGGATGTAAAATCTGCTTCAGAAACTGTACACCTCATGTCCTGAGAAGAGATGAATACTTTTGTCTGAAAATTTCAGTTAAAAACTGCTTTACGTTCTATAATCTTTGTTAAATTTCCTTATTTAATGATGACCAAACATTATTTGAAGACATCTAGATTGCCATTTCATCTGCACTTTAATGAGAAGTAGCAACTCAGCTGGCCTGAGCAACACTGCACCATACTGACCCAAAATTTAGCATGACTGAGCAAGCGTGAGGAGTGCTTGTGACAGCAGCTGAAAACAACTGGGAGGGCTGGGAGATGCCACAATGGTAAAAGGAAAGCAGGATGCTGAGAAGTGAGGAAATACTTTCAAACATTTGATTGTTCCAAAGCGCACACAGAATGTCTCAGAGCTGTAGTTTCAAGCCTTGCTCATCTCCAGATGTACACTGAGTTTGTGTAATTGTTTTTCCTTGAAATGCATCGCTCAAGTTTTTGCACTTCCCATCTCAGTGTCCAAGCTACCAAATAGGTTGCTGAATTCTGTGTAAAAACAAGACATCTTCAGTAATCAGCAGGACCTGCACAAGACTCATCAGAGACAAATGAAATTTGTGGATTCTCTGGTCACAAGTGGCGTTAAAAACTCCCTCATATAATTTATATGCCTTGTCTTTTTATTCCACTTGTAGAAAAACTTTCCCAAAGCAAACATCAGATCTACCAGTGACATTTTAAATGTTGTAGGGTCTGCATCTTAACATGCCACTGTCACTGAAATGAAGAACAAACAGTTCCTGTTTTATGCAGGACTGAATACAGTATGGCCCATTAATACACACACATTCCTGAGTTAATAGGGGGGAAAAGGAGACACTTCTGTCATGTGAAATAACTTGTAGACATTTGTGAGAACTTTCCTTGTGAGAACTTTCCAAGTCATTGCTACACCAAATGATAACATTTCTAGACTGGAGCAGCCAGAAACAGTTCCTGCCTGTGCACCCAGCAGCTGCACAACACGCTTTACTCACCAAAGCCCTGCTCTGTGTGCTCCTTTTCCTTCGAGGAAATCTGAAAATCCTGAGGCCACCTGTGATGAGGTGAACGTGCTTCCAAAGCTGCACTTACCTCAGCTCCCCCCAGGCCTGCCCCACGTCCATCCCGGTGCCCTGCAGGGGAACAGGAGCAGCAGGTCCAGCCCAAGCCCAGGGAGCAGAGATGGCCCCAGCTCCTGAGGCACCTTTGGTTTCTCTCGCAGGCTCAGCACACCCACAGCAGGCACCAAGCCACAGCTGCAGCCCCAAACCCATCCAAGGATGAGGCCAGAGCATCACCTCATCAGAGCATGGCTCAGGCCGAGTTCACCCTCTGGCACCTCCCCAGGGAGCCCACAGGGTGACACCATCAGGTGTTGGCAGTGCAGGATCACCCCCAGCTCAGGAAGATGGACGTGGTTCCCCCAGGAGGGATATTAACACTTGTTACTTTGCTTTGCTTAAAAACAGCCTCCACCACAGACTGGGGGGGGTGTGAGAGGTGAAACAACAGAGATACCTCCAAATTAATGATCCAGTTCCTTCCCTTCTGTCTTCCCTGGTGGTACAGAACACTCAGTGATGACCTCACACAGTTTGAAACAGAGGGCATGGCAGCACATCTGAGTGTGTGTGCTCACAGGCACCTTCCAAGGTCTGTGCTGGTCCCTCTGCCACCCCTTTCTCCCCATTCCCTGACTCCTGAGCAGGCATCTCTTCCACCAGTGGCAGCCTGACTGACCAGGATGGCCTGGGGGAAGGCTACCTTGGAGCTGGGAGGGAGGAGTCGTAGCTGAACAGATCAGGCACAAAACTGTACAACAAAGGTCTCCTGAAACGAGGCACTAAAATGTCCCACAGACCTGCTGCCAGGCAACGAGCCAGATGATCAGCCAAATTATAACAGGCTTTATGAAAATAGCACATTAATGCTATTTTTTCATGTTAGAAGACAAATTTTATTGCAATTCAGCAAATGAGCTACACCTGTAAAACTGCTTTGTATATCCAATTCACATTTAATGTCCAATGGATTGAAATGTCACAGGAAAAATTAAAAAAGGAAAACAGTACCTGGTTTTGTCATTATAATGTAAACTTCAACACGGCCCTTAAAAAAAACAAGCCAGTGATTTCCCCATGTAGTAAAATATATAGTTTATAAGGTATTGATGCTTTATCTTAGTTTAACAGCCAATCTCTAGGTATAAAATAAAGAGCTACAAAGATGTGAAGTACATGTACAATTTCTTCAAGTATTTTCAAGTATCCTATAGTCTCTTCACTACGGACAAAATTCATTTGACAATATACAGAAAAAGTTAACTCTGAATAGTTTCACTGCAGAAATCTTAACATATTCATGAATTTAAAACACATAAAAAGTATGGATCTTCCAGCTAGTAAGTCCCATTTGAACAGTTTGAAAAATACTCTTTGTAATGGAAAAAGTTGTGGAATAGTCTCCAGTTCATGAATATGTTTTCAGCTACAGAGTATCAGGTGGTTAAAGTTTACGGTAGGTAAAGACTTTTTTTTTTTTTTTTGTATAAACTTACCATCATAGTATTTAATTACATTTAAACCAAGTTTTTTATTAATTTGCATTTTCTTTTTGTATAAAGTATCATTGTAGCATTAACCAAAGAAGCCTAAATTATTGATAGGTGACAGTCTATTTTTTCCTCTCAAATCAGTACGAGCCTGTAAACATGTTTGGCCAGTTTAGCACTACGTATTTACTGCATGATGAACTGCTTATTTTTTTATCACTGCATTTCTCCCTCCAGAATGAAGATGTGTTGTTAAAAAGATTATCTTTTCTCATTAACTGTTACCAAAAAATCCCCACCAAACAACAGAACAGCACAGCCACACTAACTGTACCTATCAAACCTGCCTCCTTATCTTGGAAAAGTAACAGGAAAAAAAAACTGTTAAAACTGCATTACTCCGAACAATGGGAGAAGGATTTTACAAAGCTCTGGATAGAAAGGTGCTGACTAGGAACAAACATAGCAACTGTTTGTTCCTATGAAGTTCAGCAGAATGGCATGGCAAGACAAATGCAGGACCCTAACCTTATCCTGTGGGACTGCTGCTAGGAACAGCCATGAGAGGAGTGGGTGGGTTTGTGGTGAACACTGCAGAGTGGTGACAATTGTGGCTGCTCCTACAGACTGGACTGTTCTTACACACGCCAGCCACATCTCTTCCCCAAATCCTGGCACAGGCTATATTTAATATCTTGCTCTTCCTTGGCTGCCTATGGAGCTAACAAAGCCAGCTTTTTTGCTGCTGCATCTCAGAACCTTCTACTGCTCCACCAGTGGAGCAAATCCCTCCAGACTTGGAAGTCCATAGCAGAAAGTGCTTTGAACCCTAACAGGATTAAGCACAGGCCCCCTGTGAGAAGAGGAGGAGGAAGGTCTATCTCAAACTGGGTTTTCCTGTGAGAAGAAACCTAGGAGCTGGAAGACGATCTCCGTGTCTTCCTTTTGCACTGGACAGCCAGCACTCAGGGTGTTCTCACTGATGGACAGCATCATCCCCGTGAGCCAGCCAAGGAGCCCACCCTTAGCAATCACCAAACCCCAGCCTCTGCCCATCCCAGGTATCTCTGTCCTAATGAGGGCAAAACAATCCACACCAAAAAAAACATTAAGCCAATGGTATCATGTCTCACTAGGTAAACTTGTGTAAGGAAAAAAGGAAAAAAAACACCTTAGTTTAGGGTAATTACCTCATGCAAGATAAAATTAATCCATCCTTAATACTATGAGATACATGGCTTTAACAGGATCAACTCTCCTGTTAAGGTCAATATATGGAACCTTCCTTTCTTACTTAATATTCCTTGTGAAATATACAAGCCTAGTAAAGTAATTTTCAAGATAGATGAAACAACATTTTGTTTGCCATTATTAATGCATAAACATTTTAGGGCAGGTGTATAAGGACTATCCCAACATATCAAGTTTAACACATGAAATTCTTAGAATGCAGCAGAACTGTTCTTTATTTTTGTCCTTCCAAAGCAGGAAGAAAAAATAAAAAAACACCAACAAAACCAAACCTGCACACACAGAATACTCCTGTGAAATGCTCCTGTAAGCTGTGAAAGAATTTACACCCACCCCATGTGAGGAGTGGCTCAGACATTGCCCTCACATCTCCCTAATGCAACTGTGAAATCAAAGAAGAATCTTGCTCTGGTAAGTAGTGACAAAGGAACTTCTCAGTTTAATAATGAAATAAATAGGACAAAAGTAAAAATAGTCAAAAATTTAATACATGTGCTATACTCATAAATTATGGAAATAAAACTATCACAAGATGTGGCTAAGCTGTAGGCAAAGTAAAAGTGCTACAACATTGTATGAGCCAAAAAACTTGGACTCTGCTTCTCCAAAGAGAGAATACTGAGATAAGTTTATACAGTGGAGACCTCTTAAATACACAGCCCTGAACTTCTGTACAGTAATTTGTGATGCTGATATATCAGCCTGTTCTTAAGTCACATATTCATTTCAAAGAGATTTTTATCAGAGGATTCAAATGAACAGAGATGCCTTTAGGCATCTGCCAAGTTCCAGATCTCCAATAAATTAAGCTTTCAAAATGTTTGTGTTTCATAGTAGAAATGGGCTAAACTTTCTTTGCTAAAAACAAAAGCATCCCAAATGAAGCAGACTGTGACAACGGGATCCAAGACATATGCACTCAAAAGGAGAAGGAAAAACCTTAATACCACTGTCTTTTCAGAAACATTAAGAAATCCTTATACTTGTTAGTAAGGTATACTGTTATTCTTTCAGATGGGGCATAAAGATCTTTATTTAGTAATCTGGCATCTGGGGAATTCGTGTCCCTCTTTATTAGGAGTTAAGAGAATTACCAGCAGCAACCATAAGCAAGCTTCAAAAGGCTGGTTTAAGTGGAAAAGTTCTTGTGTTATGAACAATTATTCCAGGTTTTTCATTTAAGTGGGCTACACTGTAAATTCTGAATTGCAACGTAATATAGCCAGTTGTATCATACAAGATTTTTTTTTTTAAAGACAAACTTACAAAACACAATGATAGGTTAAATAAATAAAAAACATCAGTTAAAAAACAGATTTAATTTCTTCTTCTGTGCAATTACGTACCAATATGAAAAATATTACTTTGATCTCTGGACATTTCACGGTTCAGTCTCCTGGATTTCACTAAAAATAATACTGACAACAAAAATAAAGGAAAAAAATAATTGTTGACAAATCAGTGCTTTGGAGCTATTAAAAAAGCACAGATCAGATCTGTAGTTCCCTTGCAGCAGAACATGACCCAACACCTTAAAAATCAAACATTGGTAATAATGTTAATATATAAAATATTAGTTTAAAAACTATAGAATGACCTTCTCAGCAGAAATGGAGTGTATACACTATGACATACAGCATATCTGAAGGCAAGTTCACAGAATGCTGAAAGGCTCACTGCACATTTTCTATGGCAAGGAAATACTGCAGCTTTAAAATAAGCTGCACAATACTCATCTCTATCTCTTTCACATGAAAGTGTGTAAAAAGCAAATCAGCAAATAAACTCTAAAATAGATTTATACCAAAATCCTCTTTTTTACATTGAGTTTACAGCTTCCATCCATTTGCCTGTACTATTTCTGGAGTTTCCTTCAAGAAAAGTCAAAGTTGCATTTTTGGGCCATGAACAAGTTCACGATACAATGTACTGGCAAGACAGAACTTTTGCATACTAACGAGATTCACTCCTTGTTGCTTTTTTTGTGTTTGTAAAGACAGTTTTTCCTGTGGGACAGGAAGTCAGATGTCAATTCCTTTGACAAGAGATGCCTCCAGGGTGATGTTGAACTCCTGCAAGGTCTGCAGCACCCGAATCAAAGAATTCACCAGCGTGTGATCCTTAATCAGAGCTATGTCCTCATACATCTGGGCTGTAATGGGGCAGTCTGCAAGCAGGGCGATCCAGTGGTGCAAAAGGTGGTCTCTGACAAGGTGCCAGTGGGCAGTTTGGGAATAAAAATAAAGACAAGTTAATTTCACATCTGCACAGACATGATTTTTGTTCTTTGCTTTTAAGCAGACCTACCATGTTCTCCCCGTATCTTTAAGAGACAGGAAACAGGGAGTACCTGTCTCACATGCAATATTTTTCATTTCATTAAAATATCAGTAGCAACAACAACAATAAAGAAGTTTCTTTATACCTGGCTCCAAGACACACCAGCATCTGAAACTTGCCATCCTTCCCAATGTTTCTAGGGGTGTTGTTGATAGCAGTGATAAAGCGACAGAAATTCCTGGCCCTTGTCTGCCAGTTCTCTTCTGGGACCATCTCGTTCTGCTCAAGGGTCTCATAGTATGTTTGTGCTTTTTCTTAAAAGAATGGTGGGAAATAATGAAGTTTCATCAGTGCATTTAGGAGAGAATTAGAATTGAAAAGCCTAGGATCAAAGCTCATCCATGAATTTCCCGAATCATTACTTTGAAACACTTTTTTTTCTGTTGGATTCAGTCCTGTGTTCTCCCTGTACAAAATTGGGATTCCACTTCCTCCCCTCTGAACAATGCTAAAGAGGTTCACCTATCTACTGAATCTGAGTGCAGTAAAATGATCATATAATGGGAGAAGCAATGCTGAAGTACCTACTCAAAGTATAGAAACATTATTAAAAATAATTCCTTTTTTAAAATGTGTTTGTGAACTCCGTTTCTTTAGCTTTGTGTCAAGGGATCTAGACCATTGTGTGAAAAATGCACACTTAGAACCCTTTTATTACAATGTCCAGTACATACCAACAGCACTAGATCCATCTGTTGTGCTCTGAAGGACAACTCAACCTCTTACAAGTGATTTCTCGTTTTCACTGTGCTCAGTTAAGAACAGGGTTACCCTATGTCAATTCACCACCCTATTTATGTACGTCTTTCTCAGTAAGAAAGTTTGTTTTACACTTTGCCCTGTTACTGCATTGAGTACAGTCAGCTTTGGCAGAAGACAGAGGCTCTCTCTCATGACAGTACAAGCAGGTAGGAGCTCTCACGGCAATTCAGCTGCTGAGATGCCTCCAAGAAGTCTGCTCTTCACACCAGCTGAGACACAACAGCAGTGATAAGGAACACAGTTGTGTGTGTTTCAAGGATACAAACAGGCTCTGGGATCTCATCCTCCCACTTACCTAAAAAATCCCAAATGAAGACATTCTTGAAGAGTCTCGGTGATTTAAATCCGTGCTGGAACACTTGCTCGAGAGCTGAAACGAGCCCACTTTCTCCACACAGCAGCAGGGTCAGGCTGCCTCTCTGCCAGCACACACAGAAAGCACACACACTCAGCACCTCACTTTGGGACTCTGGGACACAACTGTCCCATTAGGTTTTTAAATAAGAAGATGCCTGAACTTTAAATCTGCTGTCAAACAGTGACCCCAGACAGGATGGCCCAGTTCTCACAAGCCTTGAGCATTCAAAAGTGGATTGACTTCCCCAAGAATGAGGCTGAGGAAAGCATTGTCAGGGCCTCATCATCATCAAACAAAGCCTCAAACAGGCCAAGATAATGAGCAGGTTTTACCTATAATTATGATCACTACAGAAAATTAGGAGAATGTTTTCCTCTTTTTTTTTTTTTTTTAAGTAATATAGATCACAGATCCAGTGTAACAGGTACAGGTATGTCTGCTTATCAACAAATACAACCTTCAATGCTCAGTAAAAAATGAAGTCCTTCCTCAGCATATGATGGCAAATTCTATTTTGTAAAAACATTGCATGACCACTTGAGATTATTAGCAATGTGATCACTGGCTTGAATTACACTGGATATGAATCTGTCATGCCACAATGAATTTAGAAGACAGGTGCTGTAGGAATGGGAAGACCTATCTGTAAAAAATTCCTGACTGTCAAGAGCCATCCATACAGAGCCAGCACTGCTCTACACTTCTCTGGCTCACAAGGGCTGGGCTGTGATGATTTGACAGGGGCATGCTACCTAGGTTTGCTTCAGAAAATCACTGCTGTGACAGCTGATTACATGTATAATGAAAAAGAGTCTTTAAGAGCACTTCTGCTTCACTTGCTTAGGGGATGTGGGATTTTCAGGGTGGCCTTTTTTTCTTTCCTTTTTTTTAAAGTGGCCCATGGGTTTTCACATTTTAAGTAGCAAGGATAATGCAAAACAGACATTAAAAACCTACTTTTTAAGGTTTTTAACTCAGTGCAGATGTAAAATGTCAGTTAATTAAGAACAAACTAAAGAGGAGGCAGTGTTCTTGACAGTCTATGGGTAGAATCCTTGGCAGAATTTGACTAATAACAAAATTTCCAATAGCAGAGTGTGAACATTTAACAGAATGCTCCAGTTAGCAGCAAACTAGAGGTATTTGTGGCTGCACTATCTTAGTGGTGCAGTCTCAGTATCTCATTTCTGCTCCACTTCAGGAATTCTCAAGCACATGGCTGTTCACTCAGTTTAGTTATTTCTGCTATATATTCTCTCATGTTCACTAATCAGAGTTTTAGGACAGGAGTGCCATTACACAGACAACAACCCCTCACCTCCTTCTCTGGCTTGTGGAAATGCTTGACAATACCATTTACAGCTTCACCAATAGCTTCTTGTATCTGACCAGTATTTAACTCTGCAAAACACAAAAATATATCCAGTTACAGTTTCAGAAATTGTACGTGTGTGAGGGTTATGGCACAGCACAAAGCACAGCAGAGGAGCATGAACCAGTATAACTCATTCTGTTAGGGAAACACTGCTAGGCTGTGGGTAATGGAAACCCAACCCTACTTTTATTTGTTGTTGAGCAGGTAGGAATGGAGATGGTTTGGTTTTATATTAGTTAACACTGTTTCAAAACACCAACAGTGAAAAGAGTTTTTACATATTGTGTGGATTTTCAGACCAGGACTCAAAGCTAAGAAAAGGAGCTGTGCTTTGTTTAGGACTAACAAATCTGGGCATCCTGGAAATACTTCCTGTGGTAGTTTCGCTGTAAACCCAAGCATGGCTGGGAACAAAGGAACCACCTGATTTATCAGGAATAAGACAACCACAGAACACTGACCTCAACAGCAAATAAAGAGGAATCCATGAATAGAAACCAGTAGCAAGATTCTTCATCCATGAAGGAGAGACAGAGAAAAGGCAGCAAATCTCTACCTTCCTCCATAGCATTCATTCCACAGGTAAAGGACAATACAAAAAAACCACAGGACCAGGAGCACAGACACATCCGCCACCCTTCCAGATTTCAAAACTTAAGAAGACAGAACAGGATGCCCGGGATTGTAATTTGGAAGTTTTGCTGGAGTTCAAGCAGGACAGTGAGCTGAGTTTCACAGGTCCTCTCCAAACTCCAGTTGTATTTGCAAGCCCTCAGGTGATGAGGAACAGGAGAAGACAACTCCCAGCACTCACTTGGCTTATTGTTTGGTGAGATGGTGACAAATCTCCTGATCATGCTTGGAGACTGCTGCAGGGGAGGGGTTCGGCACTGCCGCTCATCAGCCTCCGTGTGGGAAGTCAGCAGCTCTCCCACCAGGATCCTCTCTAAGCTGCCATCATCCATTCCCTTCCCAAGCCACCTTCCGCAGGGAAACCTAAGAACATCAAGGAGATAAATACGTGGATCAATCCAGATTCAATTCCATGCCAAAGATTTTCAACTTTGCCGTTGCCTAAAGCCAAAATCCTGCTAAAACAGTTATTGGAAAGACTTCATTCATCCAGCAACAAATAACAAAGTCTTGGCTTTTTACTTTTGCCAACACAGGCAGCAAAAGTAAAAAACCTTTTCAGTTCCAAGTTCGTGCTGAGTGTTGCAGTAGATGATCCATCCACAAAGCAGATTTTGCTCGAGTCCCATATGTAGCATATAATTTGAGGAAAAATGGGTAAAAGGGGAAATCCTACTACACCCCATAGATGGGTGAAGAAACACAGTGAATACGCTACACAGCAGGCCAGCTGCAAAACAACCCCACAACCCAAACATGTGCTTAAATGCCAGACCACCAGTACTTCTACTCAACTGGGGTATTAAATCAGACACTAGAAAGCACACATGCTCATTTGCTCATTATCACTTTCTCTGAACCAATGTTGATGGCAGTTTAATCAGCTGAATTGGAAGACTGAACAGCATCCAAAAATAGAATCTTTCCTCTTCACTTAATTACAAATGAACTGGCATGGAGAGCTGAGTGGACTTACCCGCCAATTTGACATCAACATGAGCCTGACAGTTTCTCTAAACAAAGGACAGGGCACCAAACTATGCTGTATCTAACACAAATAAACTTAATTCTCACTGTAAATTCCGTTCCTGTGCTTTCCCCATGTAAGCACAGGTTTCTAGTGCTCATAAGGCCTTGTGCTCCAGCTTGTGTCCAAAGGTGTCTGTAACACCTGGAGTACCCAGTCCTAATATAAAATATTCCCTATATTTGGTAAGCAGCAAGTTCTGACTTGTTGTTTCTTCCTTGGGCTCAAGGCAGATTATTTCTAAGCTGCACAACAGCCAACTCATCCTCTCCACCAACAGTGTGATATGAGACATGAACATCTGCAAACTGCAAACCCTGTTTGAACTCATAAGAACCACGATTTGTTTAATGCCAGAAGCCAAATGACCTTTCTGTGCCTTCGGGTCGAGGCAACTGCGGGCACAGAGTCCCAGGAGATCAGACCTTTCTAATCAAACAAGCCCTGCTGTGCCAGCTCCCTGCAGAAATTCTACTTACCCCACATGAAATGTCAGGATGATACTTACTTGTAAGTATGCCCTGTTATTTCATTTCTGACCATAACATATTCCACAAGCCACTTGGCATACAGCCCTGAATTATCATGTCCTATTTGCACTGTGGTCAGTTTTCCCAGGTTCTGGCACTGCAAATTAAACAGAGTTTGTCAGAGGGAACAGAAAGAGAGCAGCATGTTGGGGGTGTAAACTATTAGGGAACAAGCTCAGACAGAAACTCAGAAATGTGGTTCCTGTTTCTGGCTGCATGGTTTGTTCTGGGCTTTTTAGTTGTAGGCTGCTTTACTTGTTTTTGTTTGTTTGCTTGTTTTGTTAAATACTATTTTGATCTGCACAGGGCACATCAGCTGGACTAGATTTTTCAATTCAATTTTACCCAATGCACACAACACTCATGCAAAAATCAGAGCAGAATCACTTCTTTGTTTTCCAACAGAAGAGGATATGACACCTCCCACAGTTGTAACATAAAGACAGTCTTGTCTATCCCTTGCACTAGGGAATTGTCAGTCACTTTGCTCTGCATGTTATTAAATATAGGTTAAATGTGCTATGCACAGGCACAAACTATCTGTGTCTAACCACAGAGATTGGAAATGTACAGCAAGGGGAGAATTTAAAACTGAACAAACAGAACATCCAAATCGGGTTTTGTATCAAGTAACACAAACCTCAAAAGTCATTTCTAATATATTCCTGGGGATCTGCAGGACTCCTGTTTCACCCAGTTCTCCCGAAATACAGATCCAAGGATTGGCTGTGAACATTGAACCACCGAGTTTCTTGCTGGGAACAATCAATATATGGTATGGTATCACTGCAAACAGAAAAGAAAGAACACTTCAGAAATGAAGAAGGATAATTATATAACCTCTTTAGTCAAGAGAGGGGCAAAAGGTAAGTCATAAAACAGTACTGCAGTACCATGAAACGTTAAAAGAACATCAGAGATCCTATTTAATCATGCTGACACTTGCACACTAAGCACTGACTGACAATAGGGAAGTGTACACACTTCAGCAGCCACTAAGAAGCAGAGCTGACAGCAGAACAGTGTCAAGGGAAGAAAGAAATTTGGATGGAATAATGCCTTCTTATGAGTGTAATCCCTTTTTATTTACCAACCTCAAAACATGGCATGAAGATGGTTACTTATCCTCAGCTTAGTGACAAGGAAGTAAAGACCTGATATTCTTGTATCCAGGACTGCACTGCAGCTCAGCACACTGCACAGCTCCCCCAAGGTCCCACTCAGGTACTAACTGCAGCCTTTCTTTACAGGCACTGATGGCAGCAGCATTCATGACCATGGCTGAACAAATCCAGTGAAAATACAGCATAATGCTGCAAATTTCTCTGTGCCATGTCACTCTTGGTTATGCTAACTTTGGGACTTATCAATTTCTTAAAAAAACAAGCAATGTTTTTCCCTGCTAAATAGTACCACAGTACTAGTACCATAGTACATAGGTTCAAATGCTTTCTGGTCCCCTGGTTTACCTGTGAGTAACTCATGCAGTATCACCTGAGCTGCAGTCCCTCCTCTGATTCTCGAGGCATATGCTCTTCCACCTGCCAGTATCTCCTGCACAGCCCTCTGTTAACCAACATTTTATAATAAAATGCAATTCTCTGAATGGTCACTGTGTTTCTTGGCTTTCTGCCCTTCTTTCATAGTGCATAAGCAGATTACAGCCAGGGCTTTTCAGCTGAGGCATTTAATGCACTTCTCCCTCAGCATCTCCTCAGCTGGCAGTGCCCTCGAGAAAGCATTTGGTGGTTGGCTCCTCTTAAAAGCCCAATGCTTGCAGCATTTAAGAATGAATTAAAATGTTTCCCTTTTTAATTTCTGTGCTGATAGTCCTAAAGTAAGTGACAATTTAACTGCATCCAGCAGACCAGATTTTCACATTATCCAGAACTTGCCTGCAAGACCAAAAGCTATTCTGCTTGGATGTCTGCTTGCTTTGTCTTTCATACACAAAGTATGAATCACAACACACCACCAAGGGTAGTGCTTTCACATAGCCCACCCCCAATTTTATAAGCCTTGCTAAAGTTTTTCCTTATTTTGCCTTCCCAGTGAGGTCCTGTGGCAGCAGGCACACAGATCTTTGAGAACTCGGTAACACAGTTAAGCATCAACAATAGCTTAAAAGTTTCTCTAGGGTATCTTTGTAACAACTAGAAGAAAAAAATATGTTGAGGAGTTCTGATGCAGCCCTCAATGGGCATTTCATTGTTACTCCAAACCCACAGACAGCTATGCAGCAAAGTAGCCTGAGCACAAAATAGAAAAGGTTTGTTTTCTTTTAATTCCCAGCATCCATTAATATTCTTACCTTGATAGTGAACAACCCATAGTGTCCTTATTTTGTATCATGCAAACAAGCCCACCACAAAAATTTCAGCTGAGAACTCACCCCCAACTAAATTTATTAGAGCTAAGTATTTTACTAAGTTAGAAACAAAAGTGACAGAGAGAGAAATTCCTGCCCAACAGAGAAGATCATGGAAGCAGCAATACAGCATACACAAATGGATCCCAGGGAAAAAAGCAGAACAATCACATTAGGGCATGTTGCTCAGAGCTGTTTAGAATTTTGGACAAGGACTCAACCAAATCTGGAAATCAGAGTTGCAGGGAAAGCAAATACTTACAGATTGTTGTGAAAACATTGGTAAAGCAAAAGTAATCAACAGCATTGAATGACAGGAGATGATACAAGAATTGTTCTTTCTCATCATCACAGCGGAGGAATGCATAACGCTTGTAGAGTTTTCTGACAAAGCAAAACACATAATCTGTCACAGCAGTAACAAGATGCTTTCAGTGAAATGTTTTCTACTGTGCAAATTTATTAGGTACACTATGAATAATGGGCAAGCAATTACAAATGAGAAGTGATACTGGGAGAGTCAAGAGTTCAGTGTGCCAAGATACACCGACTCTCTGCAAGACTGACATCTCCAAAGTGAATCAGTCCAATTCTTATTACCTTCCACCCCTCAAATGTAATGTTTGATCTAAGGGTCTTCTCCCACCCAAAAACATCCCAAGATGGAAAAAGGAATTTTGCACTTTCTCAAAACAAAACAAAAAAAAAATCTGACTCCTTTTGACCATGTAAAATGAAGAACTGAAGTAAAGAGAGTTTCCTAAATTCCTCCTGAGCAGAGGGTGCCATGGGAGAGCTCTCCAGCATATGATGTATGACAGAAGATTATTCTCAAAGGACATAAGGCAAAAACTGGGGCTATCTGCTTGTATTTGGCTACAGGTGATCATCCAGGACCTATAACAACCTGCACATTAATCCAGGGAATAGTTTCAGTGTTGATAGTATGCAGCTCCTGACAACCAAAATGACAGGCAGGCAAAGGTGGAAACCAATAAGTAAGAAAAGTGTTGGGAATAATCTTAGGAGAGCATGCCAAAATATATTAAAAAATCCAACTGATGCTGAAGGAATATCTAAACTCTCAAGAATGCAGGAATTAGGTAATAGAAATGCTGACACAGCCATGGATAGGTTGTTCCCGCAGGAGAGCATCCTGACAACTCCCTGCAATTTCAGGTATCAATTTACAAAAAAGTCAGCAAGTCACAAGACAGAAACTTGAAAAACAAATCAATGATAATCAACACACAGGCATGTTCTCACTTACATAACAAACCTAACACTAGAGACTGACAGGAAATGGTCAACGAAAATAAAGAGACTGAGCCTTAAATTAACCTAACCTGCCTGTAGCCACAAGAGTGGCAAAGCCACAAAAGTCTCACAAGTGCCCATGTCTGTCTTTCATTTACACAATCTGAATCAACTGTTTGACAGCCTGTCAAGGTATGTGCTGTCCTGTCTCTTCAAAAGGTAAGGTTTCTCTGTTTTCCTGGGCACATAAAGGTCTCGGGACAGGGAAGCCCTGTGATTTCTCCCTGTTCCCTTTGCAGACTAGAAAGAAACCAAACACGTTACAATTTCCTTATATTTGTTAACAAATGTTCAGTAAAGAGAATAGGATAATTAAAATCTCTAACACTTGCTTCAAAAAAGAACAACACACAATCTTGTTAACTGTAAAACGGCAGAAGTTGCACCATTACTTTCAGTACCTCACTGAACTCAACACTGCTTCCTCTAAAAACCAGTGGGGCACACTTTCAAACCCTACCACCTAGAACAGCTCTCTGTGTAGGACATCTAACTATGCAGCACAAAGCACATAGGATTACAGAGAACTGATGTCATGCTGTACAAGTTGCTCCTTTGTTTGCCATTTTCATTTTAAACATACTTCTGTTGCAGTCTCCCTCTTCCAGAGAATCAGAATCTGCCTGATAGATGAAGGTTATTAAAAGTGTTGAAAGAGGTTTCTTCCCTCTCTTTTGTGGGGGTACATGGAGTGTGGTGGTGTGTGCAAAGTCCTCTCACAGCACTTGCCCTGCATGGGACAAGCACTGCTAAATTTAACCTGATCCAAACTGCTGACTTCACTGGAGAGGCTTAACCTTAATTTGGAGATACAGGTAAATTTATTAGCTGTCCTCACTCCATCCTTCAGCTTCTCCTTATTCACTGAAGGTCACAGCTTCATCAGAAAGTCCAACATAATACAAGACAAGGCAAATCTCAAATAATTAGCTGTTGGGGTTCAGGGGGACTGGGGAAGAAATTCCTTGGAAGATGGTGAGTGGAAGGAGAGGAAAAGAAGAGCAGACAGCATAGGTTAAGCTGTCTCCAGAAAGAAGTCTTCAATTACAGTTAATGACAATTACTGTGGCTTTAATTTCCACACAGTAAGCACTGTATGTGACTAATGTGAAAGCCATTCACCTTATGCTGTAAAGCAGGCTATAAATGTAAAAATGCATGTGAGGAACCCCAGCACTGAATCCTAATTCCCAAACAGCTCTCACACTCAGAAAGACAATTTGTTCCATGCCCTCTGCACACTGCTAAGCAGATGCAAAAATAGGCACACCTGGACTTTTAAAATCAAACAATTATATAGATTTTATTTTTTTTTAAAAAGCTTTGCCCAAGATAACCCATCTTACTTTGTGAGTTCATGATCTGAAAGCAACTGTTTCAGATGCCTAGAAAGCAACTTCTTTTCCATAGAGAGGCGAACCCAGGCTCTGGCCTTGCCAACATCTGTTTTGATCTCACTTATGTTCTGGATATGCCTGGAAAAAAAAGAAAAAAAGAGATGTTTGGCATTGTCAAAGCATGACAGTTCTTTTGAACCAAGCTCTGCTGAAGTTTTCCAAAGAACACAAAATATCAGGTAAATTATAGGAAAAAGAAACATAACCACCTTAATATTCAGCACAATAAAAAAAAAAATCCCTGCAATCTAGCTCAAAGAGAATAAGAGCCCAAAAAGGAAATATCCGCAATGCAGTGCCCTATTTACAAAATTCTAAACCAGGCCCATTGTCTCACATGATTTAGGACTCATTCTGGACCTTATCGCTGCAATATTTATGGCTGAATGCTTTGGAAAATTAAATACTGTCTTTGCATGCTCAGTAAAAGCTTTTCTTGCACACAAGACACATGGAATATTTTAATAAGGCAAGCAAATCCTCAATTCACTCCTCCCTACCGAAAAAAAAATGGATGCTGTAAGGAAAAATAAGGAAAAGAAAATTTCTCTCAAGGTTGTCTCAGAAGTCATGCATATTGCTTTTTCAGTGTACTGAAAAGAAAGCATTGGGTAGGAGTTGTAGTTTTATTCACACTACAGTACTGAATGTTAGGTAAACCCATTCTTAAGATCAAACAAGTTCCTTAAACTGCATTCTTCCCTGAGAAGGAAAAGTGGTATCAGAACTACACAACCGACCCAGCAATGACTGGGAAAACACAAACACTACACCCACACCTCTGTGGAAATAAACCAATACAGAAAACATTAAAAATATGAAAATTATGTCATGGTATTTCCATAAGTTAATAGCTCTGACAATATAAAATCTCCTCAGTATGAAGCCTGTTTCTGTAAAGGTCAATGAAAACACTGATCTATCTACTTTAAAATAGTTCAACATGTTCCTTCCCCACAACCCCCTCCTGCTGCACAAAACACGGGCTTTTCTGGATGGTGCACAGGAGACACAGAAACAAGTGTGCAAACCTCAGGGGGTTTCTGGGTTGTTTAACAGTTCAAACTCACCTCATATCCTGGATGAGGGAGATTCTGAGAGGTGACATGGCTGGACTTGTATCAGACTTCCGTCTTTCTGAATCAAGGAGTATTCCTAGATTCAAAAGAAAACAATTTCTTGTTAGCAGAAATCCATCTAAAGATTCTAAAATCAATATAAAAAAGACAGTGGATTAATGCCAATTCACACTCTTGTATTACTGGTGACTCTGCGAAGGTACTGTGGTGTATTTCCACTCCAAACGACACAAAAATCTAATATGCTACACAGATGGTTGTACAGATCAGCACACACTGAGCACCAACACATTACTGGGCTTAGATTCAGCTGAAATTGGTATGACATCAAATGGCTTAAGAGATACAGTAATCAAGCATTATTTTCTAAAGACTACCCTGTGTTCTTGCTGTGTAGTAACCCTGACTGGCATTGTTGACTCCAGGGAAGTGGTAAATATGTTGTACTCAGTACACCACACATCCTGTGCTTACTGAGCTATTACTTTGCACACTCCTGCAGCACCACTACTTTTTAAATACCCCATTTGGGAGTTTTCAAGCAGTATTATTACTCTTATCTTTCAAATTCCACTCTGAATGAGTGTGTTCAACACTATGTTGAATGTTCAACTCTACATTGAACACAGCCCCTGCCCTCAATCCCAAGTTAGAAAGCACAGAACTGATTGTGACTTATTCTGAATATACAAAACCACTATGAACTAAGGGACATGCAGGAGACCCTAACATTTCCAAATCTATGGTTTTGATTGCTTACAGGATCTTGTGCACATTACTAATGCTCAAATATTTGCTTACAGTAGCTTTAAATAAAAAATAAAAGGCACCCACTGCCTCCCCCAAACCTATTGTTCTCTCCAAATGTTTTATATCCTATGCCCCCATCTCACACAAGAGGTAATGTTTAAAAATTACATTAATAATCCTAGAAACACATAATCAGTGGACCTTACATGCAATATTGCCTCTATTGCAAGACTTGATGCAACAAAAATTAAAATATGTTTCCTGAGTTTAAGTTTTAGTTTTAAACAATAAGGCTTCTGTTCAGTTGTTTTTCAAGCCATAATGTAAAACTTCAGGGTGTACAGCACAATCTTATGTGCCTATACTTGTTTTCCACCCCCATCCATAAGAACATTTGCTCTGCCAGTCATGCAGGGCCTGTGTGTCACATGGAGGATGATGTACCACAGCAATCCATTTTAAAGCTCATCTCTGAAGCTTAAGCTATTTCATAGTAGTCAGATCCCAGACCCAAACAAGTGGGCTCAATACAAACCAGCTTATTTCTCATAAAATATATTAAGACAACACACCAGGCCCACGTTAAACCTGTAGCAGATGTAACACTTGATTCAGTTGTATTGAGTGAAGGGTATTTCCAAGGGGAAAAAAGCTGCATGGTGTAAATCTGCAAGCAGCTCTTACTCACAGCTTTTAATCATCTTCTTCCAGTAGATGCCAATCTTACCTGAGGTACTGAAGCTGCCTGATGTGGTTCTTCTTTGTCTGTTTTCTAGGTAATGTAACAGATGAGACCACAATGCAGACTTTCCCTAAAATTAAAAAATATTAGTTAAAGAAATCACTACTAGCTGAATTAAAAAAAAAAAAAGTTTAAAACATCATTGAAAGTATCAGCCATGACAAAAACCTGCTTTAAAGATTTTTCTCCCTATAAACTCAATGGTAAAAACCAAAAATAAGACGCAAGCTGGAGGCGCTTGGGAGCTGTAAAGAGGCTGAGAAGGAAAAAGAAGAGTCAGACTATTGGGATCTAATGATTCTGGTACCAGGAAAAAGTCAATGAAACTTCTTCCCTAATAGTTCAATACCATGACAGGAAAATATTCAAAGGCTTGTAAAATGCTGTGTGCACGTGGAGTTTGAATCTGAGGCTGTGACATGTCCAGTGGGGCTCTCCCTGCCTGCCTGTCCAGCAGTGAAATGACAAGAGAGACAGAGCCAACCTGAGCAAGACACACCCAGGCCAAGTCCTGCTCCCCTCAGGGTAATTCAGGGCTATGGATAAATGCTGCCCGTTTTTAGAATTTCGAAAGATTCCCCTCAATTTCATCAGGCAAAGCACCTGGATAAATACAAACACAGTAAGATATCCCAAAATATAAGCAGGACAGTGAAAGCTTATCAGCAATAAGACCCCAGTTCTACACACTGTAAAACCAACTTAAAAGTTAGAATTTGGGATGTAATATTTAGGCCAAGATAAATCTATTAAATGATGTTAAAAGGTGTACTTTGCTCATTATGTTGCTTTCTTAGACCCCTGCTGGCTTAAAGCAGAGAGTGAGAAAACCCTTCACTGGGAAACTATAATGATCCTTGGATTCATCATAAAATATTTCACATCATAAACCAAAAGCTTGCAAACCTGCAGAAAGGCAGCAGTGAGCAAACAGAGGCTCTCCAGCACATCAACTGGAATTACTTACAGATTATTAGCATTATTTATCTTCCTAAATTGCTGTATTAACCTGAAATCCCAGTAAGGATCTAACAATTCTGCATTTCAGAAAAGCTGTCATATTATAAGGCCGTATTTTTATTTACAGCTTTGTGCAGAAAGAAACCATGACTGTAAAGCAATAGTTGTCAATTCTGCACTATCAATTTAATCTAAAATTATCTAAGTGCCTTCCCAGAAGTGCAGTAATGATGGTTTATCTATAATTTTTTCAAAACTATATTTAAAAATCTCTAACCATTTCCATCCTATAGCTCCCTACACTTGACATAAGGAACTACTGACCATGAGGGATTATTCCAGATGTGGTATGCCTCCCGACGAATAAATCCTAGAGAGCCTGTAACATCTGTGCTGACAGAAATCTATTAAAAGTATGCATTCAGTGGTGAGGATAAAAAAAAAAAAAAGAATCCATTGTGTCTTGTGTGTACCTGACAGATCCAACAGAGAAAGCCCAAACTGGAAGTCTTATTATAAACAGATAAAAAAGAGCATGAAAATATCACCCAGCAAAGAGTTACTGCCAAAACTATGTTTTCTCCCAATAAACACACACATGCACACAAAGTCTAGTGTTCAGCAACCAGCTGCAATGGCAGGGAGAACTGCAGCAGATCACAGAAAGCAGCAACAAAGGATCCTGCAGCAAATTAATGTCAACAACCATGATGAATGTGAGAACTCATGCAGTGTCTGCCCGCTCCTTCAGCACCGTGGACCTCTCCTTTAACTTCACCAAACAGCAATGATGATGCAAGCTGGATCTATAAGGGGAAGGAAGACAGCCTAAGGAAAGCAGTGGGATAGAGAATGGGCAGGGAATAACCAAGGCCTTCTGAAAGTCCAGACTACTTCAGTCATTAGGTCCTACATCACAACTCTCCTGCGTTGCTCGGGACAACGGAAGGCATGGATTCCCTTTGCACATGGAAAAATCAGTAGGTAGCTAATGTGGGACTACTGGGGTTCATCAGCAGGGAAGAGGTAAAAGCAGGGATTGGTGGAAGGAAAGCCATCCTCATTACTATGGTCAGTTGAGAAAGAAGAGTCTTCCTTGGCTCATTATTGAAAAATAAAATAAAATCGATGTATGAAACAGCAGGCTTTTGCATATTTCATAAAGGCCAGAGCACACAGACAACTAGTGGTGCTTTTTTATTTTTTATTTTTTTAAACTCTGGATCATACTATGAGATATACTGCACTTCCTCCATCAGGCCTCTATTCTATTCCACCACTCTATTTCTTCCACCATTCAGCACTGTTTGCCAACATCTGCAATCAATCCAAAGCATTAACCTTATGAAGGGTTGGCCGTCTGGTGGTCTGAAAGGCCCAAATCTGGGTTGAAGCAGAGTATACTGATGCTCTGTCTTCTAAGACGAAAGCAGTACAGCTTCTATCCTAAGTGATATACAAGAGGGAAGGGAGAGAATCACATGATAAATCTTCACATAGAAAAACTGTTGTATTGTTTGAAGGAGAGCAGAGTTAAACACTGGTGTTTGGGTGCTGGGAACAGAGATACTGGATTACAAACATATATTCTTCCAAAAAAAAGAAGTTATAATCTTCTTTGCCCTTGCTACTCCTTTGTACAAGGGAGGAGTAAAACTGGTAAAGGCCCTCCAAACTCCATCTTGTCCCACAAGTGACTCCAAACAGAAGACCAAAACAATTATTAATTTCATACAAAACCCCAATACCTCTAGCTAGTGATCTTGTAACCATAATTTAAGTACCTCTACATCACTCAGGAAGAAACAAAATAGCAAGACTGTTAATTTGAAGTACTAAATTATCCTTCAGGAAAACAATTTCCCCATCCCACTGAGAACACCTTAGGATATGCTGCCTTGTTGCCTATGCAGCTTCATTTACAAAGATATTAAGAACACAGGAGTAGGATTTTTTTTTACCATTGTATTTAGAAAAGACTACCAAAACCCACCAAACCGAACAAAACCCCTGAGTTAAATGGAGAGTCTTCCAAGAAGTCATCTGTGGAACACACCTACAGGTACACTTGCACATACCCCACAACATGGAGACAGACAGTGGGGTAGGAAATGACATAAAAAATACTGGGACACACACACATCTACAAACACACTAAAGGTGTCCTCTGGAAGCAAAGAGAGGAAAAGCATCACACAACTTTAGGGAAGTGTGCTCTGCAATGTACAGAAATATTTATTCCTCACCTGCTTGACTTGCAGACCGTGGCTCCATATTCTTTCCAGGAGGTCACACAGACTGGCTATCAGGGTGTTCTCTTCCACTCCTGTGATATTCACTTCACCATGACCAAGTTCCACAGCTTCTCGACCCATTTTCTCAACCAACATCCTCTTAGTCTCAAAAAGAACAAAGCAAAAGAGAGCTAAATCTCTCCCAGGAATTTCCAAGACCACTTACACTTTTAAAACAACAAATAAGGAAGCACATGACAACAAAGTTTTGGCAGAATAACTGGCTGTAGATATATATTTCTGGCATTAGTGCAGAACTGCCCTTCTTTTATGCCTGGTTTTCAAGCCAGGACAGCACCAGTGCTGATCTTCTAGTTTTCTAAAAAAGGGTTTGCAAACAGGCAAATCAGCCTCCACAGAGGAACCTCAATAAAGGGAACAAGCTGGTCACACACTAACAAGCTGAATGCACAGCACTAAGGCCACAAAACACAGCCCTTTGGGTAGTTTTGAAGCCTGGGGAGTACTGGATGCACTCCCCAAGGTGGACACTTTGTCCACTTCACCCCAGGGCAGGTGAATGAGCCCAAGTGTTTCCAAATAGCATGGGTAGGTCATTCTGGGGAGATGCTGTTCTGCCAGAAGGGCATTTGGATTAAACCAAACCCATTCTAGGGTGCACCTCTTGAGCTTCCCCACGAGCCATATTCTCCTAAACTGTGCACAATTTCATACTGGCCACCAAAGCTTTCACCAGTTCTTGAAGTACAGTCTTCCAGTCATAATATATTCATCATACAGGCAACTGGAGGAAAAAATGGTGAGGGAATCAGTTCCACTCATCTCTTACACATTTTGTCATCTTTGTTCCTATTCTAGACTTGCTTCCAAATGAGGAATACTCCCTTAAGCACCTCTACAGTGTCTTGGTGGAGATTAAGAAGTCCGAGTTAGCCCTTAGCTGCTTCTCCCCCTCACTCCCTCTGGCAATTTCTCACTGTCACAGAACCAAGTCATTCTCAAAAATCTATTAAGAGATGGGAATTATTTGGACAGTTCCATAAAGTGAAACCAGAAGCAGATAAACATATTAAATAGAGTCTTATGGAAAGTTGTATATAATTACTATAGTAATTAAGTCTACTGATTTTAGGCAAGAATGTGCCTATTTCATAATTATTTTTTGCTGTATTTTTATAAACATTGACATTTACTTCAGATTAGTATGTTGTCAACTATGTGATACTATGTGATTTGTAGGCATACTGGTGATGCATGCCTACAAATTAATGCCAAATTCCTTTGTTAAGTGCTTAAAAACTTACACCTCAGAAACGTAGTTAAGAGAAAAGCTGCTGTATTTTCACCACAAGCCTCTCTTTTGGACTATTCACTCTTGTTGAAATAGTACTGCCTCATTAGTTATAACTGAAATGTGCTATAATAGACTTGGGCAGCAGGATGGTAAAGACCCTTCAGAATATTCAATCTCTATCATAAATCTGCTTGATAAAGTCTCTGCTCCTTGCAGAATTTCTGAATACATTATCTCTTCATTAATTTCTCACCACCATGCAAAAATCCTCATAGGAATAAAGCAGAAACAAATGGCAGAAAAGTGGGGGGTGTTCGACCATACTGGATACAAAATGGTTCAGAAAGGATGGATATGAGGGGCAGGAGAGCAGAATTATTCTCTGTATTACCTTATTTCGGCATTCCTTCAACAAGCCTTCTACAAACTTCCAGTTTGTTTGTGCAATTACTGATGGAGAGAGGTTAGAGAGTTTGGGCTGCCGAATGGTGCTGCCCAGATTCCTGGCTTCTTGGATGTACTTCTGGATTGGGGGAGAAAATGGACAAACACAGACAAAAGTGTAAGTGAGACTACTTGGCCAAGAGAAAAAGGTAAACTTATCTTTATAGCCCACACCTCTGGAGTGAGGAGGAAAGGATCAGGTCCTCTTTCAGAAAAGGCCCCTTTTTATATTCAGCATTATTTAGGGCTGAGACACTTAAACTGGGATTTCACCAGAGGTCAAATCCCCATTTATATTGTCTATACAGTATTAGAACACACGTTGCTGAATTACAAAAGCACAATACAAACTGCCAAGGATATTCAGATGCATAGAGATTCAATTACTCCCTGCACCACTGCCAATTGTCTTTTTATTTTTTTCATTTAAATGAAAATTTGCAAAAACTACCCAGACCAAGACTATTCAAGTGGCAGACTAGTCTACATGGAGACTGCAAGAAAACTTTGCTCTTTCAGGAAGCAGCTGCAAAATGCAAATGATAGCAACATCTCCCAGCTGTGAACCAGCTGCATTTTTGAGGAAAATCATTTCCTGAACCCACTCTACTCGAAAGAGCTCTTCTGCTCCTATTACTGCCATCAAGGAGTTGCCATTGTTTTCACCCCAGAGACAAGAGTGATACGACAAATATTTTGGAAGCCAGGTGACCCCAGGCTGGTTGGGGCACAGCTAACTGAGAATTAGTGATAGAAATAAAGTCCTGTACAGGCACTGATGGAATACTCAGGATTAGTACATATATCAAAATTAACAGGAAACCTCTCTAACTTACATGGAAATAATGACCAACTGAAATGTCAGTGACTAGAGCTGTCAAACACAATCAAGAGGGAAAACCCCACCTTCTCCACTGGCCTTGCTAAAGAGCTATGATATTTACATTTAATTATGCATCTTTATCCAGAGCTATGATTACAGTCATATTGTGCATTGGACATACCAGATAATGCTCTGACACAGATTTTATAGAGGGCATGAAGGGCCAATCATGCTGGTCCCAGTCTAAACACAACTGCAACTGAAGCTCTGACATGGAAAAGTCCAGGTGCTGGCAGGATAAGTTGGTAGCAAAAAGCCAAGCAGGTGTAAAGTGAAAGTGGTAAGCACATATGAAGTAATAAAAGCAAGCATGCAAAACAGAAAAGGAACAGTGAAGACATAATACAATGCAGAACTCCCAAGAATTCAACATAAAAATAAATTCGTAAGTAATGAATCTGAAAGGAAAAAAGAAAAGATGGTGTTAAATCAGTGGACTGGTGTAAACTCTGCCCCCCACTGGGCACAAATGCTTACAAGTAAAAAGTTTCAATTGCACAGATTTCTGTTGGCTCTGCAAAGCTTCAATTTGTTTCAAACTCCCAGTGCTGCAGTTTGACACCTCCTGCTCAGCCTGACCTCCAGTGTTCACCTCAGAAGAGCTCCCTCCCCACTCTCAAATCTACTGTGGATGTCTGAGGTTCACCCAGAGAAGGGGTCAATGTCCAATCACCATTATATCATCAAAGAGGTACAGCATAAACCCCTAAAACAACAGCACCATAACCACTGGCACTCTGTACCCCCAGCTGAGCATGTATTCAAAATATTTATTCCTCAGATATTATTTGCCTTTTGCAACAGAATAATTCCTATAGGAAAAGAACTTGTGAGGAATCAGTTAAAAAAA
The DNA here is from genome assembly GCA_027886175.1 of Phylloscopus collybita. Classification (NCBI taxonomy): domain Eukaryota; kingdom Metazoa; phylum Chordata; class Aves; order Passeriformes; family Phylloscopidae; genus Phylloscopus; species Phylloscopus collybita. Next base: position 52,771,405 of record JAJNNQ010000018.1, on the reverse strand, counting down.
CAAAACAAACAAAACATCCCAGAGACCAGAGGTAGATTTTTGCCATTGTAATTAGCTCAGAAGTTTACATGCTTTAACAGTTGTGTTGTTTAGCACAGTAATGAGGTTAGAAATCAACTACTATTCCTTTCTGTTACATCTAAAAAAGCATTTTAGAGTTATCTGAGCATATGGAACATGTCAAAGCCAGAAACTACTCGTAGAGGTTTTTTATTATGCAGACATTTTTCTGTTACATGGTTATGGGTGACAGAGATGACACTATAATTCAACAAAACTTTAACAAACCAGTAAGTAAATTCCAGAAATGAGTACACTAGGAAGGCAATTAAATCCATCACTACCATAAAAGGACGAACTGAACAAACACACTTGAGTTTCACAACACTATCCTAACAAACATGACACTAGTATTCCTCTAAAATTCAAAATTAAGCTTTTCTAAGGATATTAACAAGGCAAGAGAATATTGTCTTCAATGAAGAACACACAAACAAAAGCAAAACTCTGGGGTTAGTAAACAAACAAAAAAGCTCTAATATCTTGAGCCAGACTATTCTTGGAATTAGCCATAAATCAACATCTGGTGTAACAGTTTGCAGTCTGTACCATATGAATTAGAAACTGTACTGTAATTAGTTCACTTCACCCAGATCTTTCAAAACCACTTCACCACAAAGAAAATCTGTGTCAGCTGTAGGAGCAGTGGTGAGAGATGTTCATCAGTTCAGAAGGTGGGTAAATCAGCATCAGACTGTGCTGTGTAAAAACAGGCAGACACAAACACGACAGTATGGGTGGGCTTCACATTCCCACCTTAGCAGTGAGGTTGTCTCGCACTTTGTCACCTTAAGACTTTTATTATGGTCTACTAAGAAGACACTTAGGCAACTCCAAAAGGCAATGCTCCTGATTTTAGGATAAAATTAATCCTGCTCTAGAGGAGGTTATCTTTCCTCCATCAAATACACAAAAGTGCAGGGTGACTAAGTTATTTAAAGATGGGAAATAGATGGCTGAAAACTATTAATTCCCCTCCTCCCACGCATCACCTTAAAAAAAAACAACAAACCAGAACAACTTGAAATCATGTGATTATATTTTCAGAGAACTCTCCTTTATGTGGGATGAAATAATTTTGTCCTGAAAGAGGGCAAAAATGACGTAACTGTTATAATAAGAAAACTAAGTATTTTTGGTCTGCTACTTCATTTGTATTAAATACACTTAAGGGAGAGCAGACATGAACTGTAAGTAACTGTCTAGACATTTCATGAAGGCTGCAGAGCGTTTTTCAGGCCATTGGGAAAGAAAGAGTCAGATCTCTAGAGCTGAGCAATTTTCACCTCTCTCTGGTCATTGTCCAGACGCAGGTGCTCCGTGTGCTGCTTCTGTCTGTCCTTCCGCCTCCACTGAGCAGGAGCGTTCCTCTTTGTCCACCTGCACGTGGGGGAATAACATCAGCCAAATGTCAGGAGTCAGGGGAGGGGCAGAGGCAATCAGAGGGTTCCAGCTCATTCTATACTGAACATGCTGACATCAATTATATCAGCCAAAGCACAGCTGCAAACACACACAAAATCTCCAGAATATTGGGCAACCAAGATATTTTAGACAATTAGATCACGTACGCTTGCTTTGTATTTTCTTTTTTTACTTTTTCCCCTCACAATTCCAGGGACAATTTAAGCCTTCTGCCTCCTCCTTCAAGATTATTGTAAGAAAATATCCTAAACTATTTGCTAGCTCCTACTTGAGATCAAATAAGGGGATTTGCTTTTGTATTGACAATAACTGCAACTAACTCAAAGTACACAGACTATCATCTCAAACATAAGAAGGCTTTCTTTAGTAAATCTGCTTCAAGTCCAGATTTTAAAGAAATTAAAAAAAAAACAACCAGACATAGCAAAAACCTCACCCCACATCATCTGATCTGCTCCCACTTGAAGAAACCAAACCCAAAACTGACTTTGCTTTCTAAGACTTCTGCTATAGTGTCATTCTATAGACCTCCCCAACACTCAGCACTTGTTGCCTTAGCTTACTCACTTGTTGCTTGCTGGGCCAGTGGATAAAACATCAGACTGAAGCTTAGGAAAAAATCCAAGCTCGTATTTCCCTTGTCCAATTTTCATGTCCAGCAAGTGTGGGTGAACTGCAGTGTGATCTATTTTTGCCAGTCTTAATTCAATAGATTTCTCTGAAATAGTAAGAAAGTTAATTTTTTAAGGTGTTTTAAACAGACATGTATCTATAATCACATATCTTCAATTAAAAGCAGATGTCAAATTAAGGAAAGAGGTGGAAGTTGCTTACTGATTTCTACAGGGACATTAGTACAAGAATGTTTCTGACATCAAAGAACGCCACCAAAAGCAGAAAAAAGTTCATCTTGTTAAGCTCAGACATCTTTCACACACAAAACATGCAGGAAAACACCTGAGTTCTACTTTATATTAATTTCATCTCACATCTCAACATCACAGAAAACATTTAGTCCCCTGTTTCAACTTTACATCTCTGCTATTTTGGTCTATTTTTTTAATAAGTTTCAAAGCATGAATCATTACTTTATCTAAACCAAACAGCACTGACCAGCTGCAGTAACTGTCAAGCAAGTGCCTCATGGCCCTTACCAGCCTCATCAATGGTTGTGCACTTTTGATACATGGATGTGCGCAGAGTGGGTGTCCTGACGTTCAGCAGCCTGATTTTATCCACCCTGGAATCAAAAACCCTCAAAACGGGGTCTTTGTCATCGTCATCGTGGCACATAATCTTATTGTCAATAAAGGATGCAAACATCTGGGTCTCCAGGAATCTCGAGAGGAAAGGCAAGTAAGGTTCAGGCTGGTCAGACAAGAAAGAAGCCTAAGAGACAAGAAGAGATAAGAGTGTTTGGGAGGCTGCAAAGAGAGAGAGACATCCACCAGAAGCACCAATTTTTTTGATCAAGGATGTATGAGAGAGCTTTGGTGCCACTTAAAGCCTGGTTTTATTACACACATCAATTCCATCCCCAAAACAAGCGTGTCTGTATGAAATTTTTAGCATCAGGACAATCATCTATTGTATAGCACAGTAATTGGTACACTGTGATTTTAGCATTTCCTTCATCTTCTAAAAATTTCAACAGGATCCCAGCAAACCACACCATCAGTACTGCAGGTGTGCAGATTTGGTGCTTCTGGCTGGGCTCACAGCCTGTGAAATCGATGGGAACCTTTTCATACAACTTGGTGGGATTCAGATGAGTGTTTTAGCAGACAGTGCTGCAACAATCTTCACCATGAACTGCCCTGCTAACAAATAGCTCCAGCAAAGAAGACAGTGCAAAAATTTGAAGATCTGGGTCCTATATTTCTCTACAAAAGACTTAGGAACACATTTGGTACACATGTACATAAGCATTATTTGGGGTCATGACTTAATTCATTAACATATTTGGCAATTCCTCTGATTAAAAATTAAACATTTTCCTCTCATAATATTTAACTTAATGTGGAGATTAGCCCTAAAGTGAAGCTTTCTAAGCTATTTTTCTAGAGCAAGCTGCGTTTTTCTACAGTATCCTTAAAGGGGTATCTTTAGCTCTCCAAGTCTGTATTTGTAGATATTTTTCCACATATCTAAGATGTGGCTTTTCTGAAGAACATTGAAATTTAAGGAAGAAATTACCATTGTGACAGTACACAGGTTTTCCATTTGATGGCCCAATACACAAAGGCTTAGGTTTGAATACTGTTTTACCTCTGACACTGATGCACCTTTTTATTACAACTTACTTTATCAAAGTTTTGCATCTGTTCTCTGTTTGTAAACCAGGATTCCTTGTCCTGACTGGGCTGAATGACAAACACCTCATAATCTGCAAACATTTGTGTGAAGCGGTTGGCAAAAACTTCCCGAATCTGAATGTTCAGCTGGTAAATCTTGAATTCCTCTTCATCACACTGAATTTTAAGATCCTTTTTGCTACTGGTCTCCTCTCTCACCTCCAACTGAAAAAGTAAGGGAAAACACAAATAACTTGATGATTGATGCTTTCTCAGGTACTCCAGGTATATGAGACTTTAATCTGCAATTCAGCTGCTAACTCTTCAAGTCAACATTTCAATAAAACTGTTCCAACCACTGCAACAAAAGGGCAAAATCAAAAAAATCTAGACAGAAACCTTTGCCTAGAAAAGTCTTCATAATAAACCTGAACTTACTTCAGTACTGTTTGCACTGGATAGGTTTTAAATTTGAAAAGGGTAAACAACAACCATATACACACCCATGTATGCCACAGACTTAATTTACTTTCTCTTACCCTTCAATCACCTGCAAAGGCTTTTTAGAGGTTCTTACTATTTCTAAAAATTTGCATATTCTGCAAATCCATACCTGGTGTGTCAAACAACCCCAGGTTTAGAACTGTTAAACACATACCAGCTTTCAAATGAAGATAGAAATGCACAGTAACAAGAAGCTGTGCATACCTGGTAGCCAATTCCCTGTAGCCTAAGCCCTTAGCAGTGTAAATCACAATTCCCCACTACACACCTCAGAGTAATCTTTAAGAATGCATATTCATTTAAGATATGGCTAAAATTTATGAAAAAAGCAATAAACTTGAGATATTCAATTCATAGGTGGGAAAAAAAATTACCAACAGTGACAGTCTGTTCCACAGAACAGAGAGTTTGTTCCACAGAAGCTCAAAAAACTCCCAGTGGTCTTTCAGGTAGTACATTTTATGCACGAAGGGCCACAATTTATTTTTTGTTTCACAATTCTAATCACTCAGAAAACCCAATCAGGACCACCATGAGCTGTGCATGTCCACTTCCTGGGAATCAGATTCTCATGAACTCTACAACATTAACCAGAAAAAAGCACCACAGTAACCCTATGGTAAATATATTACATATAAGGAAAATTATATATATTCTACACAGAATGAAGAAGACATCTATAGAAACCAAGACTGGATGCAAACTTCAGGATTATCTAGACGTCAATTTTAGCTATTTAATTCATTAAAAAGTGGTGCCAATTCAGAATAAATCTTAAAACCAAGAATAAACAAGGCAAAATGCAATTTTAAACACATTATCTTGGTAAAGAAATACTTGGGGGATAGCAAAGGTTTTCCCAGATGCTGCAGGGTTAAATCCCATTCCCTTTCTCCCCTAAGCTTGTCCTTGTCTCTCCAGGTGTTCACAAGGTTTGAGAACACATTGACAGAGAGTTTCTTCTAGTGAAGACAGACATACAGCATCTGTGGACATGACTTCAGACCATCTGCCACTTCAGGACCAGAGACAGTGCAGCCCATTTCATCTTACCTTTTCTAGACTCACACCTGTTCTTTTAACAAGTGCTTGGAGTCTTGCAATAGTCTCATTTTCCTTTAGCAGCTCATAGGAATTCAGAGGTGATCCTGCTATGTTCCCATTTCTTTTATCAGAAACCAGGTCACATGCTCTGAGGCTCTTCATCTTGGAGGCACTTTCACTGCAGTGCAGGTTTCCCTCAGGTGGAATTCCAAAAGCCATCAGTATCTCTGAAATTTCCTGAATGAACTCAAGCTTATTTGGGAACTGGGGTAGGTCTTCTGGCAGCTCAATGAAATGGTTGTCTACATCCACAAAGCACAGGTTAGCCTGGGATTTAATTTAGAACAGGACATCATTACAACATCACTAGGCACATTATTAATCTTTGGGATTTGTGCTTATTTAAAGATTCACGTACATTTGCATTTGTTTGGTTATTTTGTAAAAGAGAGTTGCCCCAAGCATAATTGAACTGGTTGGTTGACTTTGAAGAATGTAACACAAGACTTACATTTCCAGGTCTTACAAGGATGTAACTGAGAAAGAAAACTATTTATAGACATTTACTATGTACAAAATAGATTATAACATAAATTAGGTAAAGATGTGTGATTGTTCCATACATGTACAGCTAAATTTTAGCTTTAGGATATATTCTGAAGGATAAATTCTGAACTATACACATTTATATGTAAGCAGGTGACTCCCTGTTGTTCAGATTAGCAGTGCATTTCTCAAAAAGATTTAGCAAATTTCAATCTAAAAGGTGTGCTGATACTGCAGAAGTGCAATGAAGTTATCTTCTCTTTTTTTTTTGTAAACAACAAAAGGCAATTGCCTGACAACTAAGGCAATTCTTTGAATGAGCAAGTTTGTTTCCAAGTGGAAAAATTAAATGAACTAGCTTTCTAGTTCTGTTTTTCTGTTCCAATCTCCAATTCATTTACCACCAAAAAAGACCAAGTGAAGAAAAAAAAACAAAGAAAAACCACCTATGTGCTTCCACAGCAAGATCAAAAGCAGCTCTGCACCTTTCAAGGTTTACCTCACTCTTGATTTGGCAAGGAGGAAGGTTCCTCTCATGGCTTCTGCATTGCAAAATCAAATGGTTTCAAGACATTACGTAACTACACACATCACAGCAAGAACCCCAGTCATGTGTGAAATCTGCCTGCAAAGTTAAGAACAGAGAAGTAACTTTGCTCTTCTGTAGAAGCATTTCAGTTTCTCTTCACTGCAGAATTAACATGGACTGTCACTATTCTGTTTAACCTTCACTATACAGCATCCTTTCACTCAGATTATGGAGCACTTCCAACCTATCTGCATTGCATTGTTCTGGGAGCCACACCTGAATTCAGGCCTCACTGCAGCTGCCAGCAAAAACGCTTTTCAGGTCTATGAGGACTGACCTATCTCCAGTTACTTCCTATGATTCAGTAAGTGCAGGAGGATGGAAGCATCACCACAATTTAATTGGAAAGAAATAATCAGAAAATATCAACCTCACATGGAATGAATGGTGAATGATCCCAGAAATCAGAGCCACAAGGAGTTCTGGTAGGAACTTGCTGTGGGTCTGACCACAGGTAGAAAAGAACAAGCTGTGCTTGATAAGACCTGTTCCTTTCAGTAAACTGTTATGAAAATATACATTTACTAATGGTGACAGGCTTCTATAGATCAGAGAGTGTCAACTCTCCTTCAAACACAAGTATCTTATTGAGCTTCAACATTTAAACTGAAAAAAGAATTCTTAAAGCAGAACTCAACTGGGCATATTGCACTAGCTTGCACTGGACTAGTCCAATTCATGCCCTGCTACAATAATACCCATAGTTACAAAGGTAAGTATCATTCCAGTTCTCTGTTTCCTAATGTTCTAACATTTGAATAGGGAGATTGATTTTTAACACTCAGAGGAATGCATATGAAATAGTTTAATATCTCTTGTATAGATCCCTTACTGGAAATGAAATCACTAATTGAATTAGGTGTTGCAAAAGAATCCAAGGTCAATAAAGAGAATTAACACATTGGTTCTCAAACAGTTTCTAGTGCACCTCAAAAGAAGTTTTTATGCAGGGTAGATGTGATTGCTGAAATTTCCCTAATATCAGCAGTGCTCCAGGGCAGCATCTGAAGCAAGCATCTGAATTCAGGAGCTTCAAGGCTCCCACTATACCCACAGTTCCATGATGATCGGGAGTCAAGTCAGCTGGTATTTGTCAGAAACACTGTAAGCACTTCAAGACAGGAGAGAAACAAAGCTTTGAAACCAGGCACAATGCCTACCAATCAGTGGTGAGGGAGAAACAAAAAGCATTGAATTTGCCTCAAGCAGTCTGCAAAATGGCAAGACAGACTCAATAAGAAACTCTTCAAACAGTTTAATTGTATTACTCCCTTTTACAACTTCCTTTAATTGATGCCATTCAACTTCCTTTCCTTTTTGGATCAGATTCTGCAGAAAGCATCACTCTTGGTAAATAAGCTTGGTTGTACCCACAAAGCACTTGGCCAAAAAGAAATCAAACATTACCTTTACCGATGTAAAAATTCTAATCCTCACACTGAAATTAAATTCCTTGCCAATGGAAGAAAAAGCCAAATTCAATGCTCACTGAAATTACTTATCTGTGCTAACACCTGGTCAATTCTTCCAATATGTGATTTTTCCCTTCTGCAGAGTTCTTCTCTAAGAGCAATACACACACTTTAAATACTCTGAGCTCCTAATAATGACTGCTTATCGTGCAACTTGTAATTATATTTTCCAGAAATTGGCCCATATGGAAGCACTTCTTTAAAAGTCAGTGTGCAGAAATACTCTAAACAGTGTAAAGAATATTTGTAGGGACACTCTGTAGTTATCCAGTGCTTGGTTAATAACACATAAGATAGAGCACTACCCAGAGCATCATAAACAAAGGTTCTACAGGTCACGTTAACCTCTCTGAACTCAGAGAAGCTGAGGTCATCCTCAGGAACAGCATACACACTTGTGCAGAGGCTATGCTCCTCAGGGAACAGAAATGGCAAAAACATGTCAGTGCACAAGCCCTTCAAGAGGTACCAAACCAGCATTTTTCTGTAGAAATGAAATCTGAAATCAGCAACAGACACCAGAGCAGTAAATCTCACTAGGCTGCTACACTATAGATCCAACAGAATGGAACACCAGTAAGGATAGAGGGGTCCTCTCCTTAAAAATGAAGGGAAATTACAAGGCACTTATTATTTAAAAAATCATGGTCATTCAAAGCATTTTGCATGCAAGGAACTGGGCAAGTACACAAAGCAGAAAAACAAAGGAGTTTTTTGGCCACAAGGGTTTAGTTATTTTGTCTCTGGAGGCAGCACAGTTGAGTGGGCTGTAATAGCTGACAGCTCTCAACAGGAATACACTGTTTATTGTTTTACACACACAAAACTAAAATGATATAAAGACAAGATACTTGGCAACATGTGTAAGTAGAGATATAATTGAAAAAGCATCCCTAAGTTAGTTACTTGGTATTTCAGGTCTCTAGAACAGCCATATCCTTTTATTTGTTGTTCACATATCAGTTTTCTGATCAAAAGAAAACCCCCAAACAGTTACACACCTTTTCACTTCAATAGCAGACTGTCACAGGAGAGGACACATTACATCACCTACAATAAAATGTTCCCCTGAGACACTACACTAAGGAACAAGGATGCCACATCCTAATTTAAAAACTTGTCCTGCCCATAAACTTTTATCATTCCAAATAACACGGTGTCCAGGTGAAAGTCTTACAAACCTTAGAAATGTGAAACTAAGCAAATCACATATCTGGTGCCAATGCCTGGTTCCGTGAAGCCAACAGCACCACTTTCCATGGGCTCAGTGGGGTCTGGAGTACACCCATCCATTCCAAAACCAAAAGACAACTGCAATTCTTTAGTTTAACCTCAAGAACAATAAGGGCCAAAGCCCCACACAGATCTAGCAGGGCCTGCATCAAGCTCATATCCTTCCTTTCAGCTCTGTTCCTTTCCAAAGAAGGAAATTATTTAGGTTCTGCTTGAATACAGCACTGAAAGACTAAACCCCATTCATCTACAGACTGTATCACCCGTGTGCATTTGGCCCCAACCTAGCAAATAACCACCCACTTCACACAACACACAGAGAACATGGATGTGCAACCTTATACACCCATGGCTGACTTGTGGCAAGTGTGTCTACAGTGGTCCTAAATTCTGAAGGATGCTCCTATGCCACTCCTGTAAGCAAATGGGGACCTTCTGCACTTATTCTCAGCACTGCTGCCCTTCATGCCAGCCCAGAATTTGGGACTGAGAACAGCTTACAGCTCAAAGCCACTGCAGCCTTCAGAAACTCCTCAGGTGGCTGTTCACACTGCAGTACAAGAAAATATCGAACTGAGGTTTGTCAATAAATTTGCAGTATTATCAAGGATCAAACCACCAGCAGATAGCCTGAGAATGCATACAAAGAGGAGATTATCATTAAATAATTATCTTGGCCTAATGTTCTAGCATCGGAAGGAAAAAAAGGTTTTCAGGAGACCTTTCTTATCTTCTTAAACAACATACAAAAATAAAAACCCACAGAATTTCTTCAGGTTTAGCATTTAGCATCACATTCTTCTAATGGTTGAGATAAAAACACTGAAAACATATATAATCTGTCTTATACTAGCAGAGAAAATACATTTTTTGTTTTAAAGTCTTTCAACTTTTCTAACATGAAACGCTATTGCCCAAGACCCTTGGGATCACTTCATTAAAAACATGCTTTCTAATGAGATACTATTTTGTTTGATTTCACCAGTGCTGGAAACTCAGCACTGCTTATTTCCACTGAAAATAATTTCAATTTCTACCGTTCTCCTAAATTACAGTGGCGAGATACACATGCAAATCCTGCTGCATGAAATGGTCTGGATTAACTTGCTTGTTAAAAATGTATTTCTATGGCACTGCAGAAGTTTCTTTAGAAGGAAACGCAAAGACACATCAAAAAACCCAATCTTTCTTCAGTACTTGCTAGGTTTGTGATCTGTGAGTAAGCTGCTAAAACCACTTCTATTGATCAGTTTTACTGATAAACAAAGCACACTTTTGTCAGCAACACCTGAAGCAGCTGCATGTTCTTCCCTTCCCCTTTGACATCCGCAGCACCTTATTCTAGCACAGCTTCTCCCATGCCCTCCCCTTCTCTTCTGGGTTCCTCACAAGCCCCTGATGCAGCTGCCAGGGAAACCACAAAGATGCTCATGCACACACAGAGCCCTGAGAAAAGCAGTAGCATCTGTGAGAATGAGCACTCTGCTGCTGACACACACGAGAAACTCAACTCTGTGCTAAAGCTCAGCATTTCCTAGTTTTACTGGGCTACAGAGAGTCAGGTCTGCAGGTCATTGCTGATCTTCAATGGATTCTCCATCAGGGCCTGCTCTGATGTACAAGGGATAATCTAAAATTGAATTTTGTACTAACACAACTTTTTGTTGAAGATTTTAAACACCATCTGCCGCAAGCATTAACTTCTAGGATACAGCTGGATTTCCATGCTCATATGGTAAAGCATCCCCTGGAAACATCAGATGTGACCCAAATATGGGAGGCTGTCACCAAAAAAAGCCTTGTGGCACATGTGTGCAAGACTTACACCAAACCAAACCTAACTGAATTGGGACAGATGGTATTCTCACATTATTAGCCTAAAAGTAATAGCCTAAAACACTTTGAGCAATACAAATTAGTCTTTTTAAAATTTCATTACAAAACCACAATGAAGAAGTCTACAGTGACACTGAGATATCCACGCTGTGCTAGACAGCAATATTATTTTCTTCCACAATGACCTTCAACTGAGAAGCACTAACTAGATTTTCTCTCAAAGCTCACCTCTTTGGCCCCTGCCTAAATCAGATATTGCTTTCTTTAACAGCAGCTGTCCCACACATCCATGTAAATAGATTAACAGAGATGCAACTCAGGCAGTTTCAAGACAAAGAAAAAAAGTTTTTTGCAGAACTGAGAATAAATTACAACACAGAACCGCTCTTTGTATAGCCTTTGTGATAAGTGAGGAAAATTCTTATACCAGGAGCCTGGAGGAGCTCTTCATATAACACTGATGAGTTCATAAAGATTGATATACATTCAAAACTTTAGAGAGAAACAATGTTAAATATTAATAGCCCTTCTGATACTGATAATACATTTGTCTTTATTGAATTACAAATAATGGAATCCATATGCCCTCTTCTACTGTTCTACAACAACACATTATTCATGTTCCTTGGCAGTTTTTGTTTGCTGTTCTATGGGGGTTTGTTTGGGTTTCTTTTTCGGTTAGCTGGATTTTTTTAAGCAGATTCCCTACAATGAAAACCTCAATAAAAGTGAGCTCCTGTTCTTCCCAGTCTACTTAACCCCGTGAATAAACAAATCTGTTGGTACAGGATATCTTCTTTCATTATTTACTAAGAGAATGGAGTCTCCCTCCAGTCCATTTCTATGCCACAGCTACATCTCCAGCCTGCAATGCAAAGGACTTCCAACAGCTACAGGAAACCTTACCCAGTAGTGACTACCAAGGGGATTTCTCAGGCTAGGTCAAACTCATTGTGTACAAAGTTTTAAGAGCTCACTCTTCAAATACGAGAGAGCAAAGCTGAAACTCCAGAAGGACGTCTTGCAGCAAATTCCACCACATGGGCATGTTGCTGCTGATTTCTGTCTTGTCTGTCCTCCCCTCCCAGACAATTCTCATCTCTGTAAGATACTATCAAAAATCTACTCCTCTACCTTCACATAAAAGGCTACCTGTAAAACAAAATGAAAACTGAGGTGTCAGATTACTTTTTAATAGTACTTGGATTTCATTTCAAACATCTAAAAATAGATCAACTGCCTTACTTTAAACCTCCAAAACAACCTGATAAATCTCTTCCAAAAACTACTTACCTTTTAAATAACCAAAATGTCTGTTTGAAATTAAAACATGTTTATTTAGTTGGAAGTACTACAGTGATTTTAAAATAAGGAAATTCTTTACAAAAGGAGGACAGTCTTTTAGAAGTTTGTGGTAACACTGAAAACATCCATGGTGCATATTAACATGCATATCCACACATGCATTTTATTTCATCAGCTATTCTCTCTAAAAAGTCTGCTAACCATACTAATTAAGCCTGTCAGTACAGCCAAAATTCTGAAAAAATAGTAAACCAAAGCAAGAGGCTGTTGTTTTCATGGCAAGAACATACAATACATTAATTATGCCAATGGAAAATAATTTAAAAAAAAAAACAGAGTGAGACAAAGAAATCAAGAGATTTAACATTTTAGTTTTCATAGAAAGAAAAAAAAGTTTGAAAAAAAAAGTTTTACTTTGAACTTGCCAGGAAAAACAAATGAAAACTACCAGCATATGGATTTGAGAAAAAGAGCAATGTTGGCATGGAGACCAGACTGGAAGTTCACAAAAATATCTTGTCTTTAATTTCACACAGCTTTTTTAAAAAGGAAGGGTTTTTTGTGTCAAGCTAAGCTGCAGCACTGCCTGATAATGAAAACAAAAACCACCACCACAAAACCCTGTGCCTGCCACGCTTCTGCTTTCCCAGAAATGCAAATGGTAATAGAAGAAAACCCACAGTCAGAGAAAAAGGCAGAGAATCCTACCAGGGCCTGTAAGTAGGGTGTTTCCCATGATTTACACAGTTGCCCTTCTGAGAAGCTACACCTACAAGTAAACAGAAGCCAGACATTTCCTCTGCTGCCCTGGGTAGTGCCTTGATCCTCACAACCAGCTCTTAAACTCTCTTGGCACATCCCTATAAGGACTGTTTGTTAAGTGAACAAGGGGATAAAATATATAAGGACAACCTCTAAGAAATCTGAAGGTAGTCCCAGCCCCATGGATGAGTTGCAGAGCCTTTCAGACCATTTCCTTCTCCTTTACACAGGGACTGCTGCTCCCAAGGCTCCCCAGCACCAACCCAACAAGCAGAAGTTGGTCAGCTCAAGTACACGCTGACATTTTGCTGTAGACTGAAGCAGGTATTCCAAAAGAAAATCTGAAATGGTTTTGTGCAGACACCTGGCAGGCTGGGTCCATGCAAGCCAACCCCAAGAGAGAAATCCAGGGCAGGGAAACCCAGCCTAAGCCCACACAGCCAGGAACCAGCACAGTGCTGATGCCAGTCGAGCTCTGCTCACTCACCACCACAACCTTTCGGCCAGAGCTGGGGAATTCACACTGCACTTCTGTGCACTTCCTGGCATTACAAGGCTAATTTTTCCTGCACAAAAATGTTCTTTCTGTAACCCCAATACATCAGTAAAATTACAGCTGAATTCTATCAGAGCATACAACTTCAAAAGCTGGGCTTTTATCTATTTCACCAGATTTTCGTCAGCATATCCAAGAAACCAAGACCTATCCCAAATCAGAGCCAGCAAGAACTTGACAATGTCTGTTACAGTTAGCCCTCGTGTTTTGGATCATTTCTCACTTCCCTCATAGTCATGGACAGTATTTAATAAATCAAGACAAGCTCCTCTCACCTCTTGAGGAAGTTCCAGCTTAGACCTATCATCCAGTCCATTAGAGTGCAAGCCCATGAGGTAAGGGACAGGAGCATCTAGAAAATGAAGGAGGGATGCTGGAAGGATAGGAACATACACATGCTGCCACTGAAATGGAAACATTAGTGCTGTGATGGTCTCTGCCACTGTCATCAGCCTCTGATAATCTGAAAAACACCAAGAAAATTAATTTTTTTTTTCACAAATACTTTTAAGTAAATGAATGTAAATTAAAGAAATGAGAAGTTGCTTGAAAACAAAAACCACAAAACCCAGTACTAGCTGAGTGGCATCATAATGAAAACCCAGACCTGCACACCCAGCACATTTTGCTGAAACAACAAAGGCAGCTCAACCCAAAGTAGGTCATTCTACAAGTCATATGGAAATGAGCAAACTGAGCCTTAATACATGCTAAGTCACTTTCTGCTACCTATACCAGGGTCACCAGGAACTGTTTGAATACAGAAGCAATATTGCAATCAGCTAAGAAATACATCAGAAATAATTTCTTTTCTCTGTGCTCAGGGCTTTCTATGGAAGCCTTGGATGAAACCCAAGGCATCTGGTATCTCTCAGATAAACATTTTTAAAAAGAGTGTTTAAATGTCTATAAAACATGCTGTACAGCAGCCAATCCAACAGTGTGACTGAAATAACTATGCAGAAAATGAAAAGGATCAGCTTCGTTTAGCCTTTGCAAAGTACAACCAAAGCCTCAGTTCAAAGTAAGAACAACTCATGCCCTCCCAGAGCTTAGGAGCAGTGTTAAATGCACCTGTGCAACACGCTAAGAGGTCTTTTTATTTAGCACTGGTGGCTAGAGCAGTTCACACTGCTGGGCAAACACTGCACACTCCTCATCTGTAACTACAGAGTCATCTCTAAGGGTTTTTGAAATCCCATAAAGGGGGAGGCAGCACCAGATGTGTGTGTTCCAATACAGCTGCTGCAATATCCCAACTGCTTTCCAGCTGCCAGGCTGGAAAGGGTATAAAACACTCACACAACTAGGGCAATTCCTACCTTCTGTAAGGCTACAAATATATCACAAACTGGCAACACAGGATGCCTTTTTGTGATACTGCAAGGACATCCAATTCCAGCCAGGAAAGAGGAGGGAATACAGGGAAAAGCCAGTAACCTTCATATGTGTGTATGAGGGTGTGGGGTGTGCATGTCTTCTCCTTTCACAGAACTGCAGACACTGTGAAACTGAAAAAGACACTTGAATGGGCAGGCTCAGGTGCTGAGATTTCCGAAGCTGTTGCACACTGTCACAGAGGGCAGATGAAAACTGCAAGAGTAACATTTGTTCTAAACACTGGAGAAAAATTAGGCTTAACTGTGAACTTCCCAAGCTGATGGCTTTGATCCTATTTTCAGCCAGCCTCCACTCAAGATTTCAGACAGCCAAAAAAAAAAAGGCTAAGAAATTCAGTTCCTGGTATTCAGGATTAATTTTATTTGGAGACAAAGTTGCAGAGTTTGGGGTCTGCAAAGAGCCCCACAGCCCGATAAGAACTCAGCACAAGTTTTTGCTAACATCACCCATAATTCTGCAACTTAGGCTTTTGATTTTTAATTTTCATTTAATTTTTCTGTGCTGGTGGAAAAGGTTATTGCATGGACTTACCTGTCACTGCCTCACAGTAGACCTACTATGAAGGACCCTTCAACCAAAACAGATGAGAACAGCTTCAATAGGTTAAAGTTTTTGCCAAAAGCTTATTCGGACTGAAATACCAACGAACATCATCAGCAGCACTCCCCTATTCTGCCTGGACACCAGCTTCTGCCTACACATCTACGTATGGGTTTGCAGCTTTAATCACAGCCTGACTGCAAAGAAGTGATGAATAAATGATAAGCTTTGGGAAGAAGAAGATTCCACTCCTTACCCTGTTTCCTTCGGTTTTAAAAGGAACTTTAAATGTAGCCATAGATACACAAACATTCCAGCTGGTTTGTATTCAGTTTGTTTATCTGGAAGAACAAGTCTTAAAATAGAAACAGTGTTTTCCTACTACACAAAACCCCCTGTCTGATCCTGGTGGATAATTTTCCCTCTGTCATTAAGCTAACCTTAGTATCAGCCTTCCAAATTAATTACAAAGTACCATCAATAGTTCAGAATTTCTACCCACTGGGCAGCCACCTCCTGCCATGGAGCTATCTGCAAAAGCAGCTCTCTGATCCTGGATATCCACATGGCTTAAGCCATCCCCAAAGATTTGGCCTGCCCAGCTGCAGCCTGCAAGTAACAGGGGCTGCATTCTGCTAGTGACAAGAGGCAAGGACAAAGGCAAGAAGCATCAAAATATAAACCAAAATAACTCCTATGTTTTCTTAAACTATACCTACCCAGAGAGGGTATGGAGGGTTTTTTGGGTCTAAAGAAACAAACAGCACAGTTCTCGTGCCAAAGAATTACAGAAGATTGAAAAATAACAACAGCAAAAGGAGTGAAGAAGTGTCTCAGCAGTGGCTGTTGCTCTTGTCCTTGAAATCAGAATGTGCTTGTTCTGGTGTCAATGACATGATCTTTTGGCCTTGTATTGTACATAAGCACTGGAAGGGAAATAATGACATATGACTAGGGCACTGTTAGATGGAAAAGTGCTTAACTGATCACCGTTCAAGGAAAAGAAAATCCACTACCTTTTTAATATTAAGAACACAGAAAAAGCATGATTTGTTATTCTAACCAATTGCTATAAATAAACTACGTTATCTCCTAAAGCGTGTATGAGAAGTTATTCTATTTATCTGTAAAAGATTAAAAAAAAAAAAATTGAGAGGTCCTCTGCCTGGATAAAGAGGAACAGGATGGGAAGAGGCTGGCAGCTCGAAGGACCATAATTCCACCTCCCAATTTTCACATTCTACCAGAAAGAAGTCTGTCAAGTGCCTACAGAAATCCTCTGACTCAGCCAAATTTAAAACAATTATACGATCACATTTTGGAACAATTTTTCCTTTTAATCTTCCTACTTCATGGATCACAATGAAATACTGTTGTATTTGTCAAGTAACCCACAAGTCACTTCAAAAAACCCTGCAACTGCAGTAAGAACCAGCTGTGGTTAGTAGAAGGAGTGGGGTGAAGTATCTCCTGTTCCAGCTATGACAGCAGGGTTCAAGCAGCAAGGTTCCTAAATCACAGGAGGCATAAGGAGAAAGTGTCCTATGTAAGAGATCAGAGGCGGCACAGGAGTAATACTGCAAAGACATTAAACTAATACTTTAAATCTCCAGAATGAACATAATTTTAAACAAGTGAAACAAAGATGGAGAAGAGTGACTCAAAGGCAAAGCAGAAAAAACTCCCTTATTTGTACTGTAAAATGGCAACAGACAGCTGCCACCCAGAAAATAAAACTGTCCTAGATCACAGTCTGTGACAGCAGTGCATTACATTTCTCCTTTTTTTTTTGTTTGGGTTTTTTGTTTGTTTGTTTTTGTTTTTGTTTTTAGCTGTTTAGAAAAATCACCTCCAAGCAGATTTCACAGCTGTCTTAACTCAGTACACACTTTTCAGAAGAGCTCTAGGTGCTCTCTGAGATAAGGAATAAGTCTGTTTCACAGTTACAAGAGCAACATAAATTGCAGGAATGCAAACCACCTCCCACAGAATATCTGGCAAGGGCACTTCCCACAGGCCTCCAGCACCACTGACTCTTTCCAGAGTCAGTCTATCAGCACTAGCTCAGCAACAGCAGTATTCTCAAATTCTTCCCTCTCTTACAGGCCCCTGACATTTTTCCAAATGGTAGACAGGTCTCTCAACAGGACAATCAAATTGAGGCATTCATTCCCTACACTTGGCTTACAGTGATCCAAAATACACAAGGCTGTGCCAACATAGTGGGACAAAAGAAGAATTTCCAGAAGCATCAAGTCAAAAACATGTCAAAAGCATCTTAAACCAAAACACTTTCACTGCCAAGTGAAGTTACTCCTACTCCAAGGACTGACTGAAACACTAAAATAATTTGTTTCAAAAAGGATTGCGCTTGGCAACAAATTCATAGAGACATATAATCATGGAAATGTTTGGGTTGGAAGGGACCTCAAGATCATCTAGTTCTACCAGATCTCCAAGAGGTTTGGGGTTTGGTTTTTATTTTGATGGTCTTTCGTTATTTTGGGTGTATTTGTTCTTGGGGTACTTTTTCAAGTAAATCTTACAAATCCGCTGATCCTGACACGTACTGTTCTAATTCTAAATCCACCCAACGAGTACCATAATCTCATCTGACCTAGGAGGACAAGAAATTATCTCAGTCACCTCAGCTGTCATGGGTTTGAGCACCAAGAGATTTAACAAACTCAAAGGACATTAAAAAACTCAGTACTCATATTCTGAAGGACAACCTAGACCTCACACTGGTGTGCATGCAAGAACATGAAAAAGCCTTTACAAAAGTAAAGCAATTTCTGATTCCGCTTACAACTGAGTGCACCATCACCTGTATCTCCATTCAGTATTGCCTGTTTTACAAACAGCAAAAAACAGATGTCACTCAACCACACTGAAGAAAGAATGGAATATATTAGGAGCATATTCCAATTGAAAAGAACAACAGAAGCAAACAAACAAACAAACACAAGCACAGGGATTAAATCCCTCAGAAAGTCCTTAAGAGAACCTATGTTTCAAAAAAGAATTGGCTACTATTACTGAGAAGGCACTGCTGCCACCAGTTCACCAAACCTAAGGGTCAAAAGTCAAGAAATAAATAACTAAAACTCTGTTTCTATTGAAGGAAGACTTTTCAGCAAAAAACTAAGGTGAGAATTTGACAAAGAGACAAGACACCTCCATAATGTACAACACAGCCCAACTCAGCCAAAGCTTGGGGTGAGGCAGGGAAACAGTGGACAGAAACTGTCCTAACTGATGGCTCATCCCTCTGAACTCCAAATGTCTCTGCCTGCAAACAAGAAACTCAAGTGTTCCAGGGCTGTTTTAAGCTTCTTTAATTAGCCACTGATCAGACACCTGGAAAGGGCCCAAGATAGAAAGCTGAACCTATTAAAAGGGCTTGGAAAGAGAAGCCAGAATACAGTAGACTTGCCCAGAAGTGAGCTGAGCTCCAGCCTGGAACAAAAGAGCACTCACAAGGTGATGGCCTGGAAAGAGCTCCAGGAGCACTGTTCCCACATGGTGATGCACACGTGGCTTTTCTGTGGAGCTTCCAACCCACCACCATTCCATCACAGGAATCTCAGACACCTCTACAGGCCAACACAACCCTTCTTCAGATGGAAGTGCTGATGTTTGAATCCTCCACAGGTGGGACACAGGTATCCAGAGAAACTCTCCCTAAATCTCAACTATATAAATGCCTAATCCATTTCAGCAGAAACCACAAAAGAAGCTTGTCTGCTAGACAAGTATTTCTAGATTTGCTATGAACAATAAGCAGAGCAATTTGTTTTTAAATCCAAGAGAGTAATCACTATAGAGTTCAGTAAGTTCCTTTGACTGCATCTGAATTACTATGCAGCTCTTCTCTTGCAGTTCACAGTGTCTATACAATGACACAACTGTGATGTAACACCCTGCTGCCATTATAGACCTTTGATCACCCTGACGGTACACACAAATCCATCCTTGGCTTTAGTCTATGCACAGATCTTACCACACTTAACACAAAATCTGTATTTCATGCTAGGAGAAGGTTGCTGATAAATGTAGGTTATATTTTGTAAATAGTTACCATTTGTGTTCTACATATTTCAGTGACAGCTCAAGGGAAGTAAACACTGAAAACAAATTTCAATAACACCATGAACTAGCCCTAGTTTTGTCTTGGGGTCTTCTAGGCTTCCTAACCATGACTATAAAGTAGTGTTCAAAATGCAGGCTATCTGTTTAAACCACACCATTCTGAATGGGTGAGTCTAGACTAATGCTAGTCAGCTTGGGACAAAAAAAAAGGTAGAGAAATTATCTTTTAGCATAACTCCACATACTCTGTGTTAGAGCAACAGGATGTGGAGTAAGAAGGCAGTACCCATAAATTTCAACACAGAAAATAGATAGCACTCCCACACTACTCACTAATTGATAAACATGCTATTTCAGCTTAGTTGCTGCCTATCCTCTCCAGAGCAAGCTTTAGCTACGTGGCTTCAGCTATAACTGCTTCAAGGCCTTAACGAAGCTTCGGGATTTGCGTGCAGTCAAAACTTTTCTCAGGTACTTATCTTTCAAAGTACAAACTGAAATCTGACTTTGGGTACTCAAAGAGAAAACTGTATTTGCATGATTAACTCTTCTTCAGAACCAGATGTATAATTAACCGTGTATCTTTTCAAAATGCATGGCTGGTTCTGCAGAGATAGTAGGGAATTCAGCTGAGCAGCCAGACAGGAGCTTGGAAGAAGGCAAATTGCTCTATCCAATAGAACATTTCCAATGCCACGATAACAACCCCATGGTTTGGGGTCAGCCAAACCAGGAATAGAGGAGATTATGTGAAAACTCAGTCTTAAGTTCAGGTGCCTAACAGCAGGAGCTAATGCAACATTCTCCTTACAACTCCAGTGCTTTCTTTACCTTAAGACCTGCACACAGATCAGCCAGGCTGCAATAGCATGCTCATGCCACTTTAATCCAGCTATTCTGTTGTCTGTGGTGTTTTTAGAATTCAAGACACAATAAGACCTTGTGCCAGTACAACTACAAGTTAAGAAAACAAAACCCAAGTACTCACGCTGTGAATAAAGCAGTATCTGAAACTCCAGAAGGGCACAGGTAAAGAGTTGAACCACATTTTCTACTCCAAGCAATTCAAAAACTTCTTTAACTGGAAAATCAAACAATGGTAGTTCACTGGTGCTTGGCCTCTGGCAGATAATTGGTCCATAAACACCTGAAAACTTCAATGACCTTCCTGCTGGAGGAAGAGGAACCTCATAGAGAATGTTGTAGATGTAGCTTTCTAAAGGTAGCGGCGGTGGCTGAGGCGAAGTCACTGCTTGGTGAAGTTGTTCTAGAACTTTCTTACAAGCCTTCATGAAAGACATCGGAGTAATCAGACAAATGCACTTTGAGACATAGAGTGTGTCTCTGCTGATGTCATAGGAGTTAAATCGCTGTAGCTTTGAGACAGAGGTGCCATTGCAGTCCCCAGTGCTGCTGCAGCTCTCCTTGTCATTGGTGGGTGGAGTATGAAGAATGTCATATTCAGCATTGTGCATATGATACAACGTCTGCATTGCACTGCAGATCTGTTTGCTAGTGACTTCCTCAAAAAATGTGAGAGAAAATCCAAATGTCCGCGAGCCATCTTCACGAGTAATAATAAAAGAGTGGAATTGAGGTTCTCTGGAATCTGCTTGTGTCTTGAAAGCAAGCCCTTTAGGCATACACAGCTACAAAAAAGGGGAAGGGGAGATAGTATCCATTAAAAAACGTTTTTCCCTCCCCCTGCCTGCAGAAGCATTGGTGAAAATGGGATTTAGAATCCACAGACTGCCATCGCATTTCACTTCAAATTCTATTAAGTGTTACATTTCTGCACAATACAGTGATATGGGTCTAAATCAGAAAAACAAAAGGAATGTATCAAAAGGGCTGCATGCAACTTCTATCGAAAATCCTAACTATTTTGTTACCAGCCTCAACATGAATAAAATAATAAAATTCAAACCCACATAAAGGAAAGTATTTTTCTGGTCACCAAGACCAGAAACCTGACAGAGAAAATGATTATATTTTAACTAAATTAAGATACACCACATTCTATTAAATGGAAAAAATCATGCACAAAAAAGATTCATTAATTGCAGACTAATTTACTTCTCTACTAATTCTCTAGAATGTAACAAAAAAAACCCCCAAAAGCCATTAAGTGATACTGACCATTCCCACTGCATCCTGATCAAAAGGGTTCCATTCCACATTCTCAGGATAGCGAGCAAGAACTTTGGATTTAAATGTGCGTCTTAATGGAGTCTGTTCAAAGTTTTCCCCTGCAAATGAAAGAAAAAATACAGAAGTAAACATTTCATTCCCCTTTTATGCACAAACAAGGCCAAAAAAGCAGGACATCAGCAGGTAGATGCGAGGATAAGTGAATTAAGGACACGCTCCTTTTAAAAGAAACAGAAAATGCAAGACAGTTTGTTAGCATATAGTCAGACTGCAGATATTAGCAAGGATTAGCTTTTTAACATTTCTGTGTCGTTAAGTATCTGTGCTTTTCCGTAAGTGTGGCAATCTTGAAACTGTGGTCATGACAGCAATTCTCTAAGCCACTCCTCAGATGTTTCGATTCTCCTTAAAACATAGCTAAAGCTTCAGTTTCAGTGCAGCATTGTTACTGAAGAAAAGCACAAATAGACAAAACGCAAAGATGATGCAACTTTTAGGCAGACATACAAGTGACATCATGAGATCTCTTAATTTTGTTTTCAAGACTCAGGAAAAAGGATAGCCACCAATTATTGCAAGAAGTTAGCTGTGAAGGAAGAGTCTAGAAGGTTAGAAGATCAAGAACCACATAAACGTCCATGAAGACAAGAGTATCAGATAAACAAAGTGCCTGTTTTTTTTCCCCCACACTTTTTCCTTTACCTTCTGTTGCACTTGAAATGAAACGGCTGCCACCATCTCGGGTTTTAGAGGCCTGTATATACTGGCATAAAGCTATATAACAAATAAAAACAACACTGCATTATACATTTCATACTGTTGACTGCGATCACGTCGCTAACACACACCAGTGAAAACCATACAAATATCCAGAATTAGCATGCATGACAGTCTACTCTCCTAATATGCTTTTTATACATACACAACTCATACAAATTTCTCATTTTACGTACATATTTCTGGAAGGAGACCATCAGTATGTAAGAGAAGCTCATTGTTCCTGTACACACAACCAGAATACCGAAGCAGTAGAATTAAGTTGCTTGTGACATGAAAGTTTCACGTGTTAAGTACAAAATACTCCCTAAGAGCAGATGATGAAACTGACCCCAAGGACAAGACCATTTCAAGGCCTCTAGAACTGTATGAATTTAAGTGGCATGGTCCAACTTCCCACAGGTGCTATCCTAGATTGGCTATACACTAGACTGGCTGAAAGTCTTGTGTAGAAGCTCTTAAATTTCCCCTAGAGCAATGACAGTTCATTGTGATAGCACACACTTTCTGCAGTAAATATTCCAAGTATGAGCAGTTGCTTTAAAAAAACAAAAACGTACAACTGCGTATCTTAAAATAAGCTTAGCTATATTACTAGAATGCAATTAGCTAAATGAGCATGCAGCTGTTGACAGCTGCACTAACAATCAGGCACAATTGCATGAAATCATATGCTTTAAATAAACTGAACTATTTCAGCAACACCTGCAAAAGAGAAAACACGCTCCAACTCCTCTCTTGTTTTCTTACATGCAGCAATTACATGGCAATAGAAATTGATTTCAGAATTGGTTGGGTTTGTTTTGTACTTTTAGAGTAATATGTAAAGATCAATTTCAAAGCCAAGTTAGAGTCTTTATTTGGCACAACACTTCCTTCCACTAGGTAGCCACAGAGATGGTTACAGCGCTGTCTCTGCACAATACAGAGCCTAACAAACACATTACACCAAACCAAAAAGAACTTCCAGCAAATGCTTAACGAGTCCTTTGACAGCTGAGAAGCCTGGTAACTGTGGATTTTCTTTAACTAAGTCTTAAAAATTATCTCAGACAGGGAAAGTACCCTGAATCAGGACCTAGGACAGGTCTCACAATACCCAAAATATTCACATCTATTTTGCTAATTCTCTGGACTTTAGCACTGAAATTGACAGAGGCACTGCTTTTATTATTTATCTGAATAATCAACAGCTCGGCTAATTTGCATACAAAACCACACAGATACATTATTTATTAACCTGTCCAACACTATCATTCAACAATATCATTGTTCGGAAAGAAAAAAAATGCATATCTGAAATATATAGAGGAACAGTTAGGAAAAACCAGGACACCATTGAAATATAACCATCTTGTGAAAGAGTAGAGCCAAAGACAGAAAAGATAACAGCATTTCTGCAGCTAAAACAACTATAAAAGATGAAAACCAGCATTTAAATAAACTTTCAATCTCCCAGAAAGAAAAATGGACATAATGTCACATCTCTACTGACACAAACATACACTCAAGTGAAGTCAGTCCTCTGTAAAAAGCTTTTAAAAGTATGTCAGGAGATTTAACACACCTACTATTTTCTATATTTACATCTGTGCAGATGATGTAATGTCAACTTTTAGATAATTGAGGAAAAACCTCAGACATGTACTAAGCTGTTTTGTTCCTTGGCTTTTTTTTTTTTTTTTTTTTTTTTTATCTTCCACATACGTAGAAGTGAGAAAATACAGGAAGGCCAAATTTTCTCCTGAGCCTGGAAACCACATAGCACAATCACCTATGTGCCAAGCTGCACATGTTTTGAAATTAAAAAGAAAAATCTGTGACTTGAAGACCTTTTCATTAAGATTATTTAACACTGCAAAATACATGATGCCGCTGTTCCCTTATGATTATAAAAAAAAACCCAAACTCTAACACTGAATGGCTGTTCACCTATTTAAAGAAGCCTTGCACCATGTCCTCCCAAGAGACATTCTCGCCAACACACTCCTGAATTTTTTAGAGCTGGAGCCTGTCTGTAATTTAATGAAAGGACTAAAATTGATTTCTGGAAACCACTGAGTCCTGATTCAGACAGAAACATAAGGCAACCCTCACAGGCCTTGCTGCCATCCATCAAGGCACTCGGCTGTTGCACAGACCCTGCTGCTGCCAGAGTGCCCTGGCAGCACCCTTCTCTCCTCTCCACGCTGCCCTGCTGGAATGCTGGCTGCCAGCTCAGCAGGATGCTCCTCTTCCCTTCCACAGCAGCAGTCTCCCATCTCCACCTAGCTCTTTTGGGAGAGCCTTCACACTTGGAATAGCACAAACTACTGCACCTTCATTCTGGGCTACATAGGCTTCCAAGGACACCGATTGAAACAAGGCGGGGAATGTTAAGGGACAGCTCACCAACATCGGAAAAGTTCAGCCCAGGTGATCTGTGCAACTCCAGGACACTGGACAGCAAAAGTGTTCTTGCCATTACAGGTAATGGGAACCTGAGCACCAGTGCTTCCATTGCCTGGGCTCCCGCTTCTCTCCTCTCTAGTGATTGTCACTAGACAGCCATCAGCAATGGGGAGGGGGGAAATCCACAAACAATATTTGCTTACATCCACAGGCAAAAAGCAATTAACCCTAAATTCATAACCAGCCTAAAACACAGACACCCTGCTACAGCAAAACACCAACTGCAGCACATCTCCTGCAGCAAAAATAACTCAAGGTTTCAAGATCTGTCTCGGTGTGAATTACAAAGTCATGGAATTAAAAAGGATATTCTGAGCTGGAAAGGACCCACAAGGATCATTGAGTCCAACTCTTAAGTAAATGGCCACAGAGGGATCAAGCCACAACCTTCATGTTATTAGCACCATGCTCTAACCAATTGAGCTCATCTTGGTTTCCTTCAGTTAGTTGATTAATTCAGGAATAATTGAACTGGTTTTGATAAAAACAGTGAAGAGCAATTTTAGCAAATGCAAGAGACCAACCCACCAGCAGAAATGGACAGTTGCATTCTACAACTGAGAAAATTGAGGCATTAAAGAAGATAAACTGATAAAAATATGATGTATCCCATAAATTTAGATAGAGATCAAGTCCCCACACTTAACTATCAAAGGACTGATATCCTCATATCATGCTTTTCACATGGTTTCTCTCCCTTAGCAGAAGTAATGGCTAGAAAGTATTTCCTTATCCAAGTTACAATAAAGAGGTCTTTAGAAATTATTCATGTATAAATAATTTCTTTCTTTTATACAAATTCCATGCAAAAGGGAGACCTTGGGATTTTTTAATGGAACACGGTATTGCCTGCTGGAGACTAAAGAGGTCTTTCAAACACCACTTATGTTCCTCACACACACATTTAACACTCAGGTGTTTGTTATATCAGAGGAAAAGCTCTACAAAAATCAAGATGCAAACTGTCCCACAGACTGCAAAGCTGCAACTACCTTGGACTTAAATCAGAATCAATGATCAAACAGCTATAAGATTATTTGTTAGGAAACAACATATGAAATCTGTAAACACCCAGCAATATTTCGGGAAGTTTCAGGTCAACATCATGCCTTCAAAACAGTAAGAATCCCAATGCATTTTGCAATGTAAATAATATCATGAAAGCATAGAGAAATATAACTTCACCAGGCACAGTACAAATCCACAAGCACCAGTTTAGTGCACCCTTGGCACTGCACCCAGCAGGGGAATGACAGTGAAACAGAGCATCTCAGAATTTCTTTGTCATTGGAAACAAAACATGCCCTGTGGCATCCCACTCCAAATAGGATCAGTGAAACAATTTGGATTAAAAATAAACAAATAGAGAATAAAGAAAGGGTTAACAAAGATTAACATTTCACTAATGCGGTTCAGCCACACAAGCATCTTAATTAGCTCATGGTGATCCCCCAAAACAGGAGAGCAAAAACTAAACTGCAGACACAGAGGCTGTGAAACTGGTGAGCTGAAGAAAACATGGGCTAGAGTTTTAATACCTGCTAACTCCTGAAGCCAGCCCTCCTCCTGAGGCCCAGCTTGCTACCTGCTGGCTCCTGCCATGCCAGGTAATAGATTTTTCAACACCAGCGACCATCACCTGGCTCTGGTAATGCCCTTTGCTTCCTCTCCCATTTTTCACGCTTTATCAACCCTCCCCATTAAACATGATAGATCCCTGCTGTCCTGGAGATGGCTGAGCACCTGCCTGCCCATGGGCAGTGGTGAATGAATTCCTGTTTTGCTTTACCTATTAAGCTGTTTTTATCCTTTTACACTTCTGATTCTCTCACCCATCCCACAGGAGGGGAAGGAGAGGCTGCGTGGGGCTGGGCTAAACCACACCACCATGTAATTTAAGAAGACATGCATAAAAGACTTAAGGTATTAGAGTCAGCTTGATTATGAAAAGGGAAGTCACCAGCTCTGAGAAGTCTCCTTGGCTGAGGGATGTCCAAGACTGCAGACTTTGCCTGGCTCTTCCTGGACAGGCAGAGCTCAGCTGAGAGCAGTCTCAGACCACAGTGGGGGACACTCAGCACCAATTGGATTAAACCTCACATTAGAGGCAGGTAATTCTCCAACACCTCCCTCTCACATCTTTCAGCAAACTGAACCTGATAGATCTGAACTGTATGCATAAAGTAAACGACAAACCTGCTCACAATGACCAGAGAGGTACATATTACATTTATTTGGAAGATCCAGCTCAAACCAGCCCCTTTTCACAGCTGTGTGGGAGCTCACACCACTGCTCTAAAAGCCACCTAACAATGTTTGCAATGTATGGAACCGTGATGGGCTTTCAGTTCTAACTTCATTTACACCATCTGAGATCATGCTGGCCCACACATCTGTAATTTGGATTTCGCAATTACCAGCACATTAGAACAGCTAATGCATGCACTGCAGTATCCTACGCTGAACTAACAAGTACACCTAATTTTATCAGTCCCTTCCTGAGTCACACAACACTGAATGTAAGCCACATCACCACGGAGATTCGTACTGTGTGAGAATTAGAACTCACAAACTCATGGAGTTTCCAAGCTATGCAGGACAGCATTGCTTTGGAAGCACCTGCATGAAGCAATCCATATCAATGGATATTACTTTTCTTTAAGATTATAATGAGAGGGGAAAAAAAGTTGCAGAAACTAAAATTAAAACATTCACTTCAAAATCTGCATATGCCGTCTACCAAGCTTTCCTCAGCTTTGAGGGGAAATAAAAAGAATGAACTCTGAAGGTCTAATTTTAGCTCTTTCCTGATTTACCCAGAGAAAAATATGATTCACTGCCTTCTGTATTCCTCTTCAGGAGAAGAAAGGGGGGGGAAAAGCGTCTTCCCAATACAGTAATAAGAAAAATGCTTAGGTTATACAATTTGCAGATTCACTTACTTATGACCTTGCATAGATGTAACATGTTTCCACATGCATCACTTGCAAATTTCTAATGCAAATTTCCAAGAACACTTGTACATGATTCAAACTTCCCTGCTGACTAGCTTGCTTCTTTGTAAGAATGTTTTTAACTCTGGATTTTTTTGTCCTCAATATCTCAATCTTTCTTCTCTGTAAATCCCACACTGCCATGGAAAGTTTCCATTTACATAATAGAACAGTGGCTTAAGTTGTTTTTAATGAGAAAGGCAAAACTTGTTTAAAAAAAGTCAAAGATACTTTACAAACAAAACCTTTTTTAACCTGAATCATAGCCTTTTCAACATGCTGTCAATTTACTATTTTGCTTTAATATTTAGAAAGTGACTGCAGTGCTGCAACTCTAAAAATGATGCAAGACCAAGAACTGTACAGGAACTTCTCTCTGCATCCCAGCAGAAAAAAAGGTCTGTGAGCAGCTATCTCAGATATAGACCAGCTCTATGACAATGGAGAGCAAGTCAGAAGAGGCTATCCTAGCTACCAGAAAGAGTGCCCCATAAACAAACTAAATAGTGGTGCAAGACTGATTTTAAGGCATCATTAACACTGCCACCTTTATTTGTTCATCAAGTCCACTCATCTGCTCAAAATAATTACAGAACAAAGATACAGAAAGCTTGACTGGTTTTGATTAAGTGGTTTGCTGCTTCCACCCTGCTAGGCAGCTTCTTTCTTTAAATTCCTGTGATACAGCCTGCTATTAATTCAATTCATTCTGTCTTGGTGTACATTTATTGTATACATGACATCTTCAAATAAAAAATTCTTAGATAGCATGTAATTAAAACATTAACTTTATATTTTCCACATAAAGACTTACTGGAATATTTTAGCATAGAGAGGCTCTGTATCAATTTCTGCTGTCACTAAAATGAATGTCTTGAACTAAATATAAAACGGCTTCAACATGAAACAGTCATATTGCTGTAATTAACAAATGAATAAGAACAATGAGGATTTGTACCAGCAACAGAAACTATGAGCCATACACTTAGGGCAGCTTTCCTGTACTACTCAGCACAGAGAATCCAGAGAAAATGGATTTAGTGTTGAGAAGACCCTACAGAACACTACAACCATACCCTCTACCTCTGCACTTTCTGCACCACACTTCGAAGAATCTGACAATGGTGGGAACCCTCCCAACTCTGGAAACCAAGCTGACCATGACAGCCAAAGAGTGGAGGTTTTCACCACTGAGGGCTGCAAGGCCAAAGTCAGGCAACAAGGGGATTTGAACAGCACCTGAACTACAAACACTTTCACAGAACAGCCCAATTCTACTCTGCCTCAAATTTTAAAATGCTATACAGCAGAAAGCCATACTTAAGTGAAAATGGCTATCATGGATTATTTTCAAAATAAATTGGGTTTCAGGTTAGAACTTTTTAAGTGCAAAACCATGCCTGTCAAATTGCCTAATAGAAAGGAAAAAAGTTTTCCAAAGATACAATTTGCCTTAGTTCCAAAGATACAAGTAACACTTAGAATGAGGTTAATCCAAAACCAGCAGCTAATGTCATAGATGGCAATAGGATTCCCAGTTCAGCCAGCAAACATCCTCAGTACACAAAATAAGGCCACAGATACTATAGTAAATAATTATGTTTATCAAACGTAAAATTATTTCAGCTTCAAAATTAATGGTCCAAGTCTAAACAAAAATAGTTGATTGGCAAAACAGATAGTGTGCACACACTTCTGGAATCCACATTCTAAAAAAGTATGGAGTAAATAAAGGCAATTTGGGGAGAGGGAGGCACTAGGGGAAAGAGATGGCACGTATACTGAGAGATTTGAGGACTTCTTGATTAGTCAGACTGACAGATGACCAGCACCTGGCCTGGTTACATTGTGAAAGCAATTACAGGTGCTTAAGATGCATGAAAAGATGGAAAGACAGACAAGCCAAGAATCCGTTTCTTAAAATTAAAGGCAAAAGAGTCTGGTTAAAAATAAGACTTGCCATATTTTAACTTGCCAATAAAAAAGGTAAAATATTCTATTTTCAAGTCTTAAGAGAAAACTAGGATAATCAAACAAGTAATTGAATCATATGGCCTGAACCATAATAGTTATGAAATGAGATGGCAATGGCAATCTGTTGATTCAATCTAGTCTTTCAAAAACACACAAGGGGAAAAAAAAAAAAAAAAAAAAAAAAAAAAAAAAAAAAAAAAAAAAAAAAACAAACAAAAACCAGAACACCACCACAACAACAACCACCACCAAGAACATCCACAACCCTGGGCCAAGACTTCTGGAGAACACCACCACCATTCTGATTTTTCAGGACACTCTATTATAATATTAAAGAAAAATCCTTTCAATATGTACACAGACAGCTATTAATACAGTAAGAAATAGCCAAGGTTTACTTTTAAAACAGAAAAATTCTCTGATTCCTTCTTTAACAAATATTAAACCATGTATAACTGGAGGGGAAAAAAGCACCTCTCTCAATGCAGGAAATAAACATTCCAAGTCTGGCAAACTAAGGTAAGAAATTCATTACACAAGAATTCTTGGAATAAAAACCATGATTCAAGAAAAGCTGCAGCTGCCAAATCTGTAAGCAAAGAGCCACTCCATCAATAGACAAATGCTTTCAGATTATGACTTGCTTCCTTCCTTCCAGTTCCTCCTCCTTAAACAGAGCTGCACGTATTTCTCATTAGAGAGGACTCCCTTCTCCAGCAAACCTCTTGCTTGGATATACACAAAGAAGAATTCTTCCCTTTTATCCTGAAACACATAAACGCTCTGTCCCACACTCCCTATCCCCCTTCCCCCACTGGCAAGACCACCTGGCAAAGCACAAGCTGAAGTGGTGGTCAGACCACTTAATTTGGTACTGGAACTTGAACACTTTTGAAAGCAGGTTAAATTATCCATGAGAAAAACCTTCAGGGTCACTTTCACTTTACTGCAGCACTGCTGTTGAAGCAACTGGAAATCAGGTGTTTCAGGCACCGTCTGTAGCAGCCATCATCCCACTGGATTCGTAACAGATCTACCACATCTGATTTTCACAGCTGGGACTTCCTCTAAAACCTCTGTTGTAAGATTACTGTACCACTTTCCCTGACAGAAAACCTTGGAGGCAAAGCATCTTCACTGCCTGCCTTTCTAAAACAAAGGTGTAAATATGAGATACAAACACACAGGTAAGGATCTCAAGGGCAAGTGAAATGCATGTGGATGGAGTGCCAGCCTTCCTCTGGGAAAGCTGAAGGACTTGCTTTAGAGGAAGTAGGGAAAAGACAATGAAAATAACCAGTCATAAAAGGCTGTTTGTTTGTTTTCCTGTTTGTCATCTAGGGAACCCAGAATTGCTTGTAACAATCCCTTATCCCAATCCAAGGAGAATATACTCCTTTGAACATTCAACTGACAATAATATTCCTCCTACTGCAGACTTTAAAAAGGTGAGAGACAAAAAAGAGTTAACCCTAATCTGTTGACTATTAAAGTTCTGGTTGCTTTCACATTTTCTTTTGCTTTCCAAAATTCAAAAATAGTAATTGTAACACAAAGAAACTCATTGTGAAACTAAATAAGTTTTTTAAAAAAGGTTATTTTGCTAACTGGATATTCAGTAAACTCTGTCTGATACAAATAATTGTTTATTCCTTCGACAGGTAAATCCTTCCAAACCCTTCATGGCAAATGAAAATCTAGGAGTTTATAGATACCCATTCATCATTTAAGTTTCAGCATTCATCGAGTTGATAACAAAACATACTGCCACACACACTCGGGAATCGTTTCAAATGCTGCAACAATGAATTTAAAGCACCACAGAAAAACAGCTGAGGCCATCTGCATTCTGTGATTGTAAGGTCAGGAAACCAAAAGCTTTTGTTTTTATTGTTCTGGTACTGTTTCAAGGAAGGCGGGAAGAGGTGGGACAAGGAAGTGGCAGGACAGGGTAGTGGCAGAAGAAACCATCAAGAATCTAAAGCAGCTTTTAAAAAAATAAACAAGAAAAAAATCCTCAGATGGCATCTTTAAAAGCATCCTAAACATTTTTCTTTCCTATAGTTTTCCTTTTTGTACTCCTTTGTATGTAATACAGGAAGACAGATAGTCTTGATTAAAATACACTGTATTTTATATTGTCCATCTAGCAGAAATTTTCAATTAAATGGTCTTAAAACCAGAATTGTTTTAGTAAACCATTTTTCTGTTCTAGCCCAAGCAAGAAGACTTACAGAAAGATATTCAGGTCTGTTTCCAGCTAAACAACAGAAGCAGCCCTCAGAATTTCAATGAAAGGCGTGTTCTCAGCCACGGGGGTCAGGAGGGACACACTATTTCCATTACACAATAGATTTGGAATATGTGCAACAGAAGACACTAAGAAAGAAAAAGGGTGGCTTACCATCAGAATAGAACACAATTCTTTTACGTGTACTAGAAATATATAACAGAAGTGGAGACAAGCATATTTTAAGCATATGTAATACAGAAACCAGCTGTTCTCCTCATGCCCCCCTAGGACTGGGAGATCCAGGGGGACTCTTCAGGAAAGCCTGAGCACAGACCATTCCAAACAATTCCTCCCAACAACCACGGTCTCCTTTCACAGTGACACATCCCATCCAGTTACATGTCCCTACTTTTTATGCCCCCATAGCCCTCTGGCTCTGAGGACTGATGGAAACACGTCTGTGTAAAAGCATAAGGATCAAATCCTATTGAAGTCCTTGTCCAGTCCTTCAACCAAGTATTTCCAGGATATCACTGAGTTTTGCATTGAAAAAGAAAAACATAGCTTAAAGAACATATGAAGTCTTTCAGCAGGTTTCAATAACATACAGAGGTCAGAAAAATACAGAAAGATCAGCTACACAGTCATTTCAGTATACCAGTCCTGGTCAGTATGCTTCACTTTACTATCTAACCCTTGAAAATAGTGCTTTGCAGTAGCCTGCCTTAATAAGGACTGCTCCCCTTCCAAATAAAACAAAAAAATCTCCTGTAATAAAGTCAAGTTGCTTGATAGGAGCTATTTGTAACCACAGAAATTTAATCAGATGTGCTGACAGTTTGGTCAATGGATATGACAAACTCCAAAGCTTATCTCCACTCTGGCTGTACCCTTCCTTATCATCTCACCACCCATGCCTCCTAAGCTCTCTCCCTTTTGTCTATCAAGCTATCAAGCTCATCTTTCTTGTCCACAAGGCAAGATTCATCCTGGTTAAAAAAAAACCCTCATGTTTTCAACATGAAAATCTGATTAGAACAACTGTGTATCACCACTATGGTCAAGGTCATGAACAAAGATCTCAGCAAGGACAGGAAAGAGAGACCACACCACCTTACACTTGGATTGGTCTGCACTGCCATGAAATCTCTGCCAAAAGAATTCTGAGAAATGACCAAGATACTGGTAAACAGAAATTTTACCAATCTTCAGCAAAACTTTTGAAGGAGTTACTTCACATTTCAATTTTAAAAGGAGTTTACTTGACATTTCCCAGAACCCACACATAAAAGAGACAGAAAGGGACATGACAGCTTTATGCTGGCACCAACCTTGTTGACTTAAGGGACTTATCTTTTCCCCAATGCAAATTTCATGGCAGCTCAGTAGGACATTGCTGGGTTTGAGGGCCAAAGTTCGGAAACAAAAACTGGCAAGGGAGCTTGCTGAAAGTAGCAAGTTAAGGAGGAATAACAAGTAATATGTGCAAATAGTAGAAAAGCTCCTAAAAGTTTATGCCTGTACTAAAAAAAAAAAAAAAAAAACTTTCCAAACTTATCCGAAGCTATGTGAAAGAGTATCTGTTTCTGTAAAACCAACCTTTTTTCCTCACTCAGATACTGAAATGCTGCTTTCACTGAAAAGGTTCCTTTTACCTGCCACGTCAGTTGTCTCTAGATCACTTACCCATGAAATGAGATAAAGTTTCTTTCTCAACATGCTTCAGCATCCATATGTAAATGACTCAGTACAGATGTACACATTGTACCTGACTGTGGCTGACAATACAGCCAGTAAAAAAAAAAAAAAAAAAAAAAAAAAAAAAAAAAAAAAGTCAATATTCTATACTTCTAGAGGAAAGTTTGAAACCAATGGGCTCCCACCCATCAAACCATAAGTGGAGTAGCATTTTCCTGGAAAGACTAAGAAACATGCCTTGAGCAGTAACACTCCAAGTAAATTCTACATCATTCATCAGTATGTGCTGGAATGCTTGATAATTTCTCTGTGCAATGATGCTTTAGGCCTCACAGGAATAGCATTCCAGTTTGCTGCAAACTTGCCTACAAACCACAAATTTGAAATGGTTGTCAAGAAATTGAGAGAGTAATTCCTGCACAGCGTGCATCAGTAAGTAATTGCTTCTGACACTGTCACTTCATGTGCATCATTTATGCTACATGAGGTCTGTGGGAATTCAAAAGATAAGTATGAGAAGTCATTACCAAGAACACTCAAGTAGGACTTCCCCAAGTCAAAAGGCAGATAAAAAACAGTTGTGCTGTTTTGTAGCCTCAGAATCTATAATTTGAAGAATCAGAAAAAAGTTATTACTTGCAAATGGCAGTGTTTCCCACACAAACCACTCAAGAGCTCTTTGTGTAGCCTCTGTCTTGCAAAATAAACTGCAAAAATTCCCAAAAACAACAGGGGAAAAAAACCCTAACAACAAAAAACCTGTTAGGGACAAAAAGCCAAATGAACCCATCTTTGTACGCCCTGCCTTAGCAAGCAGAAATTCCTATGGTTTTCTTAAAAGACTTAAAAAACAGAGTTGTAAACTTTAGTCCTTTAGACAGTGTTTTAACACCTTAAATTTATTCTCCAATCAAGAACTTGTAACCTTTCTCCTTCCCCACATGTTGCCAAGGAGCCTTCCAAGTAAACCAAATTTATAACTGAATACAGAAAGGTGGAAGACTGAAGAGTTTTGTGGGTTTTGAGGGGATTATTCCGTCAAGCACACAGCTCAATTGACCTAAAATATGAATACAATAATGACCAGATTGGCATTACAGAAACATCACCAATAAACTGTGGCTTCAAATGTAGTTCAGCAAAGTACAGCTGCTTCCCCCTTACATCAGCTCTGCCATTCTTTATACTACATATCAGCTACCCTAGCACGTCTGCCTCAGTTCCCAAAGAGACAAAAGACCTTTCTGGCACTCAAACATGGCAAACAGCTCCAGCTTCTTGGGAAAAGATAGAGGGGGTAGGGAAGAGTGGAATAAGCTATTATCTGGATTAAAACGTTTCACATGTGCCCCTGCAAGCCCGGCCAAAAGTTGTTGCTCTCTGCTGCCTGTGCACGGCGACCTGTGTGAAACAAGGTGTGCTGTGAGCCTCGGTGCCACGGCAGGGGCTCCCACGGAGCGAGCACCTTGTCAGCAACCCCGGAGAGACAAAGGAACTGCACCAGCTCCCGTTCAGCCTGCAATGAATCCCCAAGGGAAGAGGCACACCGTTGGGAGCTGTGGGAAGCTTGCATGGATACCATCCACGTGGACAAAGAGAGGAAGAAGGGTGGAACAAAACCACCAAAAACAAAACCCCATAATCACAGAACAATTCAGCCTTTGGTAAAATCGAGCAATAGTTCCCACCAATGCGATTCACTTCTGCAGCAAGTGTCGGTACTACCATCACAGCAAAGAGAGAGGAATTTACTCACAAGCTATTTACCCAAGGAAAAAACAAATTACAGAAGGGCTCCACTGCAAAAAATCACAGCTGGTTCCAACCCCAAAAGTCTTAATTCTGAGATTAAAACGCCTAACAGAAGAAACTACAAAACTGGTCGAATGTCAATCAGAAAATTATATCTGCCAATTTAAATTAAGTTTGTTTTTCTTCTTCTTCCTCTTTCTCTTCAGCTACCCCTTACAAATACCTTTGCAGCAAAACAAAAGCCTGCAAGTATTTAAGTGTGTTGAACTTGGAACACAGGTGCTGATAACAGCCTTACCTCATGGACTACCAGAATGGAACTACTACACTACTTCCAAAACACTAAGCACTTTATTGGCTTATATATGTGGCCAATGCCTTCAATCACGTCATCACACGCATATTTTTTTAAGTTTATATTGATACAGAATTCCATTAAACAACCCCTAACAATGCATGAAGATAAGATTTTAAATTTCAGGCCCACAAAATAGAAAAATAATGACACTTCAATTACAGACAGAGAAATGAGGTGAGACAACGTTTCTGTTCTCCTGGTGAGGAGAAACACTTTCTCTAACATGAGATTGTCAGAATAATTTTGAGTGGAGCTAGGTGATTACTATACACCAGGTATCATTTTCTTTTCACACACCAGCAGTAATCAAGCATAACCAGTCATGTTATGCTACTTAATCTAGATGCACAGAGATCTCGCCTCAACACCATTAAAAAGAAAATGTAAAAAAAAAAAAAAAAAGGCTATGACAGAGGAAGAATCATTAAAATTGTATCACGTAATCATATAAGAGAGGGAAAGCAGATCTAATATGAACTCTGAAAAAGCTCATGAAGAGTGTGTACAGGAAAGATACTTCCTGGACAAATGGGCTTCATCTAACACCATTTTCACTCTTGTCTAAGGATGAAGCTCATGATCAGGTGGACAACTCAAAGCAACGTGACAAGGACTTGAGCAAAAGAACACAAGTCCACCTACTGAATAAAGTATTTTTTTGACCAAACCTTTAAAAAACAGTTCAAACTGGGAAGAAAGGCAGGAAAAAGAGTACCAGGGACAGATCAGTCATTGGTTTTACTCCTTTTTTTAACAACAATCCTATTATTAAATCATCAATCTTTTCTTCACAGACCATAGGCCTTTTTTTTTTCTTTACACTATTTCTCCCTGTAACATTGCTATTTCTGAAATAACTACTATCATCTTCATGATACGACATTCAAGGCTATCAAGGTACATTCGACAGGAGATTTTAATTAGAACACGGGTTCCAGATATTTGGATCTGAGTTCTGTATTTTGTAAAAGCAACCCCAAGACTACAATTTCATGTAAGTGTAAGGCAATGGCAAGTTGATGCTTTGCTTTGCCATTCCATAATAAACAAACTGTTGACAAGTGATTGCTAAAAACTTAACACATCGCAGAGGAGCAAAAGAAAACAAAATTCTTTTGTTCCATGTTCTTTTCCACTAAAACCCCAACAGTTCCAAACAGTGCAAGGTTTCCCACCATCATTCAGATCACATCTGATTAACTCAACAGATAAAAGACTCCAGCTGAAAGATGAGCTCAACTTCATTCTCATTACCTTGCCAGGACACAGTCATACAATCTAAATTAAGAACTTATCATAACCTTGCAGCATTACAATACATTATATTTACATACAGCAGATTTTTGGTGATGTATTTCATCATTTCCAGGTGGTCACCACAATGACCAAGAGTCAGCAAGGTGCCCTTGCTCCAAAGAAGGCCGATGGTACCCTGCATTTCCAGCAGGCTGAGGGAGTTATCCTGCCTGGAGTGCTGTGCCCAGTTCTGCACTCCTCAGCACAGGGGAGACATGGACATGGTGTAGAGAGTGAAGCAAGGGGCCACAAACCTGAATAAGGGACAGGAGGAAAGGCTGAGAGAGCTGGGACTGTTTAGCCTGCAGAACAGAAAAGCTCAGGGGAGAATCTTACCAATGCATATAAATATCTAAAAGGAAATACAAAGATGATGGAGACAGGCTGTATCCAGTGCCAGGACCAGAGGTAACAGGCACAAACCAAAATGCAAGAGGTTCCACCCGAACATCAGGACACACCTTTTCACTGTGAGGGTAACTGAGCACTGGCACAGGTTGCACGGGTTGTGGAGTCTCCATTTTTGGTGACACCCAAAATCACCTGGACACTGTCCTGGGTAACTGGCCCTAGACCGGCCCTGCTTCAGCAGTGGGATTGGACCTGACAAATGCCAAAGGTCTCTTCCAACCTCAACCCTTCTGTGGTTTGCTCTGTGAAGAAAATTTACCTGTGACAGACCTCAGCAGAGTAATGACAAATTTCTGTCATCACTTCTGGCGTATCAACACCATCTGGAAACATGGAAGCGCACCGCAGCTCCCCTCTCATCCAGCTCAGCAGCTGACACTGGAGCTTAAGCTTCATCCAGTGTTGGGGTTTTTGTTTTGTTTTACTACCACCTAGCAAATATTTTCTATGTCGGTGGGAACACAATTATGAAAATAAGAAAGCATGCCGAGAATTGGATTTAGGGATAAAAAAAGCCCCAGCAATAGAGGCTCTTTAACCCGTGCTAACTACAAGTCCTAAATACAGGATTTCTCACTGCATTAAAAGAAAACAAACATATATACATATTCTATGTCTCTTCCATCAGCCAGCCAACTTTTTTCAGGAAAAAGCATTACAGCTGTGCTATTCAGTAAGCTTCCAACATACAAAGGGAAAACGCCATCAGAGGTGTCTCTTCAAACAAAGTAACTAGACCAAGCATCAATTCCTGTGCTTACACCTCATTTCCAAGCCTGCAGAAAACGCCGCACCACCGACATGAAGGCCGAGCACCTGAAAGGCAGGGCTCCGTAGCCTGCCGAGAACAAAGTGTGCCGGGAGCATCCCCGGAGGCCGTGGCAGCGGCTCCCTGCGGCGGAGGGGAGCGATGACATCATGCCAGGCTGGCTCCGGCAGCCCTGACGCAGGAAAGCCCTGGAGGGACCCGCCGTGCCCGGCTCCAGCGGGAGCGTCCCGGCCCCGCACCCCGCACCCGCCGGCTCCAGGGCCAGCGCCTCGCCCCCAACAATGGGCACTTAGGAAGCCAATTGTTTCAACAGTACGAGGATTCAGAAGCTATTTTGCAGCGCAGAAATCAGAGGGGGGGGGGGGTGGGGGGGGGAAACCAGCGCACAATGACCCTTTCATTCAAACAAGAAAGGCTTCCAGGAAGTACAAAGTGTTTCCAAGCTTTATCCAAAAGCCACTGAAATCAACAGAGGCCCTCTCCATTTTTATCAGTGGACACTGGAGGAGGCTATAACCTAAGACACAGTTTGAAAGCATTATCAGTCACACTATCATGCATTATTAACAACACAACAAACTCAAGAAAAAGCACCCGAATTCCACCTACCCCTTATGCTGTGACATTATCGGAAATTTCCCCCCACCTTCTCTTAAAATCTTTCCTCAAATCACGTAAAAATCTGTTTCCCCCATAAATACTAAAACCTCTTCTCCTCCCAAGCCCACACCTTATCACAAGTAACACCATTCCAGAACGATGGTGGAACAGCAAAGACCAGGACATATCACACACTACAGTTTTACACACTACAGATGCAGTCCTTGACCAGGAAAGCAAACACAGAAAGAACATCATGCTCCAGCTTTCAGACCTGCACACTCTGACAGAGTGTTTTTAAAAAGGCAGTGATATCTTCCAGTTTACTATTAGATAGCTAGCCCAAAGTAATGCACTGCTGGTTTTAAATTAAATTATGAGAAGAGAATTATTCATGTGCCTATCAAGAACAGGGAGCACTACTGAGTGTGCCTCGCACCACACTACACAAATAGGTTTATAATAAATTAATCGCAAAATTAACATCTTGTTAATTGTTTTTAATCTATAAACTTTGTCATTTAATTAAAAAAAAAAAAACCCTCAGATACGTCTCAATGAAATCACATTGCATTTTGTTCTCTTAGATTTCTTAAATCACATTGTGTAATTTGCAGGGCCATTACAGAGCAGGCTGTTATGCTGTACTCACTCCTCAAGTCTCAAACTCTAGCCTACAGTCACTTTAACATTAGACAAACATGAATTCTCTTAGGGTAAGGTACTGCTCAGCACGAGGGACAGATGAAGAATTTTGTTTGAAGTCATTAAACAAAAAAAAGAGTTTCCGTAATAGCCAAAGTTTAGAAGAGCTCAATGCAAGAAGTCAGTTCTAATAACACGAATTCCACTCTACAAGGAACAAGCATTTATTTAGTGAGGGACAACTTAAATGCAGTCATGTAAAAAAACCCATGACACCTTATAAAAACAAACTAATTAAAAAAAAACCCAAGGTTGTGGGCAAGAAAATGTATTACTGGTCAAGTTCAGAGCTCAAATACACAACATCAGTACTGATGTTAGTTCGGGTTTTCATCACCACATTCCTTCACCTTTCTGAAGCCTGAGATGCTAAGCAACACTGATTTAACTGAGGCAAATACAATGAGACTAAAGCAGAAGCGATGTGCTGCTACAACACAGAACTGATTTTTAACCTTAAAAATACTGGTTTGACACAGTGGTGTGGTCCAGAGTGATATGGTTTAGAGTGTATTTCGTGTGAACATTCTCACCTAACAGCCGAGTAATCACTTCCTAATCCGATTCCTTTTCGGACACTGCTGCAAGAGAATTCTTACCCTGTGCTACAAAAAAAGGGTAACACGGAACACGCGAACGGTCCTCGCTTTCTCTCCCAAATCAGACTCCTTAACAGTGCCTGTGTGCCTCAAACGCCTGGCTAAAGTTGATACACGCAACGCGGCTCCGAGGAGAGCGCAGGACATCGCCGCTGAGGCTGAGCCGATCTAAAGCGATGCCACCGCACAAGCCGCGCTCTGCCCAGCCCGACTCACGGCGCTACTCTGCCGGGCTTCTGGGGAGTTCGCTCCCTTGTACCGACCCCGGTCCGTGCCCAGCCGGGCACTCCCGCATGCCCGGGGAACCGCAGCGCCCGGGGCTCCCGGCGGGGCACGGGCTCCCAGGGCAGCGCCCGGGGCGGCGGAGCGGGGAGGCAGCGGCGCGGGGAGGCAGCGCTGCCGGACCCGCCGCCCCCGCGCCCGCTCCGCCGGCCACTCACCGGAGAGCTCGTCCGGCTCCAGCCCGGTCTCGGTGTCCAGCCCGCAGATGACGAAGTAGTCGGCGAAGCGGCCGGGTGCCGAGGAGCCGCCGCCGCCGCCGCTCATGCTGCAGGGCGAGGGGCGCGCAGGGCTCAGCGGGAGCGGGGCCGGGCGGCGCCGGGAGC
This sequence comes from Phylloscopus collybita, assembly GCA_027886175.1. Taxonomy (NCBI): domain Eukaryota; kingdom Metazoa; phylum Chordata; class Aves; order Passeriformes; family Phylloscopidae; genus Phylloscopus; species Phylloscopus collybita. The sequence continues at coordinate 52,730,374 of JAJNNQ010000018.1, read as the reverse complement.
GGGGCCGGGATCTCCGGCTGCGCCCGCCGCCTCCATGGCGGCGCGGGGCGGGCGGCGCCGCGCGGCATTCTGGGAACGGCCCCCGTCGCTCCCGGGGGGGGCGGCCCGGCCGCGCGCCGCAACGCCGCGCCTGCGCCCTGCGCGCGGGGGTGACGTCATGCTGCTGCTGGCCGAGCCGGGGCTGCCTGAGGGGGCGCTCATGGCGGGCGGTCACGGCCGTTCCCCGGGGGAGCCGGGAAGGGCTCTGCTCCCTCTGCAGGCACAGAATCGGGGGATGGGGCATATTGGAAGGGACTACAGCGGAACGTCTGGCCCGGACTCCCTGCTCGAGCAGGGTCATTCCAGAGCACATGGCACAGGATTCTGTTCTGACTGTTCTTGAGTATCTCCGATGAGGGAGACCCCACACCCTCTCTGGGCAGCCTGTTCAGTGCTCGGTCACTGCGCAGTAAAGAGGTTCTTCCTCACATTTAGGTGGAACGTCCTGTTTCTTCCCGTTGCCTCTTGTCCTTTTGCTTGGCACCACCGAGCAGAGCATGGTCCGTCCTCTGTCACCTCCACTTTAGATATTTACAGACATTGATGAGGCCCCCTCCCAGTCCTCTCTTCTCGAAGCTGAACAGAATCACAGAATCAATTTAGGTTGGGAAGGACCTCTGAGATCGAGTCCGACCTGTTGTATCCAGCCCAGTTCCCTCAGCTTCTCCTGTGCAGGAGAGATGCTCCAGCCCCTTGACCAATTCTGTGGCCTCTGCTGGCCCCGCTCCAGGAGCTCCGTGCCTCCTGTGCTGAGGAGCCCAGCACCAGGCGCTGCCAGCGCTGCCCGCTCAGGACACGGAGCAGCCCGGTGCTGCTCTGAAAGCGCCTCTGGCCTCGCGTCCTCCTGTCACCTTCATCTTCCCGTCCCCGCAGCCCCGGCGGCCGTCGTGACTCCACAGCTTTGTGCAGCAGCTGTGTCGGCGGGAAAATGCTTTAGGGATTGTTTGGCTCTAAGGTTGTTTTATTTTTCCTATTTGGATTAACATCAGACATATCTCTGTTAACAGTTGGGTTTGCACAGAGTGAAATCCACTCCCCCCTCTGGCTCAGTGTGGAAAGGAGAACAAGCCCTGGGGAAGGATGACACGAACAGAGTTGCTGAGCGACAAGTGACCCCATGCTCTGCCTTGGGAGTGCTTTTTTCCTCTGGCTATAGAGGCATCTGGGATGGCCTTGCAAGCCTAAAATTAGGCCTATAAGCAGTTCCCCTTCCTCTCCTCTCTCAGTTCTCTGTTTGTGGCGTTTACATCAGAATCCTTCCGTATCTTGTAGGGCTTATAAGAGGAGAAATAAAAACTTTGCGGTCTTTAATGATTATTTTCCAGGACCAACCACGTAGTTAAGGTTGCATCCACAATACTGAATTGATCAGGCACTAATCTAACTTAAAAAGCTGCCAAGCATAGGAAACCTCACCTACTTGAGTTTCCATTGCCAAGACAGACCAAGTTGTCTGTAGGAACTAGAAACAGCAACACACGTAAGGGGTCTTCACTGCCAATGTTTTACAGCTTTTTGCAGTACAACAACCAAACTCTTAGGCCACTGTGCCCAGTGAGTTGTGGACCGCTGGACATCCTTCTGGGAACCAGGAAAAACTGTTAGGATAGCACTGGTGCTATCAGTGTTCACTTGATTAAAACTGTACGGGCCAGAGAATGGGTTATCAGTGAAGGAAAGCTTTGCTCAGATTTGGCTGACGTCAGCTTTAAAGCATTGTTTAACTTGAGGAAAAGATTTCAATCAAGATGGCAGGGTAGGAGCAATATTAGAGTGAAGGGCTCAAGTTTACTCTACAAAAAGCACAGTTAGATTGTGTTGAGCCTGCCTGGTGGTGTGTGGAAGGCACAACAGAGAACAGAAATAGCTAAATCTGGTTGCTCTTACTCTGCTGTGTTCTCTAGCCATTTTTTGCACATTTGTCTTCTCAATCTGCTTTCAGTGTAGCAGAGGACAATGTATTCAGCACGTGGTGAACCTCTTTTGAGTAAACCTGAACCATAGTTTAACCCTTAGGACAAAAGCCATAGCCTGAGGGCCTCTTCTGACACTTGCAAGAAAGTCTGGGGAAACAGCACAGATATTGGCAGGAACTTTTTGTCAAATAGAGAGTAAAATGGGGAACTAAAAAGTTGTTCTTGCACTTTAACTGTTCCAGAAATAACCCTGTATTTTGTAAATAATCAGTAAATAAAGTTAGATGGGCCAGTAAGTAAACAGAAGTTTACCAGAGATAATGATGAGCAGCAACATTTAAATGCACACATGCCTTGCTATGCAACAGGGTAAGGAACAAGAAATATTTTTTTTTTAAGGACTAAGAAACTGAGATTTGCTTTGAATTGCTACAAGAAAGGGACAAGGTGGGTGGAACTGCGTGAACCAGAACCAACAAAATGTTAACCCAAATTTTTGCTGTGAAAGCTCTTTCCTATATTGTCAGATGAATTCTCTGCCTTCCAAGACAAGTTACAGCGTAGTCCCTCTCAAATCTGCCTCCAGCAGATGTACCTGGAAAGTTGGAGCTTTCTCCTCCCATTTTGTCAATGACTCTCCTTTCCACTGTATCTTTTCCCTCTCCAATTATTTCATTTCTGAAATACCCTTGCCTAGTAACCGCAAAGAACATCTGTGACATCTATTTCAAAGGCCAGTAGCTTTAATCTGTCAGTCATCTTGACCAATGTTCCCAGCACAAGAAACACCCAAAATATGGCAATTTTCTCAGGAAACTTTGCAAATGGCTTAGATGTCCTTGAGTAAAACAACCACACTTGAGACAACATTATGAATTCTTGGAAGTATTCTTTATGATGCTGAGAAAATATGTGGAATTGTGAATTCTGTGGAAACTAGGATTCTTTAGCCAGAGAATCATAAAGACCTATTAGTAAATAGGAGATTTAAAGGATTCATTGTCTTTGGCAAGACAATGAATGTTGATTCAGCTGCTGTTTTCTATGGCAAAGACTTGTATTTTCAAGCTCAAACCTTAAGTCAAAGAGAATGAAGTCTTCAAAATAGTGAAGAACAGAACTTGATGGAAAGATATCTTGAGTATTCCTCATACTACATATTTCAGATTTACTTTGCCAGTAATCCCAGTCATGATTATTGGAAGAGTTTATTTACTAAGCAATAGGAAAACACAATAGCAAATTACAGTTCCATTCAACATTGCTCAGTGAATAGATGAAGTCTGAAATGGGGTATTTCTTCTTTTCCTGGGTAGCTGTTTTTGAAGGTGAGCTAAGCTTTGAAAAGTAAGAGCTCAAAGCACAAACAAATTGCACCAGTTGTCAGGGTGCTGATTGTATGTGGTGTCTTCTAATGACTCTGATTAAGATATTTACCCTGGATTCTTTAAGAAAACAAAAATCCAATCAGCAGCTCTTACCATTGAACAATGCTCTCCAGTCTGCAAAACCAGACACTTGAGATTGATAACTGCAACTTACTGACCACATATTTGGTGTGACATCTCCACAACAGACTTGTGGAGTAGAGCCTGCACACCAGATCACCTGACACACAGATCCTCACATGTCAGGGCACAGCTCAGAGCAGAACTGACACTTCAGGGTGTAGAACATTTCCTAAACTCCCTTGCAGCACTGTCCCTCTTCTCCCCAGCTCCAGGAGCCCACACTATGGACTGATGCTCAATTTACCAACAACTACGACCCCCAGGTCTCTTTGCACGGTGCTGCTCTCCAGCATTTCATTCCCCGGTCTGTCCATACATCCAGAGTTGCTCCACACGAAGGTGCAGAATCCAGCACTTGTCTTTATTAAACTCATATGGTCAGTGATTGCCCAGTCCTTGTCATGGTGACTCTGCAGGCCATCTGCCCCCAAGGGAATCTACAGCTCCTCCCAATTTAGTGTAGTCAGCAAATGTCCCTAGTGCTCCTTTCAGTCCTTACTCAGTATTCTTTGCAGTCCTGCATCCAGGTCATTAATGAAGATGTTGAAGAGAATGGGGCTGAGGATGGAACCCTGCAGAACTCCATTAGTGACAGAACCCACTAGTGATGTCACTCCATTCAGTACAACCCTTTGTGCCTGACCTGTGAGCCAGTCACTCACCTGTCACACGATGTGCTTACCCAGCTGACTGCTGGGCATTTTGTCCAGAGGGATACTGTGAGAGACGGTATCAAAAGCTTTACTGAACCTTCTCCATGATTTATCGGGCATTGAAGAGAGACTGACAGGCCTGTATGGTCATCCTTCTCGCCCTTCCTGAAAACTGGGACAGTATTTGCCAGCCTCCAGTAGACTGAGACCTCTCCAGATTCCCAAGATTCAGAAATCATTGAGGTCTCGTGATGACACCAGCCAGCTTTTTGAGTACTCTTGGATTAATCCCATCAGGCCCCATAGACTTACAGGGATCCAGGTGAAGAAGCAAATCCAGCACAAGTTCAGGGTTGACCAGGAGTTTATCATTCTCACAGTCACAAGAAATCAGTTTAACACAGAAGAGAGTCAAACATAGAATGATTTAGTGATCTGTGCAGAATACTTCTCCATGACATGGAATTCTTCCAAGTACAGTAAAGACTGCAAATTCCAGGTTTTAGATACAACTCCTCAGGGCTAGGTTGTAAAAGAAAAACCAGGAGTTAAGAGTGTAACACTAGATCTCAATTGTGAGGCAGCATTTTAAAAGCTATTTCCCCCTGAAGCATTCCCAGCCCTCTTGAGGGCCTACCAGGGCCTACCAACCTCTTAAGGCTATGAGGAGGCCCATACAAAGTCCCACAGCTGCACAGGAGCAGAACTCTCGGTGTTTGGAAGACTATCTACAGAAAGGAGCTTTTATGAGGCTCCTCACATATACACCAGTCACCAACTGAGCTCTCGTAATCCAGACCCAGATTCTTCCTTGTGTACTATAAAACAAGGAAATGGGAATTATCACACTAGTTGGAGCATTTTTAAGAGCTGGGAGTCATGGTATGTTAGTAAATACATTATGCCATTATTTGTATTAATTGCCAGTACTAAAAGGCTGTAACTTCTTTCAGGGTGACCTGGAGCTATAAAGCCACCAGCTGAGAGTTATAAATGTCTGTCATTGCAAGGCATCAATTGGTCATAAAAATAGTCAGAGTATTTACTTCTCTTTGATGGAAGTTTGAAAAAGTTGCTCTGGATCCTGCTCTCCTGTCAAAACCGTTCTCCATTTCCCTCTTAGCACTGCCATACTAAACTATAGGGTTCCCAAACCCCACACTGTAACCGAAGGGAACTACACATGACAAAAACTCTCAAAAACACACAAAAATCTTCAGCTGCCTAAAAACAAAATACATGTTTTGACTTTGCATGACAACACCATTCAATAACAAAAGCTTCTTACTATTGACTTTCACTTCCTCTGCCTTACCCTTTCAACAAGTTTTCTATAAAAGGAAGAACAAGCATTTCATAAACTGGCCTTGATAGAATATTAAGGGAAGGTGAATGAAGTTGAAATAACTTCAGCACAGGGACCTTCTGTAAGGGATTAATGCAAAAAGAGACACTTTATGCAAATAGATGTATTTGAAGAGACAGAAGTTAGACCCAGTTACCTTCCAGTGCAAACCAAACAAACTTTTCAAAATTACTGCTGTATATGAGAAATTAATTTCAGAGAGAAGAGTCAATTTACCTACTTATTTAGAAATAAAGATAGGAACAGAATTAATCTCATCTACAGATGTAATCAGCTCAGTTTTAATTTTTAATCAATGACTAAAAATACCATTTAAGAAGAATTCACCCCTTTTAAGCAGGTTAATAAAAAATTAGGCTTAATGGGAAGTTCAGCATGCTTCATTATACTCAAAAAATACAGTGTTTCAGATTTTATATAACAGCTTTATTATCAAATGGCAACAGACACTTAGTAATGATGTCATGCAGGTATCACAAAAAAAAACCAAACCTCCAAAAGATAAACAGATCACCCAACAGCTCAAAATCCCTTGCAATTAAAACCCAAAGCTTCATCTTTCTGATGTCCTGGTTTGTTTCATGGTAGCCACTATTTTTCTGTCAAAATGTTATGGCTATCTCTTGGATACCTGCTGGATTCCCTAAAGGCAAGAGTAGGCTAGTACAGTACCCCACAGCACAGTGCTTTTTCTGCTTTCCACAAGGCCTGCCTTACTCTGCACAACCCTCAGAAGTCCTCATGGGATAGGAGAGCACCTCAGGCTGCTGGCAGCTGAAGATAAACACAGAAGGGATGCATTAAAAAAATGCTAATGTTTTGAAAAAGTAAAGAACCCCATTTTGAACTTTTTAAGGTCTTAAGGCTTTTAGTTCTTGTGATGGGAGGCCAGTGTTGTGGCTGAAACACAACAGGTTTTCAGTAACAAAGCCTGATCCCGTCTCCATAGCGAAACAGAACTCAGTGAAAATGTCAAGTGATAGCAGGAGTCACGTTAGACTGAAAGAGTTCAGTTCCTTCTTTAGTGACAAGGTTCCACCAAAACATTGGCTTCACACAGCATGGCAGGGATTTTACAACAGCTTCTGTTACTGACCAGGAACCGAGACAAATTTTGAGAAAAGCCACTGGAAACTAAGTAGTAAGTAATTTATTCTGAGAGTTCATCTGCGTGAAAAGTTGACTCTGCGGAAAAGCAGGCTGTAAATCTACAGCAGCTTCACACTCAGTAGGCTGGGGGACACTTGCTCACATGGCTCAATTCCCATCCAAGTTTACTATGGAATAAATCCCCCGGGTAGAGGAGCTCTGGAGATGAGAATGGCAGCAATAAAAGTAATCACTGTTCAGTTTTAAATGCCAAAGTACACTTTTAGAGTAAATTTTAAATAACAAAAGAATTGCTGAAGCTGAATGATCTTACAATAAACTTGCAAACAGAACTGATATAAATTCCTTTATATACTTATGTAAAAAATATCCTTTACTGTGCAGCCTGGATTTAAATAAAAGACAAATGGTGTATCAATAATATTTACTATATATTTACAAGTAATACTGTGATGAAACAAAGCAGTCAATTAACATTATGTTACAAAAATGAATAAACCCTTTAAAGGTACCAGTCCATACCTTTTACATTATCACATTCATGAACTGTTCTCTTATATGTCGAGGATCTATGATATGATCATGAGTTAACACGAGGACACAGACTAATAAACCCTGGAACTGGAGCACATGCTGATGCGCTGAGTCCCTGTTCAGCAAGACACTGCAGGGGCATCAGCTTAAACCACGTGAGCAGCAGTGGTTTCAGTGGGATAAAACACCAACGTGCTCCCCGGCTCCTCACTGAGCAGGGCCTGGTTTGATGGGGTTCCACTGACAACACAACAAAACTACCACAGCTGGAAGCACAGGGGGAGGTATCTTGGACCTTACTGAGAGAATACATCGACTGCTACTGAAGGTGAGTCATGGCTGGCTGCCCATTGCTGGTCACTCCTTGGCAGGCAATGGAACCCCCATTTTTATATACACCAACACAAGAGCCTGCTGTTCCATGGTGCTCTGAACGTTATTTGGGATCAGCTGTTTGATAGGAACTGCACCAGTTTGTGTACCTGACACTTCTTTTAGCTAATCAAGCTGCAATAAGAAATTTTATACTCTCTACATATTGCTTGAGAAATGGTAATATTACACTGCTTAAGCGTTTTTAAATCACTTGAGAACTGCAAGCTTTATATAATCATACCATCACTTTCTTAAGCTGGCAGGATAAATCTGTGCAAGTGAAATATTGGCAAAATAATCAATATTAAAAAATTAAAATTAGAACTTAAAAATCATCAGCTAGCCAAGACAAGAATTCTAAGCTGCTCCCTCCCTTCCTATTTCCACTCCCAGAATAAAACTTCACGAGGACCAAGAGGGAATGATGTGACACTTTGCCTTTGTTAATCCAGTAAGTAAAGCAGATGTAGGTTCAAGTATTTAATTCCATAAATACAGCACTAATAAATAGAAGTAAACAAGGATGAGAATAACATTGTAGTTGAAGTACTGCAAAGAACCTTTGTTTCCGAGTGAGCACCGTTATATTATTTTGAAACTCCCCAAGGCAAAAGAGAAGGGAAATATTGTTAGTGAGAAATGCACTCAGACCAGATCACATGCAAGCCTACAGAGAATGTTACAAAGTTGGACTGAATAGTTCAGGGGTTTTTCCTGCAAGTGTTAGAAAGCATCACCTGTAGTTTGTGTCTACATCACAATTTTTTGCTCTACACATAACTAGAGCAAAATGTTACATCTGTGTTCTCACTCCCCTCATCCTGAGGGCCACACACACCCCCTCCCAAAGTAAAACACTGGTGTTTGGTTACAAAACTATATGCAGTACGTTTCTGAACACATTTCCTTCAGTTTAAGGCCATGTGTTCATTTAAAGACATTCTTACCAATCACAAGCCTCCCCTATAACTGCTTAAGATCCAATAGAAAAGCAAATATACAAATATCAGAAGTGCTGATCCTGAGATGAAGTATGGGAAATTCTGGTCCAGTTTGATCCTTATTCAAACTTCTGCTTCAGTTTCTTCTGGAAGAGAGCTGGTAGGATGGAGAGGATGGCTAGAATCATGAGAACAAAAACAGAGTTCCAGGAAACAGCTTCCCCTGCTGTTGTAAGCTGGTACAGCGTTGTTCCTGCCTTGATGGCTACAAACGACGGTGGTGCTACACCTGGAGCAAGGAAAGGATGAAAAAACAGCTTGTCAGGGTAAAAAAACACTTAAAAGTTAGTCACCCAAATTTTAACACCAGAATGTTGAGATTCTGTTGTCTTGCACTTTTTTTTTTTTTTTTTAGAGAGGGCTGTAAAAACAGAATTCAAAGATAAAAAAACCCTTATCCAAAGAACTGGTTTTAAGCCATTCTTAATATTTTTAATGCAAACTCAGATACAGGAGACTAAACAAATAATCTCTGCTCTTTTTAGACACTGCAGGTTTCAAGTTATGTCTTTACAAACTCATTTTTCATAAAGGAAAAATAATGAACTTTTTCATAAAGTACATAAAGGAAAAATACTGGATTGTTTCCTAATCAGATTAAAAAGTATGTGCAAGAACATGCCAATTAAAACAGCTATAGTGTATACCCCTTCTTCTGGCCATCCCAAACTGTGGCTCCCTAGCCACAGTTCTTACCTAGGAAAGTGCCAATGAAGAACACTTTCAATGGCACGTTGATTACAGGAGATGTGATATTGATAAACCAGTTGGGGAGAAAAGGTGTTATTCTCAAAAATATTATGTAGTTAATGAGATGCTCTCTATGTCGTTCAACCTGCCAAAACAAAAACAAACAAAAACAAACAAAAAATTGGTTAAAAAAAAACCTGCCTTGAAAATTCACAACCATAGAAGTTTAAAGAGACTTTTCCCCGATCTGTTGTAGACATTTACATGTCGCAAACATAAAATCAGTTAAAAATGTGTGATGTGGGAAGAGCGCCCAGGTGATCACCTGTTAAATAGCACTGAGATCAGCCTGCCATCCCATTCCCAAAGCTTCTGCAGGAACTGGCAATGAAGTTTGCTCCTCAATCCATTCTGACCTAACTTTCAAGCTTGTGACCAAGCTTGAAACACAGCTACATTCCTCACTTGGAAACTCAGCCAGGCCAGAACTTCATGAGGTGCTGCTCCCAGCACAGTTCAGAGCCTGTCTCCCCAGAGATTAGAGTGCCCAGCATTAACATTTACCCAGGAGCAACAACAGCTCCAACTTCACTCACAGTCTGAATTATGTTCTCAGGTCTAGCCCAGTTCTTTACACCAATGCTACAACAAAGCCTCCTCTTCTTCCAGCCCGTCTCTAGCACATCAGCCCTTCCACACAAATGTAACCTGGAGCTGAGCTGCAAGGACAGCCAAGCATCCACAGTTCTGGCCCATCCTGGCAGACCTGCACTAAGCTTCAGCCTCAAACAGTTGAAAACAAACCAGGTCTGATTGCAATTCCTCCTGAAATCTCACATGGCAGCTCACCCCAGTCACAACCCTGTGTTTCAGCTTTAGCCAAATTTAGATTTTACTGTAACATCAAAATCAGGAGCACCATGGGTTTTTTTAAACCTGAATGAAGGACAATAGTTAAATATTGATTAACGCTGCATATAAAATACCTTAACCTCAATATGCAAGCATGATAAGCATGATAGAGCCCAATTAACCTGGAAATTGAGATAGGAGCTGCACATGCAATTTTAAATCACATGTTCAGTCCTACTAAAGGCAATAGTAACCATTTACTACTCAGAATAGCCTCAAGATTATACTGCAATATTAAGATTTACTTGGGTCAAGAATCAAAATGGTGATGTAAAATCTAACAAGGTCAATTGTGCCAGACACAGCTCCATATCTTATCTAATGAGGAACAAGTTTAAAGCATTTTTATGTAATAAAAAAAAATCTTGAACAGACTACATGTGCTTCATCCTTGCAAAAAATAAATATTTGTGTGAATGTTTCAGAGTATCAAAGAAAGACACATAAGGTCAAGTACAACTCACACTGTAGTTCTATACTGCAAAACCTTTAGGTTCATCCCACAATCAAGACTTGCTGAAACTAGTGTTACCAGATACTGTAAGAAAATGTTTCTAAATGCTCCAACTACAGTAACACGCTCAAATTAAGGTTTCTCAATCAGACATACAGCTACAGGTTCCTCCAACCTCCTCCTCCTTCCAACACAAAAATACAAACCCAGCTTTCATTAGTGCTAATGCTTCTTAGAGAGCAATTACTTGAAATCACGTGAAGCTGGAGAGGTTTCCTATTGACACTAAATAAACAAGGAGGGTGATCAGTTGCAAACTCTTCCTAGGTAAGAAGAACTTTCTCATGGGAAATACCATAAAATCAGGACTACTTCCAGAATCCCTTCTGTGTAACTGGACAGATGAGCACAACACCTCCTAGTTTTCCATGCTATTCCATGACATATTTTGTACCATAAGTTCCAGCATCTCTAGAAACCTTACCTGTTCTGACCATTTGACTGCTTTTTCTGTTAAATATCTGTACACAACGGGACGTCCCACTAGGTATGACAGCATATAGCAAAATGAAGCTCCAAGTCCTGAGCACTAAAAAAAAACCAAACAGACAACCAATGAGCAGAAACTCTAATTAATGTCAGCCTTGTGTCCCTATTAACTACACTGCCTGGCTAGAGCAGGTTTCTATGCAGCCCTCCATTAGGGCTCTCCTCCAGCAGTATGTACACACTCCCTAAGAATGTTGTTGACCCAAGACAGCTTATTTCCAAGGCATTTAGATCAATCTCAACACTCAAAGTAGACAACATTGACTACTTATCAGTTAATATTGAGTGCTTCTGCAGTTTTAAGACTTTGAACAGTGAAAACTTTGCAAATGAGAGGCACAATGCCATTAAAGAAATTCAAACATGAAAACTGAACAGGGTCCTCCCTACCTTCTCAATATTAAGGCTCATTATGATTGTGTTTTTTGCCCATGACATAATTTAAAGCTTGTTGGTAACATACATTTCAAATCTTAAACTAAGCTTCTTGCATATTTAAGCCAGTTAAAAACAGATGTACTTTGCAGAATGACAATAAAAACACAGTAATTGTGCTGTGAAATTACAACTGGGTGCTGGCAGATGCTAAACAAATTTAGAGTAAAGGAAACTCTGGCTGATTCACACTCTAACGTCTTCATTATTAAGAAAACCTGGAGAAACAGCTCAATCTTTTGGATCATCACCCAATGCTACAGTGAATTTTGTGGGTAATGCCATTCTTGCAGCAGAGCTGAGTAAGAACTCAATAGTTCATCAGAAACTGAAGTGTATGCCAGTTTCAGACTGATCATTTCCAACAAAAGGCTGCTCAGATGCTTGGTTGCATTCCAAATGGATAGAAGGAAATAAATGCCCTCACTACTTTCCATACTCACCAAACAAACAAGAAATAAGGCCAGTGGAAAGGGATAAAGAAACCCTGACAGGATACTGAGAAATATAGACCCAGGAATAGCAAATGTTTGCAAGCTGGATACATCTTAGTTAAGGAAAAACACATTTCTAAAAAGCTACACACTTCTTAATTTAATAAGCAGTCAGGATACATTTTACAATTTGAAAAAGCATAAATAGGCAAGGCCTCTCAAGATCCTTACTTCAAAAAACCTTTTGTGGAGTAGCACAAGAAGCTCAAGCACAGAGCAAGGAGATGTAGATCCATCACTGCACATAGAACAGTAAGTCACTAAGTAACAAAAGCTGACAACATTTTTCTCTTTATCTGTGCTACAACTGCCACAGAGGATTTATTGTGACTTCCAGTTAACACATACTTCTGATTTTACACTGTTGACTAGAGATGTGCAATTTCAGAGATTCTCTCTGGAAAGTTCACAGGTCTGTCTGAGCCCATAAGCACCAGTTTTGTGGAAGACTGAAATGCATGAAGGCAGCTACTACTTCCTTACTAACAGGCTTGGTGTAATCACTAACTACAATAGCTGATCACTCGTTTCAGTCAGAAATTTTTTAAAAAACAAAAATTAGGTTTCTGCAGCATAAGCAAGCAGGTTGTTGGACTAAAGGCTTGCTAGGCATACTTGAGATTATGATGCATTGCCCACTTTAGATAGAAAAGTTATAAAGTAAAAAAACCACTATTTTACTTAAGTTGAATTGACTGAAATATTAAAAAGCCCAATAACCTCCCTGAGTGCATTACAGGCAGTACAGCTTTTGCTAAGCACTGTCAAGGTTCAGAGTTAACTGTGCTGTGTCTGGAAACTGATCACAGCCTGCTGCTGAGACAGTAAAGGTCATCACATCTAGAACTGCTACAGCAGCTCAATAAAGAGCCAATTTATTCTACTCCTTGTTACTATATAGAACAATGTTTTCATTTTCCTCCTAGATCTATAATTTGGGAAATATGAAATACTTTTTGTGGAATACTCTGAAAGAACGAGCTGAAGGATAAATTCTAATGGCACGTTCAGTGCTGACTCTCCTGAGTTACAAAAGCCTCCTGCACTAAAACTGTGAAACCAACCTCTTCTACAGCTTTAAAGTTATTAACCTTTAGTTAAGTGTTCCAGTTAAGAGTGTGTTTAATGATTAATTAATATATTCAGCACTCAGGAAAAAGAAGTCAACACAGAACATGGGTAGCCTTTGTGTTTCCCTGGACAGAAAGTACTTCAGGAAATTGTTTCTTTAAAAGAAAACAGAGATTTGGTTTTGTGAATTTGGGCAGTGCAGAGATGAAAGATGGCTCAAAATACTTTCCTTCAGAAATACTGCTAAATATTCTATAAATTATCCTCGTGTGGAACTTCGAATGTTTCAAGGAGGAGCAGTGCAGTAGTCCCAGTTTTCTTTAGAACAAACAGTAATTTTTACCTTGAAATTCACTTTCTTTTATAAGTTATCATAACACTAAAAGTGAGACCAAGCCTAATACATAGAAAATGTTTTTAAATTTCCAAGACTTTAAAATATTTGTGTCTCTTTGTAGACATTCCTAGGTATGTTAACCTTCACCCATGACCAAGAACTTACCAATTTGTATTTTTTATTTATCTTTTCAGAGAAGCATGACTACATCACAACTGCCCTATATATCAGACAAAGGATACAAAACATATGTGGCAAAATAAGCCACTAACACTTGAACATAAAATGTGTCCTTGTATTTGGACAAGACTTTTCCCAAGGCCTTTGCATCATCCATATCTCTAGGAACCTTTATACATTCTCTTTCTTCTCTGGAGGAAGAAAAAAAAAAAAGGCAAAACAGGAATGATGGAAATATAATCAAACAGTACAGTACAATTACTTACTGAATACAGAGATAATTAGATACACTACATCACTAAATTATAGCTTCAGCAAACAAACCATGATTATTGTTGTAATAACATTCTCAGATGAACACCTAATATTTACAGTGCGGTTTATATAAGCAAATCCCCAATTTTAGATATTTGCAAGGTTTTTTTCAGCACAATGATGTGCTTCTTCTCTAAGTTTTTTTTTTTCTTACCAAATACCCATCAAAAAGTAAGAATTGCGCAAACCAAACCTTGGCAAGTGAGAGCAGCCAACATTTCAGCCAAAACCAACTGCAGCTGCCTCAGTGCTGGGGTCATAACTGCTGAAGTGCAGCAGGAGTGGCAGAACTTCACCTCAGAAGCAAATAAAGCTTTGAGGGCAAAATCTCATGTCACACCTTAATCTGGTGCAACCCTGGGCAGCACACTTGAGTGTCTTTGCTTCCTCTGTATCAGGCTTAGGGAGGGGCCATTACAAACCAACCCTGTGGAGCAAGTTAATCAGAAAACTAACTAGTAAAAGTGAAAAAGAAAGCTCTCAGACAAGCAGGCCTCCACCTGCCAGCCTGCCTGCCATCCCAACACAAGTACTGGGTGCAACAAGAAGGAGAAAAAGAGAAGGTCAAGTTTAGCTAGGAAGGAAGAAGGATTTCTCCTTTTGGTGACAGCCTCCAGTTTTACCAAGGCAGAAGGAAGTTTCAAGTGAACTCAGCCTGAAGCACACTCTGGCTCTCAGCTGAAGCTGGTTAAGAACAGAGTCGGTTACCACTGATAATGTGCCAGGGGTAACACCTCGAAACACAGGATCTCCACTGTGCAACAGAAGCCTTAGATCAAGAACAATTCCCCGAGTTTATGTCATATCCCCATGAAGGCTCCTCTGCAATCCGATACTGAAAAGCAAATAAATTAATAAATTAAACTTTCATAACATACTTACTCACTAAGTTGTGGGAAATTTTTATATACCAGGAACATAAGGAAAGCAGCTGATAAGAAGATGGACACTAAAATAAGAAGTGATGTCCGAGCTGATCCACCTTCTGCAAGAGCTTTCCCTGAAATTAAACATGAAACAAAGTTAGAAAGAAGCCCAGCACTAGCAAAACAAAACATCCCTCACAACTTACAACAGATTTCAAACTTCTCCTTGAAGGGAATATTAAAGTAAACTCTCTGTGGACATCTTCCTACCAATGCTTTCAGTAACACACATTGCTCACGTTCCCTGAAAGCTTCCAAACAACTTTGAAGTTTTTACACTGGCAAACTTCCCACAGAAGTCACCTTCTATGTTCCGTGATAATTTAAGCCTCAATTAATAAATACATTTGTAAAGAGAAAAAACAAAGCTAAACAACGTAAGCCATGCATATGTTTTCCTTTTTGCCAGATATCTTCTGCCACTCTAATTAACTAGAGATTTAACATGACATTAAATTTCCAGGATGTACAACATAACTTGAAAACCTGCTCATTAAGAGACTTTGGAGTTTTTTTTTTTCCCTCTCTAATGAAAGGCTACCAGACACAGCCAGTGAGGTGAGACACACTCATTAGGAGGACACCCACATAAACAGAAACACACACACGCTAGCCTGTGATAGATCACAGCTCCCAGTCTTGGGAATTACACAAATTTTACACTCCTGTAGATATATAAGTGTTTATTAGCCTTTAAATCCTTGTGTAGTGGAAGTGAAGGGAGTACAGTAAGTGACAAAATGACTTCTTAGGCCTCTTCTGTATTTTAGATTTTTTATCAAAATGACCACATCCGTGCAATACACTGATAAACACAAATGCAACGACACACGTTAAGAATTTAAAACTGAAATGAACATTAAGTACTCTCTGCATCCACACCGGGGTGTGTATGCCTGCATGAATTAAACCATTCTCTCCTCAGGCACTTTGGGGTTCACCCAGCTTCACACCCAGGGTCACCTGAAGAACACACGAAGAGCCGAGGCTGTGTTTTCCCCCCGCAGATGCCGCTGGCACAACTGCAATGCCAACACACAACACTCAAGCGGGTCACGCTGACACCTCACTGTTGTGAAATGCAGCGACTGGATGACGAAACCCTCGGAGCTGGCTGGGCGAGCTGGCAATTTTATCGGCTTAAAGGTTTTTTAGGCTTAAGGTCAGCACGACCCCACAGGTGTGCACTGGGTCAGCCGAGGCCAAAGGCAGCATCCGCAAAAGAAGTTACAATCACAGGACGGCCAGGCTGGAAGGGACCACAGTGGTCCTGCGGTCCAACCTCCCAGCTCGGGCAGGGTCATCCCAGAGCTCATGGAACAGGACTGCATCCACACGGCTCTTGAGTACGGCCAGGGAGGGACACTCCACACCCTCGCTCGGCACTCTGTTCCACTGCACTGTAACCGTGGTTATTCTGACAGCACCTTCGCCAAGGAGCAAAATACACGATAGATAAATAAACAAATAAGCAACTTATAGGGCCAAAAAACCCCACAGCCCACTGCGCTTTCCGCCACTTCCACTTTGTATACTTCAGGCGTGCCGGTAGTGGAATAACACAAACACACACACAAACACACGCACAGAGACAAGAAACCACGCGTGTTCCCTCATGCAGGGGAGAAGGAAAAGGGGTCGGTGCCCCATGTTGGCCCCCGCAAGGCGGGAGCCGCCTCACCCCACAGGCACCGTGAGGGGCCCGGCCCGGCCGCCCCAGAGCCCGCGCGGGACGGGGCCGGTGCCCGAGGCAAGGAGAGGCACCGACAGCCGCTCCGGCCACCGACACCCGCTCCGGGCACCGTCCGATGCCAGGGCGAGGTCTTCCCCGCTCCCGCCGCCCCGAGCCCCCGGCACCTTCCAGAAGCTGCCGCTGGTGCCTGGCGCTCTCCGCCGCCGCCGCCGTTTGGCAAGGCCCGCGCTCCGCCACCCTTCGCTGCGCCATGGCTCCGCGACGCCCCGGGGCCCGGCGAGTCAGGGCCGGGGCAGGCCTCGGCGGCACCGGGAGCCGCGGGGAGCAGGAGGCGGGACCAGCAGCACCGGGAGCCGCGGGCAGGAGGAGGAGAAGGAGGAGGCGGGGCCGGCCGCTCCTCCTCTCCTCACCCCACCGGGTCGCGGCCGCGCTCCCGCCCCCGCCGCCGCACGGCGCATGCGCTTTTCTCGGGGCATGATGGCTTTGCTGTGGTGTGCGGGAGCACGTGTTGGGCTCCACGTCCTTGAAATGAGGTGGCGGGTTAGTGGCGGTAAATACGGTAACGCCGGCTTTTGGGCGTACCCGTGTGGGTATATACGGTAACGGGGATGCGCTCGCTAGTGGTAAATACGGTGCGGGGCGGCGATGTCCCAGCCCGGCTCCTCGGCCCCGGCTGCTGAGAAATCACATAAATCACATAAATCACAGGATCACTTAGGGTGGGAAAGGCCTTTGAGATCATCGAGTCCAACCTATGACCGAACACCTCTGTGTCAACTAGACCATGGCCCTGAATGCCACGTCCAGTCGTCCCTTGAATACCTCCAGGGACGGTGGCTCCACCACATCCGTGGGTAGTCCGTTCCAGTGTCTAATCACCTTTTCTGTGAAGAAATTCCTCCCGATGTCCAACCTGAACCTCTCCTGGCACACAAGGGGAAGTTCTATAGGCTGTGTCCTCTTGTGCTGTCGCTGGTTGCCTGGGAGAAGAACCCGACCCTCCCCGCCTACAGCCTCCTTTCCGGGAATAGCAGAGCGATAAGGTCCCGCCTGAGCCTCCTTTTCTCCAGGCTAAACACCCCCAGCTCCCTCAGCCGCTCTCTGCAGGACTTGTGCTTCAGATCCTTCTCCAGCTTCGTTTCCCTTCTCGTGCCGCACAGGGCAGCAGGATCAAGCCCGTCGGTAAAATGTCTTTACATCAGCCAAGGGACGGGACGGGAGCTCCCCTCAGCGAGCGGGAGGCGGGAGCCCCTCGGCGCCTCTGGCGCTGGAACACTGCCGGGCTTCCAGGAAAAGGGGCACCCTTATTGTGTCTGTTCCTCTCGTTCGAAAAGAAAGCTTATTTGCCGGGAAGAAGGAAAACTCCTCTCTCAGCCCCGGGATTTTCCTTAGGTCGGTTCCTGTCAGTAAGAACCTTTGAAATCCCGCGGAAAAGCCAGAGGGGCATGGCCCAGCGTTCGCAGATTCCGTGGCGTTCAAGCCGAATGTGACCTCGCAGCACCTCTTCCTCTGCCATCTTCTGGCAGCGGGGAGATCGCTGAACCTTCCAAGGTTCTGCTGCCCGGGCAGCACAGAATGTTACAGGGAGAGTTCCCCGGGGGGAACACTGGAACCCTGCGGACAGCACACATTGCATAAGCTTCTGGGCAGACGGCTTGGCTGATGGAGCTGCCGCGGTTCCCCCTCGTCTCTTTCCCAGCTGTGATTGCTTATAAATCTGCAACCTTTCCTCAGGGTCTTCTAGGAAGGAAGCTCTCCTGGGAGAGCTGGATACTCTTACTTAACTTCAGCCTCGTTTGTCTGATTACTCCACCTTTACACCATGGCTAAACAGCTCTTAAATTGCTCATACAGGACCCAGCAGATCAGCTGTTTCATAGCAATGGTATTTACAAGTTGTATTTCCCGAGATCACTGATCTTTCCAAAGCCACGAGGAAGATGCAGGTCAGCACACAGCAGAGCTCTTAAAAGCGTGGCTTTATTGCTACATGTACAAAACCCTCTGGTGTTACGGTGCAAGTGTCTACAGGAAGTTGATGAGTCATTTAAGATCTAAATAGTCTAATATGCTATTACACAAGTACAGCCCCTGCCAAATCCAGTGGCAGGAAATAATCCAAGCTATAAATTGTGGTCAGATTCCACAAAAGCTTCAAATCATGAGCAGATTTCATGTGAACCTATAATTTACTCAGAATTTACTTCTTTTAGAATCAAATTATTTAAAATTATTTCATTAAATCATGTAATTACCTCTTTTAATATTTGTAATTGATAATTCAGGAATTTAGTGCCCTGAGAAGCCGGTTAGGTCTATGAGCTTGCTGCTCTGGGCATTGATGCCAGATGACGGAGTCCTTTGTTTTTTCAAACCCTTTCACTAGAAAATTGTACATACTAGCAAGATGGGAATTGCTGACACTGTAGAAAATGGCACTTTTTCCCCTATTGTAAATGTACAGCATGTTTGTCATCTCTTTTTGGTCATTACTTCTGAAACTCCAGGTAAAATGATTCAAATCTGGGACTCCTTTCCTCTCTGACTAACTTCTGACAAAGCATCAAATGGGTGTTCTCTTTATGCAGAGAAATTTTCACCAAGTCATCCTGAAACATAAGAGGAAAGATGCAGACTGAAAGATGTAAATAAAGTAATTACCACAGTTTTAAACTGTAGATGGTAAGTGCTGCAAGGGCCATCTGTAATTTTGGTGAGGTGGATTGTTCATTGGGGGGGTATGAGTCCCACTTTGGTGTGGCTGTTGTTCAGTAGCCACTCAAAGCCAAGGAGCTGGGCAGATCCTGCTCCAGGGGATGTCTGATTTCTGATTAACCTGCTCTGTATGGTGTAGCCCCTCCGTGTGAATGCAGGTGAAACACATAGGCCAAGCAACTTCTGATTTTTGCTGAACTCTCTGCAGTTCCCTTGTCCAAGACACCACTGTAAAATGCCCAACAAGCAATTTCAACAACACAGATTTGCTCCGTGTTTCCCCTTCCATTTAGTAGAAAGCACATGGCCTGCAGATGATTCCCAGGATGCTGATTCTGCAGTAAGTTCAGTAAATGTTAGTATGTCTCATTAAAAATAGAGAAGATAACTCTAATCACCTCACTGTTAGGGAGCTCCAGCTCTCTGAGTTGCTGCCAGAGTGAAATTTAAGGACTCATTAGCTAGAGCACTTTGCAGTTGATATGTGCTGCACAGATTATATTAGACTGGATTATCATCAGACTTCTGAGCTGTTTGTCACTGTTCTTTGTTCCCCTTGCTGGGGGGTACTGCTGGTATGAATGTGTTGTCTATTTCACTGAACTTTGGAATTGTCAGTGGTGTTTAATATCTGCTGATAATTTGAATAGTCCCCTGCAAAGATGTCCACACCTAACAAATGTCAGCAGAATCTCTGCACTCACTCAGGGGAAAAAAAGGACACATCTGGAGAATGTTCTTTAGGGCTCACTTGAAATAATTCAAGAACTCTATTTGGAAGATTAACTTAGATTTATTTAGAGGGCAAAGAAAGCAAAGAATGAAAAATACTTCCATAGGCCACATCCTGTATGTGTTCAGAGGATGAAGAGTTTTGGTCGCTGGAACTCAGTGAGTATCAAGAAAATTTTTGATACATGGTTGAGATCAGCACTGCCAGGAGAAGCTTCACTCCAGAGCACACTGGGAACCATAGCTACAGACTGAAAATAGATTTATTCTCATAATGTATAAACCAAACCCTATATATAATGTATAACTTAAGAAACAGCACAAAACCTGCCCTGTCTTTGGAGCATCTTTCTAAGCCCCGCCTGACTGGGAACACATGCTGGAGAATGCTTTGTCCAGCAGAAAAATGAGAGAAGGACTCCAGTCTCCAGCTGGAGTTCGCTCAGTGACTTCACCAGTGGGAGCAGCACTCTCTCTCTGTACTTAGAGGCTAGAGACTGAATGGGCCAAAAGCTTTGTATGAAATGGTTTTTGGAAAATACACTTCAAACTCAGAGTATGACTTCTTTCAAATTATCTGTGAACTGAAAAGAAAAATGTTTTTCTGAGCTGCTGGAGAGTAATGAAATAGACTGACATCTATCAGGGCAGCAGCTAAGTGGTCAGCTCCATGAAGTCACTTCCTTCTGTGGGTAGCTGGATGAAATGCTCCATTTTTGTCGGACTGAAAGAGCTGTCTTCCCTCAGCACGGAAACTTGTGTTTGCCTCTTTTCTAAATCGCTGCTAGATGGACTGATAGAGCCCATGTCACACGGCTGAGTCACTGATGCTGCTGATGCTTTGTGGACTGAGTCATGCTAATTGTCAGCAAGAGGAAGGAGGATGAAAGACTGAGAGTGATCCTGCTCCTGGGAACTTCTAGCTGGAAATTATAAAAACATTCATCAACAAGTAAATCATACGTATCATTTCTTGAGAAGTGCAGATTCAGAACCCTTTTTTTCCCCTATTACTGTCTTATTTTTGACCACCACGAAGCAAACTGCATTGTTTGAACATTTTTATTTTGTATAAATACAGCAAGAAATTAAACCTCAAACACTTACTTTCATTCTGTCTAAATTCTAATTTAAACAGAACAAACCTGTGTGCTTGGAATGGGGCTTGTGTGTTTCACTGAGCTCCTACTTTCATCAGTTGCAGTGAGGAGTCTGAGGATGTAACTGGAGAATAGCCAGCTGCACAGGAGACAACTTAGGGTAGAATGTGAATACACTGATCAAAATTAATAAAACAATGTCACAAACAAGTGAGATAAATAGAAATGAGCACCTATTTGTAGCAGTTTGTGGGAATGAAGGATTAAAAATTTCTTGGAGCCCAAAGAAGAGTTAACGAAAGCTTTTATTTATAAAAGTCAGTACTCAAGGACAGAAACCAAAAAAAAATTACTAAACAGCAAGTGAGAGCAGAACTTGTAAGCATTAAAATGAGTTGAATCTGAGCTCAGGAATCATAAGTATTCAGATTTGCTTCTCTCCTGGTATTTTTTTTATGGAAGGTATGTTTCTTAACTCCTATTGTCCATTTTATGTACTTTTTGGCTACATACTGCACATATGTACAGACAATACACTGTACACAGATTAATGTATAAATGTACAAAGTGCAGATTTTTAATAGTGTGCACCAATTTTCATTACTGCTTAATTACTTAGGAACACAGTGAAACAGATAACTATGATGTTTCTGTTCCAAGTGGTAAAAATAAGAACCAGATTCTCAATTCTGATGCACCTCTTGTTCCTAATTAATAGTTAATAAATCCGCTTTAATAGTCAGCTTTTTATTTATTTTTTTCCCTATTGCATGTGTCAGTGGGGTACATGAAATGGGGAAAGAAACTTGTCTGGTCAGTCTGCTCATATCCTCTATTTGAATGCAAAACCTGGGAATTAAAGGTTATTTTGTCTTCCTGCAAATTAAGAGTGAAACATACCTGTAATAATCTTATGCCACCCCAACTGAGGAACATGAAAGCTCTGCCAGGTTCCTTAACTGTAGTTCCAACCTTCAGAGACCTTACTTCTAATTCTACTTTTTTATTTTTTTTCCCCTTGGAAAAGCACTTTCTCTAAAAAGCCAAACCTCTTAGTAAAAACACCAATAAAAGAGGGAGTTCTCACCATAGTACAAAGAATCTCAGGTGTCCTCCTGGCAGCAATAACCAATTTAGTGCTTGTAACTGAAGGAGGGATGAACAAGTCCACCTCCCTGTCAGTCATCTCATCCCAGCTTTTAGTCCAGCCTACACCATCTGAGTTCTGGGAATGGGCTCAGGCAGCAAATATGTTGAAGAACTCAGATAATGTCAACTCTTTAAGATCAGTAGCAAGGGAAGCAAAAATATTTCCAAAGCAAGAAAATATTCCTGGCACCTTATCCTAGCTCAGAGTCTCCTTCAAAGCTCTTGAGGGTACCTGTGGAGCACAGCAGAGCCCACACAGAGCAGAGCAGAGCAGAGCATGATCAGGGGAAGTCAAAAGGGAGGCAGCAGGAGATGAGAGTGGGATGTGGAACTGCAGGGAGAGTCCTTGCTTGACTCAAAAGCAGCTGCACAAGACTTCAGCAATGCAGCTCTGCTCTGCAGCTGAGGTATTTACAAGCTGGTGTTTATTGCTTGTGATAATGATCACAGTTGTAAATTTCTGTGTAGAGAATGCACAGGCCCTTATCCCGAGATACACCCATTAGTCGTGATTCATATTTAATGCTAGGGCAGGATTAAATGTAATGATCAGATTTATACCCTGTCTGAAGCTGAGTTTATACTAACATAGATGAAAATTCAAATATTCCTGCTAAAAGGAGTATGTTCCTTCAAGGATTCCTTCTAATCTATAGCAGTGATGTAGCTGGACCTATCTGTCCAAGGGCAAGGGTTTCCAAATGTAAGTTATTCTGTGCTGATAAAAACACTGCCTTTAATCTGATCAAAGACCCATTTTAATTTTTCTTTAGATGCTGTTACGGATTCTGCTTCTACAAATGTGGAATTGAGGTCTCAGCTCAGTTAAACCAAAGATTGTTGGTCTGGAAAATCAGCTTCAGGCCATCTCCCAGTGTTTAACACATGCTGGGGTGTGTAGGTTTGATGATGTCTGATCTGCCAGAGTAATGACAGAAATTAATGCTGCAGAGTGCAGTTAAGTTTTTTTTAAGCTGCTTTTTCTACTGTCCTCTAAAAGGTGCAAGTAGAACTTCCTGCTGGAACTCATCAGGACCTGAATGATCTCTTTTTGCTACTAGGTTCTTAAAAATATCATTGCAACTGTCTATTGACATTTCCTTTCTGCATTTTGTTTGTTGACTCTAAGTAGGCTAAGCAGGTTGCACTGCGATAAAGAAAGCTTCCTTTTATTTCAATTTGCCCTGATTTGGAGCCTCCTAATGTTAAGAAAGAAGCTAGATGAGAAAATGTCTGGGGTACTGGTTTAATCAACTTTCTTCCAAAACTGGCAGTTTGAAGTCCTGCTGCTTTTCATGCTGCTTCTGAATCCCTTCTTACCATCAATGAACCCAAAATTATGGCAGTTGGCCAATCCAAGCCATTCACTGCTCGTGCTCACAAACACAGTGGCTTTTGTTACTGAAGAGGATCCTTGCTTTTGATTGAAAAATTGCTCTATCTTTGAGCAGTAAGACAGGAAAAAAATTAGGATCTTTGGAAGTGCAGATCAGCAAATATTTGGGGGAAAAGTGACATGATAGACACTTGATTGAGGAAGAAGATGTGGAACAACAATCTGATGGGGAAAGGAAGATGGGGAAGTGTGTTCAGGTAATATGAGAGTGTGGAACAGGTTGTAGAAGAAAGCAGAATAAGGAAAAAGGAAAAGTAGGAAAATTCAACATTATTAAAAAAAAAAAAAAAAGTAAAACTTCCAGAGAAAAGGTTTAGAACTTCTAAATATTTCTTGTATTTCTGAAGGACTCCCTACAACTTTCAGATAAACTGCATGAATTGCTTTTGAAACTAGAAGGGAAGAAATTTGGTGGTTTTTTTTCCTGTTAACAATGTGTTTCACAATTGACAATTTAAGAATGCATGGTCTAATCATAATATGTGCAAATGTGACACTGTATTTTCATCTAGGTTGCTTTTTCAGTGAGGTACAAAATGTCTGCAGTGAGAGTGCTCACAGTTTGTCCTGATCTGGCCTCTAAGGTCTGAGTGCTTGCAGAAAACAACCATAAAGAGTGGGCCAATAACCAGGTAACAAGGAACAAACCCTTGTATGCAGCCACACCCATAGTTAGTTTTTAAGAAATATATTCAGGTCATCATTAAGCCAGTAGTCTGCAATGGAAAATAATTAAAATTCAGAGCAGTATCAGAAGGGTCAAAACGTGATTTAATTGAAACACTTTAGAAAAGCTGCCAATGTTCTGAGAAACGATTTGCTGTATGTGTATTCCTATGGGAAATTATAAATTAAATGAAAAAGCTATAATATGACTGATAGCACTTACTATCGTAATAAATGAGCATCACAAAGTCAGTTGTTAATCAGGATTAGAGATCAAATGGGGGGACGGTCTGACAAGAATTGACTCTTTTCACCTAAGGCAGTTCTCTGAAGGAAACCTCTTCATTTCAATCTTGAAGATTATGCACCAAGTCCTAGACAAGTTTCCTGTCAGATAACTTGGCTGAATGCAGAAATCCAGATGTCTAAATGTCAATAAAGTAATTTGCATGTTCTCTAATGCATGAAATAGTAGTTCCCTTTTGCCTATGGATAAACCACAGGATCAGCTTTTTGGCCTGTTCCCTGCAACAAAATTGTCTAAAACCAGGGACTGCAAAAAAGAAGTGCCAGGTGTTTGAGTATGACATTATTAACTAATATGGCATAATCAGTTCTGAATGAGCAAGACTAACATGGAGAAAATAAAAGGAGTCCACAGGAAGACTGATAAGTGGGGTTATAATAGCCACAAGAACCTGGTCTGCCATTATTCTGTAGAAATCCTTACTGTAGCTGAACCAGCATGTTTGCTTTTTTGTGTGGAATTACTTGCTGTACCGGCACTACAATATCATCCAAATGCTTTAATAAACTCTAACCTTGATTTAGCTATAACAATTAATTATTTTGCCTTGTCAACCTGGCAGAAACATGATGCAAATTCATTTCACATTCTGAAGTGAGGAATCCTTTCAGCTCAGGAAAGGCCAGGATTGGAACAGCAGGATGCTGGCAAGCAGGGGCCAAGGATTACAAGGAGTGCCCAGAAGAAGCTGACACAGCTCCTTGCTATCCTGAGAACATGCTGCTGTCCTGCTTCCATCGTTCATGTGCCTTCCAAAGGTGAAATGAGGGACAAGTATTTTCCACCTTGTGACTTCACAAAACACCTGGAAAAGACACAGACTCTTGTTCAGACAAAGACATGGGCACGGCAATACGTTCCTCGTGTTTCCTGCCTCGCCTTGCTGCTGCAGGTACTGGAATTTTAATCTAGCTGTTGGCTACCAAGAGCCTGGAAGCCACAGGAGTGTGGATTTGTGAGCAGCTACTCTTGCTGTTGCAGCTTGCTCTACATAAACAATTAGTGGTGCACCCACAGTCACCAGGAGACACGGACTGTGCTCCAGCTGGAGTATTATCAATTTCATTGCATGTTTTCATATCTGTATTTCTTCAGCAATTTACACACAAGTCAGCATAGATCCTACGTTTGCACATTCCAGCATTATAACTGCTTTTGTTACATTGGAAAATACTGGTGTTTAAAACAATATAACCAGATAGAAAACACATAAAACCCTTTTGGACAGCAATATGGAATTGTAAAGCCTTGCAAGGAATAAAAACTATGAGTGTCCCAATAAAAGTGCTGATCTGATAACCCCTTAAATACAAGTAAAAGAAAATTAAGATAATTTCATTTTATAAAAATGTATTTTAATACACTCAAATTCTGTTACTTATCTTTGCTTTGTCTAGGGTATCTCCATGTTTGTCAACCCTATTTTTGTTATTTTTGACTGCTTTAACATAAGCAGCTATCTAAGACTTATGTTTTATAGAAATATTTCTAATAGCAAAGTAATTTCATGAAAAAGTAAGGTAGTTTTATGAAATGTTATTTATTTAAAAAAATGTGTCAAAAGCTGTGATTCACTTAGTGAATCAGGAATCAAACAAGAAAGCATGTTTCTTTTAGTACTTTTATGCAAACTTGCTGGCTTATTTGCTGCTCACAAACTCTGTATCTCATCTCAGTTTTTCTCCCAGTGAGCTGTGAGCACTTCCTTGTGTGCCCCTGGGTCTTTCTTTGATGCCTGCCTTTACTGAGCTTCCCCTTGAGCACACAGAGAATTCACCCTGCCTCTGCCAGTCTCCTCTCTTTGCAGACCCAAGAAACACACTTGGCTCTGTAGCTCCCATTCTTCACCTCTTCTGCTTACACAGTTGTGATTACCTCAGCTGTATATTCTGCAAAGCAACCAAAGTGGTTTTGTATTTTTCCTGCATAAAAGACTCCCTTTCTATCTACCTGCTCCCCCTATGTTACGCAGAAATCTAGAAACTTTCCTCTCTGAGTACTTTGTTTTGTCTCCTCAAGTTTAGAAAGGACAGAGGAAAAGGCAGATGGGAAAAGATGGAAAAGTAAGAAAAAGGAATAATGTACCCCAGCACAACCAAAATGTGCTTTCTTTTTTATAATAAATCCCAAATGTACAGTTAAGACTGTGTCATCACTAGAGGTCAATCATTTTTACTGATCTGAAAAATCATTTTTACTGATCTGAAATGCTTCGCAGGCTCCTGAGGAGCCACGCTTGCACACTTCCCAAACACAAGTCTGTCCTGGAGGGGACTGCCTGGAGTTGTGTGACTGGCATGAGTTCACAAACCGAATGCTGGGTTACTAGATTACTGAAATTCTTAATGTGTGTTTGTAGTTCCTTGCACACAAAAAGCTCTCCCTAAGTGCTGACAGTTTATTCTGAGTGAATTTTTAATGTAATAAAATCCTGGTCCTGTTCTACTGTACTCATTATTGAATCAATTTAAGTGGAAACAGGATAGGATTATAAAGACTAAAATTATTCTAAGCAGAACTCTCTGTCTTATTAAATAGAATGAAATATTATAGCTTGATAAATGTACATATAACTTGCATAAGCCTCACCCACATATTTAATTATGCAATTAAAGATATGGCTTAA
This sequence comes from Phylloscopus collybita, assembly GCA_027886175.1. NCBI lineage: Eukaryota > Metazoa > Chordata > Aves > Passeriformes > Phylloscopidae > Phylloscopus > Phylloscopus collybita. The sequence continues at coordinate 52,703,122 of JAJNNQ010000018.1, read as the reverse complement.
ATATTATTTTTTACTCTTGGGAAGTTTTGGGAATTTTTGCCCGTTCCACAGCTTGAGTATTTTCACAATTCTTTCTGAACAATTTCAGTCTATCGTTGCATCTTGGCTGTAAAAATGCATTAGAAAGCTTGTGTTCTAAAAATCAGCATCTGCTTGAACACTAATTCATAGATACACACCCCTTATAAAATTTTCTTTACATTTGCTTCCTCAAAATGTAAAGTCAATATTACACTAGATTCACAGCTGTCCATCTGAGGAACAATCATAAAAAATAAATAAGCTTGGGGTCCTATTTAAGGAACACTAAGGAAAGGGCATACTTGTTTCCTTGCAAAACCAAAACAAATCAACTTCCATAAAGCATATGAAGATATATTCTTGGAGAACACCATTATCACAGGCATTGTTCTGAGGTCACACTATAATTCTGTGATCCTCAGCACGAGTTTTCATTTCACAGTAGTATAACGAATTCCACTGATGCCTTTTAACTTCTGTGCCTGTGCAACTGTATCAAAAGTGTGAAAAAAACAAAAAACAAAAAACAAACAAACAAACAAACAAAACACACCAAAAAAAACCCCACCATGAACTGTGAGTGTCATCTTAATGCCACAAATACCAGTTGCTGTCTGCTGCTTATCTCTCCAGGGTGCCACCAATTCACCATTCCGCAGCCCTGTAAGTGGCATTTTCCCTCAGGGCCATGAAATATAAATATACAGGGTGGAAAACAAAGCAAGAGGGAGGAGGAGGAGGAGGTGAAACTGCCGCAGGTTACAGACATTCTTGCTCCTCTGTCTGTCACTCAGGGCCTCAAGCAGGTTTGTGGGCTGCATTAGCTGGACTTCCACACGGTGCAAACCGAGCCTTCAGGAGCAGATTGGTCTAACCTGACAGCAAACAGCAAAACCCAAAACATTGTGCAGTTCGTCATCACATTATCTAGTCCAACATCCTGTTCAAGTTTTATGCACATGTTTTTTGTTAAAGCCCTAATCTTGTTGGTTTGACTCAAGCACAGCTTGTGTTTTCGCTAAAATATATCTTCCAGAACTGCAGCCAGTCTCACTTGGAGAAAAGAAAGTACCAATTAGTGCCACTGGGAATTTTTTTCAGTGACTCTCCAGTTTCACCTTTTAGACATTTGTTCCTCTTACAACTTCATTCATTAAAGAGATCTTCAGTACTCAGTATTGTCTTCCCAGTCTTTCTCTTTTTCTTCACCTTGCTGTCCAGAGTTAACTGATAAAAGTAAGAATTGACGAAGGACTCCTGCTCTTTGAAGAGAGGTTTAGTAACAAGATGTCCAGTTTTTCTGATCTCAGAAGAATCACACATCAGAGATTTTTGTATTTCCTGTTTTTGCTTGTTTGTTGGGGTGTTTTTATTTTTTTTAATCAACCAATCATCTAAAGCTCTAAGAAAGCTCCATCTCTTTGGCATTTACCCAGGACCTTAATACCCCAGGCTCTATTACAGCCACTGTTTCTTTGCTGCTCCATCTCAGTATTGCTACTCCTGCTGTTCCACTTGCAGACACTTCCACCAGCTAATGGCTGAATCTTGTTTTCAGCATTTGTCCCCTGGGAAACCTGTTTGGATATGGGGTTTAGCATCTGCTCCAGCCTTGCCATCTGGCTGGAGGAGGTGGGGATGGCTCCTGGGGTTTTTGGTGGGGTGAAGCAACTACTGAGCTCATGGCTGCATAAAGGAGCATAGTGCCTTCCTCACTGAACAAAATTCTGAAGAAATTTCAGCAAAGTTCTCCTTAGGGGTAAATCCAACTCCCAGCCGACTAGAGGGGATTAAAGGGAGCTGTGAAACCATGAGCTGGGCGTGTAATGGCATCCTGCTCCCTTGGCTAGAGCCAGCCTCAGATCAGGGACTCTGCAAGGAACCACCCTTACTCTGCCTGCTAAATCTGCTTCACCTCAGCACAATTGTAGTGACAAACAGCAACCAAGACTCCTCACAACTTCTGTCTTAAACCTAACTGGACATTTCAAGTAGGTCTCATACAGATGAGGAGAATAACCTCTCCATCTCAAACAACTTTTGGGGGCATTTCATGCATTGCAATTTGTAAATACTTAAAACCCATGAATATTGGTGTTATTCTCAGGCAATGGAACATCCATCTCTCCCCACCAGAGGAAGGGACAAACCACCTCTCCACTCCCCCTTTTCAGACATCTGTTTTCAACTCAAAGATTGTGGTTTTGCCACAACATCCTGCTGGGAGCTCATGCCAACCTGCATGCCCATGATGATCCTTCCAATCTTTCAGTTTCTGTTCTTCTATGTGTAACTTCATGTTTGGTTGTGTTCAAGCGCATTTCTGTTCCTTTTTCAAGTTACACTCCTGTCCCATCCACATAGGACTGTTTTACTAATCTTAGGTCATTCTCACAATGATCTGCAGTGATTTTTGTATTTATTTCAAAACTGCCTGAAGTATCAAATACAGTCTGCTAGTGGTGTCAGTAGGAATCCAGGAGAAATTGGCCCCTTAAATAATCACTCTTCACTTATCACCTTCTAACTGAGAATTGTAATTTAGCCAGCCCTTGATCCCTTTGGTGTGTGCTCAGGGTCATAGCCTACTACGATACTTTAAAGCAAAGAAAGGTACTCACTTTGTACCGTTTCCCCAGCCAAAACAGAGAACTCCTCAAACAATCACCTTTGTTTAATGATTTTACACCAAAATATGTCGACTAGCATGTTTCATTTCGTAGCTTCATACTTTAATCCCACGTCATCTTCTTTTAAAGATTAATATAAAATGGTCTTTCCAACATTTGCATATCAGCACAGTATTTCTGTGCATACCTTTTTCTTCCTCTTGCCATCTTTGGTTTAGCAAAAGTGGTTCCACGGTAACTTTGGGTGCTGGTGATCCGTTCACTCATCCCTGTCCAAACTCCCTTTGGGTCTGTAGTTCTGGTTATGTACCTTCATGTGCAAGTTTTTTCTCCAAATCCTGGGTTGACATTTGGAATGCTGTTGATGCAGGAATACGCTCTGCATAGCTGGAGTTAATTTGGCTGCTGTCAAATCTGCTCCAGCACAGAACAGCTGATAGCAGCATTTATCAGTTACTGTCTATGGGGTGGTTTTTGTTGTTGTTATTGGTTTGTTTGTTTAAATATGTAGATGGCATAAAAATTTATGCACAATTCTTTAGCAACATCTGGTAAATGCACCCAAACGTGGCAACCTTTGATAGCTGTGCTGCCTTTATATATGATTTCTGGCTTTTCACTGTCAGTAGAGAGAATGGTACCCCAGAAAGGCACACAGGCTAAGCAGTGCTCCACAGTCAGCTCCAAGCAGCACATTAATTTATTAAAGCTGACAAACATTGGCTTTGTTACTGTTCCAGCTTTCCAGGGAAAGTACACATGACTGCAAAGCCCAAGACAGAAGTCTAGGAGAGCATGTTTATCTTCAGGAGTAATTGAGACCGATTTACATCCAATCTTTGAGGCCTGTGCAATACCACCGTGTCCTTTCCGAGATAATTTGAGAGGCTCTGTTCTCCCACAGCAGCCTGAGGCTGTCTATAAGCATTCCCACACAGTTCTGGGCAGCTAATCCCTGCAGCACATACACTTTTTCTTTTCTCTTCTGAGACCAAGTATTTGATGAAGCTTATCTGGCTAAAGGACAAACTCCTTTCCAATGTTAACTCTTGTGATTTGAAATTTGACTTCAATTTTTTCTATCAACTCATCTGTTGCATCTTGCAAGATATTTATTCACATCCCCTTTGTTCGCTAAACAGCTTTGGTCAAAGTCCTCACTAATTGCTGTGCTGTGATGGGTGTGCTTAAAGTCTCTTTTGTCCTGCTAATACTCTTCAAAGAAAGTATCTGATGGAAGTGGGTATATTTATTTGATCAAAATTTCAGTGTTAAGGATGCTGGCAGCTCACCAGTCCCTTGTAATTTGAAGTTATTTGCCCTGTCTTAGGTTGCTCCACTCAAACTGCTGGTGTGTCAGTTTTCATCTAGCTTTACTATTTTATCTCTCTAACACTAAACTTACCCAAATGTAATCCAGTAAAGTGTTCAGATTTGTGAGAAATTAGTTTTTAATCTCATAGATGTTTCCCCTTAAATTTGGCTTCCTGTCAACATGAGATGTCCATCTTGACTGAATCCTGCATGTATTGTTTTCTGTGAGTCATTTATGCAATTAATCCTGCAGTGAAGTTAGCAATTGTTATTACTTCTGGGCAAGCAAAGAAGCAAGTACAAATGTCCTGGACAATGCAAACATTTCTGGACATACAAGGTTTTCTTTTTCAGAGTACTCAGGGTGGACAATTGCTTACACATTCTTCTGCATTTTTTCCCCCCTCTCACTTTTGTATCTGAACAGGAACAACTCTGGCACAAGCTTTCAGAGCCACAGCACCTTTGCTGATGATGGCTCCCATCCCATTGTGCTTGTCTTTGCAGCATTTCACATCTGTACATCTGACACAGAGCATTAGGCACAACCAGCACGTCACGAGCCCTCTGAAGTACTTATTTTTATTTTTAGAGAAGATACATTCTGTTTCATAAGTTGTTGGATCAGCTTAGCACTGTCTTAGTTTGAAAGACTGGTGTCTGCTAGGGAAGAGCAGGGGCCTCCCTTGGAATGGAGAATGTAAACCCCCTCCCTCTGAATGATTATAATTTTGAGATTAAGGGGCTCTCAGGCAAGGACATGAGGGGTAGGAATAACAGCTCTTTACTAGTATGTGTAACAAGGCAAACAAACAACAACTACGGCATTAACAACAAAACAGAACCAGGAACCTCGTGTCGGCAGAGAAGGCCGAGATGGGAAGGGATGGAGGAGAGGCTTTGCTTCACAAACCCCGGGGCAATCTGATCCCGATGCCACTGCAGGACTCTGAGGAGCACCCAGCTGGAAGGGCAGGAATGAGCAGAAATCCCGGGCTGGTGGATGAGATATACCAGAAGCTCTGTAGCGGTAGCTGGAGCTGCAGGACCTCCCGGCAGGGCAGGAGTTGCGGGGCTGCAGCTCAGCAAAGACCCAGGGCAGTGCCAGAGAAGCAGCGGGGCCGGGACAGCGGCGGCCCCGCTCCAGCAGGGCAGGAGAAGGTGAGTTCAGAATTCCTGGGCACTACGAGCAGATGGTGGTCGATCCCTAGGATTGGGCTCCAGTGATGACAGTGAATTCTCCCCGCAGTAAGCAACAGCTTGACTCTCCTCCTTCCGATGCCGAGAGAGAGAGCAGCTGCCCCCAGCGTCCTTTACCTGCTCCCAAAATCTCGGGTATCTTCCCCCTCCCAGAGACAAAAGAGGTGTAGCCAGGTGCTACATCTCCTCCGCTCTGGCCACTTTGTTTTTGCTTAAGTACTCATAAGTACCCCGTAGTTAGTTTCCTATCAACTTATGCAAAAAATCCTGTAAGTAAAAAAGAAACAAGTCTAACTCCTAACAAGCACCCTGGCTGGGGGCATTACTGCACTACTGCTTTGCTCCTTTGGTGGAAAGAGCATTGAGATCTGATCTTGTTATCTGTGCTGTGACACAAAAGCAGGGAAAAGGCTTTGTTGCAGCATTTTGTAATGGTATTGAATCTACAGTATTTAACTTTTTTTTTTTTTTTTTAACATTTTGGGCAGCATCTCGAATTGGAGTATGACTGCAGATCTGGGCAACTCATGAAAGAACAGCATATGACATCATGTCCCAAAATTATGCCACATTGCCACTTGGGTCATCTGGGCCCATATGTCTCCTGTGCTTAATTAGAAAGGCAGACATTCATTGCTGGTTGAGTCTAGTTTCATAAATTAGTTGCTCACTTTCACACTTGTAATAAGAAAAAACTATATAGCATAAATCATAATTTTTAGCATTATGTAAAAAAAAAAACAAACCAAAACACCAACAAACCAGTAGCACGAGAAACTGAGAACCCAGGTTTTAGTCCAGTGACAATCATGGAAAAATCACTAATTTGGGAAAATAATATGCAAAAGCAAGTCTGTTATGCTGTCCCATATATGCAAAGACACTCTAGATAAGCCAAGATTTCCTGAAACTGTTCAACTGAAATGTGAAGAGACAGTGCACTTGATCAACTTTCTAAATTGTATCACTTTCAAATTTTGTTATTTTCTGTATTTGCATTTCTTCTTTTCTTTTTGATATGTGCCTTCATTTCAGAGTCATTCCAGGACAAGGCGTTCGTGAATTTTTTTCCTTGATGGTTTTATCTGATTGTTCAAGAAATTCCTCTCATAAAAATAACTCTCAAAATTTCAAGTACATCGCTGCACGCCATCCCCCAAATGAAGGCGTGACAGTGAATGAGTGTATGGTGCCAATTAAATTTTACAACTCACTAACTTATAAATAGCATTGCTCATTTTATCGTGACTGCTCATGAAAGTGAAATTACTTCAGTGCTCAAATGCTTGTAGGATGAAGCCTACAGAAGTGACTTACAGAGGACTAAGTTAAGCAGTTATGACTCTGTGACTGAGCCAAGGCCTGCAGAATCATTGAATCATGGAATTGTCATGGTTGGAAGAGACCTTCAGGATCATCCCGTCCAACCCAGCACTGCCGCTGTAACCCCTAGCCCAGGAACCCACATCACCCGGCACCAGTTTCAGATGCCTCTTGAACCTGGGCAAGAACCTATTGACTGACCACCCCGACAGTAAAAATTTTCTCTAACATCTAATCTGAAGCTCCTCTATTTCATCTTAAGGCTATTTCTTCGGATACTCTGCAGGCACAGCAGGAGAGACGGGCCCTCACCTGGCTACAGCCTCCTTTCAGGGAGTCATGGAGAGTGATGGGGTCCCTCCCTTTCTCCAGGCTAAACACTTCCAGCTCCCTCAGCCGCTCCTCCTAAGACACATTTCCTAGACCTTTCACGAGCGATAGCTCTATTAGTATTAATTTTCTGACAAAACTTCGACACATCTTCAGGATTTTCGTTCTCTTTTTTTCCCACCACCCTAAAACCCAGCACGGCAGGCACCCTGCGCCCACGGTAAAGCAATCCCACGCCCTCAGACACCCCTCCTTCCTCGCCGAGCCACACGAGTCTCTCCGCAAACGGGGCGCAGATGCGGGAGGGATTTTCAATGGAGGGATTTTCGCTAAAACAACGGATCCCTCACAACATTGGCGCGGCGGAGAGCGGAGCGGTGCCGGACCGCGGCTCCCGTGACGGGGCCGTTCGAGCGGGGCCGAGCTCCTGAGGCGGCTTGTGCGGGCCGAGACCGCGTATCGCGCGTCCCGCCGGGTGTCGGTGCCCGGCCGTACCCCGATCATATCCCCCGGGTGTCGGTACCCAGCCATACTCCGAGCGCATCTCCCCGGCGTCAGTGCCCGGCCGTACCCCGATCATATCCCCCCGGGTGTCGGTGCCCGGCCGTACCCCGATCATATCCCCCCGGGTGTCGGTGCCCGGCCGTACCCGAGCGCGTCTCCGCGGTGCCCGGTGTGGCCGGACTGCATCTCCCGGGGCGCAGCGCGGCGGGGCGGGGCGGGCCGTGCGGCGGAAGGGGCGTCGCTCCCGTCGGCGGCGGGGGCAGCTCTATCCGGGCTCTTGGCGCTCTCCCTTCCTTTCGCGCCGGCGGCCGCTGGAGGCGGCGGGTCCATGTGCGCTCGGCGCGGCCCCGGCCCCTGCCCTCCGCCCCCCGCACTGCCCCCGCCATGGACCCCAGCGGCATCATCGAGGCCCTGCGCGGCACCATGGACCCGGCGCTGCGCGAAGCCGCCGAGAGACAGCTCAACGAGGTGAGGGCGCCGCCGGGCCTGGGCCGGGGCCGCGGCGCTGGGGAGCGGGGACGAGGCCGGCCCGTGGGAGGGGGAGCGGGGCGGGGGCGGAGAGGATTCCCCCGGCTCCTGGGCCCGTCCGCCCGCGGTCGCGGCCCCTTCCCGCCGGCCGCGTCCCGGCCGCCGCAGGCCGGGCCCGGCGCGCATTGTCCCCGCACATGGCAGCGGGGCCGGGCCGGGCCGGGCGGGGCTGCTCTGGCGGGGGGCAGCGGCAGAAAGCGGCCGAGGCCCCCGTGCCTCTCTCGGCGGTAACAAATTGTCCCCATTGTCTCCGTGCTCAGCCGGTTAAGCGGTGATGTGCTGAGGGGGCTTTAAAAGCGCCCTTGTGCAGGCCCTCGGTGGCTCCGGCTGGACACAGCCCTGCGTGGGACCATCTAAGCGGCATCAGTCTGTGGGTGTTGAAAGCACTGATTTGTCAACGGGGAAGGAGGTAGTAAGAGCTCCATCAGTTCGCAAGCGGTGCAGGCTGTAAGAGTGGCCTGGGCTGAGTTGAGAATCAGATCCGATGGCCTGGGCTGAGTTGAGAATCAGATCTGGCAGCCTGGCGGTGTTTGGCGTTCCAAACGCAGTGGGCTCCGGGTTCAGCAGGGCTGCCGGGGTGGGTGTGCTCCTGGGTGTATTCAGACACGTGTCCAAGGGACGGGGGCAGACAGGCTTCCCAGCCCAGGTGTGTCATCCGCTCGCACTGCGCTCATCGGCCAGACTGGGATGTAAAAACCCAGCAGGTCCCGGTTCCACGGACTTCACTTTTGGAAGAAGATTATATCTTTGTTCTGATTAGCCTCACCTGGTAGGTGAAAACTTTACGGATGACACACAGCCACGGGGCTTGTAGACATTTGGAGAACAAAAGTGTTTTAGTGTTTGACCCAGAGAAAAGAGGATGTCTTGATGGAGAAGGTGAAGGATAAACCTGTGTGGCAGCTCTTGTGGGGCCTTAAGTTGGATTTTTCCACAAACGTTTTTCCTTCTTGCACCTAAGCAGACTTTGGGCCTGACAGTACATGTAAAGCAACAGATGTTCAGCAGAGCTTAGATAAAGGTGGGCCAAATGTTCTGCTGGCAGTGGAGAAAATTTCAAAAACTAAAGGTACAGCTTCTCACAAAAGAAAAAAGTGATTCCTGCATGTTATTTATTAAGTAAATGGCAAACAAATATTAGGCATCTTTGAAATAGATAGCTCTAAAACTACTTAATGACTAATTGAGGCTTGTATAAAGTAATTGCCTGTCTTTTCCATGTACATTAGTATTTGTTATTTAAATCAAAAATGCAAAAAATATGATGGCCTATAAAGACAGTAATATCTATGAAATCTTAAGCTGGCCCCAAAATGCATTTTTTTTTGTGTTCAATGGATGTCAATATTTATATATAGTAACTTGCTTGCAATCTATTTTAGTTATTTTCTGCAGGTATTGAGTTGCTGAAGGTGCAGGAAATTAATGTTCACTGCCAGTCGGGGTCCTCAGCAAATGGCAAACTCTGGCAGGAAGGATCGTGCTCGCTGGCCACTGGCTTTTGTTCTCACTTTGGAATCAAAACCCCATGGTCCATCGTGTACTACACAAGTGCTAAATTGGCATAAAATCTGAATATTTGTGCCCCTCTAAAAACACCAGATATTATTGAACCAGCGTAAAAGAATTCTTTGTTGTGGGAAATGGAGCATCACTAATCTTTCACAGATATTTTCTGATAAAAATATGTGCTAAACCAGAAGTCTGCAAGCACTTATACGTACTTACAGCTTTATTCACATGTGTGGTCTTGGTTTTACTTAGGTTTATTGAAGTCAGTTATGCATTATCTTGCAGGATGCTGGTCTAAATTTGTTGAATGTTAGAGCAATTCTGTTACCAGTTAATACTTAATTACAGGTATTCTCTGTAAAGATGAGATCACAACAGCAGCAAACACTGTTCTTGCACATGGCCACGCGGCACAGGTGTTTTTATAGCTTAACAGTTGTCCTTGGTTGACCTTTCAGTTTACCTTTAATTTGTCAGAAGTGCCTCTGTTGAGCTGATGAGAGTGGCTTTCAGCAGAATGGTCATTTTACCTTACCAGAAAAGACCGTGCATCAGTCAGTAATTGATATTCCTGATTAGTGCAAGAGATATCTAAGTGGCTAAGAGTTAACCAAGTATTTGGATCTGTCTTCACCATATCCTATCAATCAACAAAGTTCTCCTGACTGGAGAAGGGGACTGGAGTGTATGATTCTTGATTTGTCCAGGCTCTCTTATTTTTCCTCTGACCTTGGCTAAGCCATGAATTATTCTAAGCTTTATTTCTCCTTTCACTAAGTTTTATCAGGTTGTATTGCCTGCACATAAAAGGCTGTGAGAACTTTCAGAGCTGAGATAATGTTAAAAAACTGCTATTTCAGTCTCTTTGTCTTTACTTTTCTCACTGTGAGAAGAAATTATAGGGAATGAGATCACTGGCCTTTGTGTCTGAGAATTTTCAGCTGATAGAGTACTCTGAGGTGTTCACCCATCTCTGTCCCTGTCTCACAGGGGGAAGCTGTTTTACCAGGACTTAGAACCAGACTCTTCAAGTAAGCTACTGGAGAGCAGCAGGAGGACATTGCTGCCTTTTGAAATAGTCGTTGTGCTTCTATATGTGCTTCAAAAAATCCTGATGAAAATACATATTTTTAACTGTGCAGTTAAAACTATGTTTTAAAAACTACTAAAACATAGTTAACTATGGAATGACTCTCTGAAAACAATACTGACTGTTGGTTCATCTTTTATTACCAATGTATTTATAAAGTTGCTAGACAATACTTTCCTTGCAGGTTTTTTTCTTTGTAATTCCAGGAAATTTATAACTTTACTGTGATGTATGTCTTGTAAGTCTCTGAGATTAACATCGGTGTGTGAGCTATTAAACATCTTTTTAGACTAACAACCTAAGTTTTGTGTCTGACAGTGTTTAGGGGGGAAAAAGTGCTATTCCCTATAACTCATAATTTTTTGTAAGTCAGAGCTCAACAGAGTTTGTTTAGGAAGACATCCTGATGCGCTCCTGGAAAGTGACTTTCAGAAGTTACATTTAAGGCTTTTCATGTTCTACTATGAGTGACAGGGAAAAGATAAAGAGAATCTTGTTGGCTGGCCACCATCACCATTGATTTAACAGTGCAGTAGGGCCTAGTTCAGTGCCTTTCACTGCCTGCTTACTTAATAGCTACAAATGTCAGGAGGATGGAATGGTTACATTAGATGATTGGACTCTTAGCTGCCCAGAGTTTAGGAGCGAAAGGTTGTCAAAGGGGAAGAAGCAAGCTTCCTACATGAGTCTTTCAGATAGGATTTTCCAAATGCTGGAATGTTATGGATACTTTTGGTGAGGTGTTTATAGTGTTACCTCCAGCTTGAATTTTTTTTTTAACCTTTTCTAACATGGTCGGCATATGTAACATCTACAGCTCTGTATTGTTGTATGAGAAAAAGAACAGAGCACGAGTTTCTCGGCTTTGATTATCAGATCAGGGGGTCTCTTTTGAAGTTGTTGGTGTGACATTTTACCCAAAGTACTTGGTTACTTTCACTTCCCCCATCTTCCATCTCTGTATTCCTGTTCGTGCTAGATGAGGGATTCTTTGGGAAAGGGTGTTTCAAGCTGCATGTGCCAAGGCTGGTCCAACACTAGGAATCCCCTTGGGGGCAGTAAGGAACCGAGGGAGCCTTGGCTCCCCTAGGGAGAAGCTGCCTTCTTGGTGCAAGTTGCCCAGCATGAGGTACAATCCAAGCAGAAAGGGCCTCTTGCCACTTTCTCATGATTTAGCAAACAGTTCCTGTGTGTGCCTAGCAAGCCTCTGCTAGGAGCACATTGCTTTTTCCTCAGCCAGCAGTAGAGCAAAAAGTCCTTCAAACTTGCAGACAATGATGAAAGGAGCATCAAGGATGTGTGCAGGAACTGGTGTGTGTGTATCTTTTGTGGAGGATAAACCACGTTTGCATATACATTGTAGCTGCATAAGAGGTTGCAGAACTAGCTTGCAAAAACCTCAGGTCAGAATGACTTCCACACCTGCTGAGTTCTTAAAAAAGAACTAAAAGAGTGCTACAGGGCAGTTTGCTGATTCAGCGTGGCCTTACAGCTCCCGACCTTATATTTCTATAAGAAAACAGTTTAATCTCAGTGTAATAGTTACGTGCACCCGGTCCTCCTATGGCCCAGATCAAAAATTGCGTGTAGATTTTTTTCCCCGAAACTAGAATGGAAAAGAAGCACGAATTCTTAGTTTTTCATCTACTTTATTTTTAAAATGTTAGCTTTTATTCACTTGTGTGCTACTTTGAATAGCTGTATAAATAACCTGGGGTTCCAGTTCAGCAGCATATAGTCAGTGTTGCTCATCTGTTCTGCTTTTTTGGGCAGCAGTAAAGGAGGTGCCTATTGTAGTGTGTTTGTTATGGTATGTCAGCTTCCTGATGTCTGAAAAGAATGCATGAAGGTCCTTTTACCCAAGATGAAACTTGTTTTTATCATTTAGAGGCACGCAGGCTTTCTGTGAGAGATGAATATTCCAGCATTAAAGATTAATGTAACTTACTGCAGCGAGTATCGTTACTGGAGGAAAAGTGCTTTTCCACGTTGTATTTAACTATTCATAGTTCACATGCCATGAACTGCTCTCTTCAGTGTTAACTCTGAAGTTCATTCCTCTTTTGGATTGTGCAGCTGGTATGACACTTTTCTCAGAAGTCTCTTTTAGCACATGTCTAGCAAAGCAACCCTGCTAGGAAAAACTGCAATGGACTGTGCAAAAAGATTGTGTTCTGGGGCAGTGATTGGTATTAAAGACACTGGTGCAAGGTTTGTGGTCTGATAGAACACATTCCTCAGCTAGCCAGGCTGCATAGCAAAGATTGCTCTTGGGAAAAGTCCCCGAATTCTTTGGCTCTTACACAGCGAAGTCATACCAGTGACATGGCATGTTGGACTTTTTGTAAGGGGGAAGAACTTAAGAGGAGTTTTGGTTTTGTTTTTCTTTAAATGCTGAGTTAAGTGCTGAAAATAAAAGTCAACATTTTACCAATGTCAAAACTTTGAAGTCTTGGAAATTTTCTGTTCTTCATGTGGTTTAGAGTATGTGATAGTGACTGTTGTGAAATCGTGATTTTAGTTCAAAAATGAACCTAAAATAGGTGTGGGTTTTAGTGTATATATATATATATTTTTTCTTTTTTTAGCAGTGCAGTCCTGCACTGGAGTAGGAGCATGCTGTCCTGAGAGGCAGCCCTCTTGGGGGAGTAAAATTATTAAAGATGGAAATAGCTGAAAGAGATGGGGATTCAGTGTTTTTTAATGCTGTAGATACAAAAAGGAACCTCTCGTGGTGTCTTATTTTAGGTTCAGTTGTTTTTTTCCAAATGCCAGTAAAACATTGGGTGTTTTTAAGAGCAAAGCAGAGCAAGGGAGCACATGAGGTGATTGTAGTACTTGGTGTTTTATTTCAGCATTCAGTACACACTTGTCTTCATGGAACTGTCCTTACTCATCCCTACGACTCAGTTTTTCTGCAATCACCTTCCTTTCAGTGGCTTTGGAAGGAGGCCATTATGAAGAGTTTGGTAGTCTTTTATATTTCATAAAGAATGCATGGAAGTGTTAATATAGCTCTGTGTGAAGGTAGGTATTAACAGAGAGGATTAAGAGCAGGCTTTGATTGGCAAGTACAAGGTATTTTACTTGTATTAAAAGCACAGATTATATCTCAACTGAATCTGCTTTGAACCACTAAAGGTGATAAAGGAGCTCATCCTCATGGTTGGTTGGAGTCTGATGCTTCAGATGCTAATAAGGATGACACTTGTAAGATTAAAAAAACCCCAACATAATTGTGTAGATGTTTCAGTTTTGTCCCTTAAAGCTTGCTATAGTTAAAAGAACCCAATGAAATATATTAATCCCACATAGTAATTGAATTGATATTTCTAGGGAGCTTCTGTAGCCTGCTATAGGCACAGGCTCAGTCCTGTCTTTGTAAATGAAGAAAACACTCCTTGGTATTTTACTGAATTTCAGTGTGGCAGTTCTGTACACTGCTGTCTAGTTTTAGTTTCTTTGAAGACATAAGATTTTTAAATTTAATTTCTTTTGGTTTCCCATTAGTTTCTTAGTAGCTCTTAAACATTTCCATATTTGTTGCTGAAATGGATTTTTTTTATTACAAGAATAGTGGTCATTTATCATGGGAAAGAGAAAGTTATCCTTAGTTTTTAAAATTATCGGATTAAATGCTTCTGACTTTGCAAGCATTGCAAATTTTCAATATAGGAAAGTTATCTGTTAAGCTTATAGTCCTTGTGCAAAGACATCAGTTTGCACTTTTAAGTCCATTTTATGCAGACTAATATGACCTTATTTGTAAGTAAGTTAAAGGTTATTGAAACTGAAAGCTTTCTTCAGGTTCACAACACGTTAAATACAGGAGCACTTCCTCTGACATTAGTGTTAAGCGTATAATTGAGTGCTGTGCTGAATTAAGGTCTGATGTCATTCGGAATGTGCTGCAGGACTCTCTGTGTCTATTAATGTTCCTGAAGGAAAGGAGGAACTTAACGGACCTGCAGCTGTAGGAGAAATCAAACCCAACTAGAAAATTTTAAGTTTATTTATTCAACCATTACTTGGCAGTTGAAGACAATTGCCTTTTTTTTTTTTTTTTTTTTTTTTTTTTTTAGTGTGTTTGCTTCTTGAGAAATTGGGGAATATTAGAGGGACATGGGTCAGCAGGATGTGTGCTCATATTGCAGTGTCAGTTACTCTCAGTTCATCAAATCACACTCTGCAAATAAACATTTCAGTGGGACCAGATGCTTCTGGGTGCTCTGGAGCCTGTAGAGTTTTAATGCACAGGATGAATGTGTACAACAGTGTTTTAACATTTTGGGCAGATTCTTAAGTCCAGTTTGTTCTTCATTTGAAATCTGTTTTAAAGAACAGGAGATAGAAAACAAGCTACAGTAACAAATCTGAGTACCAATGGCATGTCCCAGGCTGTCCCTTTTACACTTGTTTATACTGGAACCTACTGGAGATACTTGGTCAGGAAAATGAAAGTTGAAGAGAACATTCTGGTACTGTAGGAGTGAGCTGAGCAGCGTTACACACTTAGGAGGAATCTTGACATAATTTCATACTGTCAGAAGAGCTTTTGGTCCTACTAAAGGAATGGAAGGATAATTTCTAATTATTTCTCTTTATGATAGGAAGTTGCTGCAGTATCTGAGGCAGCCATTTGGTTTTAATAAATAGTGTAATTTCAATGGTTTTGAAAGTAACAAGTGGGCAAGAAGTGTTTTCCTAAGAGTTCAACAGGTTGAATTATGTGGGTCTATGCAGTTGCCTTTGATAGGGGAACTGCGAAGAGCATAGGAAACAACATTGCCATGTAAGTGAAGATAAAGCAGAAAAGCAAAGCTTTGGAAGTTGGATGAGGAGATCAGGACTTGTCCAAAAGAATATCTCTAAGGATGAGATCCCACAGCTTTTGTGGATAAGTGTTCCAGGACTTGGCCTCCCTTGTGATTTTTTTTCCATGCATAAAATAGGGATTTCCCACTGTAACTCATGTCCATGGACTCTTCACCTTGAGGAAAATTATATTTGGTTTCATTTAAGAAAAGCAGAGTTAGTTTTTAAGGATTGCAACTCATTTTTCCCAGCAAAATTAATTTATTATCTGGAGCTCTTGATGCTTGGGAAAGGTAGGTAAAAGGTGTTACAATAGTGTTAAGGTTTGTTTCCTCACTGAAAATACCATCCAGTCCATAATGTATCAGTGACAGTTCTCATTATGGTAAGAAAAAACATATTTTGTTTTCTTCCCAAGTGAAATTCCTGCAAATCCTTGAGAAGTGATTACTCTGCAGATGTGTCTCCATTTGGATCTCCCAGCTGTTGCTTTGCTGTTGTGTGGTTCTGTGGACAGCTGCTGCAGTAGTGCCTCAGTGGTCCCTTGAAACTGGTTTTTCATAAAAATGAAGTAGAAGTTGGACTTAGTTTTAAAATACAGTTCCCATCTGTTTCTTAGCTTATTATATAATGAACTTATACCTTGCTAAAGGTCACTGTAAACTTGCTGTGCTTGGGTTTATCGGGCTGTTTAGGTGCTCTTGCTTCAAGTGTTTGTTCTGAGTAAGGAACATGTGTGGTGACTGTGTAAGGCTGATTTCTGTTCAGTGATTTCTTCAACTCTGTTACCTTAAACTGTAGGGTTTTTCCACCCCTTTGCTGTCTTCAAAATACAGTGAGCACAAAACTTCGGAATGCTTTGGCAGATTAGCTGACTCCTGTGCAACTGGCTGAATTGCTGGTATTCTATTGATTGCATTACATCATTATAAAGATATTGTAAAACTTAACGGGAATATTCTAAAACTTAACTCTTTTTTTTTTTTTTTTTTCCCTCTCCACAGGCTCATAAATCAGTGAACTTTGTTTCAACTCTGCTTCAGATCACTATGTCCGAGCAACTGGATTTACCAGTGAGACAGGCAGGCAAGTTTTCAAATATTTTTTTTGTTGTGTCTACTCTAATGGTCCATACACACAAGTACACATGCAGATACTGTTAAAGAATTCTAATGGTTTTAATGTCAAGCACTCAGAAGTTGGGAGTTGCTCAAATTACAGTCATCATGAGCTATTATCTGGCACCATATACTGAGTGAGGAATACAGAAAGAAAAGGTGTGTCTGGCTCTTGAATGATTCCTTCCCCTTTATCTCTAGTGAACATTGCTGGGGGAAGCAGAATGGTTTATGATGCTGGTGCACTTGGTCCAAGGAGGTCATTTAAACTTGTACTGTGAGCATTAATGTTTCTGAACATACTCAGTGGAAGAAAACAAGTTCTTTTCAAACCCTGCTTATTTGCACATGAGCCCTCAGTAAAATTGGATGTTGATTATTGACGGCTCCAAGCATCACCTTAAAGCTGCTCTAATTATTTGATAGAGGTTTTTAGTACAGTACTTCAGTGGGTTTTCTGACTGGTCAGGAGGATGTGATCTGGATTGCTTATTTGGACCATATGTGTAGTAGACTACTCTTAAGTTACAGCCTAAACTTAGCTTGCATTTTTATCTTACTGCTTGGGGGTACCATTAAAATGATGACTCACAAACGTTACTGCTTTAGAAGTATAAGTGCAAAAGAAGTGTGAAGAAAACCTCTGAAATTTCACCCTCCTCCACATAAGCCAGTTAAACCCCAAAGCATCCTGTGGAGAGTGGGGATGGCTCATTCAAGGCCCAGCTTACAAACAGTGTCTATTTCCAAAGCAATTAATGATAAATCCCTCTGAGGGCTGGCTGAAGTCTCTATCACTTCAGTCTTGTAAATCATCTGCTGAGTGTTTCTTGACCTCTGCAGACACTTTCAGAAACCCTCTGGTTTCTGAATTTTCCAGAGGTGCACCTGAAATTTAGGACGAGAAGTTGCTTTGTGGACTTTAATGTAGAATTAGATTAACAGTAACTTTGTTGCCAGTTGGCCATTTGAGATTTGCTGTTGCATGTTGGAAGTACGTTTCCAAGTGGTGTAATTTACATCCTGCCACACAAGCAGTTTGGACTTGGTTGTTGAATGGTAAATTCAGGCTGTGTTCCAGGAGCCTGATGGCTACAAATTGCTCTAGCCCATAACCTGGGTATAAAGGAGCTCTGTTTCTGTAGCATTCATTCCTGTATTACAAACTTAATTAGATTTTTTTTATTTGTTTGTTTACAAGGGGTGTTTTAGGTTATCATTAGTATTAATGAGCTTTTCTTTTTCAGTTTTAATGAAGATATTGAGAAAATCATTATAATGGATTTTTCAGAAGTATGTTGCTAAATAGTTCCACAACTACTTACTCGAATCACAGATGAAAGCAATACCTTTAGTATTTTTATATTAAATGGGTGAAAGTATAAATTTAGTAAATTATTGGGTTAATAACTTGCATGGTTTATGTATTGTGATTCCCCTACTTAGGAAGGGCCAATGCTTTTGTAATTTTGGTCGGTTTTGTTCTAAAAATATTTGCTTGCAAGACGTGTGTTTGTTTTGTGCTTTGAATGGCACTCAGCTGATTTACCACTCTTGTTTCACAGGGGTTATCTACTTGAAAAATATGATAACCCAGTATTGGCCGGACCGTGAAAGTGCTCCAGGAGAGATCCCACCTTACTCCATCCCAGAAGAAGACAGACACTGTATCCGTGAGAACATTGTAGAAGCCATTATCCACTCTCCTGAGCTAATCAGGTGCACAGTTTCAGCCTCTGCATGTGGATTCTGACTATTGGATTACTTTATTTTTTTATTTTTTCCCCAGGCAAGATCAGCCACCTGCTAAGCATCATTGTCACACACTGTGTATCCTAAACATAGAATTAATGTAGATGGAAAAACAGTTTTCAGTTTGTGTAGCATTTAGAAATTTAAAATTCTTTAAATGGAGACTATAAGCAGAAACTACAGAACCTAAACCTTCTAAACAAAAAGGAAGTCTAAGCATGGACAGTATTCGCTCCTTCAACACAAGAATATTATTAAAATAATAATAGTGACTTATTTAATTGTTGTGCTTTTGATTTCCAGAGTACAGCTTACTACTTGCATTCACCACATTATCAAGTATGATTATCCAAGTCGCTGGACCGCAGTTGTGGAGAAAATTGGATTTTATCTCCAGTCTGACAATAGTGCTTGTTGGCTTGGAATTCTTCTCTGTCTTTATCAACTTGTGAAAAACTATGAGTAAGTTCTTTCTGGTCTTTCTCCATGTAAATCAGCAGAAATTAATATATAATATATAAGAAATTAATATATATTTCTTTCTGGTCTTTCTCCATGTAAATCAGCAGAAATTAATATATTGGTGTCTATTTTTTGTAACCATGTAAAATTGTTTATGGGACTGCATGAAGGTGATGGAATGTAATCTTAGAAAGTATTCTTGACTACTTGCTCTGCAGATGCTGGCTCATGGATCTTCTCCACTAAAAATTACAGAAAAACTGCCTTCATTAAAAGTTTGAATTCAGAAAAAAGGATATTTTAAAACTTCAGTGTGGTTGGTTTTTATGGATTGATGGCAGTAAGAAAGCCGGCTCAAAATTGCAACTTTTGCAGGAATTTATTATTTAAATCAGGTTTAAACTTTCAAACAATTTGTACTCTAGTACTTGGTGACAGTAACCATA
The DNA here is from genome assembly GCA_027886175.1 of Phylloscopus collybita. Taxonomy (NCBI): domain Eukaryota; kingdom Metazoa; phylum Chordata; class Aves; order Passeriformes; family Phylloscopidae; genus Phylloscopus; species Phylloscopus collybita. The sequence continues at coordinate 52,684,077 of JAJNNQ010000018.1, read as the reverse complement.
AAAAGATTTCAGAGTGAAATTTGAAATGTTGGGAGCTCAGAATTAGTTAACTGTCTTCGGTATGATCACTTGGGCTATCAGAGAAAAGGACAGTCCTGGAGTCAGGGAATTGTAGTAGTGGAACTGGTGGAATCCACAACTTAACTCTTTCAAAGCATTGGGATGCATAGCATTTCTGTTTCAGGTTCTTGATTTAAAATGTTGCATGGAAATTTTCCATCTAATTTCATGAATTTTACATCATTCAGTGTAAAACAGTGAGTGTCAGTTTCTCAAAAATACTTCTACAGGAATGCCATAAAGATCTTTTTAATCCCAAGTGGGACTTTTCTTAGTGTCTGAAAATTGCAAGTCCTGCTAGGAAAGGAAAGCAAAAACTTTCTCACTTGATTTTCAGCTTAAATATCTTTAACCAAATATGCTGCAGAGGTCTGTGAGCTGTAAATCATGAAGTGTTCAGTGGTAGTGACTTGTGATGATAGAAATCCATGTTTAGGGATCTGAGTGCAGTCACTGTGTGATAAGGTAACAGGTGTGTCTGTAGTCTCAGCTGATCAAACACTTCAGCTGAGGCCAGGAACTGCTGCTTGCTCAGCTTTCTGCTGGAGTCAGCAAGGGTGAGTTTCATGTCATGAATCGTGTAGGAATGTGCACATTTCAGTGTGCTTTGTCAGTTTAGTGGGACACGAATCTGTGTAATGTTATGACTTGACCAAGTTTTTACTGCCTGAGTTGTAGGAATACTTAAGCTTGGATTTATTTTTTCCTTAACATGGGACATAAATGTCTTGGAGCTTTTCCTTTTTTTTTTTTTGTTTCTTCGAATTCAACCAGCAAGATTAAATGGCTGCTGTTTATTACTGCATAGTAATTTTTTCTAGTATTTTTCAATTTTTTGGTGAAAATTAGTAAGTAAATTTTCCTGGGCGACAATGTTTTAGTATTAATGTTTGGATTTCTGGTTCAGAAAATGCACGAAAACTCTTATTGAACAGGATTTTGGAGCTCAGTGTTTTGTAGTAGTTCTTACAGAACATGCCATCTGGCAGCAGATTGAGTAGTCTTTTTCTTGTTATATTCTGAGAATTGCCACTGTTTAGGAAGCTGAGTATTGATATTTAATATTAGTGAAAAGTCTACAAAAAAAGCATTTGAAAAACAAACCAAACCAAAGCTCAGTCTTCTAACCCAGAAATCTCCCACAGGAGTACAAATATCTGACAAGTATTGATTGCTGAATCAAGAAATAAATGTACAATCATAAAATGATATTCTAACTTGTTATTGTTATCACCAGTATAGACAAGCTCCTGCTCTGCTGTGATAATTCTTGAATCAATTGGGAGTTTCTTGTGTGTAAGTTAAAATCTGGGGCAAAGATTTCCAACTGTGGCTTCATTTCCTTTCAGGAATTTTGAAATGTTTGAGAAAGGAAGTGGAGCCTTGTTTTCAGCATGGGCAAGCTGGTGGGCTGTCCCCAGCTTAGAAGGTCTGAGGTTTTATTTCAAAGGTGGCTGCCTGCTCAGAGTCTGCCCCACAGCCTGGAATCCCACCTTCTCTATCAGATTGTTGCTTTGAGGAAATGAAATGCTGAGATATGAGAGCCATCAGGGGCAGGCTGTGAGAGACTTCTCAGTTTGCTTTATCCATTGGCAGTGAAGCAATTTAGCTTCTGCAAATATTTTGATAAATTGTGAACTCTGATTAATGTATTTCTTATCTGTAACCCTGTCTGGCTATGGCTTTATTTCTGATTCTGTCACAGGAACTGGCTAGGGTTTCTTTTTGAGTCACAGTTTGTTATGAGCTGTCATATAGCCTACTCATGCCTACACTGAGGCAAGGTGAGCTTTTTCAATTTAAAGCTTTCTGAAAGAACTACAAAACTGGTTTTGTTCTTCTCTAAAGGTACAAGAAACCAGAGGAGCGGAGTCCCTTGATAGCTGCCATGCAACATTTTCTGCCAGTCCTGAAGGACAGCTTCATTCAGCTCTTGAATGATCCATCAGACCAGTCTGTCCTCATCCAGAAACAGATCTTCAAAATATTTTATGCCCTTGTCCAGGTAAAAAAAAAAAACTAAAAAAACCCAACTTTGTATATACTTGAACAATAGTTTAAAGCATTATGCTTTTCCTTAAAATAGTGAATGACAAAAATATTACAGTATTAGATTACATCTGAATCACTTTCCCTACTGCTCAGCTCCATGAATCACAAATTTCTGATTGTCTTGTGCTTTTACTTTTGAACAGTGCTATTCCTGGTTGGCATTAGATAAAACTTACACGTGCCATCCTCTAAGGTAGGGTGTTTGCTGGAAAACCAGTTAGAAAATGAGTTTTCCAGGGACAGATTGTGGAGGCCAGCCTACAGAGAATTACCAGTGTAAATATAGCAGTTTGGAATGGAACTGCTGCTAAATGCTTCAGAAATTAGAGTAACATCCATTTAAGTAGCATTTTAGCATTGCATAAGCACAAGGAATTGGAGCAAAGACCTCTTGCACCTTTGAGGATATTTAGGATATAGGTTAGATTGTGTTCAGTTCTTTAGCCTGGTTTTTGAGGTAAATTGCTAATATTTCATGATATCTAAGTTTAGGCAAAGATTTTAAAATCTAAAATTCAACCTTTAAAAGTAAAAAATTAATTATAGAGCAATTCAAAATTAATTTCCCCTTTTGTTTTCTTTTAACAAGTACACACTACCTTTGGAGTTGATAAATCAGCAAAACCTGACTGAGTGGATAGAAATCCTGAAGACTGTTGTGGATAGGGATGTACCAGCTGTAAGTGGCTTTTGGCTGTTTATGTCTTAAAGCTTTTTTCATTTATTAGAATGTTAAACAGTTTAATAATTTATTTCTGCATTCTTTTTTCTCTACAGATGCCAAGAAAATAATATATATACATAAAAAAACAGATTAGGCTAAATGGGGAGTTTGAAACAGACTAAACAAATTTTGAGAATATACAACTCTCTTGTATGAGAGTTTTGCTTTTAAATTATAGCAAAACTTACTTTGGCTTCTTGTTTCAAAAGTTTTTTGATTATTTAGGCATATTTCATGGGATTTATTTGTAGATATGCTCTACTTCATACTTGTATTAAGCTAGAAGCTCAAATGGCAAGTTAAAAGCAAGATATACTATGTAGTTGTTCTAATTACATATAATTTGAATTCTTTGTAAATAATTGGTAAATAATATCTTTTTTTTTTTCCTGAAGGAAACCCTTCAGGTTGATGAAGACGATAGACCTGAGTTGCCTTGGTGGAAATGCAAGAAATGGGCTTTGCATATCTTAGCTAGGCTATTTGAGAGGTATTTTCTCTTCCATTATTATTTTTAAAAAACCCCAAGCAAATATCCAAGTCAGTAATATTGCTGCACCTTTGAGTTCACATACTTGCTTCTAATTCTAGGTATGGAAGCCCTGGTAATGTTTCCAAGGAGTACAATGAGTTTGCTGAAGTTTTTCTGAAGGCCTTTGCTGTTGGTGTTCAGCAAGTAAGAAACACTGAGTGTGGGGGGAGTATTATAGGATAAGTTTAGAGTTACTACTGATTGCTTATTTCATTATTTGCTGAAAACGCTTCTTGCTCTTATTCACAATTTTTTTCAGGCACATTGGTATGGAAAGCAGCAATGTCTGTGGGCTAAAAAAAGGAATGATAATGAAATTATCCATTTGCCACATCCACTTTCCACTTACAAGCCCTTCAGACAAATGGCTACCAGTTTTTTTCCTTTCTGAAAGAGATGGGTATATGTGGTGTAGCTGACCTTCAGAACTCCCTTTTAAACTCTGATACAGGGGGGTTTTGACTTAGTCTGTCAATGTTAAATTTTCAGCCTTCTGCAAAAACCTGATCAAGCAGGGGCTGTCTTATAGCAGATAATTCTGATCCCTTTCCACTCGTCTCCCTGTTTGGGGTTGCCACTTGTGCTGTTTTAGGGTCTGCTGTATGCAAAGAATCTTTGGATTAATTAAAAACCTCAGTTATGTTTTGGTCATATTTGGTTCATAAATACCTTTATTTTAAGGTGATATGTTGCAAATGTAAATAGACTATGGATTCATGGAGATTTCGCAGTGCACAATGTTTTCTTCGAAGCTTTAGAGTCAGACAAACAGTTCTTAGTTCAGTTTCAGTTCTCTTAATTTCTAATAAAATTATAATGAATCACGGGACTTCAAAAGAAGAAAAGTAGGGAAAGTATCTCATAAATCCATGCTTTTTGAAGGTTGGCCAAAGAATGGAAAGTATTTGTTGCAATGAGTGTGAGGCAATATATGCCAACATTGCCCTCAGACAAGTGGTGTCAGTATTGCTTCCTGAGGTGCTCACCTGTCACCTCTAGGTGACATTAGACAGATAATTTTTGCATGTTCTTTAAGGGCTTACTGATTGCATAGCACTTCCAAGATAAAATAAAGTTTTGACAAAAGGCTATGGCCAAAAGTAGTCTTTGAAAAGGTAATTTTAACAGTTTGATAAAATACTTGTTTTTCCTTACATTCTCCTTGAATCAGATTTGATCCTTACTGTTATTGCAGCTAGGAAACTCTTAGAATTCAGGTATTTTAAAGAAAATTGCTAAAAAAATCAATACTTTAGCAGGCTTTTTTTGTTCCTTAACAATAATGTAACTTGTTTAGGAAGACAGACTGTAGTTAAGGTTCTGCCCTCCATTTCTCTGCAGAAGATAGATCTTAGGCCTCTGCTCAGGATATGGAATCTGTCAAATAAATGTTGTGGAAGATTTTTGAGCAGGATGTGTTTCTTTACAGAAATTGGATATCTATGAAATACTGAAGAATACAAATTTGGATAATATGTTTCATTGAGTTGTCTCTACTCTCCAAAGTGATTGCACTCTTCTAGTAATAGAGTAATAGATAAATACAAGGCATGAGACTACAGGTGGTTCAAGAATAAATTTGAAATATACTGCTAATATTATTGCCATAATTACATTTCATTGTTTAGCCCCCATCCCTAAAAAAAAACTAAAAACAAAACAAAACAAAAAAACAAAACCAAAAAAAAAAAAAAACCAAACCAAAACAAAACAAAACAAAACAAAACAAAAAAAAAAAAAAAAAAACAAAACCAAAAAGAAAACCAAAAAAAACCCCACACTAAAAAAAAAATCAAAAAAATCCTGTACATTCAGCATTCACTTTAGCTAAACTTTCTTAGCTTGTCCAAACCAGGCTGAGCTGCCTAGCTGGAATACCCTGAAGTTATCCCTTGTGTTAGCAGCTGTTTTGCTCAAGACACCTCATGAGCCAGAACTAAGCCTTGGTTGGACACTGCTGCCTTGTAGTTCCTTGGCACTGTTACAGAATTTTATTTTATTTGCCCCAGAGTGTCCATCCTGATATTGCTCACTGCAGTTCTTGAACATTTTCTTAATTTTTTAATATCTTTACCTAGTACATCTGAATCATGAAACTACATGCATCTTCTTGGATAGTCCTCAAAACTTAAAATACCTGAATTCTAAGAGTTTCCTAGCTACAAGTTTGAATTTTTGCTCTCTTCTATCCTAACTCAATACCTTATGCCATCAAAACCTCGTACTCGGGAGTTGGTACCAACCAGTAATTTCTATCCAAATCATGAAGGTTTTTAAACATGAGCAGTTCAAAGTTTGGGAACTGATAAAGCATCTAGAGCACAAAACTTTGTAAAGCTATGAATATTTTGATGAATGAGTGCATCCTCCTTAAAGTAAAGTGCAAGGCAATTCCTTTTGGTAAAACACTTCAGTGTTTGTGTAATAAATGGTACCAGCAGCATTCATTTTCAAAATAATGAATCTTGTTTTCCCCAGATTCTTATTTTGGTAATATTACAAATTTATAGATATCTTTCCAGCATCTTTGGGTTTGAATTTTTTGAGAAATGCTTCTTTTGTGTGAATATTTACATGAAAGCCTGGAAGTAGGATTTGCCATTTCTCTACAGTTAGTGATGCTGCTCCTGAAGGTGCAGTGTTTCCACTGACCTGGATTGGGCTACAGGGAGTTCCCTTTGCATTACTCATGCAAAACTCTCCTCTAAGCTGTAATTTAATTACTGGGCATGGTCCAATGTCTGTTTCATGACCTTATGTGTGGAGAGGCATGGAGTTGAACACAGATAGATCCCTGTGAGGAGTTCTGGATGCCACCTCAGGAGAGGAATTGAGGCCAGAAAGCCAAAGGGAGTGATTGATGGATCACTCCACACACGTTCTTCACGCAGCTGTGAGGCAGCACAGAGGCACAGATCACTAGAGTGTGAGTGTAGAGTGTTCTGAGCCGGTGGCTGCCCCCAGAATGAAGATGGAATAATAAACCTCAGAGGGCAAGGCCCCCTGGGGTGTGTTGGTGGTGAATTAGCATGTATGGTTTGTGTTATTAAAGGATGGTATTTTTAAAAGACATGCAAGCACCCAATATGAGCTGCAAATTGTCTTACAAAATTAACAATGACATTTGGTAGAAGGATTAGTCAGTACCCATTTTAGCCTAATGAATAAACGGGGGTTTTGTTCGGTTTCGAGGGGTTCTTATGTAGGCTTGTGAGGGAGGCTGGAATTGTGGGGAAAATGGTCTGTGCTCAGTATAAGTTATTGATGAGATCTGATTTCTCTAGGTGTTGCTGAAGGTGCTGTATCAATACAAGGAAAAGCAGTACATGGCTCCTAGAGTTCTGCAGCAAACGCTGAATTACATCAATCAAGGGGTGTCTCATGCAGTCACCTGGAAGAATCTGAAGCCTCATATTCAAGTAAGCCATTTTTGGGGTTTAATACTTAGATGACTCAGAACTTCATTAGTCAGTCTACTGTACAATGTTTCCAGCCTTGCTACAATTCACATTTTAGGCACTTCTCTTATACATTGCTGGTGGAAAGAGTTTAAGCCAGTTTGGTGAAGGTTACCTTGAAACATGAACAAAGCCAGCTAATTTATTGCTGTCTCTCCTTTGTGCTTTCATTTATTAAGGATTAAAATCTAACACAGCAAGACAGCATATTTGGAGATGGTGTTAGGTGCTGAATTTATGGCATTGAATCATCTCCACTTGCCATTATCCAAAGCCAGTCTAGTATCTTGTGTTGTATTGTAACTACCTAAAAACAAAAGATTTGGTTTTTTTGTGAAGTGTCACATAAATCCACTCTAAATCCAAATAGTTTTAGAATGTTACCATTTTATATGAGAAAGTGACAGGATGGAGAATATGTGAGATACAGGACAGACTACAGAGATTGATTCAGTAGTGCTAACCTATTTTCAATCTCTTTTTATTCCAGGGAATCATCCAAGATGTTATTTTCCCATTGATGTGCTATACAGATGCTGATGAAGAGCTTTGGCAAGAAGATCCATATGAATATATCCGCATGAAATTTGGTGAGCATTTGAAATCTACTCATGTTAAAGAATGATTTCATGCAAAGGTGGGATTTTTATGGGGTGTTTTTGTGAAAAGATGATTTAATCTTTAAAAAAAAAAAAAAAAAAGAGAAACACAGTGTATTAACCAAATAATAGAAGTTAATATACTTGGACATACTGCTGAAAGGAGAGAGGATACAACAGTCAACAATGACACAGGAGTTTGTGCACTTGTAAAAGTATTTCATTTTTACAGTTACAAAGTTTTTATTACAAGTCAAGCAGTTCTGGTCTTGCTAACAACTACATAAATTTAAGGTGATTTAAAGGTTATGCCTTACAACAGCTAATATTTCAGGCCCTGAATTTCTTAAGGAATTTCACCTATGGCACAGTTCAGAGTAGATTTACCCCAGTGCTAAATGACACATTATGGAGTAAGCCTGGCATTCCAGATATGTCCCATTTCACCTCCTGTGCTCTCCTACTTTATGTTGGGGTTTACTCTAAGTATGTGCAGTCCTCTGAGACTGTAAACAAAAATACCCCACTTCAGACTCCCTGATCAAATTCTTCCCTCCACTAGGAATGTTTATGTGGCTAGAACAAGGAATCTTGAGGAGTTTGGGAGTTGTTATCCCTCAGGTCAGAGGCATACCTGTAAACTCTACAGGTATTACACAAGGCTTTGATAATCCTCTTCTGCAGAGCAATGAGAAACTGAGCATTTTTTAACCCAATTAATTCTGTGTGCTGACCTGTAGAGCAAATAACATCCATGTCAAACAAAACTGTTGTGTCTGCTTCTACTGTTACAAAAGATTTATCTTAAAAATAAGAGACATGTAGAGGCAGGTGTGGTGAAAAACATGAAAGATGTGTATCCAACCACATGCTACTCTGGTCTTGGAATATCTCTAGTGAGAATGTGTGATTAGCCACCTGAAGGGTGCTCTTTTTTCATATTAAATACACTGGGATCATGAACTGTAGTAAAGGACCGGAACTGATAACTGTCACAATGTTATTTAACAGATGTTTTTGAAGACTTCATTTCTCCAACAACTGCTGCTCAGACATTATTGTTTACATCATGTAGTAAAAGGAAAGAGGTAAGCTGTTCAGGGGTTAAACTGAAATACCTCTAGATAAATTCAGTTTGTTTGCTGAAAAAGCTATTAATAAAAGTTTTGCTTTTCTGCTCTCTTATCACAGTATGCCAAAATTTGAAATTTCAAATTTATTTTGCACTGATCTATTTGTGATTTTTGTATTTGCAAATTCCCCTAGGACCCATTCTTGATAGAATATTGTGTGTTTATAATGCCAAATTCCAGACTTGGAGCAGGCTATTAGATATTGTAGCATTTCAGAGCACAGAGAATGGTACCTGGTATGATGGATTGGAATACTTTGACTAACCTTCCATGTAATGTAGGTCCTGCAGAAGACAATGGGCTTTTGTTATCAAATCCTTACGGAGCCAAATGCTGATCCTCGCAAGAAAGATGGTGCTTTACATATGATTGGTTCTTTGGCTGAAATTCTCCTAAAAGTAAGCAGAACAAATCTGGTCGTTCTTTTCATTTTTTTTTTTTCTTTTTTTTCTTTTTTTTTCTTTTTTTTTTTTTTGCCTCTCCTATGCTTTTTCTAACATACAGTGCCTTAGAAGAAATGCAAGTAGCTCCGAGTTCACATGTTCTGAATTGCTACCATTTTTTTTCAGCTGTTGAAGTTAATTGTTTTGGGTTTAATGTCAGCTTAATTACTTAATTACCAAAGTTTTATAGGTCATGTTCAAGTTCAGATTATTGTTTTAAGTTTCTTTAAGTTCTGTGTTTCTGGTGAGAATTATTGCACCGTTTCTGTGCTACACTTAATTACATTCCCTTTTTTGTGGAAGGAAGAAAAATGTGCATCCAGTGAGAGACTGTTTATTTAATGGACTCTTTTGTGTATAGGAGAAATAAAATAAAATAAAATTCGTGATGTTGCTCAGTTCAAATGGTAGCGAAATAGATACATGTCATGGTATTGTATTTGGACCACAACTCTAAGCAGTTTTCCTGACCACTTTTACTTTTGATGCCAATGTGCTGCCAATTGAACAGTGTCTCTTGGGGTCAAAAAATGGCTGGGGAACAAGTGTCACTATTATGACTGAAAATTTTTAAAATCTATGTAGGATTCAAGTTTAATTACTAATATAGGAGATCATTGTTGCATAATTGACTTTAAAAAAGGACTAAGTTAAAAGTCTGAGGGCTTTGTTACACTGTTCACACTTGTCACTTGTGTGACTTTTTTACTGGGATAGAAATACATTTCTGTATGAAGTTTTAAACTGATGTGATTCCCTTCATATTTTGACAGAAAAAGATCTATAAGGATCAGATGGAATATATGTTGCAGAATCATGTGTTCCCTCTCTTCAGCAGTGAGCTGGGTTATATGAGAGCACGGGTAAGAAAGTGTGGCGTTTACTGGTGAGATACACTGTTCCAACTGATGAATTCAGAAATCTTCAACTTCTTCCCTCTCACAGATGCTCTCCTTTCTGCACCTTTTTCATAATAAATTGTACACTTACTCCAGGGATGAGTACCAGTTTTTACATGTGATTATAGATAGCCTCTGTGTAGTTTTGAAATGGCTGCAGCGTTGTGTGCACAGTTTCCCGTCTGTGTCTGGTGGTAGGGTCTGTGTGTGTTCTGCACACAGACTGTACTGCTCACACAAAACCTGTGGCCAAAGAGGAACCTGAGATCATAGTACTGGTCTAGTGATGTCTGCAGGACAGCCTCCCACTGACCAGCCTCCACACTCTCAAACATCTTCATCACTGAAAGTCTTACAGTATCTTTATTCAACAGGAATGGCACCTCAGATTCAACCACTTGTGTAGGTTATGGGTATACAAAATACAAATAGTTGATAATCCTGTTAGTAGGTTTTGCAGCTCTGAATTTCTTCCATGTCTTTTTTTTTTTAGGCTTGCTGGGTTCTTCATTATTTCTGTGAAGTCAAATTTAAAAGTGACCAGAATCTCCAGACAGCCTTAGAACTCACGAGACGGTGTCTGATAGATGATAGGGAAATGCCTGTGAAAGTGGAAGCTGCAATAGCTCTTCAAGTTCTCATCAGTAATCAAGAGAAAGGTAGGAGCCCTTTCTCACAGCTACAGGAAGCTTTAATGGAATAGGTGTTAACTTCCTGATGTTTAGGCAGACTTGTTCTCTTCTTCCCTGATGTTAATTTCCCTCTTGCAGTTGTAACTTGCAATAATTTACTATAATTTTTCAGCTAGAAAAGCTTAATTTTCACTAAATTATACAATAAATTGCATTTTAACATTATAAAACATGATTATTAAAACATGGTAAACAAGAGCTTCATGGTACAGTAAATCCAGTTTTATACACCTAATAATTGAATCAGAAATACAGTGGCAATATCTGTCTTGGCATATATCTGTTCATGTTAAAAATTATTTAAAGAAAAAAAAAAAAAAAAAAAAAAAAGGCTGTCTTGATCCAGGCAGGTTTTAAATGGCTTAGTATTCCTGAAGCCGGCATAAAAGCCACAAAGCAAACATAAATTATGTATTTAATGCTTCAGGTAGATTGACAAAGATGTATATGTACCCATTCAATTAACATTTGCATAGGTCAGTAATCTTGCATTTTATGAATTCAGACCATAGAGCTCTGTTTTTTGTACTTAAATTTTGATTCTCTTGTTATATATTATTAAAAATTTGTTCTGAGTGGTAGTATTGCTATAATGATTTATCCTACCCATGGTTTTTGGTGCTAAAGCACTAAATAAAGTTCTTTGAGGTTGAGGTTCTTACACTGATATGTGGTTTTCTAAGAATGTTAATTCAAACATTCCACCTGTTTTACAGCTAAAGAATATATTACTCCATTCATTAGACCCGTAATGCAAGCTTTGCTTCATATTATAAGAGAGACTGAAAATGATGATCTTACTAATGTGATTCAGAAGATGATCTGTGAATATAGTGAAGAAGTTACCCCAATTGCAGTAGAAATGACACAGCATTTGGTGAGACTTTATGGTGGCTTGGGAATATGCTTAATATGGGAAAGACTGGTATTTAAAATGGATAGTTGAGTTTGACCATCAATTAATAGCTGTTGTTATTCCAGGCTGTTTAAGTGCATTGATACAAGTCATTTTCTTCTACATTTAGACAGTTTTTCTTCAGAAGCGGCTTCATAACTTACACCGAGTGGAAATTTCTAAGAGCAATTCTAGAAATGTTTGTGAAATCTTTGCATATTTCCTCCTGATAGTGATAATAATGAAATTGGTAGCACATTTTAGGTAGTCTCTAAAATGTCACTTAGGTTGTCTGGTTTAAAATATTAAATTAAAGAGTAGATTTAAATGAAAACGTTGGTGTGAAAATGAAGTTGAATCTGCAGGAGAAATTCAGAGCTTGAATGGCCATATCTGGCAAGTTGTATTAATGGCTGCAAAAGCAGAGGTCAGCTCAGTGCTTCCCTATTAAAGGCTCTTGGAGTTAAAATGGAATTGTTAGCATGTCCTCTCTGGGAATGCCTGCCAAGTGTTCTGGTCTAGTTCAGCTACTGAGGAAACTTTGTGTCAGAAGAATTTAGCAAGGGAAAATGCGAATGGAATACCCTGCATGGGACATAATGTCATTTATATTTTGTTATTCATGAGTACATGAAGGGTGATGCTCCAATGGCTTAACATTCAAATTTTATCATCCTGAAAAGAAATTCTGGAGCAGAGCAGTCACCTGCTATTATCTTTTTCTCAGCAGAAGTGCTTCTGAAATTGTGTGGAATGCCAGACTTTTCACAGTTTAACAACATATTTATGGGTTGTTCTACTATTCCATGCAGGCAATGACATTTAACCAGGTGATCCAGACTGGTCCAGATGAAGAGGGCAGTGATGACAAAGCAGTGACAGCAATGGGAATCTTGAATACTATTGACACACTTCTCAGTGTAGTTGAAGATCACAAGGAAGTAAGTAAAAATTACTTTAAAGCTGATATGTATGGTCTAAGAACTATATAAGTCTTTAATTAGTCACAGTGTTCCTGGCATTGTGACCTGAAAAACTGTCCTTTTGGCCAAAAAGATGTTATAACAGAAAGTAGTGAAGTACTAATCATGTAGCCAAGTTGTAACAGAGTGAGTGGGTCACTTCTCTAATGCAATGCATGCAGTAATAGTGCATAAATGTTGCCACAGTATTTCCCATAAGAATCCAGTTGCTTGTAGAAGCAATGTGCCTGTAGCAGGTGCAACTCTGTCAGCTTAGCTGGAAACACACATCTGATTTGATGAGGTCTGCCCTTCAAACAAAACAGATAAAGCTTCACATAGTTCCAAACATTGACTCTGCTGACTGGGTTTGCTCTCTGTGACAGAATTGATGTGAGTAAATACAGCTCTTGTGGCTGTGCTCAGAGATGGGGGACTTTACTTGCCTCATCTGCCCTGGAGAATTTTCCTTTGGGATTAAAACTTCTGTCGTTTGGTGTCCCGAATGGAGTCACTTCTGACCAGAATACAGCCAGTTCAAAAGATGCTATTTCTGATTAAAATCTTTTTTGACAAAGTCAGCTGCGGTCTTTTAATAAATACATTATAGGCTTTTAGTGACTAAAGAGTTTGGTAATAAACTGTAGGGCTCTGAAAGCTCCACTAAAGAAGCAGCATCAGACAAATTCCCACGGGCAGAATTCAGTGCTGCTGCACAGTAAACCAAGGACCATCTCAGCTCATTTACTTGTTGCTAGAGCTGCTCATCAAGCTTTTCATGTACTTGTATTTGTCAGCAAATCCTTGCCTTCTAAATTAAGCGTCTGTGTAACGCTATGCTGGTCTTGAGGAACTCAGTTTGAAAACGTTGACCGGTAAATGTTGATACTTAGAGACATCTCACACAGGATAACCAGTGTTCCAAGAGATAAGGTATTTAGCAGGTTAGTTTAAAATCCTGTTCTGCATAGCTAAGACCAGAAACTCAGCCTTTACTTGTCCCTATGAAAAGTGAGTGCTCTCAACAAGTTAATGATTGTTTTGTTAGCTATTCCATGGGCTAATATATATTAATTTGGAACACTGAATCTATAGGACCAACATTTAGACTGATGGTCTCCATACCATATGAACATCCTAAGTTAGGGTTGGGAAGTGGTTTGGTATTGGGGATTTTTTGGTTGTTGTTGTTGTTTGTTTGTTTGTTTGTTTGGTGTTTGTTTGTTTTTAATTTTTTTTTCTGGAACAGGAAATACCTTCTGTAATTTCCATTGTTTACTCCTTTGAGATGTATATACATATATTTGCTTACAATGTTTTAATGGGACTGAATGGTGCATAGGGTTAGTCAGGCTTTTATTTTTAAAGGATACCCTATAATGAGATTCTTTCAATACTCAAAAAATACCTTGTGTTGAAAGCTATCTCGCAAATCCTTAGCTGAGTGCTGCTCTTACACATTTAGTGTTCTAAAATGTGAGACATTTCTAATGGTTCTTAAAAGCTATATTGTCTCTATAGAAAGTGCTTTGACAATTTTAAAATGTGTTTCATTTCAACTCCAAAGTACTGAAAATAGTCATTACTTATCCTTCTTATTTTTCTTTTTTCAGATTACCCAGCAGCTGGAGGGGATCTGTTTGCAAGTGATTGGAACAGTTTTGCAGCAGCATGTACTAGGTATCTGTACTTCTGCTGGCTTACTTTTAAAAGTGCATGGGATTGGCATGATATTTACCTAGACTGTGTTTGTTTTAGAGTTCTACGAGGAGATCTTTTCCTTGGCTCATAGTCTGACCTGCCAACAGGTTTCTGCACAAATGTGGCAGCTTCTTCCTCTTGTGTTTGAAGTCTTCCAGCAGGATGGTTTTGATTATTTTACTGGTAAGTAATATAAATAAATCAGGAAACCAGATGGTTTCATGGCTGCAATTTCTCCGTACAATGAATTGCATCATGACTGAAATGTTAGGAAAACACTCAAGTGAGGTTACACTTGGAAGTATTTTTATTTTGCTGTTGCTGCTACCAGACTGGTTTTGCTACGGCACCTATGACTTTCACACACTTAGCTTGGCAAACATTAAGCAAGAACTGTAATTGTTAATACACAGATTTCAAACTGATTTTAATAGCACGCAGATGATACCTAACTGTGATCATCCTTCTTTTTGATACAGATATGATGCCTCTCTTGCATAATTATGTTACCGTTGATACAGATACACTTCTGTCAGACACAAAATATCTTGAAATGATCTACAGTATGTGCAAGAAGGTGAGTAGATTCCTGTGTGGTAACAAAACCTGCCATCTCTGAAGAAATAAGTGTTAAACTGGATATTTTCTTCCACAGCAGCTTTTGACACCTGCTCTTTAAAGCATTTTGCCATCTAACATGCTCTGAGATTCCCCAAATTACTAAATTATTGCAGAGAAATTTAAAGAGACTGCATCAAAATTTCAGATATATGCCTTTGGCAGAAAGGAAAAATAAATCATACACAACAACGGCAGAATAAACAAAGCAGGTTTGGTGCAATACACTTTGTGCATATGGGATGCAAGACAGATTGCAAAAGGTGGGTGGATTCTTTCATCTGGGATTTTGTAGCCTCACCATGGCTGGGATACACTTGCTGTATGTGTGCTGAAGGTCTGACACCTGTTAGCTAAGTAAGTGGTGTGGAGATGGAAGCTAAAGGGATAGGAATTAGAAGATATTTTCCCAAGTTTGTGCCATGTCACTAGTGAAAGCTGGGAGCAGAAGGCAGTTGGTCTGGCTCAGTCTGGGCACTTTTGGGCAGGGTTTCTGTACTCTACTTTATATTACTGGGCTTTCTTTGTCCAGTCAAAATGCACAATATGAGGTTTTCCAGAGTGTTAGCACCATGTGAGGAACTTTTTTATACTTTTTTATAAGCTGTGTGTTAATGTTTTATCATCTCTAGTAGTAATATGTGGGGATTTCAGTTTTCCACTCCTCAATATAGTGTGGAGTGTCTGTGTAGGAGCTTTGGTGAATTGTCAGCTGTGCTGCCCATGGTATTTCCTGAGTAATTCTTTGGAAGATGTTTAAATATTACAGTGAAAAATTATTTTAGTATTCCATAAATACTAGTGAATAACTCTTGCCAGCCTTTGTTTGAAAACAAGTTGCAGCCAGGCCAATTAGGGTGTTTGTAATTTCTTGGAATGTTATATATGAAATTAGCCTGTCGTGACCACTTAGTGATTGGTGTTAGCTGAGAACAGTAAATTTTTAACAAAAGTTTTGGGTATTGCATCGTCGTCCACTGGGTATCCCATTTTTGTAAGTCAAACTTCTACAAAATTCAGTCCATTATTGCATAAGAAAAGTTTTTCATTTGTGTATGGAAATAATCCTTGGCAAAATGGCAGCTGATGCTTTTACAGTAACTGTGGTAGGCCCAGCATCCGTAGAGTTCTTGAATATTTGTACGTGTAGGTTAGTTTTGCCCACTTTCAGCAGTTTTTAGTTTCTGGTTCTCACACTGAGCCTTTGTTGTAGATCTGGTGGCTTCACTGATGGTTGTTTATGCTGGCACTGTCAGAGGTGCTTTTCAAAGCAAAGCAGTGTGTAGAGAATACTCCTTGAGAGGATACACCACCAGTAATGGCTGTGTTTCAGGTCCTGACAGGAGTTGCTGGAGAAGATGCAGAATGTCATGCAGCAAAGCTGTTAGAAGTAATTATCCTTCAGTGTAAAGGGCGTGGCATTGATCAGGTTGGTAACAACTTTGGTTGCTAAAACGAATACTTTTAAAATATTTTATTGTGTAGTATGAATTGATTACGTATTAAGATGAATTTTGTTACAAGCACTTCATGTGGTGCGACCAATAATCCTGTGTTGTACTTCAGTGTTACTCATTGACAGTACTGCAGAGAGTTCCTGCACACTTTGGCTCCAGAATTTTGGACATTGCAAAACTCTGGTGTTTCCATGAGTCTGGAGGAGGGCCACCTCAGGAGCATCTTGGTTCTAAAAAGTCAATTAATTGCATTCTAAGTTAATTCTAGTGAATGTTTAATGAAAATTATTCCATCTGTCAAACTCAATGGCATTGAAATAATGAAGAAGGAAAATGAAGTTCCTGGAATCCAAATCAATGTAATAGAGAGGGACCAGGGACTTCATTATGCACATGTGGCAGTTAGAATTTGAGAGATGAGTAAGTTGATTTTTCTGGACTTCCTAGTGTACACATTTTCTCTTATTTTCCATTTTTAATACACAAGATTGGACAACCAGAAGTTACATTTGCTGTGCAGGATGTCACAAAATCCATGTGATTAAATATTTTCACATTTTCATTTTATCTTTGTATCTGACTTCTGTTGGCAATTAAAAATGACTCAGTTTTATGCCATCTGCGTTCATGTGCCACACTGTTTAAACACAGAAGGACAAGTTTTATCTTTGATCACTGAGTGTGTAATGTTCTCACTGTCCAGTGCATACCCTTGTTTGTGGAAGCTGCCTTGGAGAGACTGACCAGAGAAGTGAAAACCAGTGAACTGCGAACCATGTGCCTCCAGGTTGCCATAGCTGCTTTGTATTACAATCCTCATTTACTATTGAACACGTTGGAAAATCTTCGTTTCCCCAATAATGTGGAGCCTGTCACCAATCACTTCATAACTCAGTGGCTTAATGATGTGGACTGTTTCCTGGGGTAAGTGTTCGTGCTTCCGGAGATGATTCGCAGGGATACACCTTTGTTCCACCTGCTTGTAAATCATAACAAAACTTGCAACTGTTTTATTCTTCTGTTTTGTAGGCTTCATGACAGAAAGATGTGTGTGCTTGGCTTGTGTGCTCTTATTGATCTGGAGCAAATACCACAGGTTTTAAATCAAGTTGCTGGGCAAATCCTGCCAGCTTTTATCCTTTTATTTAATGGATTGAAAAGAGCATACGCCTGTCATGCAGAGCATGAAAATGACAGTGATGATGATGATGAAGCTGAAGAAGATGAGGAAACAGGTATGGAGATGGAACCTTTGTTATTTTGCATGTTTCATTTTTTTTCTGATGGAGATACTGAGCTCCTTTGTGGAATTCTGAGTACCCTAATTTCAAAAGCGAAGCACTGCAGTAGAACACTTCGTTGTCTTTTGACAACTTTTAAGTATATCTCACTGACTCCACTCCCTCTTAAAAACTGACTTCAGGGCTGAGTTAAACGAGCTCCCCCCTTTCCAGCCTGTACTGTACTGTTGCCACTTCCACTGCCTGTTTTGTCTAATTAACCACATTTCTAAAGAATTGTTCTTGCTGTTCTTAAAATAAACCCTTTTTCGTTTATAATTAACTCAGAGGAGCTGGGGAGTGATGAAGATGACATTGATGAAGATGGTCAAGAATATCTAGAAATTCTAGCAAAACAGGCAGGTGAAGATGGAGATGATGAAGACTGGGAAGAAGATGATGCTGAAGAGACTGCTTTAGAAGGCTATTCCACAATTATTGATGATGAAGACAACCCTATTGATGAATATCAGATATTTAAAACAATTTTTCAGAGTAAGTAACTGTATTTCTTTTCCTGGCCAACAAGTTACATTTCAACTTTAGTGTACACTGTTGTAAACTGGAACCTGTTCAAAGCTTCCAAACAGGCTTTCCCAATATGTGCTTGAACTATTTCTTTGGAAAGGAGATGCCATCATTAAACTTTCAGAGCAGAGGGAGATGCTTGAATGAATTTATAGTAGTAGGGAAGAGGTCACAAGCTGTACTAATGTTTAAATGTCTTGAATTATGTAACCATAACAGAATATTACTCTGATTAAAATGGCAGTGGGTGAGTAAGGTTTGGGTTCTAGAACACTTCAATCACCACTTTGCTTTTGCTTATGCTTTCTCTCTGCTGCAGCAATTCAGAACCGTAACCCTGTGTGGTACCAGGCTTTGACACAGGGCCTTAACGAAGAACAAAGGAAGCAGCTGCAGGACATAGCCACCCTGGCGGATCAGCGGCGGGCAGCACACGGTATCTGCACCCCTTCATTCCAATAATGCCTCCTCCTGCTCTCTCAGTGCCCAGGCTGTGCTCACCAAGCAAAATACAGAAAAGGCCTGTAATTCGAGCCTGATAATGTCTCCATCAAAACAGGCTTGTTTGAAATCTCTTAAAGTGGTCAGGTTACAAAGACTCTGTGCACAAACTAGGAGGCAATAGTGCAGGTGGGAGGAATGGTAGAAACACTTGGGGACGTGGCCAAGGAAATAAAAGCATATTTGTCCTAATTAGTTGGATTTGAAAACAATTGATTTGATTACCTGAAGGTAGATGAACTCCAGCTATGTCAACAAGCACCTCAAGTGGCTGATAAACTCTTTCCTGAGATAGGATGTAGTCCAGCTGGGATAGACAAGGATTCTGTGGGAAGATAGTAAGTTATGAAAGTAGTACCATCTTTAAAGCCACATCATTAAGCCTATTAAATATCGCAGATAATACAGATTTCTAAGTCCGTATTCAGTTGATCTTTTTCTCGAAGTTTTCCCTTTTGAGAGTAAGCCAACATATATCACACTGGATGTTGAGGCATCAGTCCAGCCTCATATCCTCTGTCTTACTGAGCAATTGCTACAGATGTTTCAAAAGAGAAACTCGTAATTTTTTCAATAAAAAGATTGATAGTAAAGAATACACATTTAGTAAGTGCTTTTTATGAGAGAACAGCCTAAATCACCTCACAAAGCTTGTTTGTGTCCGGAATGAGCCAGTTTTAATGGTTATAAAATACAGTTTCACTGTGACCCCTGTCAAGCAGTAGACATGATATGATGTAATTATATACTACTGCATTTTATGGAGACAAAAAAGTTTGAGGGGTTTGTTTGTTTGTTTGTTTGTTTGGTACTGTTTTTTCAGAGAAGTTGTGATGTTTAACTTAAGCAACCAGATCCTTTGGGAAATTCTTGCCTACTATCAGAGCACACTGAAATTACATTTAGGCCACTCACCACACATGGGGACATCCTGTTAAAAGGATTTGAAATACATTTCTCCCTTGTTAATATAACTTATAAGAATTTCCATATGCTGAGAGATTGTCTTCTGTGGAGCTGTGAGGGATTCTCTCCCCATGCAACATCTTTCTGGCCTGTTTCCAAAGAAACAGAGTCAAAATGCAGATTTGCTAGATAATATGAGCTGTCCTGTATTCCCAGAGAGATGGCAACTGTTTTGATGTAGGAGAAAGCTCTAACAGCAGCACAAGACATTAATAAGTGTTGTAATCTTGGCCTGGGAATAATACAAAACCACCTTCTGCACTATCTAGATTGTAGTAAAGGTACACCTAAATTACCTGATTTTCAGTTGTCCATGTATTAGAGCTTGTAAAAAAAACCTGTTTTACAGTAAAACCTGTCCTACAGCAGTGTTTGAAGGATGGTAAAACCAGGCACCTGAACTATCACTGGTAGTTACAGTGATGGATACGTGCACCTCAGATTTCTAAAGATCTTAAGATTTGGTTGAAAATGAAAAGTGATCAACTTGGTAGTTTTCTCTCAGAATTGTTTTGTGGTGTAGTAACCTGAAGTCCAAATTATCTGCTTGGGTAGCAGCATGTGTAAAAAGGCTTTTTCTGGTGCTTCTGGTTTCTGCTTAGATTGTTGAATTGAGATAGGAACACTGAAAATTTAGCCAATATCTGTGCACTGTTTTTTTGCACATTTTGCACAACAGTGCTCTGTTACTGCTTTGACTGCAAAGTCTGTTGATGTTAAACAGAAAGAGTTGTGTCCCTGTTACCGAGTTTGTAAGTGCAGCATTCATTCAGGTCCTATTCTTTTTAAAGTACAAATTCATGAAAGTGTGGTGATAACAATATTGAGACGTTAAAATAAATAAATAGTCGGTCCATCTGCTCTCTGGGGCCTGGCATGTTTCCACTTGTGGGTGCTGATTCTTTGTTGGGTAACCCCAGGTTAAACCTGTATCTCTGAGAGACTCAAAGGGGTCAGTCACAGAATCTTGGTCTGTCTTCCCCCCATCACACACACTAAAACTTCTTCCTTCTGTTTTTGTTTTGTTTTAGAATCCAAAATGATTGAAAAGCATGGAGGATACAAATTCAATGCTCCAGTTGTGCCAACTTCATTTAATTTTGGAGGCCCTGCCCCAGGAATGAATTGAATTATCACTTTTCCTGCTACTGTGTGATTGTAGTGAAGAGCTTGTGTTCCTCCCAATAGTGGTTCCAGAACTGGTTCATGTTATCTACAACTCACTCTAAACTAATTTATAAATAGATTGGACAAAAGCCCCAGAAGTGGGACCTGATTATACAACATGATACTGGAAAGCAAACCAGAGGTTTTTTTGAAGATAGGAAGAATCTGAATTTAAAGCTTCAAATGACACGCTTTGGAGATCGGAAATCAAGAGGGGATGTCATGAAGGCAGCTTTTCTTTTTCTGAGGAAAAAAACCCCAGACATGGGCTGCAGGACTATTTAAAATGTCTCATTTACAGTACAAGCTAGAAGGCAGACCTAATTTTTACACCTGTGGCAGTATGAGTATTTGCCCAGTTTCTTTCCCTTTTATCCCTACTACTGGGTGTCTATTCTTTTAATGTAAATAAGATGAGGTAATCAGCCTTACTTAATCTTCATCATTTCCATTTATCAAGATTGTTCATATGTAGAATATTGGACACTTTATGTAGCACTACATAACTGATAAATCTGTAAATGAATTAGCACTTTCATATTGAAACAAGCCTGCTAGCCTATGTACAAAAATAGCAAAATGTTTGCTATTTATAAAAATAAAAAATAAGGGATGTATCGGGGAAAATAATTTCAAGTAATTAATTTAAAATGAACTAGCAGTTTTGTACCTGGTGACTTTGTGGTGCAGTCACCTCTGGTTGTGACTTGAATTCGGATATGTAAAAAGGGGTTAGTGGTATTTCATTGCTGCTAAAGAAAAAATAGCAACACCCTCCGTGTCCTTTGTTTTTTTTAAAGATCTCACTGTACAAGCTAGAAAATTGAACAAATGTGTACTGTAAGCACAAGGAAAAGTTATCCTCTCTAAAGCAGGTAAATGAGATGTGAAGTTCTTAAGGTCAATTGAAGTGTATGGGTGAAATATCTACGTATGCAATCTATTAAAAACAAGTGTCATTGGCTGATCTGGGCTATGGTATATAAATACAGGTTTTTTTCCCCAGGTGTGCAAAATACTCTTCTTCCAGCTCATGGTAGGTGCAGGTGCACTACTCCTGCATTTCATTCCCCCTCTTTCTGCACTTGCAGCATTAGTGTGTGCTGTTGTCTGCCTGATCCAGACAGTGTATTTGAAGTTTTGCCAATCTTTCAGTTTCGAAGCCACAATTTTCTTCCTTCAAAGTTGCTATAGTAACTAGTATTTTAGCTAGAGAGGCAAAATACAGTTCCCTCTGGGACCACTATCAAAACCACTGTATGAAGAAGCCAGCAGGGAGAGGCTGTGAATGGGTTGGCTTAAATGCCCCCTTTTTCTTTTCTAAAAGCAAAATCCATTGGCGTTTGATCCTGCCTTGAGATCATTGGTGTCAGGTCTTTTAAATCAAATGTTTGGGTTTTTTTTTTTCTTTAGGCTGTTTTTATATAAAAATGTCACCTGCTGTTACAATTGATATTAAACAAGCTACCTTAATTTAATGTAAGCCTCCAAAATTTAAATACAGGTTAAAAATAAACTGAATTTTTATCTGTAAAAATGAAATGCACATATATATATATTATGATACTCAAAATGCAGTCTTCAGAAAATTGGTCTGTGTGGTGTGGTTTTTTGCATCAGCAGAGTAGCAGGATTTGGTGGTGCTTTGAGGTTTCCTTGCTGAGCTGCCCAGCCCACACTCTGCCTTCCATTGGTGCTTCCCAGGCAGCAGGAGGGGTTTTCCAGCCTCTCTGCTCCGGCAAACACTTCCCTGCACCTGGGGGGCCAAGGTGGGACACGGAGCCCTGCCCCAGTACCAAAGGGACACTTGAAAAGCAAAGCACCTGAGGTGAAAAAGCCTAACTAATTAAGCCTTGGATGGGAATATCCATCCTCGTGGTGGTGTGAGACCCAGGGCAGCTCCTGTGCATCTTTAGGTGATGCACAGAGCAGAACTTATTTGGGGGTTTGTGACTGAAACTCACGGGCACGGCCAGGTGTGCTCCGGTCCCCTGGGAATCTCGAGACAGGGTTTTATTTTTGTAGAAAAAGCTGACAGATGTGCTTCCAGCATGCCTTCTCCCGTGCATTCCTTGGGAACACCCAGTTTGACAAATAATTTCTGAGCATCTGCTTGTTGGGTATCTGCGTACCTTTGTACACATCCTAAAAATGTATGAGAACCTTTGAGCACAGACGAGTCATTTTGGGCCCCGTGGCAGAGGCTGTGACAGCAGCAGTGAGAAGGCTTCATGTATAAAGCAGATGACAAAAAAATAGGAGCAAAACACCAATTTTAGTGCCATTGTCAGTTCTGGAACAATTATATTTTTCAAGTCACAAGTCAAGGGAAGAATTTTATCTTGGTGTGAGGAATACAGTCTTACTTCAAGGGTGCTTTTATGTGTCACTAGACTGGTTAGCAAGGAGCATCTTTTTAAAGAATGGATCTAGAACTTTGCTTTCCTTTGCTCCAAGAAATGTATTTATATAAACTGCAAAACAATTTTGCATTGTTGTTGGTGGTGATAGCGCATTTTGTGATGCAATATATCAATTTCAGTGATACACTTATGTCAAATTAAAAACTGATCTTCCTCCTCGAACTTGCACTTATCCATTCCATTTTCAAGGATAATGCAACTCTAAAGGAAGAGCTGGGAAATTTAAAGCCTCTGGTTTTTTTCTATTATGGAAGATCTCCCTGGATTAATAAACATCTAAAGCAAATCTTTATCTTCACTTATTTCAGTGTGGTGTTTTGAATGTAGCTATATCCTTACATAGAGTCCTGCTTGAGTTGTACAGCTCTCAGGTTTGTATTTCCCTCCAAGATATTTCTCCAAACAAATGTTAGGCATAACCAGAGTTCTCTTCCACTGTGTTAAATATAAAAAATAGGCAGTTTTTAAAAATGCTGACATACTGGGTTAATTTAATCTTTTTCTTAATCACTGTTTTCAAATAATTATTTGTATATATATCAGCACAGTACAGCAAAGCTCTGTTCAAATATCCTACAGCCTAGGAGTGTTATTGCAAGATTTATCAAGTCTGTAGTGGAGTAATTACTGCCTACCTGCCAATAAACCTGCAGGTGATTTTAATTGTGCCATTAATAATGGATACCTGGTAAGTTTTATGGGTTGATTATTTTCGCTGTGGAACCAACCTTCTACATACCCAGAATGACCCACATGGAAAAGCTTTGTCTGCTGCTGCTGATCAGTCACTTTTCAACCCATATGTAGCTTTGTCTTAAATGGCATATCACTGGTTTGTGTATTTCTGCTTTTTATAGCAAACCGTTGATGCTGGAAACTAAGCACTTCAGAATAGGAAAGAGAGATTGTAGTATTTTACAAAGACATTAATAAATACTTATTAAGACAAGGGGAATTGGCAAATCAGAAACAGGATTTTATCTTGGATATTTCACTGCTGCTGTACCTCAAACCAAACCGATGGCTGCAGCTTGTACTTGGCTTAAAACTTAAAATTAGGAAACAGTAAATTAAGAAAGAAAAACTACTGGCCATTAGGCCTGTTTGGGACTAAGTAATGTTATTGTCTTTTTGTGCAACTGCAATAGTTTTGGACTGCAAGAATTTCGAACAATTGTTC
Organism: Phylloscopus collybita; assembly: GCA_027886175.1. Lineage (NCBI taxonomy): Eukaryota > Metazoa > Chordata > Aves > Passeriformes > Phylloscopidae > Phylloscopus > Phylloscopus collybita. Next base: position 52,659,807 of record JAJNNQ010000018.1, on the reverse strand, counting down.
TGGAGCAAAACGTACACGTTTTACATCTCTCATGTTCAGGAAGATGCAGCAAATCCATCAGACCTGGGTTTAGTATCCCATCAATGGAGATAATGCGCGTCAGCTGCACAACAGGGTTTTCTGAAAAATCACCTACGGAATTAACCGTAACATGCTTTGCTTGGCTTAGACTGGGAGCTGGTGAACTATTTATTACACGCTTCCATACCTAAAAATCACGTAGGGATAAACACTCCCAAGCAGAGCTTTAAGCACAGCGTCCTTCCTCCCCAGAGCCGAGCTGGAATGGCAGCCGGAGATAATGCGGCAGGAGGCCGGCAAGGGAAGGGCAGAGCGTTCAGTCTCTCCATGCGGCCCTGCGGGGCCCCGCGCACGGCCCAAGGGAGCGCGGACGGCCCCGGCCGAGCCGGATCCGCTCCCCGGGGGGCGCGGGGGCCGCTGCCCGTCCCCTCCCGGTCCCCGCCGCCTCAGGCGCTGCCGGCCCGCGCGGCGCCCGCCGGGGGAGGGCAGGAAATGGCGCCGCTCCCCGCTGGCGCGAGGGCGCCCCGCCGCCCGCTGCACAAAATGGCGGCGGCCCCGCGGCCGGCACAGCCGCGACGCCATGAAGCCACGGGGCGGGGCCGCGGGCGCGCGGCCAATGGGCACAGCCGCGCGGCCCGCGGGCGGCCAATGGCGGGCGGCGGCGGCGGCGGCGCGCGCTCTGCAGCCAATGGGAGCGGCGGATCCGCCGCTGCCGGGCCCCGCCCGCGGGGCGCAGGGCGGTGCCGGGCGGGCGGGCGGCGCCGAGCGGCCGTTTCCTGTCCTGGTGCATGGTGGTCGGACGGAGGAATTGTTGGAAAATTTCTCGGCGAGGTTCGTATATAAATGTGCTTTTACCCAGTGTGCCTTATGCTCCCTCCGCCATCTCCGGACGGGGCCGCCGCGCCGCGCCCGCCGCGCCCGCCGGCGGTGCTCGGGGAGGCGGGCAGGGGCAGCGGGGCGCGGGCGGCACCGACCCGAGCGGCAGAGCCGCGGCGATAAAGCTGCTCCGCTCCGCGGGGCCCGCCGGCCCCTCCCCGCCCGCCGGGCCCGCGGGGGTCCCCCGGGCCGCCCCCCCGGGCCCACTCGGCGCTGCGTCACGGGCGGGGGCTGAGGGGGGCGCGGGCCGGGGCGCTCCTGGCCCCGCGCTCGCCGTGCCTAAATCGGGGTCTCATACATTTTTACGTTTTCCCCGTTGTTGTTTTTTTTTTAGTTTTTTTTTTTTATTATTATTATTATTTGTTTGGGTTTTTTTCCTGTTTTTAAAAACACATGGGTTTTTGTTTCTATTGTTTTTTCAAACCTGCTCTTTCCGTGCTGTCGGCCGCAGAGCGGCATTAGAGCAGCGCTGGCCGGGCCCGGCGCGCGGCCGGACCCGCGCAGGCTCCGGAGGAAAATCCGCTGCTCCCGCCCGAGCCGCGGGGCTGCGGCGCGGCCCGGCCGCGCTCTCACGGGAGAAGGTCCTGGCACCTTCCGGCCTCCTGAAACCCAGCTGTTCTACTGCATCTCGCTCACCTCGCCAAAATACAAAAGCATTTTAACCTTTTTTTCTTTCTTTCTTTCTTTTTTTTTTTTTCTTTTTTATTTTTTTTGTCGGTCCTGTCATTCCCTTCATTATTTTTTTTTTCTCTAGAACTTCTGATAGAACGAGATAACGAGAAGCTGCTCTTCTAGAAAAATGGCCTGCAATAATGCAAAGATTTTTATTTTGTTTTCTGATAAGCCCTTATTTGTGGTGCATTTTCATCCAGAAAAAATGACGTGACTTCCATGCAAGTTTACATTTTCTGTTATAACGAGGCTGCAGCTGAGCAGCTCTAGCTTAGTTTTAAATTTTTTAAGGTTTCATTTTGAACTATCAGATAATTGCTTTTGCCATCATATGCAGATTGATGCTAGTGTTTGTAAGGAATGTTATTTTTAACCCAATGACACAGGAACTGTAACCTTACAGTCTTCCAGAGCAAACATTTCCTCTTGTTTAATCGCGATTCTGCATCAAATGTTGTCTATCAGCTGTCTTGGCAGACTATATTTTTTTGTATATGTCTTTGCAGAGCAGATATTTTTAGGTGAGGGTACCTGAAAAATGAGATTAGTCTTTAACTAGCGGTTTTTTAACATACACATAGTAGATTGTTAGCTTTGTGCGTTTGCCATACAGCTTTAGAGTGGTAGAGTACGACGTAGCCGTGTTTTCATGGCTTATTTCTTTGTATTTCTGCATTAATGCCTTGAGGTTTCAAGCTGTGTTTGTGTCAAAAGCGCTTTGTCTGTATCACTGCAGAAAAGGAACCTCAGGAATATGTGGTCAAATAATAGATTATTGCTTTGGTAATGGATTGCAGCTTAAATGAGATGTAAAAATAAACATTTTGAAAGAGTTTTTGAGAGGTGTATTTCAAGTTGATTTAATAACTTACTTAAACTGTTCTCGTTGTAATTAATAGTTTATCTCTACTACCCTATCTGATGAAGAGTAATTTTGCTTTATATTAAAAGCTAAAACAAAGCAAATACCTAAGATAGTGTAAAGGGTACTTCAGGTAGAAAGTCACAATGACTTCACTCTGTCTTCATTCTTGTGTAGCTTTTGATGCTTTTTTCAGAGAGAGGCACAGCGATAGTCAAGTGATGAATAGTCCCTGGTAATGGGTGCCAAAATTAGGCTGTAATTTTTTTTTTCTTTAGAATATTTCCGATTATGTACTGCTTCAGCTCAGTGGACATTTTGCTGTCCTATACTGTCCAGGAGAAGGGAGTTGTCAGGAGTTTGAGCAGTGGCCAGATCCAAGTGCTGGCTGCTGCCTCTGCTCACCTGCAGCTCTGTGGGACGGGCACAGGGATAAATAAGGAAGAGGGTTCCTCGGCTTTAGTTTGGTCAGGATGGCTTCATTTACCCTACGGGATGTTGGTCGTCTCTTACTGTTGCATGTGAGTCTTCACCTTAGGAGTTTTGGGTCAACCCATGCTCAGCATAGGTGGAGTCTTTGAGAAGCACTATTACATTTTGAGGAGTCGTTAGCAGGCAACTGTGAGGTAAATTGTTTTCCAAAGGGCTTGGCTGAATTTGGATGGGTTTTTACACACACAGATAATCAGGGCAATTCTTCCAGTTTCAGGCCTTACAATGGCCAGAATGCAAATATTCATGAGGAGGGTGGGACCCATCTTGGTGCTCTTGACCGCAGGGTAGTCTGTTCCTGTGGCTTGTGTCACAAACGATCCCAAAAGACGGGAGGAAGGTTTCTGCTTAGCTTATGGATCCCTAAGATATACTGCAATCCAGACCGATGGATGCTCTTCTTGAACGCAAGAGTTCAGCTCTGGAGTGCAAATTCCTGTGTGTGCATAGCTCTTGTTCTGAGCCTGGAGTGAGGGGTCTCTCCATGGACACCATTTCTATCTAGGCAGGAGGGGAAGGAACCCTTGTGACCCGTCTCGGCACAGTGGGGTTTATGGGGTTTTGCCTGTACCTAAGTGTATCTTGATATGCCCTCAGTTGTATTTACTTAGCGGTATATGGTTTTGCTTCTCTCCCTTTATGCACCAGGGATCATTGATCAGTTACTCAAAACCAAATTGGACTAAATTAGTAAATGCTTCCAGTGACTTAGTTTGCTAAAATGCTCTGGGCTACTTGGCTGTTTTTTAATTGTATAGGGGGACTGTACTTTGCTCCAGCAAGATAACACTTGTTAAATAAATGAAATATTCAGTTTTGGAGGGGATTGACAGTTCCAGCAGGTTTTGCAATTTTCAAGGTTGACATCAGTTACACTTAAAACTACATCACACTTACCTCGGCCTGTATTTTACTGTCTGCAGAATGTTTCTGTATACACTTGAGCGAAGAATTGTGTTACCTGCTTAATACTCTTGCACTTCATTTCTGATGACAGATTTTTCTAGAATTGGAAGATAGATCTGTATTTGCAAGTTAGTTGGTTTGCTTATATTTTAAGTATATTCATACATAGCTAACATGGTGCTGCACAGAGTTTTGTAAGGATGTATTTCGATGTACTGTGTTTTAAGTTCCAGCAGCCTGCCCCTTTGGTTCTGAAATACATGCCTGTGCTAAAGCACTGCCATTAACTGTCATGGCTAATGCTGATACATCTGTAATGTACTTATCAGATTGCTAATTAACTCGTAGCCACACAGAACAACCCGCTTGAAAGTCCTCTTTTTGTTGGCAGTCTCAGTGGATTTGCAGGATTTGAAAGGGCATGGCCAGGATTCATTTGTTTTGGTGATGTAAATAGGAGACTTTTGTGATTGCTTGACAGTTAAAAAGTTAAAAGGCTATTTGGCATGAAAGTAAAACAACAATAGAAAGAGTAGGTCTCGGTTTCTTTCAGATTTTTACCCCTGAAGTATTCATATAATCACCAGATGTTCCCAGTTTTATTTAAAACACCAACATAACTGGAGGTTTTGTGATTTAAGTGATAAGTTGCCCCATGAAGTGCTTCAGAAGTTAACTGTATATATTTTTTTAGTGTATATAGGCATCACTGCTCATTTCTAGGAGTGACTTAGATGCAGTTGAGACATGCATCAGCTGGATGCCTTCTGCATACATATTTTAGCTATATATACATTTGATGGTAAAAACAAACCAAACAAAAGCCAGTAGTTTTCAAAACACACTGGTTCATCTATTAGGTGCTTTAAATCTGTTTCCCATCATACTTCCAGGGTGAAAATCCATTTGGAATGAAATGCTTTATCTCACTAACAAGTGCTGTAAAATTACTTTTAAGTTTGGGGTTTTTTCATCTTTGCTAATCATGTTCTAAGTTTATTCAGAAAATCAGCTGACCTGCCATTCAGCTTTTTTTCCTGAGTGTGCGCATTATAATTAGTTACCCAAACTTTTTTTGTCTATTAAAACATAAAGTAATTTATTACCAGTAGTCTGCAATAAAGAAATGGGTTTGAGGTTCTTTGAAAAGGAGGGTATGCCTGAGCAATGATAATGCGAGTTTGGCCAGGAGAGAAGAAATGTGTCCTAACTCTGAACGAGAAATAACCACCTGCCCTGAGAGAAACTTGATGGGCTGTTTTGGTAAGTGAGTTCCACAGTGGCAGTTGCAGTAGGTCTGCGAGGCATTCCATGCCACAGACCAGCATTCCTAATGACACAGGGGTGTTTCAGGCATGCTTGAATTGGGTGTTTGGGACTGATTATATGGGTGGCTCTTCCTCAAGCCAAACTGCTGCTACTGGGTACTATTACTAATAATAACTGAGTCATTGGCCTGTTACTGATTGACCAGCTGCATTAATAGGCTTTTTTTGTACCTAATTAATACAAAAATTTTGGAATCCTGGTGTCTGCCTCTGCAAACAGTGCTGCATGGATCTCAATTGCTTGTCAGCTTCCATGCAGGATTTTTGGACTTGGCTCTGTCAGAAGACTCCCAAATCTGTTTCAAACCTCTGCCTGAGGAAGCTGTGCTGCTGGAGTAGTGCACCCAAGGCAGATGTGGTCATGAAACTGGGTGTTTGTTGTGAGATGCTTGTCCCAGAGCTGCAGCAGGAGTTTAATGAGCTCTGTCAGCGCTGCTGACAGCTTGTGTGCTGATGGAACTACTCTGGCCTCCTTTCATTAACCAGTAATTTCTTCTCTAATATATTCAAGAAATGTGTGAAGTTAGAAGTCGTATTTGGGATCAGCCGGAGCGTTCTCCACATGTGTAGGACTTGTTGGTGGGTGGCTTTCTGAATCTTGCTGTATTTAAATGCCATATCTTTGAAAATAATAGCGACCTTTGCATTCCCACAGTGTGAAAATACATATAATGTAAATACATATAATCTCATCAGTTAGAGTAAGGATTTGTAAATATTCTTTATTTGCACTGGTTAACAGGTTTTTTTAATGTATCTATAAAATGCAAGCATTGATATCAGGCAATACTTCTAAGAGTCACAAGTTGTACACAGGATTTGCGATATAAACTGTATGGAAATGACTTTTGGGGGAAAAAGACTGCTGGAACATGAAATAATTTTGTCAGGCTGAATGTGGTTCCTGCTGCTCACACTGAAGTCAGACTAATGTGTGGTTAAGGCAGTGATAAATTTGATCTTGCGTTTATTTTTCACTTCTGAAGAAATACCAAACACTGCAGTGTGAATTAGTCTTGAACTGCATTATTATTAGAATGTATCTCTTGTGGAACAGAAAGGTTGAAATATTGTAAAAAGAATAAAAAGGAGCCTTGAGTTTGACTGCTTCAGAGTGTGTATGTTGTGCTTGTGCAGTTGACAGTGCTCTCACTCTTGGTCAGGATTTCCCTAGGACCAAACCTGGGGCCTGTGGTTTATCATTCACAACACTTTTTTACCACATAGGAAATTAGAAAGTGATTGTGTGATTTGCTATTGCCTGAATCCAGCTGATGTTACCAGATGTTACCTCTTCTGTAGAAGAGGCTGTTGTTCTGTATTTCAGCCTTGTTTCCATTTTACACTGTGAATGATTAATGTGGTATAAGTTGCTCTTTAAGTATGTTTTGCCTGTACAAGAGACGGGCAAAAATACAGCGAAAGAGTTCGGGATTATGTGAGAAAGCACATAGCAATTTAGAAGTGCCCGACATTAAGTAGTTGTTACACTTATTCACTGATAGTCAGACTGACAACAGTACAAACCCCAATTTTTCAGTGCAGTAAAGTCCTGGAAAAGGTAAGAGCTGTTGATGAAGAAGGAAATCCACGTCTACTGAAGTGTTTGATCAAAGCACCCACAGGATCTAGATTTAATTTATGACCCTGTTACAGATTTCTGTGTAATACTGGAAAAGATTATCGTGCAGCTACATAGGGGAGCAGAAGTAAGATTGTTAGAAGAGTCTTACTTCTCCTGTGTCTATTTCTGAGCTTAAAGATGACATGACTTTATGTGGGGGAAGAAATGCTAAAAGTCCTCTTGGGTTGTCTGAAAAAAATTTGTGTGGAATAGTCAGTTTTCCAGTCTGATAGATTATTTCTAATGAGATTGTTAATTGTAGGTAATAATTTTGAGTTTTCACATATTTGTTACTCAGTCTGGTTTTGTGAAATTACTGATATTTGCAGTCATATCAGTTGTTAAGGACCCTAATGTAGGCAGTATTTGATTCAGAAAAAACATGTTACATTGCAGACATACTTGAATAGCTTTTGGGATCCAGCTTTGTCCAACATAATGCAGTTTTCAGAAATTCCTTAATGAAAGTTTCACTATTGTGAGGCTATGTATTATTTCCTGTCTTATCTTTCTTGATTGGTTTTTATTTGCTTGATTGTTTTTATAAGCTTTATAAAATTGCAATGGTTTTGTACATTATTTAGAGGTGTATTAAAAATAAAAGTGATGTTTCCTTTCAAATGAAATAAATGCATATTATTTCAGACTTCTCAGTGCTGTCTGCATGAGGGGAGTGAACAATCACAAGGTTGCTGAATGTCTGGAGTAGCTTTTTTCCTGTCATTCTTTCCCAGATTTTTCTGCATGTTCTAACTTTGTATTTTATAACAGTAAGTTTTCTTCCATGGCTGCTATTACAAACTTTATTCCATTTCCCGTTAATCATACTCTAAGCATCATCTTTGTCTCTCTAAGGAGTTTCTGCTACTTTCACTGCAGGATTTTTTCCTTTGTCAAACAATACAGTGGTACAGTTATTCTTTAAATGACAAATTCTTGCTATTTTCCAGCTGCACTGGGCTCTCCTCATGCTGTCCTCTCAGCTGCTGGAGTTTCCAAGTGCCCCAGACCCCCTTTCTGCTTCAGAGCAGCCATGCCCTCTGCCAGCTCTTCCCTTGCTTTTCAGTTGCCTGAATCCCACCTGCTGTTTTTTGAGTTGCTTGATTCCTAGTTTTTAGTGGAGATTCCTGTTTCCTGTTGCTAGATTGAGTTTACGTAAAAACCTTTCTTCTAACATTGCATCTTTTCTCCAAAGTAAGTGATAGCACCCAGAAAATTCTATTTCTTTGAGTGTTAGTGGGAGGGAAAGGTATAGGAGGTGCTCTCTAGATGGGCAACTTGATGAACTCTTCATGAAAAATCTTTTGGTTTTAACCATCCTTTCCCCCCCTTACATGCCTTTGGTTTCCAGGTGTTGAGAATTTAATGTGTGCCTGAGAGGTTTTTGGGTTTTTTTCCTGTTCAGATAATTTGCAGGGGGTGGTGGTTTGTTTTGGTTTTTCTTAATGAGAGCTTTCACCTCTGCGCTGCTGGATGGCTGTTTAAGGTACCAGCGTTGTGGGGGTGACTGCCCGTGGTAAGACACTCTTTTCAGTTCAGAGATTTTCTGTCAAATTTTTTTGCCTCAGGCTGATTTTTTTGTGAGAAGTGTTTTAATCATCTAAAAGAATGGTAAGCTTTTCTCTGCATGGATACCATGAACATGTTTTGGTGACTAATCATTTCAGGAATTCAAGATACGTTACTGTCTTTGTGACAGTCTGCCCAAATATCGTCATTGATGTGCCTTTGAAAATTGACAGTTGCAACTTGCGTATGATCTGTGAAGATTTGCAGGAGTTCAGAAGGTCAAGTCCCAAGTTTTCACTTCAGTGAGTACTTCGTGACTGAGCCTGTACTTGTCTCTTCTGTAAGAAAAGCTCAGCTCTTGAGATGAAGCAGAATCCACGTGTGTCAATCTTGCTGAGTTGCTATGTAGGCCCCACCCCAGGGTTCCTGGCTTTTCCTAAAAATGGATACTTTCAGCTGCATGAAAATTTCAACAAATGAGCTGCAATATTTGAAGTGGGTAAAGGAAATCTCTCCTAGATTTTTACTGACAGAACTCCTGGCAGACAGGAGATTTAATGAAAAAAGCTTACTGGTGCAAATGCAGAGGAATAAAAGCAATGATGTGGATTAGGGAAATAAGCTGGTGAGATTCAGATTGAAAAAAAATGATGGAGACAAAGTTGATGGAAGTTGAGGAGAAAACAGAAGTGGAGGCAAGGAAGAGATTCAAGTTTGATGAAAGCCAACTGGTTTTGAAAAAGCAAAGCAAATTAAAAAAATGTTAGGAGAGTAGGTTTGCAGGTAGGTGATACACAAACAGTAAGGTGATGCTGTTGTAAATGTATGCATCATTTAAATGGTTATCAGAGAACAGGTGAAGTTGGAAGGACTTTCAGAAGTTATCTGGTTTAGGCTTGATCAAGGGAAGTCTCATTTGCCCGGGTTGTCCAGGGCTGTGTCAGGTTGCTTTGAACCTCTACAAGGATGGAGAGTCCATCCCCTGTCTTGCAGAATGTTCCTTTATTTCAGTGCTCTTACCAAGTAATGCTGTAGCATCATTATCTCGGATAGACTGACCCTTTTCTCTGCAACACAGGCCAACTCTACATCCTTACTACATCTTTCCAGCCCTGTCGGCCTAGTCAGTGTTCTCCAGTAGGGAGAAAGAGGAGAGTCTGGAAGGGAGCAGCACTTTTGGCTGAGGGTTCTCTTCCCTGCACAGCAGAATGACAGAGCAAAGTTGCTGTGTCCCTGCAGAGGGAGCGAGAGGTGGGGCTGGGGTTTGGGAGGACCTCAGTGCTCCAGCCTCGTGTGGGGCATGTACTTCCAGGGTGGGTCTGAACAGGAACTGTAGACACAGAGGCAGGAAGGGGATAGACAATGGTGTGAGAGCGTAGAGCACACCAGCAGCAAGAGAAGACGTGGGGACTGGTTGCAGAAGGAGTTGGTGTGGGCATGAAAGTATTTCATATTACTCTGACAAGAAGGATGGGATTATATCTGGGAAGAGGCATGTCCTGGAAATTTGGTGTTGTGGTAGGACTGAAGAAAAAAAATTGGTACTTGAAGGAGAGGGGATGGAGCTGGGGATGAGGAACTTAGTGGAAAGACAGAGGACTGAGAAAAGAATATATTGGAAGTGATCATTGAAAGGAGCTAGAATTGTGAGAAACAGACTGCATTGCTGCTGAGTGTTTGTGTGAGATTGTATGATTGTCCAGATCCTCTGGAACAGAGGGAAGTTGTAGACATTGTTCTGTATGCAGCAGTTGCCTTAGGTTCCTTTTCAGTGTGAGTTGATAGCCATGCTACAGTAAGAAACACTGGTGAAACAATTTAAATACTGTTGCTCCTGCAGCCCTTGAATTTATCTGGCATTAGATTTCTTTTCCTTACAAAGTAGCTAGTCACCCCTGAAATAATTAGTTCTGCGCAGACTGTGCTGGAACTCCGGAGCAATCTGCATCGACTGGCACCCTCCCTGCCACCCAAAGGTGAGAGAAGAGCCATGAGTTCTGGAGGAGGGCAGATGATATTAAAGGTGCTGAGGATCTTAAAAGATACTCTGTCTAAGACAGGGAATACTGGTCAAGTAGACCTGAGCTGAAAGGCCTTTGAGGTGCAGTCTGCTGCAATTGTTTCACTCTAGTTCAAGTCAGCCCCTGTGGTTATGAAGCCTTTCTTCTCTGCTGTGTGAAATGGTGTAGCAGTTTTGCAGCCTGCTTCCATGAGGTGTCCTGAAAATGGAGTGCATGGAAAATGCTGACAATACAGACCTCTGTTAGGAGGCAGAGGACAGCCAGCCTCTGGGTGCCACTAGTATATAATACCAGAATTAGTTAATTTAACTTGCTACAAGCTGGCAGTACCTCCAGAAAAGCAGCTCTTGCAAACTGGGCTGGATAAAACTCCTTGTGCTGCTAGTTTGTTTGTTTGTTGCTTCATTGGGGTTTTTTTAAACTGCAATAGTTTTCTGATTTTATTTGCTGCATAGTACATGGATGCTGACTGCTTTGCTTCTCTGCCTGCTTTGGCCGACTCCTTAGCTACATCACAAGTGATTTTTGGTTTGTGAGCAAACTGCTTCCTAAGTAAAATTTTTCTGCCTATTTTCAGATGGAGAGATGATAAATGAGTAGTAGGACAAGAAGTTACTTTTCCAAACTTAGTCATGGACATGGCAGAGAGAGAGGTTGAACTCAGGGTCTCCTATATCCTCATAGAGTTCCTTGTCTCTTAGATGATAGTATCCAAGCAAACTTTCCTATTTCATTTTCTTCAGAGACATCTATATAAATACAATTTAGTCTGGATGGTTTCTCCTTTTCTTATGTGTTACGTCTCTTTTAGAAGCCTCATTTTCTGTAAAAGCTTCTTTTCCTGAAAAGGATGTTGGAAAGAATTACCCATCTTCTCTTGGATCTTAAAAAAAATCATCAATTTTTGAATTGCATTTTGGTTTCTGTCTTAATTGTATCTTTCTGACGACAGTTGTTCAAGGTTCAAATTCCTTATTGCAAACCAGTATTTTAATTTCCTTAATGTTCCAGAGAGAAATTTTGAGGTCATTAATGTTGGAAGGCATATTTTGTACAGAATTATGCACTGATCATTAGTAATGTTTTGAGTTTTTTGTATGATTTTCAATGCAATGTACGAAAAAGGCAGGAGGCTTAAAACTTTCCCAAAGATACCCTTGTTTTCCATTTCCTTTATTTGGCTGTATCTGTTCCATTAACTGGAAATAAGAAACTTAGCCTGCAGCTCTAGAAAAAAAGTCTGGCTCACTATATACACTTGGTTGTATTTGGAAAATACTGCTTGGGTGTAATTTTCAACTATTAAATTAGTGTGGCAACCTTTTTAAATACTGTAGGCACACTGGAGTACCTACATATCTAATTTTGTGCTCCTTATTTCTTAATTTTGAGAGGAGTACAATTTTCTCAGTGGTCTTTGAGACTGTTGATGAATTGCTTATTCAAGAGCAGATTTCTGGACTGTAGAGGTAAAAATAGTCAAATAGATTTATAGAGGTAATCATAAATAAATTAAACCACCTTGATTCTTCTTCTGAGTCTTGAATTATAAGTCAGCAGGTCATAGAACCACACTAGGATTAAAAGCTCTGATGTGATGTCCCATATTAAAACATGCCTGGGTAAAAATGAGTATGCAAAGGGATGGCTCTGTCTGGTGCTGTGAGATACAGCAATTGCTCCCTGATCACTCTCTTTTTGTCTAATTAACAAATTTTATCATGAGATACTTCATTATTTTAAAGGACAGATTGTTTTGTTTTGTTTCGTTGGTTTTTTGTTTAAACAGAAACCTTTCTGGAAAATCTAGGGAAATAGTTGAATTGTTCAGTCAGACTTTTGCAGTGTGTCATTGTTTTTAAACCTCTTACTGGCACTGGAGAGATCTTTGATTTATACAGATTAAGGCCTGCTGTTGTCATGGGTGACTATGGGTGAATTGTCAGCTTTATTTCAATTCTGGGGACAAATAGGTATCATTATCTGTACCACCATTATTCTTTGTAAATTGGTCAAATAATTTATATTTACCTGAATTTTAATTTGGTTGATGCACTGGATATTAATAACTGTTACCTGAAGTCCTTAACCTCTAAGTTAAATGAGGTAGTAATACTTATCTATTTCAGATAACTTTTATTCCTTCAAAGTGTTTTCCAGATAAATCAATAATTTTTTTGCATCTATTTTATGCAGAACATAACATAAAATATTTGTGTCAACTGTATAAAAATTGCATTAAACTGGGATTAAGTAGTTCTGGTTCTGTATTTCAACTTTCTATTTTTTGAATACTTTCTTTCTAGGTAGACAATGTTATTAGCTCAGATAAATCGAGACTCTCAGGGAATGACAGAATTTTCTGGAGGAGGAATGGAGGCCCAGCACGTGACTCTGTGTCTAACAGAAGCTGTAGCTGTGCAAGGTGAACCTTCAGGTTAAAATACCTCTACATTATTATGTCTTTTCTCTTTGAAACTGAGATAAAACTCTAAAATTCATGTCATGTATTCTTAATTTAAAGTCCAACAGAAAACACGTAACTGAGATTGAGTAAATTCACTAATTTAATTCTGGATGAAAATAATCCTTTAGCTAAGATAATAGAAGTGTAAATCTACCAAAAATATATGAAATATGAAATCTGACTTTATTCTCTGTATAGTCTTACTGGTTTATACTTTGTAAATTCAGTTAATATCGAAGTATGTATTAAGCAAGTTTAATTATTAAAATAGATTATTGGCTTGAAATTGCCTTAAACTTGATGTTTCCTGACAGTTTTGTTATGATTTTATATTATTACAAACTCTCTCCTAAATCTGCATTTTAATCTAAATAGTTTTGTGTGTATTAATGACAAGTAGTGTTGTGCAGAACAGAATTATCAATACTAGTATGCGTGTCATTATTTCACTGTTGGCTCTGATGATTTAATTCATAGTTCTCCTAAAACTCAGCTTTGTTGTTATTTATTCAGTGACATTGTATTTGTTTTTAGTTAAGGAAAATAACATTTAGCTGTCATGTTTACAGAGCAAAATCTTGAATATATGACCCTACTATGTGTCCCAGGCTCAGAAACCAGAAAGCAAGTAAGAACTACTTGCTCTTCTTATTTGTCAAACCAATGTGCTTTGAGGGGATGTAATAATTTAGAGAGGTCTTTAAGCTGAGATCTCTACGGTTCCATGCTGGTTATAGTGAAGGTGAACTTTTTTCCCTTCTAGATGGTGACAACTTGGAAAACATGGAAGGTGTAAGTTTGCAAGCAGTTACCCTGGCTGATGGCTCCACTGCTTACATACAGCACAATTCTAAAGGTAGGCAGAGGACTGCAAACTGATGGCTGTTGAAGTGGTATTCCCCTTTCTAACCCTCTCATTGTAAAGTCAGGCAAAACCTGTACAATGTTTCTGAAGTTCCAATCCCAGTGGGAAACTACAGTAGTACTATAAAATAAATGGTTTTGTTTTGCTACTAATAAGATGCAAAAATGAAATTCAGAACATAAGTGAAAAGTGAAGAGATCTTTATGGTTCAAACCTAGATATCAACATTCTGCCTAACAGGTAGGACAGCAGACCTTTTCTGGTTTTTTAATCCAGAATTTTAAAAGCCCTGTACAGTCACACTGTGCTTTCTATTTACCAAACATTATTTCTTGTTGATATTTTATTTATATGTTAATCTAGAAAGTATCAGCTGTGTGTTAAAACTGATGTGTTACACAATTAGAATTCTTAAAAATATTCTTTATATTTCAGATGGTAAATTAATGGATGGCCAAGTGATTCAATTAGAAGATGGTTCTGCTGCTTATGTTCAACACGTACCTATGCCTAAAAGCAGTGAGTGCAATAATACAGGAAATATGTTATAAAGTAATGTATTACTGATAAATATTGATATTGCATAGTTAATAGTCATGATAATCCCTTGATTTCTTATTTTAATGGGAATAGTCATGAGGAGATCTTTGTAATCCTAGGTATTTAGTGTTTGATCTTTCCATCTAATGGATTCTCTGGACTCTTGCTGAAGTGCTGTGATTCTTCCTTCTGAGCAGGGGAGAGCCTGCGCCTGGAAGATGGACAAGCAGTTCAGCTGGAAGATGGAACTACGGCATTTATTCATCACACCTCAAAAGGTAACTGTTTTGTCAAGTGGGATTTATTACATCAGTGCTCAGCAGAACTTCAGTAGTATAAAACAGGGTACTCTCTAAAAACTGTCTTCTTAATGGGATTCCCAGTGTGAATTACTTGTTTTAACTTTGACATCTGAAAATTGTTGAAATGCGTCTGTTCCAGTTCTTTACTTGGGCCTCATGTAACAGTTATAAATGTGATTAAAGCCAGTGTATTTCACTGTTTATTTAGCCCAGGATCACATTAATTCAAGTTTATACCTTTAGGTAGTAGGGCAGAAAATGTGACAGCTGACAGTCAAGAATGCAAATGTAGTTATTCCAGATGATAATTTATCTTACTGCAGAAGGTGATTACACTAGTCTTGGAAATAGTGCCACTTCTCTAGAAAAAATGATCAAGTACATATTTTAAGTCTGTTTAAACCAGTGTGACAATTACATTTTACAACCAAAAATAGTATGAGGAAAGTGTGTAATAGAGAATTTTTTTGTTAAAAGTCGTTTTGTTATGTGTTTCTTTTGCATATTTTTATGATTCTCTTCTTAAAATGTGAGATCTATGAATTCTAAAATCAGAAGTAATGATATCAGTAGATCTCTTATATTATTTTCATTTTATTATAAGTGGATTTGAAACGGAAATCATGTTTGTGGTCCTGATTTCCTTTGTAAATATAGCTAGATCATTATAAAATTTTTTGTACTTTTGTAATTGTAGAAAGAAAACTATGGGAGGTGTTGTCTTGAAAACAAATTCCTGTGTTATTCATAGTACTGTTTTAGGTATTTATATTTCTCATACATGAGAACTAGTGGTTCTATTTCTCATGTATTTCATATGTGTGCGTGACTTAAGGAGACACTTCCTGGAGTGCAGTAGTTTCTCTTGTAACACATTGCTGCTCCTTTCAGAATCCTGACTTTTTTCAATATCATTCCTCAGACAGTTATGACCAGAGTGCCCTGCAAGCTGTGCAGCTGGAGGATGGAACCACAGCCTACATCCACCACACGGTACAGATGCCACAGTCAGACACCATTTTAGCCATCCAGGCTGATGGCACAGTGGCAGGACTGCACACGGGAGATGCTGCCATCGACCCAGACACCATCAGTGCTTTGGAGCAATATGCAGCCAAGGTACTGTACAAGGCATTTTCTCTATCCATCATGTTTTAATGTACAGCACAACATACCTGACAGCACAAGCTAATTGTCGTTTAAGAAACAGAATTGTAACTGAGAGAGGCTCAGACTTGTAGAAGAGAGAACAGCAAATTGTCATGACAGTGCTTCACTGTCATGTGCAGCTCTGGTGCGTAGTGTTGCATAAAAAGGAGAAAAGATTGAACACTGAACTGGAGTCAGATTTAAAAGCCATTTAGACAGCCAAATGATAATCTCTATACTATACTATTACGAAGGAATCTCTTGAAAGGACTCTTTTTGGAAAGAAGGACCAAGTTAAATTATTCTTGTTCAGGCACTGCTGCTGGATTAATTTTTTTCCTGAATGGGAAGAGTATGGCCTGGTGTACTGAACAAGGGCAACACATGGTATGAAGTGTAGAAAAGACAATAAGACCATTACTGAGTTCAGAAAAAAACTTCTTTGATCCATATTTTCAATAGTAAAAATGCAGTAGGATGCACAAAATTCATGTTGTTCACTTTACTGGACTTCTGTAAAGCATGATGCAAGTATGGTAATGGGTGATGCAACTTCCATGACTCTGTAGTTAAGCAGTGTCCCAGTTGCTGGATAATTGCCATCTAGAATTGTATTGCTTTAGAAAATAGCAAAATATATTTTAAAGTCTGTCCTCTTAATGTCACTGAGAGTTGTCAAACTTGGAAGGCCAGTTAGGATAACCAAATAGCTTATTGACTATTCTTTTCATTATGATTCTGTCTGCTAGAATTGAGAGATCCTAAGGTAGGCAGTCAGATTGTGTTGTGATGCTATACTTTAGCATTTCATGAAATAAAAGGTAATTCAGTTTTAGTTGAGCTGTAATCATAAGCTTTTACACATTCCACTTCTTAATCAGCAGCTATATTAATCATAATTTCTGATAAATTTCTGTTTTGAGAAGGTGAAGAAGGAACAGAAGAAATGCAAATAAATTTGCATTTTCTTCCTATTTAACTCAATATGGGTTTTTTAATTCTGTAATGTGAATTTGTTTTCTGTAGTGCACTTGTGTGTTTGTTTAGGAAAAACTGTTTTCTTTAAGCTTTCATCTCAGAATCTTATTCTGAATGGTACTGCTGGAACCTTTAGGGGACTGTCAGTAGAAGTGAGTTTTCAAGCACTGCACCTGGTTTATGTACAAAACCAAATATTAGCTCAATGGTCAGAACCCTGGATCTCTCTTAAAAGAAGAAATGTGGTTTTGTGGTTCTTCTGCACATCCATGCACACTTCATAGTGAGGCAAGGTACAGTTTGCATAGCTGGTGTTACAGACACTTAGAAAAAGGTACAGGAAGAAATTAAATACACGTGGTAAGTATATGATAGGATTTTATAAAATTTTAGTAGCCCAAAGAAGAGTAGTGACTTGTCATTGGCTGCACTAGTTTGAGAACTGGGAAACATCAGGTGAAACTCTCATGTGATGGGTTCAAGAAGAATGAAGATACTTTTTCAAACAGCTCAAAGTTAAACACTGCTTGTCCACTGTTGTGGATACTAATATGTCCTTGCCTTTAAGGAGTAATTAGATAAATTCATAGAAGAAAAATGTGTCTGTGGCTATTAGGTAGAAACACATGACTTCTGGTTCAGGAAGTTCAGAAACCACAAATTGCTTGGAGGTTGGCAGATTATTATGGGGAATGCATCACTACGTGCTTGGCCTGTTTGCTTAGTGTTCTCCAGTGGCTGCTATGGCTGCTGTTGGAAATGAAATGGTGCAGTAGTATGGCCTTTAGTCTGACTCATTGTAGATGTTGTGTTTTTATTTGAAGGCAGAGTAAATCTTTCTTTAGCATAAAAGAGAGTATTTTAGGAGGGGCCCAAAGATCTGCCCTGGAATCCTTCAAGAATTCTTACAGTACTGCAAAAGAGAAGTTAAAAGTTGGGTGTCTTTTTTTGTTTGGTTCTTTTAAGCCTTTCTTTTCAAAACTTAAAGGCAAAGAAAAAAAGGTGGATTTGGAGAGTGGTGGTTCTTCTTTGTTTCCCTGTCCTGTGCAACAAGCGAAAACAGAAAGACCAGTGGGGTGCCTAAGACAGTGTAGAATGTAAGAGAGTTCATACAAAGAGAGCCAAGCAGACTACCCAGAAGCTCACTGGAAGTTGTGGAACATGTACGCTTTTATTGTCCCTCACTTCTCCTTCAAGCATAGTACCACTTTCCACAACATGCAAAGCACATGCAGATTTAACTAGAGTCCTCTAATTTTGGGCTGAGTCAATGCTACCATCCTCCCAAAGCAAGCAAGGAAAAAAGGTCATTGCTCTCAATGAAGTCAGAAAAGGTATGGAATTGGAAAGAGGTTACAACACATACTTTCCTTCCATAAGCTGCCTTCCTGTGCCATCACAGCTGCTGGCAAAGTGCAGTAACTGGGATTTCTGCATGCCTCAACACATGCACACACATTCTATTTGGATTATTTGTTTCCAATAGTTGATCAAGTTCTAATTTCATGTTAGCAGTTCTTTTCTCTACCAACAACAGGAAGTTCTGGATGAACCAATTCCAGTCTCCTTTCTGTCCAGGTTCTTCCCCCTCCTTTAAAACTTTTGAGGGAGAAGTTCCCAAAATAGCTATTGTTTCCCTCTGAAAAAAAACACCCAAGAATTACCTGCTTTCTGACACTCTTTTCAATCTTTTTCTAATGTAACTTTGCCTCTGCCTGGGCACTTTCCTCATTACTTGTTTTAGCACAAAGTACCCACAAGTATATTGTTCATAATTGTCTAATTTGGAGAGAGAGTATGAAAACCTCTTGTGGGATGAGTTCATGGCAGTCTGCAAGCAAAGTGCTGGGGGCTGGTGCTTTGGGCAAGAGACTTCACACAACCACCAGTGTTCTCAGGGGCCTGCTGTGGCCTCATGGGTGAAAGGGCAGGAGCAGCCCAGGGGAGGGAGGGTTCCTGCCAAACTGTTTTAGAGAAGAATAGACTCAGGTGCATCAATTTCTGCCTTGAGTATAATGGATGCAGAGAGTGAATGCCTGTGCTTAATACAGAGACCATTAAGGAACGGGAAAGTATGTAAAGTATACTTTAATTTTTTATGTACTGACCAGTAATATCCTGTTCTTGGAGTTGCTGCATGTGAGAGAGTTAGGGGTGTTTTTTTAACTGGGTAATTATATTTTTATTTAAATAAAAATTTCACATTAACATCTAACAGTCTTTCAAATATTTTTATGAGCTCCTTGGAAACAGCAACACCTTTCTCCTTCTGGTGACTGTCTTTAAAAACAAACCTATGTAGCAATACTCAAGTCCTTGCTTAGTTGTAATTTGACCAGTTCAAATTGAGATGTAACACATTGTCTTAGGTATTTTGATTCAAAAAGCAGTTGTGCTGTTTGAAACAAGTACATTCTGCTTAACAAAGAGTGAGAGAGATATCTTTATTATAAAAGAAGTAAATGTTTGAGGTTTCTTTTGTCGAACTCAGTATTGTTCAACTTAATGATTTATTGTAATACTTTTATCAGTCTAATAATTTAACATTCTTAGTTCTTGCAGTCTTTTCTAGCCTGTTACAAACGTTGCTGTGCTCACTTGGCGTGTTCTGTAATGCAGATGCTGCAAGTGGTGGTTTTTATGTAAGCTCATGTACTATGGGATAACCATGTTCCAAGAGGGAGCTAGAGAGCCATGAAATAATAAACCCCCAGGAACTGTCTGTAACCCTGTTTCTCAGATGAATAAAAGTAACCTGTAAATATTTTTTCCTATTTCAACTTTGTTTTTCAGGTGTCTATTGATGGAAATGACAGTGTTAGTAGCACAGGAATTATAAGTGAAAATGAACAAGATAAAAAAATGCAGGTATGTGCTTAATACAAAATAATTAAAGGTATTTATTTCTTTTGTCTTTTCTGCCCAGCAAGGTGCATGATAGGGAGCCCTGTAGCCATGAACTAGGGTTTGCTTCTGCCCTTCTGAATTTGTAGATTTCAAACTGTACAGATAGATTATATTATCTCACTCCGTACAAGATCCTGTCACAAGAGTTTTAAAAGATGTTCTAATACTTACTGGTTTTCCTGTTAAAAGTTAATTAAAAATTATGTTGGCTTTCTAAGATTTTTTTCAAGCTGATCTGAGTATTTCATCAGTAAGAGTGTAAGTATTTCAGAAGTTCTTTTCCAGAGAAGAAGCTGACTTTTGATAGTATTTAAAAAAGAAAAATGCTGTCTCAGTTAATAAATTTCTTCTAGGAGAGACCATTCCAGGCATAGATCTGGAACTGTTCTCTCTTAAATGACTTGCTTTGATTCCACTTGCCCTATTAGGGTCCCTGACCTTTACAGCAGAATTTATAAGGAATCAGTAGTTAAGAGTATTGATCCCAGAGAATGCTTAAAGAACAGAAAAATACTTCACTTTCTTCTTCTGGATCCATATTGTTAGTACACAGAAATGTAAAAACCTTCAAGTGTGAAAAGATTAATGTAAAAGTTCAAAGGGTAATGGAAAATTAAGCCTCAAGCTTTTTTTTCCGCAGGATCCATAAAATTATGTGAGGAGAGTGGTATTTGGCATTATAATGTATTTTATTAAAGGAAAAGACAAAATAAAATGTATTCTGGGCTTCAAATATACAACTAAAATATTACTAAAATCTCTATACCTTCATATATTCAGATGACAAAATCAAATATGGAAAATCATTGCATTGAGAATGGGGCTTCTCTGGGCAAACCTTTTCTCCTTTTTGCTTAATTTAAGAAATAATGAAGTAGAAAAGGAAGAAAAATTTCTTCCAAGATCAAAATACATTATCTCTGAAAGGAATAATTATAGGCTCACCTCTCACAGTTAGCTCAAATTTTCTATTTTTAATCTTTTACAGGTTAGATCCCACAGTATTTAAAGCTGCAGACACTTCCCTTTTGCCTGTGTGGCATGACTGTGGAAGGAGAGAATAACTAATACTAACCCATTATTTACTGTATTGGACCATGTTCCAGAAAATGATATTAAGAAATTCAGAGGGTTTGCACACTTGTAGGTTGGAATAGGGATGCAACTCCAATGAAAGGCAAAATTCAGGGAAGAGTAAGATAAATTTTTCATTGCTTTTACCTGAAGTAAGAGCCTATTAAGCAAAATTACCTGTAATCAGTATCCACCTAAATACTGATTTTGGCCTCAGCCGCAAAGCAAACTAAATGTGGTCATGGTTTTATCTTATACATATATGGCAACATATGTGCAATATGGAAATGTGCCAATCTTATGGAACATTATATGTTCCAAACAAAACAAGATCTGATATTTCAAAAAGGTAGTGAGGCTTAGTCTCAAATTCTGACCCTTATAAGGTGACTACAGTTGGCCTTCAGTTGAAGGGGCCCAAAGCTATCAATTATGTATGAAAATATAAATCATTCTTATATCTGATTTAAGTAAATACCTACTTGTAACTCATTCTGTATTCATATATATTAATGTATAATATATAAAATAGTCTCATATTTAAATGTAGAATTAAATAGGTGTATATTTATAAACTTTTTAAGTCCACAGGGAACAGAACAGATGTCACACTGCTAAGCAGTCACTCACACTTGCCTGTGGTTAGTTAGGTGTTTCAGCAAAGAAAAAAAGCATAAAAGCTCATTGTGATTTCTACAAAGGAAAACAAAAGACTCTTTGTGCCCAAATGGATATCTCATTATTTCCCTTCAAACCTGTCCTACCCATCTGTTCATAATACACACTTTGGTTATATGATTCTGCTTTTATGTGTGTAGTAGAAAAATCTGATCCGAGATCTTTGTTTTTCTCCTGTGTTACCTCTCTGAGCTCAGGATGCATTTGTGATCTCTTAAAAATAGGGTTTAAATTCTGTTTGTTTATTCATTCTGTTTAAAAGTATTTGAAATACTTTTGATAGTATTTAAAAAAGAAAAATGCTGTCTCAGTTAATAAATTTCTCTCAGTAAGTTCCACAAGTATTAGAAAGATGCTTCCTCCCCAGTTTTTGTATCCATCTTAATATTGGTAAGATCATGGCTGGTTATTTTTTTGCAGATATAAGCACATTACAGAATTGTTTTCATTATCTTTTAAAGTTTGGCATACTTGAACTTTATGGCAGAACTTAGCAAGTATATATACATATTTACATGCTAGAACAACAAAGAAATAGTAGTAGGTTTACTGATAGAAAAAAAAAAATAGTGCTTCAGTGCAGATGCTCAACCAAGTGTATTCTTCATGATCCTTAATGTATTGAAGTGATTTCTGTGATTCATGCTGTCATAGTTAAACAATACTATCAGTAATGGGCTTCTTGATCCAGGAGGTTGGCTTTCTCTGTGGTTCCAGAGAAGATTTTTTGAAGTGATGGAGTTGAACATTTCAGCTGAATAAAAGTTTTGTATTGAACTTTGCTCCTTTAGTCTTAAGAACAGTCTGAAGGTAATGAGTTATTCCATCCTCTCTGAAGAATCTGTAGGAAAGGTGCTAGCAGTCAAATCTGTGATTTCTCTAAAAGGGGAAATAAAGGTCTGTGTGTTGTTGCAGGGCTGCCGTCTCCCTGGTATGAGGGAGTTGAGGTGGGAGGGCTCAGATGACTGAAGTGCTGTGCTGATGGATCCAGGCTCTTTAAAAGGGCCGGGTGGGAAGAGCAGGACTGCAAAGCAGGGGCTTTGGGATGGGAGATGGCACAGAGCAGTGTGAGTGCTGAGGTGGTGACTGTCTGCCACAAGGTCTTGATCGGAAGATGAAGCTTTCTTCAGACAACTGGAACAAGCCTCATGTTCCCAGGCCCACATCCTCATGAGGAATCTTAACATCCTGGGTATCTGCCAGAAGGGCATCACAACAGGGCACGTGAGAAGCATTTGGAGTTCAAAAGTGACAGTGGGCAATCTAGAGCGGGTTACTGAGCAGCTGGCAAAGGGAGACACTTTGCAGAGCCTCAGTTGCCAAGAAGAATTTGTTGGGGATATGAATGTTGGGAACAGACTTCAGGAGTCTCAATCCTTAGAGATACTCAGAACCCATTTGGATATGCCTGTGAGCAACCTGCTGCAGCTAACACTATTTTATGTTGAGAGTATTGTCTCCTCATCATCTTGTGAAATGTTCTTTTGACAGTTTGGAATAGAATTGGATCTGTAACAAAAGGGAAGTGATTAAAAAGGACAGACAGTATAAAATAGTCTTGATTGCTTTGCATAGAGTTGTATCAAAGTGCTGATGTTGGGGCTTCTGCCTCTGTGTTCAGTCTGTATGAATGTTTCTTGCATGTCAGTGTATGAAGGAGCCTGCACAAGGGCTTTCAGTTGCCTCCTGAAGCTGTGCTGATTATTTTCCTGTTGTCATGCCAGAAGGGAGAGTAGAACCTAGCTCACAATGCTCCAATTAGCATGATCAAAATATGTGCATGGCAGACCAAGTACAAAATGCTTTCCTTCATTTTAACAAAGTGCTCATTCTAAGGACATTTAATTATTGTTTGGCCTTTCCGTGAACTCATATTTGAAGGTGATCTGATTTATAACTAATTTCCCTTAGGAACAGATCTAGCACCTCGGATACAATTTAAGACTTGTCTGTCTACTAATTTGGTCATTTTACCACTGTGCTTATATTTTAAATCATTTGTCTTTGTTATTTGACTAATTAATGCAAGCTTTTAAATTTGCTAGGTACAAGTAAATATCTTTTACAGTTTCTATTGTGATTTTCAGTTATTTATTTTTAGTTTATTTATTGAGGACACAGAAATACACGGCATAGCAAAGCAAAGAGAAACGAAAAGAAATTTTGTCAGAATTCAGCTCTGGTTTGATAGCAAAATAAAGTTTGTAACTTTCCTGTTCCATTTTGGTTGTTGTTTCTTTAGTATGTGGTTGGGATTTTTAAAATATTTTTTTCCTCTTTCACTTTAGATTGTCTTGCAAGGGCATGGAACAAGAGTGACTGCAAAATCTCAACAGACTGGAGAGAAAGCCTTTCGCTGTGATTATGATGGCTGTGGAAAACTGTACACAACAGCTCACCATCTTAAGGTGATGAGACGTAAAATGTGCATTGCTATTTTGTAGATATGATTTTTTTTTGAAAGATTATGTGGTTAAAAGTAATGAAAGTTGAGAGAGAGTCAATTGTAAGGGGCTGTTTTGTCAAATGTTTGGATTGATTGGATTGATTTTACAGTAGTTGGCTGGTGCTCAGCTGAGTTTACTTAGTGTTCTGGGATCGTGTTCTGCTGCTATATTGCCAGCATGTTGAGGTTGTTTCCACCAGCAGTGTCACAGAAATCCTGGAATCCAGCATTCACTTTATCAACTTTACATGTGTGCATGATCGTGCAAAAATTCCAGGTTTTGAAATATTTCACCATCATAATACAAAGTGAGACTCTTCAAAGCTAATATTCAAAGTGAAAAGCTGGAACATCTTTTCTTCACAGATGGCAACTTCTTACTTCTCTTCCTTTTTTTTTTTAATGAAGTAAAGGAATGACTGAAATGGTAAATGGTATAGGGCTCACATTCCAGCTGAGGCTGGCACAATCCCTTGCTGATGAGGTAACCTCCTCACAGTGCTGCTTTGTCTCTGACTACAGGAGTCAGTGAGTGGTTGGCTTTATCCTTGCTGTAGATGTTTCATGCAGTATAAGAGCTTCATTGGAAGCATTCAGTGGAGTCAAAAGTCATATAGAGAGTAGGCTCTGAGGCATATTTACTTCCTGTCTTTAATGTAGTGCACGATGGCAACTCTTCATGTATTTACAGGAGTGCTTTGTGCCAAACTGACTGGCAGGATCAGGTTAGACCTTGGAAAGAGACACCTTTAGTTTTAGGGAAAACTTTGTTACCATATTTCATTATTTTTTGATCACTGATATAAACAGACACTTCAATGTGAATGTTAGTAAAATAAATAAAATATGTTGGCTTTGAGAATGAACTGTTTCTGTGCTGAAGTAACCAGGTACAACATTTCATTAAGTCGCTGTATTGGATGTCAACAGGTGCATGAAAGGTCTCACACAGGAGACAGACCATACCAGTGTGAACATCCTGGATGTGGCAAAGCCTTTGCAACAGGTAATCTTTTTCGGACTAGCTCCTCCTGCTTGTTAGTGTTTGTCTGTGAATAAAGCAAGTTTTTAATATTGCCTTTTTTACTGCTAAGTTGGTTGGGACAACTGCAGAGAAAAAGTCATCTTTTTAGCTAGCAATAGAAAGGACACAGGATTTAACTCTTATTGAAGGGGGAAAGCACTCAACACTTCCGTCACTCTTCACCTGTCATCTGCAGTCAACCAAAATGTTAAAAATTAGGCCTTTCTTACCATTAAATTAATAGCAATAGTTAAATGAGGTGATAATAGAAAGCTGCATCGGTAGGTATGGGGCAGATTCCTGATTCTTGTCTAAACTTGAAAGGAACTTTGATAGAAGATGCCGGTTTAAGTGTTCTTTATTGAATTTATATCAGAGTGATATCTGTCATGAAGTGAACTCTCCATTTGTACAGATTACTCTGCTCATAAATGATGCTCTCTCTGAGATGGAATTTGATTGTGCGAAATGCAATTATCAGGAATGAAACATGGAGGAAAGTGGAAGAGCAAAATTTGTTTCAAATTTTATTCTCTTACTTGGAATGTAAATTAGTATCATGCTTAGAAAAGATGGGCTCTGTTTTTTAAAATAAGATATTTTTAAAATAACTTCATCTGATCTAACACATTTGCTACAATTGCTTTGAATAGAAATGAGGCAAATAAATACTGATGCAAAAAGTCAAAAGGGAAACCAACCACACTTCTAAAGGGCTGCACCTAAGTTTAATTGCATAGGGTTTGTAAAGCGGTTTCAGAACTATGTAATGAAATATTCTCTTCCTTTGCAACAAACTGATGTATGGCTATAAACAGCTGTTTGTTTATAAATACTGTATTTATGATCAGAGCCATTGTACTATTGTAGTTCAACAATCTTTGCCTTGGACAAAGCTCACTTTAAGTACTCTTTGGTTTAAATGCTAAGAACTCTCCTGGTGTGGGTCACGACATTGAGTTTATTTTAGCCATACAAAGGGAATTAATGCTCAGCTTGGTTCACATGCTTCATGCTTTTAAAAACATAAAGAATAGGAATTTCAGCTGTTTTAGGGAGAACCCTCTGAAATTAAAGAAGATGCCATTTTCTCACAGATTTTATTCTGTAGAAATGTAAACTTGTGGGTACAAGTGGAATTCAGGTACGTTTTCTAAAATGGCTGTTTCAGGCTTCTTTAGTCATTATCTTTTCAGGAAAGTGCTGAAATGAAAATCTTGGTTAAATGCTTGTTGCAAAATAACTTACAGAGAGCCAAAGTTCACTTCAGACTGGTAGAGTTTTTGATGATGATGAGTTCCTAAAAGTAATCTTAACGAGTATGAGTGTCTATGACTGCTCTTGGTTAGCGACTGTATATGTGATTTTACTGCTGACTTCGTTAGAGGTTATTGCTTTTCCTATGAGCAAATAATTGTCATCTTGATGACAGTTGTGGGAAGAGGTGAAAACTAGATGGAATGCACAGCACATGGCTTCCTCAGAAGGCAGAATAAATATTTGTCCACATTATAATAATTGCACTTTATCCTTCTGAAGGCAAAGAGAAGCATTATGGAAATGTATTTTCTTCAAAAACAAAGAATCAAAGAATTTCCAAACTGTTACCCAGAGCTCTGCTGCTCTGTAAGGTAGAATGAAAAGCTCATGGCAATCAAAGAGTAAATTCTACTCATCAACATTCCTGATTGGAATGGCAAGCACAGCTTTTGCTGGTGCTGGTTTATGAGCATCCTAAGGTTGTGCTCATGCGGTGCTACCATCCTTTCTGACCCCCAGGGTATGGGTTAAAAAGTCACGTGCGGACACACACCGGTGAGAAGCCTTACCGGTGCACAGAGGAGAACTGCACCAAGTCCTTCAAGACTTCCGGAGACCTGCAGAAGCACATTCGGACCCACACAGGTACTGTCAGCACACACTCCTTTTTTGTTAATTCATATAGGTGGGGTTTTAGTTTTTTCTCTTTCCTCATTCTCTGATTTCATACTGACAAAATCAGCCTGTGTATATTCTCTTTCTGAAGCCCAGTGAGCTCAGCAGCATTTCAGTATGATAAGCATTTACTGCAAATCCAGCATGCTCCTCTTGGAAAAAGTGCTAAAGCATTCACACTGCTATTGCAAATGCACTGACTTTTAGCAGTGCCTCACTTATATTGTCACTGAGTCACTCGTTGCCTTTACAGTTTCATCTGGAGCTGTAACAGAACAAGGAACTTTTCCTCAGTAATCAGTCTTGCCTTTTAGAAATGGCTTCAGTGTTCCTTAGTTTTGGTGCTTTAATATAACTCGCGTGCCAGCTTCGTGAAGGTTGATATTCTCAGCTTGTTATCCTAATTTCCTGTCTCTTCTTCCAGCAGAAAAAAAAATATTATAGAAAACCAACTATTACTAAAACTTGCAAAGGCCCAAAAAATAAAATCTTACATTTTGTCTAAAAATATTAAATTGAAAGCCAAACCACAAATTCTAGACAGCACACACTACACTCTGCAAAACTCTGTGGATGCACACAGACGTAAACAAGTTTGCACAATGTCTTCTTTGTGGCTGTGATTTTTCAAAAAGAAAAAAAAAGAAAAAAAGAAAAACAACCCTTAAATGTAGAAAAAACAATCACTTGCTAACTTATTCCATTAAATATATTTATGTCTCCGCTAGAACACTGACAAGCTTTTCCACTGAACTTCTGAATCTTAGTGAGTCAACAAGAAAAAAACCAAAATAAATAGGGGTTTGGATTTTTTTCAAATTAAAAATTGCAATATGGGGGGCTGGGATATAAATACAGGCAATAAAAATTGTAATACCTCAGGATTACATTAAGAGATTTCTCATTTTTTTACTTCTGTACACAAAGAGAATCTGGTGGGATTAGTGCTGTCTTGATTTTTAAACATCAGGATGAACACATATCATCTCAGCTCTAGAAGAGGACTGTGTTGATACTGCACTGCATCAAGTACAGACTGTGAACTGAAGGGTTTCTGTAGTGTAGGACAATTTCATTAGCTGTGGACTGTTTTCTTTACTTCTTTATGGCCACAGAAGGTGTGTGGTAATTTAATCTCTATTTAGCAGTTGAAACAAAAGACTTGAGCCAGCCCTATGTAGTAACCTACCCACCTGAACAATGTTAGTAATAGAATCATAATCTCCCAGCAGCCCAGGGGCCAGAGGTTTCTTATTTGAGATTTATGACTGTTTTCAGGAAGCTAAGAATGAGGGGAAAAAAATGCAGCAACTGCTTTGTGCAGGTGGATGGGGCAGTGTGCCTTCATACCTTGTGCAAGCTGCAGCAGGGCACCCAGAGGAGGCAGGTCTGGGCTCTCCCATGGCTCAGAAACCTTTCCCTTCCTTTGGCAGGTACATCAGGATCAGTGCTTTCTTCATTTTCTGCCCGTTTTAACCAGAAGTGACTTTTCTCCTCTTTGAGTAAAGTCTCATTTTCAGTGCCATCAAATGCTTGTCTCGCCTTTCTCCATGATTTCCCCAGACACAACTTTGGGATCAGAAAAGCTGCTGTGGATGGAACCTCGTGCTGCAGTGGGGTAGAGCTTCAAGGCTTTGTATTTCTAGAGTTGGAATTCTCTGTCACCTGGAAACTGGTCGCTTTGCTAGGAAGTACATTAGAATTTGAAAATGCCCCTTCAAGGACCTGTCTGGCGACATTCCTGCGGGCATTGTTTAAGAGCGATCTGTTGTGGTTTCTAGTGCAGGGTCTGTTGCTGGGTGGGGTTGGCTCTGCAACCCTGCTGCTTTCAGACGTGTTTGGGGTCCTGGCTGAAGCAAGGATTAGGGGAGCCATGGTAACACAACACTGAGGCTTGTATGGGGAATACTCACTGCCTTGGCAAGAAGCTGGAAAACCTTCCAAAAACAGCTGCCCAAAGGAGTGAATAGTAGTTTCCTCTGCCAAGGAGCGAACTCCTTTGGAGTTTCACGGTATTACTGTCTATCAGGACTTGTTGTTTATTTTTAAGTACCTATTGTTGTATCTGTAGTGGTGTTCTCCTCTCTCTTGCTCTCAGATTCTGCTCTTTAGTAAGCAGCAGAGTGCATGGAATGTACTTGATTCTAGAAGTGGGAAATTACAAGGCAGCCTGTCAGTGGCTCCATCGTCTCCAAATTTGCTCTCCTCTGTGTGCTTTGATGGATCTGAAAGGTCATGGTTATTGGGGTATTATTGGTTGGCCTTGTCTGCTATTCACAGTGAAATGCTTTGGTGCAGGGATGTAAGTTATTGTGCTTAAACTTGTATCACATGAAGATACTTACTCTGAAAGAACCTGTATTTGTGATTTGCTTTGGTCTGGGGGTTTGAAACTTGAGTTTTATGGCTGCATCTCTTTAGATAGTTTGTTCTTTTTTAAGGTTAAGTACTTTCTATAACAAGTTTTACTAATCCATGTTTATCCTGGTTATATGTTCAATCATGAAGGTATTCTTTTCATTTAAAGAATTAACAATTGTCAAATGTCAGTGGTATGATACACTTGGTTTGAGAAATATATGTATGAACTGGGGAGGTTCTTAAATAACTCTTAGATTATGGACAGTGTGGAAGCTAATCTAAGCAACTGAGTCTGTTCTATACATGTTAAAGTATTAATCTAAATGTTTCATAATTTAGCTTACAGACTGTATGAGTTTCCTGAATTTTGTTAGTTTGGGCTAAACTAGAACACTCCACAGTGACATGTTCATGGTATTTCTGAGTGAGGTTCTCGAAGATAAAATTAGGTAGCTTTAGGTTCCTACATTCAAGTCTAAGTGTAATTTAGGATTTTCATTCTTTGGTGTACCTTTTCTTGTCTTCTTTTTCAGGTGAAAGGCCTTTTAAGTGTCCCTTTGAAGGATGTGGCAGGTCATTCACAACATCTAATATTAGAAAGGTTCATATCAGGACACACACGGGCGAAAGGCCATATTACTGTACAGAGCCAGGATGTGGGAGAGCTTTTGCCAGTGCAACTAATTATAAGAATCATGTGAGAATACACACAGGTATATGAGCAATTTATTGTATTTTGAAGTGGAATCTGCTTGGCAGAGGCTGTGTCATTCTCCTTGTGAACAATGTTTTGGTGTGTTGTAATTGGGTATAGTCATGTTTATATGACTTGGCTTGGTAATTCTGGTTGGGCCTCCTCTCCCCTCAGCTGAGGATATTTAAGCAGTTAGATTTCCCACCTTGCTGTCAAGGCAGAATAATTTTGGTTTGGATACAAATTTTTTTAAACTGGACATTGGGCTGAATCCTTAATATGATTCTGAGGTTTGCCTCCCTTGTGAGCTGTTTCTTAAATAAGTAAAGGACAAGTCTGAGCTTAACTTTGGCTCACTGTTATGAGTCACCCTTTCATCCCAGCTGTGTTTTCCTTGCTGCTGGAACTGTGGTCAAAACTTCCTTTTTTATAGACTGAATGTGAAAATACTTATTTTATCTAACTTGATTTTCAGAGTTAGTGAACAGAAATAATAAGCACAAATGTGTAGATTCTAAAACGTAAAATCCAGTGATAGAGCCATATCAGCTTGGTAGCATTATATGTTTTATAAAAACACAGGCAAGCTTCATAGAGGCATGTTTTGTATCTCAGTCTATATTTTTAGTTTACAATGTAATTTGGACACTAGTTTCATTGATTTTTAAATGGAAGGTGTTTCTATATGAAACCATAATTGTTTCCTATGGATTTCCTCAGAGTTTTCAATACTCAAAGGTGATACTAGTCAATCAATATATCTCATCATCAAGGAAAACTATGGGGCTTCCAGTAACAAAAGAACAAAATTCTCAGTACAATGACATAGTAAAATTGCAGTTTTCAGCCTGCATCATTCTGCCTTCATCAGAAGGATATTTTAGATGGAATGATAGGGAGAAAAACGGGCCCAACGTGTACTGGCAGTAATTCTTAAAAAAAGACAGGGTTGAGCTTCTCTGTTGTCTTTGAAATTAAAGTATGCTTGGAAATGAATATCATTTGCTGGCAATTTTTCTTGTGCATCCTGAATAAAGTTCTCTTTATACCTTTTGTTTTCCCGTGCAGGAGAAAAACCCTATGTCTGTACAGTTCCTGGCTGTGACAAACGTTTCACAGAGTATTCCAGTTTATACAAACATCATGTTGTACATACTCATTCCAAACCATACAACTGCAATCACTGCGGGAAGACCTACAAGCAGATCTCTACCCTTGCTATGCACAAACGGACAGCGCACAACGACACAGAGCCCATTGAGGAAGAACAAGAGGCTTTCTTTGAGCCACCTCCAGGTTAGGATTGCAGCCTTTGAATCTCTAGTTGTGGAAAAAAAAAAAAAAAAAGAGGCTGGATGGTATTTTGCTGGGGGATTTTGATAGCCAAGGAAATTAAAACATAGATAAAAAGTTAAAGTACTTAATAAAGATACCTTTATTTTTCTCTTAAGACTTTTTAGGGTGGCAGGCAACTTGTAAACAAAAATTGGCATGGCAATTGGCCAGATAATAACATCATTTATTGCAGTCTCGGGGTTAAGAGAGAAATCTGAGTCGCAGTCTCAGCAAACCTGCTGAAAACGTGAATGTGGGGAAGGGACCAGAGAGACTGTAACCTGATTACAACTTACTGGACTTTTGTTAGGGATTTTTCAAAGATATATATACATATAACACCATGGCTGGTGACAATCTTCTGTGTGGGAGTAAAGGCTCGGCCTTGAGGAAAAAAAAATTGGTTTTGCTGCACAGTGATATGGACTGTGGTTTAGAGCAGTTTCTGTAAACTGTCCTAGAGGCAGAGATGAAAAGGAGCTGCTGTGCTGCAGTACTCCTCAGAATATGCTGTTCATGGAATCATGACTATTGAATCCTATGACTATAAAGGATCAGACTGAAGGAAGTAATGTGATAGGACAAACACCACTTGTCAAATTGTGATTTTTAGAGGTACCTGAAGATTGGAAGTATCTACACAAACTGCTTTCATTAGAAAAGCTGTTTTGCTACATGTTTGTGGGAAATTGCACTGAATGCCTCAAGCAGACTTGCTATAACCTAATTCCTTCTTTTAAAGGGATGATAACATTCATTTGATGAGGTTAAACATTTATCAAGATAATGAACTTACTTAAATCTTCAGACAAAGGCATCACTATGTTCTTCTGTATGTTTGTTAATTAATAACCTTTAAAAAAAGAATTCCAGTTGTGTTTGCATGGAGTCCCTTGCATGGAGAGGTTAACTTTTAATTAACAAATTAGAAATGTTTATCACATTTAATATTTGCTTACAAACTAAATGTATATGTAGTATTTATGTGTCTTTAAACTCATTGCTAGAAGATTATACCCCATGTTCCCAAAATAAGACTTTCTGACTTGCTTCTGGTATCTTTCCTTATTTTTCTCATCCTTCCACTAAATTTTTCTGTTGGAGTGTTTAAAACCTTCAGACAAGACTGGGACTTAATCCTGGTCATTTGCTCTCCTGGGAGCATTTAGAGTATGTAAAGTATCCTCATGCCTTCTTTGTATCCAATAGGTCAAGGTGAAGATGTGCTCAAAGGCTCCCAGATCACCTACGTGACAGGTGTAGAGGGAGAAGATGTCATTTCTGCACAGGTTGCTACAGTTACTCAGTCGGGATTAGGCCAACAAGTAGCACTAATATCCCAGGATGGAACCCAACATGTAAGTAACTGCAGTGTTTCAAGCGCTGACAAAACCATGCTGAGAATTGAAGCACAGTTGGTAGCTTCTTCTTGGGCTCTCTGAAGTCACAGAGGATTCTTGATAAATGTTTGTGGGTTTCTTAAGGGAAGAAGCTTCTTTGGAGCTGTGTCGGGTATGTTTAGGGTTGTGCCTCCTGTGGAATACCTAAGTGAAACCACATATTCTGACATATGAAACTGTATTAATACAAAATTAGGGAATTGGTCTCTCCTTGTTATCTTTCTCACTCTGAAAAGGGCTGTTTTAAAACTGTTATATATACAGCCTGTTTCTGAGATTTCTCACAATTCCAGATTATGCTGTTAATATCTGATGGGCATCTTCACTGTCTTGTCTGCACACCCTTTGGGGGGGTTGAGGGGTGGGAAGTCTTTTCAGTCCAGGTGCTTCCTTTACAAGCAGTTTGGTTGGTAGTGTGCAGTTTCTAACATAAACTAAAGAATAAGGAATCCTTTGATACTATTTCTCACTTGAACATTCCTATGGCTGTCTCTTTTTTATGTTTTCCTTGGATATGTATTTTTAAGGATTTCGGAAGGGGATTTCAGCACAACTCTCTTGATTCACTGTGGCAGTATATGGAAGGCTTTTGAGAAAAAGTTTCTGTATCAGCTGGCAGGGCAGCTGTCATAGCAGTAACATATGAAAGATAAATTCCGAATTCAGACTGAGATAAAATATCCAAGGGGCCTAGTATATTGCAGCTCTGTACATTGCAGCAATACTAAGTAACTGGCATTTCTACCCTCTAAAATGAAGCCCTGCGGAAGTCTTGACATAGAATTCTTACATTTAAGTTATCTTCCAACCTGCCTTCAGTTCTGGGATTTATTACCTTGTAAATCAGATATCAGATTATATATCTGATGCCCTAATGCATTTATACTGGGGACATCAGTAATTTATATAATTACTTTGTTATGGATTGCTTATTTGTGGTTTAAATTCTAAGCCCTCGTAGGCCTCTTCAGTATTTCCATCAAGATCAAAGTATGTCAGGTGGTACAACCTTCAATCCCATTGACCTCTGTGTAAGACACATGCATAGATAATCTATGATGCTGTTATTTGGGATACACTGATTAACATGAAGTTGTAGGCTCTGGGATTAAGTATGCAGCCCCTTTCTACTACTGAGAGCCATATTCTTTTCTGTAACAGGTAAGTGTATCGGAAAGGTCATGAACTGTTAGGTCCCAGCCACAGGCAGATGGAATGAGGGCTCTGCCTGGAGCAGCACTGAAACCCTTCCTTGCCTCAGGAGTTGCTGTGTGTTGCAGGTGAACATATCCCAGGCAGACATGCAGGCCATCGGCAATACCATCACCATGGTGACACAAGATGGCACCACCATCACAGTCCCTGCCCACGACGCCGTCATCTCCTCCGCCGGAACGCATTCGGTGGCCATGGTCACTGCCGAGGGCACCGAGGGACAGCAGGTGAGACACTGTCCTGCACGCCTGGGTCCTGTCCCTTCAGGAGCCGCTATCAGATGGGCCCCTGAGCCACCACACTTCTGTCATTGATGTAGGCTTATCTCAGCAAAGCAGTTTCCAGCACCTGGCCCACACATGCCCTCATAAGTGCCTGATGTGTTCGACTCTAGTGCTGTACATCAGCAGATGGTGGAATGCTTTAAAAACAAGTGGGCACCGAGAAAAAAATCTGAGGTACCGGTCCGATGATTCATTTAGGTGTCTGTAAAATAAGACCTTGAAATGCCAAGCATTTTCCCCAAAGTCACACAGTAAATGAGTGGCAAAACTAAGAATAGAATCCATTATGAACTGTGATTTCATTGGTTAATATTATGGATCTGTCATTTATTTGGCAGATAGGAAACATTTGTGTAAATGTATATCCGTGGGTTGGTTTTTAATGTACAGATAAAACAGCTAACTTTTTAGTACAAATATGATGTTAACTTTAAGTTAAAATGCATTCTACTGTTCTAAAATTGCACTACGTGAGAATGAAAATAGTTATTAATCAGAGGTCTGTAGGTGCATTTATTGAGCTGCTGCAGTCCTGAGGATATTTGTATTTTAATAGCCAGTAGATAATTTGGAGAACACAATTGTGACAACTTTTCTTTTGCACAATACAATTATGCCCATGAGTGATCCCAGGTTTGAATGTAACTGTGGAGGCAGT
Source organism: Phylloscopus collybita (assembly GCA_027886175.1). Classification (NCBI taxonomy): domain Eukaryota; kingdom Metazoa; phylum Chordata; class Aves; order Passeriformes; family Phylloscopidae; genus Phylloscopus; species Phylloscopus collybita. Next base: position 52,625,184 of record JAJNNQ010000018.1, on the reverse strand, counting down.
GGTGGTACGAGCTGAGGAGCAGGAACAGATCTGCCAGGCAGGTGATTCTGTCCCTTTGTCTTGAAGGTTGCAATTGTGGCCCAAGACTTAGCAGCATTTCACAGTGCCTCGTCAGAAATGGGACACCAGCAGCACGGACACCATCTAGTGACTACAGAAACTAGACCTGTTACATTGTTGGCTACATCCAATGGGACACAAATTGCAGTACAGGTAAGATGGGGATAAACAGGTTTTTTGAGCGTTTCTTACTTCTAGAGCTAGAAGCTACCTAGTCAGGTTACAAAATGATTTGAATAAGCTTGGTTTCCCTGAAAAAAAAAATAACCTACAACCATATGATCTCACATTTAAAATAATTTATAGGGTTAGGAAGAGAAATAAACAGCATCTGATTTTCCAAATCTACTTGTGGAACTCCAAAAAAAGGGGAAGGCTGGGGGAGGGCCAAACTCCCCCAGTTTATGGACTCACAGGTTTTCAGTGAAAAAGTGTTTTTGTTTATCCTTCAGCTTTACATATAGGCTTGACTCATTTAAGTCAAACTCTCAAAGATAAATTGCTATGAACTTAAAAAATTAGCAAATTTGTTATTTGAACCTTGAAATGCTAATAGCAAAATAGTGCAAACAGTTATATAGAAAGATTAATAATCAGAGATCTCTGGAAATAGTGACCTTCTGTTATGTGCCAAACCAGCATAGTACAAGCAGTCTCTGTAAATAGTTTCTCACATTGTTCAAACACTGTCAGGAAAAGGTAATTTCTAGGTATGAAAGAGCTCTTAAGAGCTCAGATTGAAAGGAATAGTATTAATATCCTCAAGCAGAAACAAGAGATTGTTATTTTACCCTTTGTTAAATGGAAAGAAGCAAGTCAGATGCTGTTGAAAGTTGAGAAGCTCTGAATTCTGAACTCCTCTCTTTTGAGCTAAGCTGGCAGTAATCAAAACTGCCTGTAAGAGAAACCATGTCAAAAGGCAATTGTTTGCATGAGAGCAAGAAAAAAGTAACTTGCACCTTCAGCAGTGGGTCCCTTGAATGACAGGAACACAGGCACTCTGCACAAGCCCCTCTTCTGTTACCAGCAATGGAGCATTAACTTAAGTCTCTTTACATTAATTAAGCTTAAAATACACAAATAGAAGAGAGAGAACTCAAAATTAAAATACTGATAATTAAAAACTAATATTGATTATTCCTGAGGGTTTGATTGGCTTTTCTTTTGTACTTTGATACAAATAAATTAATCCATTTGGTTTCTAAGTACTGGTAAAGCCATTAGCCTGATAGTCCTATTGAAGCCCTAACGAGGTGAAAACAGAGGTCTTGATTTGAGTGGATCCAGAATGTGATATGCAGTGACTGTAAAAATAACAAGTGATACTTAGAATTGTCCCATTAGGTCAAGCAATTTGGTTTTACGTTTCACACTCTCACATGTGTTTCTCCTGAGCCAATAGGTGATGGCCAGCTTTAGTTTTTTGTGAGGTTGAGGTTGTGTTCGGTGTTCCTATGGACATACTATAAAACTCCATGGATTCCTTCCCAAAATTGTGACAAGTTGTCTTTATTCAGGGTTGGTTATCTTGCTTCTGGCAGTACCAGATAATTTCCTCTCTAATCAGTGTCATCACAACAACTTTTTAATGCAGTTGGGATTCTGCAATAAATGTACTTTTTTTCTGTAAATTAATGTCATGTGGTGTTCCAAAGGGCTGACTTTCTGTTAGCAAGCTAAGAAAAATTTTAGAAGTTTGTTTGCTTTATCAGTGATAAAATGTAATGCAACAGCCACTGTGACTTCTGCAAGGCCTGTCTGAGCTTTGCAATATCTGCCAAGTAAAATATCACCTACTTTGTGGGTCATGAAGTGTGTTTATCATGCAGCAGTTCTTTGAAGCACATTTATTTAGTAGTTACATAGAAACTCGGTGTAATCTCTTATCAGCAGCTATCATAATTGTCATGCTGATTAGATAGCTGCTGGTATATATTACCCAGGAGAGGTGTGACAATACTGATCACACTTATTTGGGCTGAAGTATTGTTTGGTATCTAGATTTTTGTTTTCAGAACTTTTTTGATGCATTTGTTAACCAAGTGTAACATTTTCGATTTCTTTCTATTTAAATGGTTTGTTTTAGCTTGGAGAACAACAGTCTCTGGAAGAAGCCATTAGAATAGCCTCCAGAATACAACAGGGGGAAACACCAGGGATTGATGATTAACTTCCAAAACTGCTACCAGAACAATAGAGTGAAAGGTATTTTATTTTCAACCAACAAAGGTCCATGCCAGCAACAGCCCATAAAAACTTTGAAGTCCCCCACTCACTGATACTGTGTACACATTTTATGCAAGAGTGAAGAACATTTTCTAAGTTTTGTGTACATAACCCTTGGAATGGACTGACATCATCTACTTCCAACCGTTGCATTCAGGAATATGAAATTAGGATTATATAGTAAACTTCCTTGTTATCCTTTCGTCAGATTTCAGACTGGTCTACAAGCAAGTAAAAAATAGAACTATTGGAATTAATTTTTAATGTCATGTACAAATAATGAAGGCATTACTGAAGATTTCAGCTGTTTAAATAAGCATTTCAGGAACCCTTACAAGTAATAAAGGCAACAAAGCCTTTTTAAATTGCATTCCATTAATGGAAAAGTCTTGGATTTTGAGCCTACTACTGTAAATCTTCGTATTTTGATTTGTTTCATACAGATTTGAATACTCTTTAGATTACCTACCCCATCTCATTCACTGTAAATACAGACTGTTAATGCTGGAAGTGCTAATTATATTATCTTTAAATTGGATTATGTACAAAGAACTGGTTGTTCAATATTAAAGAAAGTAAATCTAATGATTTTGTTTCTTTACATATTTTACTTAAGATGTTACTCTCAAATTATTATGCAATAAAATATAGCAAGATTGTATTGTTTAGATAGGATGATATTGTTGTGTGACGTATTGTTTTACTTCTTACTGAGACTGAAGTTCAAATTATTTATTTACGGCCTTGTATAAATTTTTCCAAAGTTTATTTATCATAAACTTAATTTTTTGACATTAATTTTGATCGTAATCCATTACAGTGTATTAAGCAAATACTGGTGATAGTTATTTCATACATTCTAAAACACTACAAGAATGATTTTCTCTAAAAGGTGAAGTTATGCGTTTTCAAGAGAACTATTTTCAAATGGTGCATTTGCAGTAAAAGTACAAGTACTAATAGTCTATTTTCAACAGTTCTGAGTGCCTGCTGCTACCATTCAGTACCTAGGATGTGCTGATAATCAGTGCTTTTGAAAATCAGGACACAAGTTACTAGAAAAAAGGGATTAATGATGATGTAAGTACGATGTTCCTCTCCAACATTTCCTTTATCATTCTGTAAAGGAAAAAAATCCATTGTAGATATGTCTAACACATACAGCAAAATGTAACTTCCAATTTTTTTATATGAAGAAGTTTTTACTCCTATCTTGTTAGCAAGCTGGTTAAGCAAGTTAAAAATTTTTGGCTTCCTGTAAGATTCAGTGCTTATTTTAGATTAGTGTCGAGCACTTCTGAACTGAAGCCTCACCTTTTGCCTTCTCAAGGGAAGGACTGAACATCCTCTGGACAAAATCTTTATTACGGAATCACAAGTATTGTGAGGTGCACATCCTACATGAAAAAATGAAGTCCACAACTAAGTACCTTGAGGTATTTGACCTCAGAAAGGCCAAGTTTGAATAGAATGAGCCGATTTATTGTGAATTACTGTATCAGTGTGGGTTGCAGCCTTCTATGTTTTCTACACAGAAGCCAGCTGTAAAGTGCAGTGAGAGAATACAATACTGTAGGATAGATGGGGACAAAGCAAAGGCTATTCTCTGCATAAATTACAAAGTAAAACTTGGAAACATTTAGGTTGTCTGTAACTTTTGTATAGGATTGAGGTTGCTTGCTCACTTAGGTGCCAGTTTTCCTGAAATGTTGTAAATCTTGATATCCCATGGAGATAAATGTACTATGCAAGGAGGATTAATTGCCTGTCAACTAGATCAGTTTCTTAGTACTTATCACCTTTTAGAAATTAAAGTTGTATCATTTGATGTAAATGTTCAAGGTTTTTTTTTTTCTTAAATTTCATTGCTAATAGTTTCTGGAAAAGGTGCCTGGAACGTGGGCTTTGACTTAGCAAAGAAATAACTTCAGTTCTTTCTTCTTCTCATTTCCCAGGACATTTCCTGACCACTGTACAAATGTGAGTATTCTTTCTCTTTCATACAAGTTGGTTTGCTGCAAGGTGTTCATTCACAACCAGCTCAGTCAGGAAAACTGTAGTCTTTTAAAAATTATTTCTGTGACTGTTACCTTACCAGTTACTCTTGCAAAACTCCCAAGTCAAAGGTGGTGCTTCCATGTTTTGCTAGCTACCTCTACAAAGGAAAACTTACTGAATACATGAGGTAGAGTGACTTAGACTGCTTAGTGTTAAAAGAAAGCTGAGGTGATTACGTGTGCTTTTGCTGCAAGGCTTCTGCCTTCCTAACAGTCTCATCTTCTGCATGGAGAGACCTTGGTGATTTTTCCCTCCTGTTTTCCATTCAGCCAGGAGTGGAAGGAGCTGTTTTGGTAGCTGATGCTGCATGTTGGCATTGGAAGGTCCTGTAGTGGAGTTTAGACAGGACAAGATCGGGTTGGATAGATAGGAAAACTGGCAAAAAGGATTTCAGGAGGAGGAAGAAAAGAGTATGACAGGGCTGGGTGTTTGGCAGTAGAAATCTCTATACCCACAGATTCTACCCCTCTTCTGAAAATTATCTCAAGGGAGATGCTTTGGCACACTAGAAAGAAGTAACTTGTGAAAGATGAACCCTGTAAAGTAAAGCAGCTCAGTATATCACTGACTTTACAGACTGACTCCTGCATTTCCAGAAAAATACGATTTTTCTCCTGTATTTCTATTGCAGGCCTATACCAATTCTCTCCATAAAGGAATAAGCCCAAATTCTTCCCAGACCTCGAAGTCAACTTTTCCCTTTTAAGTATTTCTCGAGTTTCCCCTATGGTGGGCTTTGCTTTACTGTAGTTTAGTGCCTCTTCTGATAGTAAAAGAGGTGATTATTTTCGGTGCTCCAGGCTGATGACCTATCGTGCCAGACACACCCTGCCTAACAACAGGACGGCTTTTACCCTAAAGGGCTAATGGTTTTCATAAGAGTAAACCCTGCTGTAAACAGCCCTCATCCCTGCCGCTGTGATTAAGGCCAGCTCATCTGACCGATAACGCAGATGCCGAGTGTGAGACGGGCACGTGGTGTCTGCTCGGCCTCTCGGAGCTGATCAACAGCGCCTGAGCTGGGAACGCCGATCCTCCCAAACTTTGCTCCAGTGCCCGACCCCCTCACCCCTCCAACACTGCCGGCATTTGCCTCGCTGCCTGCTCTGCTTTCTGCGAGGATTGTGCTGTAGCAGAGAAATCCCTGCGCTGCTGTGCTCTTCCCAGGGCACGCAGGGAGCTTCCCCAGGGGCTGGACGCCATTTAATGGCTGTCTAGCCAAGGAAAGGTGGTGCGGAGTAAGGATCTGGTGGAAAATGGTTCTGAATGTGGCAACTCCAGCTCCACAGCTGTTGAGGTTTGTCAGACTCCAACACCTTAAGCAGACCGAGGTGCCCCATAACAAACCCATTCTGCTCACTCAGAGTTGGTCATTGAATGAAAACCAATTTTCTGTGTAATTTTCAAACAACACAGGTGAGATTTCATTAATATTTGGACGGCATGGAAACGGATTTTTTTAAGCAGTAAGGTTTTGAAAGACTGGAAATGACAGGGAACTTGTGTCGTGTTCAGGTATTAACAGTTGCTTGAAGCTTTAAAAATTTATTTATTCAGCATGTATCATTTTTGTCTTGAAAATATGGGAATTGCCTTGTCTCTGCAGATGCATAAAATCAAACTCCAGCCCCTTGCTTATAACAAGGTACTCCTACCTTTTTCTTTGCGAAGTACATATTTGAACACTATTTTCCCCAAAGTATCCTGTGCTCTATAGAGAAAAACTTTCTAAAGCATAGACACCTATGACAAAAAAAAAAAAAAAATCAAGAGCCATTGTTGTGTGTATTGTATAATGTCCCATCAGTTTGGCATTCCTTTGATTCTGTTTCTCATTCTGCTGGTGAAGTTCACTTGGCCAGAGGGAAATGTAACAATCTCATTAGGCCATCACCATTAGCACTAAGTGGTTGACACCTTACCCTATCAGGGACAAGGTGATACCAGACTTTTTAACTGAGGCTTATAGTCAAAGCAGACTTTAATTATCCCAATAAACATACAACGTATCAATTATCCTAATAAACATAGACGTCTATATCAACAAGTGAATACTTGGTCCTACACAGTCTGTGTATTTATCTCTGCTGGAAATGTGAGCCCCTTAAATACAACCCATCTCAGGTTCTGAAACAGTAAGAGATTTTCTTTGGGTTATTACTGTTCTGTTTAATTATTTGCAGCATTTTGCTCAGAGGAATGACAAACTGTTTACATTTTCAGGGCACAAGTAACTGTGTAAGCAAAAAGTGCGTAATTGTCCAAACCCCCAGTGTTTTACTCTTTCTTTTGTTTAAATCCGTCATCAGCCTTTGGGTTGATTGGCTGCTGCTTTTTACTTATTTTTCAAGAGACTTTTAGAACGATCCATCGTGTTACTGCTTGGTTCTGTAGAATTTCCTGAGAGGTTCCTGAACAGGAGTCTTAGTGAGGCAAGACAAAGGAAAGAGGATGACTTCCCAATATCTGGCAGGTCTGCTGGCGTAAGAGAAACTACCCACATGGATGGAAAAAGCTCCTGGAGATACAACAATGGTCCAAAGCTACATCTCCAGTGGGGTTTTTTCCCTGGTGTAGGGCTAATTCAGATTTGAATGTAGGTTGTAATGACTGAAAAAAACAGAAAGGGCAAGAATAGTTTGTGGGACAGATGGGATTAGCTGCTTTTTTGGTTTTTTAACAGATACACTCAAGACAGAAAGAGATAGATTTTTTGAAAATCTTTTTATCTGCACACCTAAAAATGTTTGCAAAATGTCTTACCTTAAATGATGCACATAAGAGATTATTAAAAGAAGAGTAGCAGATTTGAAAAAAGGCACAAGTACCTCTTTTATGGTTTTGCTTGTTCCCTGAAGGAGAAAAAGGAAACGGGTTAGTGATAGAGGTAAATCAGTAGTGTAGTGATTACTTAGTTTCTCTGCATTAGACATTGCAAGGTTTTTAATTGCTGGTAGAAAATCTTTCTATTTTGATAATTTTAACTTAGCCTCAACAGAGGAATGGGACATTCTAATTGTACCTGTTTCAGTCATGGCAATCATTCTGCCTCTTCCACTTTTTTAGATGTTTTGGAGGAAATTTCTTACCTGAATACAACCTGAATGCAACTTACAGTTGAATACAACTCTCAGGAACAGATTGTTTTGCCATTTTCTTGTTAAGCAGATTTCAAGAGTTAAGAGGCAGACTTACAAGCAAAAAAGGGAGTCACTAAAAACTGTCATGAGTGTGTGCTCTCATAGAGAATTACTGAATTGTATGTGACCGCTTGGCACAACCTGGACGTTTAAAATCTACTTTCTACATTTTAACTTCTGAGTACCTTCAGATCTTCCCTGAAATTCCTAGATTTTTGATCCAGTAGCTGTTCTTTACTTTGTGGAAAGTGTGGTGCTGTCAAATTCCCCTTTCTATTCTCTACCTTGTTCTCTTGCTGTTATTATTTAGAGTTCCTGGGTGAATAAATCCCTGGGAAATGTTCTCTGCCTGCAGACTATAGACTAAAAAGAGAACAAGGACTGGCAACATCAGCTATTGGCGTGTCTTTGCATATACAAAGTCCATTTTTGATGGGAAACTAATTTAACTCTGGACCTTGTAATTGAAAAGAAAGAGGTTGCCAGCTAACAGCAGCTGTTAGCAGCACAACCTCAGATAAAATAATCTTTAAACTGCTCACCTTTAGGCTGTCAGGGGCCCGGACACAACATCTCCCAGTTGGCACACTCCCACTGGGACTTGTTGTCTCTGTATATGCCAAGTCTTGTGTGAACACTGGAATGCCATCGCTGGTGATAAGCACACCGCTCCCTGGCTACCTGCTGAAAACCAAGATAAAAGCTGGGAAAACAGCAAAGATCTCTCTCTGCTCAGTTCTCCACCAACGGCCTTGGCACAGGTGGCTGCAGTGTTTCTGTTTTTCGTAAAAGCAACTTGACCTTCTTCCTCTTCTGCTTTTTCACTCCATTTTCATCTCTCACAATCTGAACTGTCATAAGGTGAATTATGCTGGTTGATGTAGAATGGGTTTCAGTCAGACTTTGGCAGAACTCTTCCAATTTGATGGAAGTGGTTTTGGAGGATTCCAGATGAGCTTGCAAGTGCAGGAATCCTGACAAGATGGCAATGCCACAGTTCTGACAGCCAGACAAATTGGCCATTGTTCTATTTCTTCCCCATTCATCATTATTTGACTTCCCCTGCTGCCCACAAAACTTGGAAACAATGGTTTCCTTGAGCTGGAAAACTCCTAGTTAAAAGCAGCTGTTTGCCTGTGAGTGGGTACTGCTCCAGATAAATATTTCTAGTAGCAAAATCTTCAGTGCACTTTAAAAACAAGTATAAAAAGGGAAAAGAAGCCAGTTTTGCAAATATAGATCCTGAAAACCGTTAAACCACTCAAATCTGTAGGAATATCAGTCAGGCACTGCCTAGACATCCGTTTGTGCTGTTACATCTATTGGAAGAATCAGGGCTCGAGTCTGCAAGATCCGTAGCGGTTCAAAGGTGCAATTTAATCAGCTTCAGAGAATTTGGGATGATTTGGCTCGGAGAGTGTGGCACAATGGAAGCCTGCAGAGCTCCTCCTCGCTCAGCTTCTTCCTCCTGTGGTGATGTCCATTGCTAGTGCTCTCTGGGAGGGAATGGGCTCTGTGGGGCTCTTTAGCCAGGCTGCTCCTAGTGCTCCTCATGCTAATTACAGGTGTCACAGGGGACAGGGGAGCAGAGTTCCACACTCAGTGTGGGCAAAAAGTCATCTCTTCAACACATGGTGTTCATGGTCCTGTCAGACTACAGCAAAAGAACAATGGGTGCAAGTTCAGAGCAGCACGTATGTAGAGCCTGTGAACTCTTACATAGCAGCTGTGCATTTTGTTAGCTACATATTTATTCCGTACTTCCCTTTCTTAATTGCTTTCGTATTGGAAATAAACCTTCTTTTAAAATTATTGTGTTATTGTTGTTTTCTTCTTTCTCTATTCCTTTTTTCCTTTCCTGTCTTCTCTTCAGAAATATTTTCTTCTCTGTACAAACTCTGAATTGTTCCACTTGATTTTGTCCTACTAAACTGTTACAGTGATAAGTAATTCATTGATTCAACTCAATTACAACAGGGCTTCTGAACTTCAGTTTGTCACTTGCTGTCACCAAATACCTGTGTCTGTAGACTCCAGAAAGTGTGAGTTACATTAGGCTGAGTTTGGGAAGGAAACTGCAAGCTTTGACATTACAGGGGGAGGGATTTATTGAAAGCTTACAGTCTCTAAACTTTTTCAAAGAAAAGGAAACTTCATGTATGACTGAAGCAAGCCACAGATAGTGGCTGGGAAGTTTTGAGTCACTTTATAGGAACTGCTTTGTATCTCCCTCTCTGGGCTCTGAATGGAGGAAGAGGTGGTGGAGATTCTATTTTTAAACAGCCTTCTCTTACATCATCTGTTCTAAAACTTGAATGCTTCAGTTAGTACTTGCTATACAGGGCATCTCATTTTAACAAGTGAGTCTTTTTAATGGGATGTTATTGTGGTTCTAAAATATTGCACACCAAGTGCATTTATATTTGGCTTGATGTAGCCCTATCTCTGTCCTATTTTCATAGGTTATGTTGCTGCTTTCAGTTTTCTGAAACCTGTTTTCAGTTTTCTCCAAAATACAAATCTCAGAACTTGTGTTCCTGTGGCTCATCACGGCTTGTCCTAAAACCAGGACGGCTCTCTGCAAAGAATGGGTATTTTCAGACAGAAGAGGTTAAAAAGGGAGGAATTACCAGAAGCGGAATAGGGCACACTGACATCCCTGTGGGTCCGAGGTTCTGCTCTCATAGGAGTGTGTCACGGGCAGCACATGAGGATTTGTCTGCTGGGCAAGGAGGAGGAGCGCTGGGGAGGAAGCCGGAGAGGTCCGAGCATCCCGGCGCGCTGAGGGGAATGAATCCTGGCACTGCCTGCATGTCCGGGGAATGCTCCGTGTGCCCGGAGAGCCTGGGGCAGCAGAGAGGAGCTCCACAGCCATACGCAGCTGGCTTCCTTTGGGCTCTTTGGGGCTGCCGTGGCTGCAAACAACCTCTATTTTTTCATATGCTTTGTTACCCAGGGGGGTGGTTCAGAAGAGAGGGGAAGGTTTGTTTGTTGGGTGTAACCAGACAGAATACGAAGCCAAGAGGCGAAGCGGTGGCACCTGTAGGGAGACAGGTGCTGATAAACAGCACCCGCCCCCCATGGCCTTTGCTGCGCTGGGAGCGAGTCCGTCTGGAGGTGCCGTGCAGGAGCGACGGGCACGGGCTGCGCTGAGCCTGCTGCGCGCCGCTGCCTTTAAACCACGTGCGTCGGGTCATTGGAAATACAGTCATCTCTCTGCTTGCGCTTAAAAAAAGAAAAAGGCCTCTTTAACTGGCGCAGAGGGTGCTGTTATTGTTATTATTTTTATTATATATTAAATAGTGTATTATTATTATTACGGATATTTTTGCGCGCCCAGGTCTAGCAACTCAACGGGAGCATGACCACGTTGCAAGGGAGCGGCAGCCTCGCAAGGCGGCGCGGTGTCCCGGAGCTCCCCGGGCAGCGTCCCCGGAGTTGCCCGGGCCGGGCCGGGCACTGTCCCCGCCGCCGGGGCGCTGTCCCTGCGGCGTTCCCGGCGCTCCCCGGACGCCGTCTCCAGGCGGTTCCCGCAGCCCGGGCGGGGCCGCCCGAGGGCTAAAATGGCGCCGGGCGCGCGCCTCACGGGCGGACACGTCCGCGCGGCCGCCTCGGGGCGGGGCGGGCCCCGCCCTGGCCCCGCCCCCCCGCTCGCGCCAAAGCGGCCCGTGACGCTGCCGGGGGCGGCCCCGCCCCCGCGCGCCGTGTTTTCAAACCCGGTGGGCGGGCGCGATTGGCCGGCGTGCGCGGCACGTGACCAACGGTCGCGGGAAAGCCGCGGAGTCCGAACGGCGCGCGGCGGGTCCGTTCCCGGGCAGCGCGAGCAGAACCGGCGGCGCACGCGGGCGGAGCGCGGGCAGCGCAGCGGGAGCGGCCGGAGCGGCACGGGCGGAGCGGCCGCCATGAGCTTCCTCAGCCTGCAGCGGGCGGCGCCGCCGCGGCGCGTCTCGGCCCGGCGGGCGGCGGCCCCGATCCGGCAGAAGCTGCTGTTCCTGAGCGGCCACAGCGACTGTGAGGAGGAGGAGGAAGAAGAGGAGGAGGAAGGCTGCGGCAACAGCAGCGCCAACAGCACCGGCGAGGACTCGGCGTTCCAGGAGGCGGACTCGCCGCTCTCGGCCGCGCGCACCCCGGCGCGGAGCGACCCGCCCCTGCTGGAGGAGGAGGAGGAGGAGATGGAGCCGGCGGCGGCGCCGCTGCCGGACGAGGGGGACTCGTGGGAGGAGGAGGGCTTCGGCTCCTCGCCGGTCAAGTCGCCCGGAGCCTACTTCCTGCTCGACTCGCCCTCGCCGCTGGCCCCGCACAAGGGCCGGCGCTGCTGCGAGCGCTCCCCGCCGCACCCGGCGGCCGGCGGGTACCGGGGGGCGCGGGGCGAGGAGCCCGGCTCGCCGCTGCCCGACTACCCGGGCACGCCGCCGCACAAGACCCTGCGCAAGCTGCGCCTGTTCGACACGCCGCACACGCCCAAGGTGAGCCCGGGGCGGGGTCGGGCCCGGGCCTGGCCGGTCCGTTATGTAACGGCGGGGCCGCCGCTCGGGACCGCGCCGGGGGCTCCGGCCGGGGCGGGGCGGGGCCGGGGCGGGCGGCGCCGCCTCCCGACGGGACACGGGCACGGGGCAAGCCGCTTACTTATGTATTAGTCGTATGTAAACAAAAAAGTTTTCTGAGTTGGGCGGTGTTTTGTGGAAAGTATATTTGAAAAGTGCGTGCGTAGAGTATTAAAGCTCCTGAAGTGCTTGAGTGTCGAGTGGGCGTTGGTAGGGGTGTAGCCAAAAAGTTAAAGCTCGGCTTGGGGTGTGATCCTGCGTGTCTCTCTATGAGCTGGCACGTCAAGGAGGAATTTCTTCACAGGAAGGGTGATTAGACATCGGAATGGAGTGCCCTGGGAGGTGGTGAGGTCACCGTTCCTGGCGGTGTTTAAGGAAAGACCGGACCTGGCACTCAGTGTGAGACGGCGGTGTTGGGTCATAGTCTGGGCTCGATGATCTCAGAGGCTTCTCCAGCCTGATGGATGCTGTGATCCTGTCGTGTTGAAGTGCTGCCGTCGTGGTGCCGTGTGCCAGCGCTGGTTCAGCGTCTGCACTTCTGCACTCTTGCATCAAACGTGAAAGGCTGTTTGAGCAGTCGGTGCTGTTAAACTGATGGGAGTCCAAAGTTTAGAGGGAGAGATGGGGGAGCTCTTAACTCTGTCAATAACAGACTTTTGGAAGGCATTTCAACTTTTGAACTCGATGCTGTGTAAAATCCTGCATAGTGAATTTAAATCTAGTGATAATTGGCTTCCTTTCTTCATTACTTTTCATATAGCCCTTTAGAAGTAATCCTGGGATAATCCCCGGGGATAATCTCCCAGGGGTCTATAGACTATAGATGGAAAACAACTGACTTAATGTGTGAGGAAGCCATCCTTCTTAATTGGTTTCCTACAGCTTCCACCTCCAGTGAGGTTCCACTGGTAAGAATCAGTGGTACAAGCTTGTAAAAGGTAAAATTGGTGATGATTTTACACCTTGTCAGGAGCAGATGCTTCAGAGATGCAAAAGTTTTGTGGAATGTGATACTAAATACAAGCTCTTAACACAGCAGTTCAGTGGGATTCTTAAATTAGGTGCCCAGATTCTACATAGGTTATCTTTGGAAGAGTCAGTTGGTTCAGGTACCCAGTGGAAGTGCAGAAATGTGTCCTGAGAAGCACAGGTCTTCATCTAGTGCAGATTTGAGGATTGCAGTTGAGATTCCCATGTACTGAACGTTCTCCCCTACAGTGGTTTTGGGCTTTAGTCCTGTCAAGTCTTTATTTTGTTGTTCGGATAAGGTGATGCTCCTGCTTGTGATCCCATCATCGGCATCCTAACCAGGATGAAGGAGACTCAGGTGCAGACTTTTCAGTGTAACTGGGAGAGGTTTCATCATTTGTGCCTGGCAAATTAATACCCAGAAGATCAGTTTTGGTATTTAACTGACAGTGCAGCCATGCTGTCAATTCTTGAACCATTTTTTGTAGACTCAGGAAAGTGCACCAGTGCATCAATATTAAACGTTGCATTTGCCAATTTTTTAAGATTGTCACCTAAATTTGTAGAAGCCAAAGATCATTTCTTGTCTGATCTAGCTTCCACATCACACCTGTGGAAATCATGGTGATACAGTACAGAATTGTCCTCGAGTTTCATCTGTGAACACAGATGAATGGACAGATTAATGGACAAAGATTTGTCCAAGAAATTTAGGTGATGAAATGATTAAACACAGAAAAAGATTACTCTCATCATCATTGTTCCTGTCTTTTAAAAGTAATTTAAATACTCGTTTGCTTGAACTGTTTCTGTGTAGAGTACAAAGCATAATAGTTTCTTAGAAATTTTTTGATAGAAGTGCAGGTATTTAAACAACTGACAATTAATTAGACAATACTGTAATGATGGCTTCAGGCATGACCTGACTGTTTAATGTCTAAGGCAATATCAAGGCTATAAATGTTTTGGGTTTGTTTGTTTTTTTAAATACAGAGTTTGCTTTCTAAAGCGCAAGGTTTAGGCTCCAGCTCAGTCAAACTTCGAGGGGGCTCGCTGTTCATGAATGTTGGGAAGTCGGAGAAGCAAGAAGAAGATTTTAGACAAACACCTCATGTGAACATCAATCCCTTCACTCCCGATTCCATGTTCCTTCACAACTCTGAAGGCAAATGTCGTAGGAGGAAGAGGATACACTGGAATGAGTGGGTGACTTGTAGCTTCTTTTGTTAAGCTTGTATTTAGAACTACTTTTTGCTGCAAAATTTTTCATACAAATTGCTTCTAAGAAAGTACTTTTGCTTGCAGATTGTTAGCAATGTATAATATAGTTCTTAAAGTATGGGCTTCAAGATATCATGAAATAATAATTTAGCAGTAGTTCTTTTGAGTGCTGTACGGAGAGGATAGACTAGACTGTGTCCTGGTCTTTTTCCCCCCATGGAATGGGCCATGCACAGTCTTTTCTTGAGGAGGAAAAATTGCATTAAATACAAGTGTGAAACATGAAGAAAGAAACGCCAAAGATATTAGCATGGCAGTTATGTGCATTTGTGTTTACAGATGTCTAGTGTTCGATTAGTTAACTAAAATTAGACAGAATAGGAGAACTAGATCTCAGAAAAACTCAACAGCTTCTGAGCTTCAGTTTTAAGTTTACTTACATAATGTTATTTCTGGTGTGAATTTCAGCTCTTGTGGAGAGGACATGGAACCAAGTGATGGAGAGCCTGAAGAGGAAACCATGAGGCCTGCTAAGGTACTTAATCTTTAAACCTTGATGCTAATTTTAGCAGGTTGTGTATCTGCAGATGTAAATATTTCCTTGGAAATCTTTGCAGAGGATAACAATAACAGAAAGTAACATGAAGTCACGGTATGCAACCGAATTCCATGAATTGGAGAAGATTGGATCCGGTGAATTTGGCTCCGTGTTTAAGTGTGTGAAGAGGCTGGATGGCTGCATCTATGCAATAAAACGATCCAAGAAACCCTTGGCTGGCTCAGTGGATGAGTGAGTACTTCCTGCTCTTAAAGCTTATAAATCTTCTCTTGGTGTTTCTTCTTCACGTGGTTTTGTGTTGGTGTCTAGAGACAGCATTTAAGAGGGAAGTATAAAACAAACATGAACTAAATGTAAAATAGATGCAATTTCTGAAGTCACTTTATTTTTTTTTCTTCCCCACCCACCCCCCAGGTACTGTGCAGTTCTGGGGAGAAAAGGCTGATTGGCCTCTCTCCTGCCAGACGTTTGTCCCAGTGTTCTGTGTGGAAGCAGATTGTTCTCAAAGTGAGAACAACGCTTCCTTGCAAAGCTGATTCTTTGAGAGATAAGAGGAAGGCACTCTTCCCAACGGAGTCCTCATCCTTGTCAGCTTGAATGGCATGCAGATGAGTTAAGTCAGGTTGGGGGTATTGGCATTTGTGAATGAACCTGTGATTCAGGACTTTTCCTCACACTTCAGTAGTGTGGGGAATAGTTGTTCAAATAGTTCAAATTACAAATATTTGAACACACAAAAGTGTGTTCAAATAGTTATAAAACCCCACAAGTCTGAGTTGCACAAAATTGCATACGAAACTTAAAATTTAGGGAATGTTGAGTTCAGTCAACACTTTTATTTTTTCCCTAAAACTTCAGTCATGCATCTCAAAGTTTGCTATTGCTGCTGATTGACAAGTATGTAATGAAAGTGTGGCTCCCACACCAAATTCTGTTTTTTGGATGTTCCATGTATTACATCTTCTAATATAATGTAAATTATTTTAGCTGTTTGGACTTAAGTACAAATCCCGCCTAGGGTGCCACAGAATTGAATAGGAAGATTTTAATTTGAAATACTTACTGTAATAAGAAATTGTACTAATTTCACCTCACAAGTACTCATGTGTGCTGTTGTTTTTTGTGGCTAACAGGCAGAATGCTTTAAGAGAGGTCTATGCACATGCAGTTCTGGGACAGCATTCTCATGTGGTGAGGTACTACTCTGCATGGGCAGAAGATGATCACATGCTTATACAGAATGAATATTGCAATGGTAAGTAAGGAAGACATACAGATATCTACAGTCTCTTAACACTGGTTAGGAATTGATTACCCTACTCATAGCTCATGCTGTCATTTTCTCAATTGACTGATACTCCTTTCTGGAAAAGGCAAATCAGATGGATGAAGCAAAAACCGTACAAAGTTGCAGACCAAGTCAAGTCATGCATTTTCAAGCATACTGGAAGTACCACGAGGCATTTGTGAGCAGCAGAACTGTTCTTCTGTACAGTAGTACAAGCTGGAACAGAGAAAATTGCTAGAGTTCCCATTAAAAAGAGAGATTGAACCTGGTTTCAGAAGCATTTTGCTATTATTGATGCCCTGACAGAGATTTTAAAGAGAGAGAGAGAGAGAGCCCTTTCCCTTGTGTTGATATCCTTTTAGTTTGTGTGACAAGTATGGGAGAAAAGAATTTTATTATATTTTTATATGGCTAAGAAGAGGATACAGCACTATATTTCACACTTACTGTATATTCCCAGCAAGTTCTCTGTGATACAGTCACTTAATTTTGGGAGCTAGTTGTTACTTTGTCAGCTGTTTGATGTAAAACAATAACTTGGGGTTTTTTTAAATGTTGTTTCAGGTGGCAGTTTAGCAGATGCCATAAGTGAAAATTACAGGAACATGCGTTACTTTTCTGAACCAGAACTGAAGGACCTGCTGCTTCAAGTGGCTCGAGGTTTGAAGTACATTCATTCAATGTCCCTGGTACACATGGATATCAAACCTAGTAAGTTTGTAACTGCTTTACTCGCTATTGACAACTTGCTCAGTTCATTTAATCTACTATAGAAAAATTAACAGTTAGCCACACCTTGCTAACTGTAAATTCTTCCCTGGAGTTGGGAATAGGAGCACAAAGATGTCAGTTATAAAATTGGCCAGCAGACCTAAACTGTTGAGTTTATCTTTGGTCCTTTTTGTGTAATTGATTCTACTTGCATAACACTTGGCTGCCTTCCCAGCAGAGGGGCCACAGCGAGTCAGTTATAGCTTCTCACTCTTTGAACAGGATATATATACAAATAAAACTTCTGCATGGCTAAAGCAAACTAGCGAAACTAGGTCAAATAGAAATTGTACAGAAAGGTTCCTTTTAACAGTTGTGCTCTTTTTCAGGTAACATTTTCATATCTAGAACATCAGTCCCCAGTATAACTCTAGAGGAAGGTGATGATGATGACTGGTCATCTGATAGAGTCATATTTAAAATAGGTGAGAAACAGCACACTTGTGTGCAAAAGAACTGCATCATCTTGTTGTCTTCTGAAAAGTAACTTTCTCTTTTCCTTGCAGGTGACCTGGGCCACGTAACTCGAGTCTCTAGTCCTCAAGTGGAAGAAGGGGACAGCCGTTTCCTTGCAAATGAAGTCCTACAAGAGGTAACCGTCCTGTTTGTGGGAAACACTGATGGTAGGCCTGCCTGCTGTTTCCTTTAGGGAAAAATGGTGAATTTATTTTTTCTTTTTTTCTTTGCAAGAACTACACTCACTTGCCAAAAGCAGACATTTTTGCTCTCGCTCTGACTGTTGTCTGTGCTGCTGGGGCTGAGCCACTTCCAACTAATGGGGACCAATGGCATGAAATTCGGCAAGGAAAACTGCCCAGACTGCCACAAGTGCTTTCTCAAGAATTATTAGACCTACTAAAAGTAAGAACTCCTGTACTAGTGACTCACTGATAAGTGTAATCTATTGTCTTGCTGGCCTTAACAAGGATGCCTTGCTTTCTTTTTTCCCCAAGGTTATGATTAATCCTGATCCTGAGAAAAGGCCTTCAGCAGTGGCACTAGTGAAGCATTCAGTGCTTCTCTCTGCCGCAAAAAAGAGCGCGGAGCAGCTCCGGATAGAGCTGAATGCTGAAAAGTTCAAGAACTCGCTCTTGCAGAAGTAAGTAGGTCCTTGGGGTCCTTCAGCAGGGCTTCATTTCTGACAGGTTCTCACCTGAGAGTGATGATAAAACAGGAGTGTCCTTGTTTGTGGGTGAGATCCACAAATCTGTATGCATGTGTGTACCTGAGAGTACAAAGTGGGTCATGGAACTTTAAAAGGAATTTTCTCCACAGAAAGGACTGCTTGAACACTCTAAGGGAATCTCAACAGCACTATTAGTATTCAAGGCATACAAAACATTATGGTTTTAAACAAATGTTTCAGGACAGTGCACACTTTTGTGATAGGTATGGCCTAGCTTACACCTGTATGATTTGAGTCTGTGTTTTCCTAGGTCTTTCCATTGAAACGTCAGAAAAATGACTTAAATGACCTGTTTTGAATGTAAATGGCACATCAGGAATGTTATTGGACTAATTTGACCTGTACACAGCAGTGTTATTGGGTCACTGGAGAATCATTTGTATCTGGAGGTCGTCTTGTCCTACCCCTTTCTCAAACACACACTCTGAATTAAAGCTTGGAAGAAGAGATTCCCTTTAGGAAAGTCTGATTTCTGCTTAAGCTACAGGGAAAAAGTTATTAAATTAATAAGCAGCCATCTGACTCTTTCACTACAGTTATCTTTGCATGTGTTATGCATAATAGGCAGGCTTTATGAGGGAATATAGAACACTGATTTTTGAGTGGTATGTCTTGAATGAAGATGTTAATTTCATGTTCAGGTTCACTCCATTGTTGCCTGCTTCTCTTGCCATTGTTAGTCTGACCACAGCCAGATGTACTAGATTAGCTGGTTTATAGATTATAATCTAAATTATAATCGTTATAATATTATGAAATTACATTGAAAGAATAATCAGACAATTTGTGCAGGGTGCTAAATGGCGGATTTGCTGAGGTAAGCTGCTTACTTCTATTGAAGGCAACATATTTTTGCATCACTTGAAAGAGAAAACTGGCAAAGCTAGTGTTTTGTGAAGGCTCCCTCTCGCCTGGCAACAAGGGTACATCCTTGTAAATCCAAGAATGATTTAAAAAGAGCACTTAGCCACAATAATTTTTAATGTTGTGTGGCATAGTGCTCCATAACATGTTTCCGGTAGTTTGGGGAGAGGGTTTTTTTTTGTTTGGGGTTTGGTTTTTCTTAAATTTCTGCATTTGAATCATTTAAAATACCATTTTTGTGTGGTATTAAGTCATTTTAATTGAAAAGAATCCTTTTAAGGCAACTCAGCTTTTCTACTGTGTTGTCCTCTTCAGAGGAAGGAAGAATTCAAGATTTCTAGGCAAGAACTCAAGACTTCTAGGGAAGAGTGGAAGGATATTGTAAGACTTAATTTCCTGGTAATGGTGTGGTGGTTGGGCGAGCACATGTGTGTGTATTTGTGATGGATGTTCACAAGGAGGAGGACTGAAAATTGGTTGCATTCTCTTTCAATGAACTAGCACAGTGATAATGGGGTGATTAGATGGGGCACAAGTGTTACTGAATAATAGTTTGGCTTACAAGAATGGGAAGTGCTAATGAAACTAAAACATGTAGCTTAAAACTGAATACGCCTACACCAATATGCAACAAGCTTATAAAATTTGACTTTGCTTGGTAGCTAGATGTGAAGTGAGATTACAAATACTAGCTCTTATAGTAGAGAAGGTTTTTTAATGGATAGTTTGAGATGATGGAAAGAAGAGCGTATGGGGGAAGGCTGAGGCTTAGCCGTATTTCAGTATTTGAAGAAAGGAGAAAAGCAGTCTGTGAGGGAAACCTTTATAAAGATAGCTTGTGCTCTTTAGTTGGACTGTTTTATAGTTTTATCCTGAGTTTGATTGAACTTTGTTCTCAGCCTGGATATTGGTAATTCTCTGAAACAGCAGTTGGCAGAGTGTTGCACAGGGGCAATGGCCTGTGCTGCCTTCAGTGACTCTGCCTTGCAGGCTCCCATTTTTGTTAGGCAAAACATATGGAGGCGGTGATCAGCTTTTGATGTGGGTATGCAAAAGGGAAAGGATGCTTCCTGTGTTGTCTGTTGCCAGTTACCCACACCTGTGTTCATCTAAGTTTCTGAGTCTCCCACAGAAGATCAGGTGTGGCTGTATATGCTTCCTTTGGGCAAGCCTCGGTCATGAACTCTGACTTAACATATGGCTTGTGCTAGGAAGTAAAAGCACCCTACTGTGTCCTGGTAATTGAAGTGTTGAGCTGCTTGTAACAGGCTGGATTTTACAATTCTAGTTGTGTGAATTTGTAATTTCTTCCCTTTGCTTTTCAAAAGAATATCTAGACAAGTAATGAGCATCCTACCTCTGCCTTCTGGTTGGGAACAGGTGGATGTGAATCATAACGCTCTCAGTGTGACCTCAAATTGACCTAAAGTCTTGAACTGCGACCCGCTGTAGTTGGTTTTCCCTCGGTTGCTGTGACAGGCCTGTATCCCCGCGGGTGCTGCAGGCTGTCACGGTGTCCCTGTGTTGCAGAGAGCTGAAGAAGGCCCAGATGGCGAAGGCGGCGGCCGAGGAGCGAGCGCTGTTCACTGACAGAATGACCACGAGATCCACGACGCAGAACCGGCCGTCCCGGCTCATCGGGAAGAAGATGAACCGCTCCATGAGCCTCACCATCTACTAACCACGGAGCCCAGGGGAGCTGCAGAGACGGCCACAGCTTCTCTGCCAGCCCGGTGACATCGATCTTGTCCTGTGGTCGATATCACCGCTTTTACAGCCATTGCCTCTGGGTTTCACTTGTACTCTGTGGCTGATTCCATATTAACCATTGGAGTTCATGGACTCGGTTACTCTCCTGTTTGTAGAGGATCCTGGATGTTATTCCATAAGCCTTTCGGTTACACTGTTAGATGTTACGTTGTCCCAGGGTTAACCACTATAGTGGTGTGCTGCTTTGTAGTGTTACAGCATTGTAATAAGAAGCAATATCCCTAATCTTTTGAGAAGGAGGGAGGGGGCCTTACTTTGATAGTTAATTTTTTTTTTTTTTGGAGCAGAGGGGGAATAACTTTTGAAAGACAGGCTTTAAGGCCACCTACAGTCAATGTACCTGATGTCAGGTAGACTTGTGAATTTTATTTGTGTATTCAACTGGGAGCACTTTGTAGGCATTGCATAAACCACAGCTTAGGAACCTGTGGAATTAAGTGCCATGTGGAACTGCTGCTATTTTTAGTTCAATGTCCTTGCTGTAAACTGTAGCATTAAAACAATCATTATTGTGTTAATAGGCTTCTTGTTAAAGCAATTAAGTGAAACAAATGTAAGCTGCATTTTAGTGAAGGCAGCATTTTTCTCTCAAAGCTAGTGCATTGTGAAAAAATGCACCAATTTAATATTTGGACTCTGTATTAGTGTAGTGCAATTGTTAATGTCTTTGCTATTAATGTTTTGTTCTTCTTTCCAATAAGGTTCTCTGAATGTTCATATTTTCTTCAGTTGCCTGTTCTTGAGGCTATTGTATGTTTGGGTTTTTTATGTTGGAATACTTGTAAATAGTTATTTAGTGTGTTCAGGTTGTTTTTCATTGTTTATGTACATAAGTTTGATCATGCTTATAGTGTACTATACAGAAACTGCAGTCTGGGATGCCAACAGACACAGCTTAACTATTCAGTTTGAAGTTTCAAACCGTGGAACAGAATGTGGCCGTGGAGCCGGTGCTGTTATTGAACCTAGGCTGACAGAAGAACTGTTGTGATTACTGGCTTGTCTCTTCGTTCATTTTACTTCAAACAATGTTTGCCTTTTGTGCTCTATTTGTTCTTACTAGTGTTGAATTTGAATATTAAAGTTAAAAGTTCTGTTTGTTTAATATTGTGTAGCACTTATTTAACTTTGTAGTTACAGAGATGAAATACTGAGTTGGGAATATACTGTGGCAAGTCCTGATGAGATCTGCTTCCCACTCATGCCTAATGCCTTTCTAGACACTCATGAGAGTGGGACTGAGAGTGGGACACTTGCTGATAGTTAGGAGAGGAGGATCCTAGTCCATGTGTTAGTGTCCATGGCAGTGTGTCTCTGCAGCCTCAGGAATGGTATTGCATTGGGAAAGATGAACCCCCTTGAAGAGGTGGAACTCATGACTGATGGTGGAGGAATAGAAACTGTGTGAAGAAATAGCTGGGTCCGAGGTAAGGGAAAAAATGCAGGAACTGATGAGAATGGGAAGAGCTGCTGATTTAGAAGTTGGGAAGAAAACTGTGGGAGGAGTTGGATGTGTTCTGTGGCATGGAGGCACATGTAAAGAAGAGACAGTAAATAAAGGCTTAATAGATCAGTCTTGTGGAAGCTTCTAGCTTGTATTAGAGCCACAGGTGACTCAGAGTAGCTGTGTCTGAATTCCATGGACTCATAAAATTCAGCTTTGCTATCAGCAGAAAATAACTAAGAGTTTTCAGTTCTGGTCATATGACAGTGAAATTCAGAGTATTGGTTTAAGGTATATGAATACTGATATTTTATGGATAACTGAATATGCAGTTATCAGTAAAAATTTATACACTGGAATACCTTTAGGTTTTTACTTCATAAGATAGCCCTGTCTTGTTTGTGAGAGAATTTAAAATGTATGATTTTGTTGCAGTGTTTTAATGTTCATCTACATTAAGTGAGACCTTTAAGCATACTTCTAAACAGTCAGAAATTGGTGAGTGATCAGTGAACTTCAGCCTTTCTATCTCTACAATGTAAAAAAATTGTTATACCTATTACAATTCTGTGCTCCACCCATTTTCAGAAGCCTGTAGCAGCAGTAGAGGCATTGCTGAGCAAACAAGCTGTGCTGGGGGCTTGGAGAGCTGTGCTCCTGGCTGGGTAAGGAATTGCTTGGATTGCTGGGCTCAGGGAGGTGGTAGATGGAGCTGTATCCTGCTGGAGGCCTGTCACCAGTGGTGTTCCTCAAGGATCAGTTTGGGGCCCAGTCCTGTTTAATGTGTTTATCAATGATCTGTGTGTGAGGACCAAAGGCTCCCTCAGTTTGCAGATGACACCAAGCAGGAGTGATGATCTGTTGGAGGGCAGAAAGGCCCTGCAGAGGGATCTGGATAGGCTGGATCAATGGGCTGAGGACACAACCACAGGAGGTTCAACAAGTCCAGGTGCCAGATCTTTACCCAGGGTCACAACACCCCCAGGCAATGCTACAGGCTGGGGGAGGAGTGGCTGGAAAACTGCCCATTGGAAAAGGACCTGGGGGTGCTGCAGCACAGGCTGAACATGGGCCAGGTGGCCAATGGCATCCTGGCCTGGACCAGCACCAGTGAGTCTGGCAGGACCAGGGCAGGGATTGTCCCCAGTGCTGGGCAATGCTGAGGCCACACCTCGAGTGCTGTGCCCAGTTCTGGACCCCTCACTGCAACAAAGACATTGAGGGGCTGGAGAGAGTCCAGAGAAGGGCAATGGAGCTGGGGAAGGGGCTGGGGCACAAGTCCCTTGAGGAGCAGCTGAGGGAGGTTGGGGTGTTTAGCCTGGAGAAAAGGAGGATCAGGAGAGACCTTATCATTCTCTACAAACTGCCTACAAACGAAGAGACAGAGACATTATAGCCAGGTGGGGGTTGGCTTCTTTTCCCAAGTAACAAGAGATAGGACAAGAGGAAACAGCTTCAAGTTGTTCCAGGGGAGATTTAGATGGGATATTAGGAACCATTTCTTCACTGGAACAGCTGTCAAGCATTGGAACAGGGTGCCCAGGGAAGTGGCAGTGTCACCATCCCTGAGGTTATTTAAAAGCTGTGTGGATGTGGCACTTAGGGACATGGTTGAGTTGTGGACTTGGCAGTGCTGGGTTAACAGCTGGATTCCATGATCTTATGGGTATTTTCCAACCTAAAGAATTCTGTGGGTCACAGGTTTTGCGTGCCATTGAAGGGGGTACCCTGTGTAAACCATAGGACTGGAGTGACTTTAGATATTTTACCCTCCTATGTGCCAAGAACAGTAATTAAAAAGGCATTTCACGGTTCTAAAGTAGTGCATGGGAGCAGTAAGAATCATGAAATTTTATCTTGAGTTTTCAGGAGCCTTTCTGATGCAGATGGTGAGGCAGTGAATCCTGGCTGAAACAAAGGCTAGTGGGAAGGAGCAGAGAATTTGGGAAGTGTGTGTTAATGCTTCCCATGAATATTCCCTGCATCCAATGATTAATGATTCAGATGTTTACTGAGTAAGAAGTGGTATCTATTTTTACTGACATTGAAGGGGGGTTCTTTTTTTAATAGGAACAATCTTACAGTAATTTTGGTAGCTTACAAATTATTGCAAAAAGAAGACTTGAGCCAAACTTGTCTGTAGTTGAGCAAGTTGCCTTTGCAGGTGGAAGAAGCTTCTCACCTCTCACAAAAATGTAGAGTTGAATATTAGTTGAGATTCAACCAAGCATGGTGTATGTAACAGGAACAGCTTCAGCACTTGAAGAGGAAAGCTGTACCTGAATTTAAAAAGCAAGCATTAGAGTTGAGTGGCAAATGTGTTCTTCAAAATAGCTACATTTAATGTTTAACCATATTTCTCCTTAATTCATCTAGCTTAAATTTCCAAAGCTTAACTGTTTTTGATCAGACTGCATGACTTCATGAAGAAGTCAATGTGAAAATACTTGAAAGCAGGTATTTCATACCCCCACCTCCTGTAGACATTTGTCTGCTCCTTTGTCTTCTCCATCTTCTAATGATGCATTACTGGACAACACTACCTGCTTGGTCTTGCTCAGTCTTTCTGCATCTTCTGACCAAAAAGTGGGTGTTGTGATGGACTAAAACTCCTACAGACTCAGTTTCCTGTAAAGACACAACAATATTTAACACTGAAAAGTGAATTTCAAGTATCAAGGTCTGATTCACTGTTTGTATAATTCATCTTGCAATTCAAACCTTTCCATTGTCTGTAGAAATACTGATGGGTTTGTTGGCTAAACCACTGAATTGAATCATAAATGGTATAATTTAAAAATATTGAATCACATCTGGTATTCAAATACTACTCGAAATTCTGGTTTTGCCATTACTGTCAAAATACAAATGGAGGTAATTTGGGGTTTTGTTTGTTTGTTTGTTTTTGGTAAGGTATCCCCACACAGTGGTTGTCTAGGGGATTTTGTTGGGTTCATTTTTCAGTTTCCAAGTATCACGTTGCCCTATTAGCTGGAATGGATCTGAATTACTAAAATGTAGAACCTGAAATCTCACTGCCAATTTGATTTATTTTGGAAGCTCCAGACAAGTTTTACCTCCACTTAGAAATGGAGTTAAGCACTGTTTGTATATTCCAAAGTAGGATTTCAGTGTCACAGCTTGCATTACTTCGTAGCATTGAAAAGTTTCATGAATAAAAGTTTACTTAGGCACTCTGTCCTTGCTGATCTGGGGGAGGGGAGCACCATGTATTTGACACCCTCCCAAAAGCTGGCCAGCTGGACCTTGCCTGAATGTGTTTTGTAGTCTCCAGCAACACCTGCTGGACAAAATTGTTAACTGTGCACTGAATTTTTGTCTTTGAAGTGCTTTGTGTGCTGGTATGACACTCGACCCTGATTGTTAGAAGGGATGATCTTGTTCTGCAGCAGTGATTGAGCATTCTTGCCAGCAGGAGCTCAGGTAAGCGCCCTTTAATTTGCTCGTCTCCAGTCCCTCCTTTGGCTGTGTAGGCTTGGAAAAGGCACCCTCATGATGTGTCCATATATGTGGTTTGGTGTGTCCATGTGCATATGTTTAATAAACCTCCGTGTGTGCTACCTACAAATATCTCTGCTACAGCTGGGCTTGAGGAGCTGGGTCTAAACATGGCCAGCAGAGTCCAGTCTGTGGCCTGCTGAGCCCTCCCTTCCTCCAGTGAAGCCTGGAACCCTCTGAGGGAGCGCTGCTGAGCCAAACAAAGGTCCTCAGCTCCAGAAACATGGCACAGAGAAACCAGGAGGAAACTGGGCAGGACAGCACTCAGGAAACAGAGCTGGAATTGGATGAAGATTCTGTCTTCCCAAAGTATAATGGAATTGGGTTAGGGGAAAGGGAGGTGCCCCAAGGAGAGAATATTGCTGTGCCTAATTAAACAGGAAGCAATTTATTATTGTTTAACATGTTGCTCAGAGATCTGAGGGTGTGCACGCCTAAAAATGAACTTGAGATGTTGGAAAGTCTTGAAAAAGCTGAAGAATTGGTTTCAAAGATTTTTTTTTTAATTTTTTTTTTTGCTAGTCACTTGACTCCCTTACAATACACAGAATGAGCATTTAGCACGACATCTGAATTATCATGCTGGTCTAAACTGATTTCTGTTTGACTCAAGATGAAAGCAGACTAAGTGGCCTGACTCTGATTAATGATCTTTTGTGTATCCCTCAGGTTGCTGCCAGACAAGAGGGCTGACATACAACCTGCTGCTGTTGCTGAATTTACGCACAGGAAGATTCTACGTGTTCAGCCTAGATGGAGAAGATGTTTGTTCATCAATTGATTTACAAACAGCAGAAGGAACCATTAAGGAAAGTATTTTAGGCAAGGTATTTCACAAGATAGGGGTGGGGGAGGAACAGGAGAAATACCTGCTATTCCCAACCTTTAGTAGTCTCACCAACCTTAGGTGATGTTTCTGCCTCTGCAGTTCTTGCCTCTTGCCTCTTTTCACTTTCATCTACTTAGGTGTTAAGGTGTTCGGGGCAGAATCTCCCCATATATTTGATCCATGCCTTACCACTTGGGATTTTGAACTCCTTTTGATCTTGCAGACATCGAGTTGAGGCTGGATTGATGGGCCAAGGCCATTGTATAAGGTTCAACAAGGCAAAGTGACAGGTCCTGCCCTTGGGTCGCAACAACCTCAGGCAGCAGTAGAGGCTGTGGGCAGAGTGGCTGGAGAGCTGCTCAGGGGAACAGGACTTTGAGGGTGCTGGTCAACAGCAGGTGAACATGAGCCAGAGAGTGCCCACGTGGCCAAGGGCATCCTGGCTTGTGTCATAAATAGTGTGGCCAGCACAGCCAGGGCAATGATTGTCCCCCTGTACTGGTGAGGTCTCACCTCCAGTGCTGTGTCCAGTCCTATGAGGAGCAGCTGTGGGAGCTGGGGGTCTTTAGCCTGGAGGAAAAGAGGCTCAGGGGAGGCCTTATTGCTCTCTGGAACTACTTAAAAGGAGGCTGTAGCCAGGTGAGGATCAGTCTCTTCTCCCAGGTAATGTGATAGGACAAGAGGAAATGGCCTCAAGCTGCTCCAGGAGAGGTTTAGATGGGACATCAGGAAAAATTTCTCCACTGAGAAGGTTGCTAGGCACTGGAACAGGCTGTCCATGAAGTGGTGGAACCACCATCCCTGGAAGTCAAAACATGTGGATGTGGCACTGAGGGAAATGGTTTAGTGGTGAAAGTGGCAGCGCTGGGTTTAACAGGGGGAGCCCAATGATACTGGCGGTCTTTTCCAACCTTAAAGGTTCCATGATTCTGACTGCCTTCTACATTAACCCTGCTTAAATGGCTTTTCCATTGGCTCTTTCCAGTTTCCATCCCAAAAGATGGTATCTGCAGCACACATGGGACTGAATTTTCTCTTCCTCTCTGCATGTAAGGTGCCTGTGGCATTTTGTTCTCTGTGGTGAGTCCTGTAACTTGGTGAGAAATACCTTATCAGAGACAAGCATAGAGCAAGATGTGTGTTACCAGGGAGGAACTGAAAGGTAACCTGATGTTTTACCCCTACATTATGTTTGTTTCCTGAAGTTTAAATAAAAAGGCTTGTATTGGCCACTTGTGTATAATTAGTAGAAAACTATAGTGAAATAGGTGTGCCTTGCTGTAATCTCTCTAAAGATTGTTCTGAAAGTCTTAGAAGTGAATGGAATTTTTTTTTAGGAGAGACTAAACTGCCATTCTGATTCAGCATCTAATGCTGCTTCCTGTTTCAGCTAGAACTACTGAAGTATTTTAAAATAACAGAAAAGACAAATTCCTCAGATGGCTTGAGGATTGGGTCATGCTATTACATCCAATCTACTTACTGCTTTTTACACTCTCCCCCAATGTTTCCTTGAGATGTTTTATGGCAGGAGTAGTCTATTCAGAAACTAACACACTGATAATAAACACTAGCATTTGCTTCAGTTTTATTTTTTCCTGAAACATTGCAGTGAAGTGGCAGATATTGGAAACACAGTTTGCTGCAAAGTTGGTTTAATGGTCTTCAATTTCTGTTTGCTTCTATTTAGTTTTCCTGTGGAGAATGAAAATGACTGTTGTAGCCAAGGCTGGGAAGATTTTCCCTGGGCTAACAATGAGCAGAAAACTGAAGTGCCGGAATTCTTTCCTTGATGTCAGTTTAACTGACTCAGTGGCATAAAACAAAATTAGTAACGGTTCAAGTGCGTAATCTTTCCTCTGGTTAGAACTTCCCTGACAAATACTTATTATTTGGCTAACAAGGAGTAATTAAGCTTCTGCAAAGAGGACCAAGAGAAAAGTGATTGACCCTTCAAGGCTGAGCTCAGCAGGGTCTAACTAAAGCTCCTTCCTGAAACTGTGAGTCACTCTGTGAGACCGAGCCAGTTTTCCCTCCCCTCAGTCATGTTTTTAACTGTGGTGAGGAAACAAAATTAGAATAAGCACAGATTTTAAATGAAGTTGCTGAGCTCTCAGACAACTTTCAGGAAAAGCAGAAGTATGTGAAGTTGCATCAGAACTTTGGTGTCACGCAAGCAATTTAGAGTTTATGTAGTGCTATCAAGGGTTTCTTGGTTAAGTGTGATTGCTGTTAATTAATGTTTAATGGATTACATGTCAATCTTATCTTCAAAGGTTGTGAATGTAAAGTCTTTAAACAAAGACTTTTAAGCAAAGTCTTTGATAAGCAAAGATCCAAACTAGCATATCAAAACAGAAGGGTTTCTTAAAATAACTCACACTTTGGGTGTGGATGCATTTAGTCCTGTAACTTTGTTAAAGCTATTTTGGGTAAGCATAAAAAACAAAGGTTTTGTTCCACAGCAGGTTTGTCTGCATATGAACTTCACTTTAACTGGTTTTGCTCAGTTAGTTCAATCCTATAAAAACAATGAGGATTTAAATATGACTATATGAAATCATGTACTAGGTTTATGCATAACTTGTAGTATCCTCTTGATTAACCCACCAAGTGCTGGAGCAGCTGAGACTTGTATAAACCACTCATTTTAATGACACATTTAAGCATGGGCTGCTAACCTAGTGACCTGAATGGGACTATTTATATTCTGAGTGGAAAACAAACCCTGTTCTGGCAAAGGATTTTAGCACGTCATTTAAATCAGGAATAACAGAAGCCAGCAAAA
Organism: Phylloscopus collybita; assembly: GCA_027886175.1. NCBI lineage: Eukaryota > Metazoa > Chordata > Aves > Passeriformes > Phylloscopidae > Phylloscopus > Phylloscopus collybita. Next base: position 52,595,948 of record JAJNNQ010000018.1, on the reverse strand, counting down.
AGAATGAAGAGAAAATGAAAGGCAGCACACAGGGTATTAGTGGTTTTTTTTGTGGAAGTTTTTCTGGGGGTTTGTTTGTTTGTTGGTTTGGTTTGATTGGTTGGTTTGTTGTTGTTGTTGCTGGTGGTGGGTTTTTATATGTGTGAGTGTGCTGGGGTTTTGTTGTTGTCTACAATTTGTGGGGCGTTTTGGTTTGGTTTTCCCCTCTATTGTTTTTACCAAAAATCCAAACTGCCAAAAAATCACTGAACTCTGCTCAAAGCAGAGACTGAGTTCCATGCCAGTAGAAGATTCATGTGTGAACTACATCAATTAATTTTCTTCAGTGACTTTTCACAGAACCTAGCTGTATTTTAATGCACTTTAATAAGGGTGTTCTGTGTTTACTAGTGACCTTGTGGGTGCTCAGCTACCAACTCATCTGCCTATACAAAAGTTGTCTCTTTCCTTCTTAAGTGGAATAGCTGTGTTCTAGTTGGAGAAATGCTAATGTATTTTAAGATGGCAGATGTTTCTGGTAATAGTAACAGCTATAATGTTAGCAAATCTGATCCATTAGGAAATTTAATCAAAGTAATTTTTTATGTTAATCATATAGTTTAGAGTATCCATCTTGAGGAAAGAGCATATATAATTATTAGTGGATTCCAAAGTCCTGAATAAATTATGGAGCAAAAGGCTAGGAAAAGGGAGGGGAGAAAAGCTGTTTGGGTATGCTCAGTGAATAAGGCAGGTTGTCTTTGGCAATCAACTGTGCTATACACATCTATATCTATAACATCCCTAAAAAATATCTCTAAAGAATAAATTTACCAGAAATCTGGATGTTTCTAGTCTCCATCACATACAGAAAACCAATCTTATGATTTATCACCTATGAGAATTAGAATTACTTCCTACAGTGGACTTTGCTGTCTGCTCATCTGCCCTGCTCCTGGCCAGAAGCCCACTGTACCTGGAGGATCAGTGGTCCGTGCAAGTCAGGCCTGTCACTTCCCAGTGTCACCTCCAGCCTGGCCTTCAGGCCCATGGGGACAAATTTCCCTGGCTGATGGTCCCACAGGATTTTTTTGGCAGCTCCTACACGGCACCTGTGATGACAACCCCTGCATGCCCTGCACTTTACCTGCAAAGGGCAGCAATGGGTTCTGGTGTGAACCTCCTTTGTGTCTGGCCATAGAAACAATGTATAGTGTTGTTTCCTTGTACAAAAACCCTGTAATAGCTTGAATGACCAAAAGGCTGTAAATTTTCCTTGGGCAGGATCTGCGTGACCTGCTGCACCTGGTGGATGCTGGGCAGCCCAGGCTCCTGAAGGAATGTAAGGTTATCTACACTGTTCTCTCCATTATAATGTTGGCTGCAATAAATGGTATTTTAAGTGACACTTTAGAGTCTGAGTGCCTCTCTTACTGGAATCACAATAAACCAGCACCCCCTGGTACAAAAGAGTTGTCAAACTGTACCTGCCAGAACTATTTCACTTAGAGTGCTATTTTTGTTCTGATGATGCAATTGACTGAAGACTAAAATTGGGCAAAAACTATTTTTTCCCCCTGCTGTTTATTATGTGTCTTGAGTTTGGGACCTTAATGGTTCTGTGTGAAATCCATGAAAATAAACCTTCAAGTGATCGTGGGCTGTGTTCTGTGAATGACAGTGGCAGTGTTTGAAGTAATGCATGTGGGTTACAGACAGAAAAAGAAGTGTGAGCTTTCCTATCAATTGCAGGAAATGGTGCATGCAGGATTATTTCTCAGCCTCTGTCAGCCAGTAAGTGTTAGGGAGTTTTGCACCTTCTAAGACTGTGCCCATCATCCCTCACTTCTTCTCCCTCATTGTCCTTTTCTGCAAAATAAGCTCACAGAGATGTTCTTGGTGTGTGGCTCCTGTTTGGGCCTAGGGTTCAGTGCATTTGGGGATTGGATCCTGGCTGCATTGCTGGCATGATTTATGGTAGTTGCTGTCCAGACTGAAATGCCAGAGACATCCATCAAGAGGTACAAAAAGGCCATTCCACACTTTCTCTCCCCAAAGCTGGTCTGAAGAAGTATTTTTTTGGCTAAGCAGACCAACCAATGCACCACTTAGCCAAAAAAATAGGGACTCCCTACATGGAAAAGAAGACAATTGAAATCACAGCACATACATCATAAATAATAATTTGCTTTTCCCACAACATGAAGAAGAAATGATGCATGAATTTATTTTGTTTTAATAATCTCAGCTGAAGTCTTTGCACAGCTGCTGCCCTCACCAGTGCTTATTCCCAACCCACAGCATTCAAGAGGACTTAACACAAAAAACCTATCCCAAACTCCCAGCAACTCTGAAAAAAAAACTTCCAACAACACAACTCTTTCCTCTGAATTACACTTTGTCTGGCTTCTGCTCTGGAGGTAGTGGAGAAGGAGGTTTTTTAGCTCTTCCCCCTGCACTGGGATTGCACTGCACTCTCTAGCTGTGTGCAGCCTTCCTTCCAAGCTGGTTTTGGGGTAGAAATATTCCAAGAGGAAAGCTTAGTGTGAGATATATCCTGCTGGGAACCTGAGACTTTCATAAATTCTATTCACAGACTCAACTGTATTCCTGTTCTTCAAAAACCCTCAATTTTCTAAGGGGGAATTACTTGGAAAGATAGAAAAGTATCAGACTGGCTGATATATTCACAACAGCTTTCATTACCACGTATGCTTATTTTACCTATCCAGTAGCACATCACAATGACAAGACTGTTTTATTTACTATCTCAGCCGAGGGGAAAACCCTGAACAGTGTTTTAACTGTGCTGAAGAAGAGTAAAGCGACACACGTTAATTTATACATCCATGTCACAGTGAGCCATGAGAAATAAACTGAAAGGGACAAAATCTTGCACTTGTCCATTTAACCGCGTGCATTCCCTAGTAAGAATTAAAGGCAGACCTGCGGTAGGAGAGAAGCTTTGCGGGCCGGAGAAGGAGCCCCTGAGGCGCAGGGCGCTCCCGCCGGGGCGGCGCTGAGGGGCCGCGGGGCGGGGCCAGCGGGGCCGGGCCGGGCCGGGCCGCGCCCCCGGGGCCGGCGCAGGCCGGGGCACAGCGGCGGCGGCGGGCACGGGCCGGGAGCGGGCCGGCCATGGTGGGGCTCAAGGAGGAGCTGCTCAAGTCCATCTGGCACGCCTTCACCGCCCTCGACCTCGACCGCAGCGGGAAGGTGTCCAAGTCGCAGCTCAAGGCAAGCGGGGGGCGGCGAGCCCGGTGGGGTGCGAGGCTCCGGGACACGGCCCGGGCCGTCCCTGCCGAGCGCTGGCACCGCGGGCACGGGGCGCGGGCTGGGACCTGTCTGGGGCGGCCGCCTCTGCGGGCACACGGGCTTTCCGGGCTTTCCTGGGCGCTGTAAATCGCGTTTTCCCCAGCGTTCGCCCCACGGCACCGCTGTCCCTGCGGGCCCCGGCCACCTCTATCCCGCGGGAGGCTGGCGCGGACCCGTCCTGGGGCCCGGGCAGGCTGATTTTCATTCTGCCCAGGCAGGCGCTCCGTCCTCCCCGAGATGTCAGTGCACAAACCCTTGACGTGCTTCTGGTCCGCTTTCAACCGCATGTCCTTGCTACCCTTTCTGGCCAAAATCTTTTGGGGGGTAGCCACAAGGTCCCATCTATAGGGGTTGGCTGCGTCCAAGTGGAATTCACAGCTTGCCAAGGGGAGAGAGAGGTTCCACAGTGCCCTCTTATTTGGATATAAACAGGAGAATTAGTCAAGAGGCTCCAACTGTGCCATTCTTTCCTTAGCTTATACCCTGAAGTAGTGTTTGTGCTCTTAAAAGAGCTCTCAGGCAGCTCGCTGAATCCAGTCCCGTCTTGGCCCTGCTTTATGGGACCGTCTTGGCCTGGGAATAATAGCAGGAGTCTGGCTAAATAAATATTTTGAATCAGAACGCAACACCTGTTGATACTGGAGACTGTGGGTCCTTGTGCTGGGTGCTGGGGCTGCGTGGGCCGCAGCAATTAGCCGAGGTTTGTGCCTTTTGTGGGCTTCGCTCCACGAGCGACAGTGGCCGTGCTGTGGGTGGTATCTCCAAGTGTGGCTGCTGGCTCATGGCCTGTGTTTTTAGCATTATGTAATGAGGGTCCGGACCTGGCAGCGTGCTGCAAGCAGCCTGTTCCTCTTCTCCTTTTCTTCTCCTGGGGTGATCGGGCTGTGAGATAGAGCCGAACTCGGCCAGAAGTGGCTGCGGGGCAGGATTTGGGCGAGATGCCAGACCTGGCTGTGAACTCGAGCTGAAAATGCGTGCAGGTCCTGGGTTTTTCACAAGGGGTGTCAATGAAAGTGAGTATTTGTGTTCCAGCATTGCAGGATGAACTGAAGCAGGTTGCAGAGAAGCTTTTTTTTTTTTTTTTTTCTTCATGTCCTGCTTTTTACAGGAATCCTGTTTTCCTGTCACACTACCTGCCACGCCTTGTGTGCGCCATGCACTTACCTGAGGGTGTCTGCAGGTGCATTGTTATGCAGGCCAGTGCAAAACCTCTCGTGGTCCACAAGTGCTGGGCTGAATGAAATGGCTAAAGAAGCTGCCAGTGTGCTGGTGGGCTGGTACAGTGTCATCAGAAAAAGCAGGGCTTTGTGTGTTTGTGCAGTTCTGTCTGTGACATGAAGGCCCCTGTGGTAAGTGTCAGGTGGAAGATCTGGGAGTGCAGAAGCAAGTCTGAAATGAGGTTGCCACCTTCTCCTGTGGCCACCAAGAATTAGTTTTCGGGTGACACAGGAGGGAGTAGAGGGTGTTCTTACATAGACTTTTTGTGGCAAATGCTGAATGTGGTGTTAAACTGATGGTCCTGCTGGGTAGAAAAGGTGTGCAGGGTGGCAGCCGGCCCACATGGTTAAAAAGGGCAGATGGAACAGCAAAAGAGAAGTTCCTATATGAGAGACATAGGGCTATGTTGTCCTGAGAAAGTATTTCACAATAAAGTGTTTCTCATCATCATGAAGAAGATACAGCACTCCTGTAAAATGGAGAGATGATGCTTGGAGATCAACAGGTTAGTAGAGATCTGTGACATTAGAAAAATATACTTAATAATTTACTGGAACTGCTGTTTTTTAACAAAATTATAAAAACTTACTTGTTTTGTTAGAGTGGCAGTGTTGTAACCTGCTGAACTCTTCCCTTCTCAGTAAGAAAACTTACTGGCAATGTGTCTTTGGTTTGTGCAATCCAGTATAAGATGCTGCCATCACATTGCAGGGAAGTTCCTAAGGATAATACATTTGGTTGTTAAAGGGAGTGAGCTCTAGTTACTCTGCCTAGAAGGGACCTTTGATCCTTCCATAAAAATAATTAACTTTAAATACAATGAGAAAATTAAATGTGTGTGTTCTGTAGTTGATGCCCTACTGCAAAGGTTTTGCATCACACGTTTGTTTTCAGTAGATCTAGAGCAGATGGATGGAGGTGAGTCAGTTTGGTTGGTTTTGTAGTCTGGAGAAACAGCAAATGCTTAAAGGGGAAAAATGGGACTTGCTTGGAATAGTAAGGATATAATGAGATGTCTTTTATCCATTTGTATCTTTTGTGTATGTTCTGAGCTGCTGAGAGACGAGACAGTCAAAACAGTCCTCTGTGTAATTTTGAATATTGTCTTCTTCTAGTATGCATTGATTTTTTTGGTGTTTTTGTTGTTGTTGTTTTGTTTTGTTTTTCTACTTTTTTCAACTGTTAGTCTTCAGAAGTTCTACTGTTATGCTGGCTGCAGCTCTTAGTCTTTTTTTCTCTATCAGCAAAAACATTTGTGTATTCTTTTCTTAAGTTACAGGTTTAAAGGTGGCCACAGTCATTGTTTTGCCAGTGTGTTTCTTGGCATGCTCAAACACTGATACAACAAGGCTCAGGTGTAAGTTCTGTGTACACAGTTATAGCTGCTGCTGTGATTCCAGCACGAGCTACATGCACGTTACTTCCTTTCCTACACTTAGATCCAATTTCATCTTTCTTACAATCTGCAGTTTTAAAATTAACTTGTGTTAGAAGTTTCTCTAAGGTGCCAGCATTAAATCTGCTTTTCATCTGGATCTTGAAACATTGTAATTTTAAATATAGTTCCACTTGACAGCCAGCAAACTGCTTGTAGTGTGTGTGTAGGATTGGATTTTGGAAAGATCCATTCCCTCTGGAAGCTCTTCCACACATTGTTTTGTGACTTGTCTGTGCTTAGGCAGTGGGTTTATTTTGGTTTATTTCTTGTGTTGTTTTGGGGTGTATTTTCTAAGTCTTGAGGTCTTGGATTCCTGGATGCTATCTGCAGAATGTGGGTGGTGAGCCACACGTGAAAATACTGTCTCATTCAGGCCTGTATTATAACTTTGGGTGATGAAAGCTACTCAGGCCTAGAAAATTTATACTGGTCTGTTCTCGTGTCTGGGGTGTTACAGGCTCATTATACCTCTTACCTTTGCTTTGCCTTTCCCCTAGAAGCGAAGCCAGTGGCCTGTGGGAAGAGGAAGAATGGTGTAATCAGGGGTGAGAGGGATGGTCTGACCGGAGAGGAAGACCTTGAACAATGTAGCGAGGCAGGGGCAGGGTTGGGAGCCTGCGCCGAGTGGGCAGGACCCCGGCCGGACAATCGGCTTTGTGCAGCGGTGGAGGGCAGTAGGAAATTAGTCACTGTGACTCACGGGGACAGGGTCCTGCTCCGCTGCTGTCCGGGGCTCAGAGTGTCTGGATTAGGGTAGCCATGAGCAATCCTGGCCGGGAGGTGTGAGGGAGGGATGCTGTTCAGGCCAGGAAAGCCCAGGCAGCCTATAGACTAAAACAGGGAGCGTGAGGAAATGACGGGGCCGTGATGCTGTGCTTGAGAGGAGCAGCTCCCAGTGGATCAGCAGCCTGTTTAACCTTGAGCCAGCCTGTGCCCAGGTGGCCAAGGCAGCCGATGGCATCCTGGCCTGGACCAGCAATTCTGTGGCCAGCAGGAGCAGGGCAGGGGTTGTCCCTTGTACTGGGCACTGGTGAGGCCACGCCTCGAGTGCTGTGCCTGGTTCTGGGCCCCTCAGTTTGGGAAGGACATTGAGGTGCCAGAGCAAGTCCAGAGAAGGGCAGCAAAGGTGGTGAGGTGTCTGGAGCACAAGTCCTGTGAGGAGCAGCTGAGGAGGCTGGGGCTGTTTAGCCTGGAGAAAAGGAGGCTCAGGGTGACCTTACCACTCTACAACTGCCTGAGGAGAGAGTTGTAGTCAGGTGGGGGTTGGTTTTTCTTCCAGGCAACCAGCAAGAGGACAAAAGCTTAAGCTGCACCAGAGGATGTACAGATTGGACATTAGGAAGAATCATTTCAGGGAGGGGTTGATTAGATACTGGAGTGGGCTGCCCAGGGGATGGAGTCCCTGGAGGTATTTAAGGAGAGACTGGATGTGGCACTCAGTGCCGTGGTCTGGTTGACATGGTGGTGTTCAGTCATAAGTTGGACTTGATGATCTCAGAGGCCTTTTTCAGCCTAATGGACTCTGTGACTCTCTTTTGTCAACTGGTTTCAGTGAAGATGTAGAAGAAAAGTGCAGTATATGGAGTATATTTACAAGGAGCTTTTCCTAAGGGCTAGGAGCCCCAGGACAGAAAGGCAATTCCCTTGGCAACTTGGGCAGATGCAGGCTGACACCTGTATGTGGCTGGAGGCCAAGGGGGATTGTGCAGATAATGAAGGCAAGAGGAAGGGCGAGGCTGTTGAAAATGGTGATGAGGAGTGTGCAAGTGCCAAGGGGTGAAGGGAGCGAATGAAGGAGCAGGAGCTGATGTGGGCAAAGGACACAAGTGTCAGGAACCTGGGCTGGTGGAGACTGGGCTGGAATACACTCATGCAGCTGGGAAAGAGGCTGCTGCAGTAGCCCCGATGTTAAATAAAGAGGCTCCAGCTGGGGTATTGCTACCTGAGTGGATGAGGAAGCTGTACCTTGGGATGTGATGATGCAGGATATGGTGTGTTTACGGTGTACCCTGGATGAGAAGACCTGGTGCTTGTGACAAGGGGCTTATATGATGCTACTTTAGCACTGGTCATGAAAGAAAAAGAGAAAGTGCTTGTGAGTAGCCTTATTTTGGCTGGCTGGCTGGCTGCTGACATGGATGTTAGGGAGAGATGAGCCAAGAATGTCTTGGAATGAACTCACACAAAGCCAGTGAATGGAGCTGTTGGGATCTGGGATGCCAACATTTTAAAATCTGAAAAAGACACGGGGAGTGGGAAGACCCCCCTGAAAGATGGAAAAGAAAAAGAGAAAACTACCAAGAAGCTGACAATAGCTGCTGCAGGATTAGTCTGCCCTGGTAATGCTCCCACTGTCATCCAGGCCAAATTTTTGTCACTGAGCAGTAAGTAGTCTAGCAGATCCTCCCACTCCCTGTAGAAATGCAGATCACTTTTATGGACATGGTTAAATGGAACTACTCAGATGGTAACAATTCAACACGTGCTGAAAGTTTTGGAAAATGGGAACTCAAGAGGGGAGCAGCTCTGGCAGAGTAGACCTGAAGGTTAAACAGCATAAAACAGGGCATAAATAAAGTCAGTCCAAAGTCTGTGATGACCTTTGGTGTTCAGCTTGCTTGTATTTGTATTTGGAACAGAACACCTTCAGTGTTTCCAGGGAAAGATGGGGTGCCACCAGGCACCCTTCTTACAAAACTTTTTCATGAAAAGGAAGGAGTCGTTGTACCCGGAGTACACTGGTGTCATGAACCCCGTGCAGGCTGCTTGTGCTGTTTCACACTGCAGTTTGGGGACCCCCCTGTACCCATGTGCTGCGGCAGAGATGAGCCTCTGGGCTGGGGCAGGAGTTGGCTTTGGCATAAAGAGCGTGATAAATGCAGAAGGAGAAAGCTGCCTAGCAACCCTGTGGGCCCTGGGGGAGTAATCCTGACTGGTGCAAAACTTCCTCATGGTTGATGTAGCTTCTGCAAGGCAAGGTAATTTTTTTGTACCTGAATTAACCTAGTGCTCAGCTGTTCGTTGTTATTTAATTTAATTGTTAATTAACACAGAGTGTCTTCTGGTCCAGATAATGTGATTTGAGAGAACAAAACCAAACCAAACGAGACCTCAGGGCAGAATTTTTCTGGCTTACCCTGCAAGTGAAGAATTCAGCTGGCACTTGGCCGCCTTAGAGAATGGCAGGCTTTGGCAGGCGCCGAGGAATTTCCTGAGTTATGAAAAGAGAGCGCTGGGCACCAGAGAGATCGCAGATAAGGCAGATCTTAGAAAATCATTGAAAGTGGAATTTTTTCCTGGTAAGTTGGTCACTTGATGTGGAAACCACCTAGGTTTCTGACAGCCCAAGCACAGCAAGAACACCAAAAAAAAAAAAAAAGAAGACAAATATGTAGACAGAACATGATAAGAAAGTATTTTATTTAGACTTTTAGTTTACTTTGGTAGTAAGCTGAAATCAGTCATGCTTTTAGCATATTTTTATTAGCTGAGTATTTTTTTAGTTATAGTATTAGCAACTACAGTGTGGTTGGAAACCAGTGATCATCTCTCTCTCTCAGAAATTCAAGAATCCCTCAAGCTTCTATAAATAACAGCAGAAGCCTTAAATAGAAGGGGAAACACACGTGATAGTACATTCCCTCAACCCCATAAATCACATGGACTCAAAATACTTGATCTGATGCGGTGGTTAGAGACAAGGATGGATTGAATTGAAATATACTGTTAATGGAGAGTGGTGTGAAATGTGGTAACTTCTAAATACTCTTTTGATGCTTTGGGAAGTGCAGCTTTTGTTGTGCTATGGCTGATGCTGTTGTTTAATTAAAAAAAAAAATTCTACACCTTATTAGCTCTAATGCCTTAATGTTGCCATACATCAGTGAAAATATGTATTTCTCATGGAAGCCTCTCCTTTTCTAAAACCAAGTTTAACTTTGGAGATTTGTAGAGAGGAATTCTCCTCTGAACTGAATATACATCTTGGGCTATCTTTGTAATATTTTCTGCTAACTAACACTTAGATTCTGCTGTCTCCTTACCATGCATCAGAATGGTAAATGTACATTTTCTTTTTTCTTGGGGGTTGGTGGGTGGGGGAAAGCCCAGACATTTTAAGTGTGTAGCTTTGGTTTGATTTCCTAGGCTTTGACAACTTCAGACTTTCACTTCTTCTTTTACAACTACTCCATCTTTATCTACTTTGTCTGCTTACCTAAGTAGACATGCTTGTAAGTTTTCTGCACATTTTTTTTTTTTTACTATTTTCTCTTTGCATCATTTGGGTCTGTTTTCTAAAATTCTATATAAAATCCACAAAATTCAGTTGCACTTGGTTCTGTGTAGGTGATGTAGTTTGATTTAAAAAAAAAGAATAATAGTGCTGGCAGCATACCTTTTCAAAAGATGTGATCCGTTTTACCATTTGTGTAAATTTTTTTAGCTGTATTTTTTGCCTTTGTTACATTTTTTCCATGCAAACCATGGCAGGGCGTGTGATATTAAATCCTTAACCCAGCTCCTGTTGGTGGTACCTGATCTTCAGAGGCTCAGCTCTGCATCATGCCAAGGGAGAGGCCTCCCTGGTGTTTGGGGTGCAGTGGGCAGCCTGGTACAGCTCTGACCTGACTCCAGACCGTGTGAACAGCCAAAGGGAGGGATGGTGCTTTGCCATTTTTTGGGAAGTGCTGGTGGCATAGGAGTCGCTGCTGCCCAGGCTCTGCCTTCCTGTTGGTACTGAGGTATTGGTCCGTGCTTTGCAAAGCTCAGCTCAGGCTGAAGAAGTCAGGATGTGCTGGCTACCAGTTAGTTTTCAGTAATTTAGTACTTCCTTAAAATTAGTCAAGTGTGTAGTCTCTTCTTGAAGCTCAGTTCTCAGGAACAGACATGAGTGTTAGTTAGTGGGTGTCAAGTTTGTGACATTCTTCATGCAAATAGCTTTTTAAAATAAAAATTTGAGAAGCTGACCTAAACCCTTCCCTTTTCTGTAACATTACTTTCCTTTGCCAACTGAAACATGGGGTCAATGTTGAGAAGCAGTCCAAAAGCAAGCAGATGAGAGAAATCCATAATTAATGCTTTAATCTGAATAGTCATTTGTTTGTAAATGAAAGCTGCATGTTGAGCTGTTTTCTTTGTTACTCATTTTCACTAGATATAAATATTTATAATTTCAAAGGCTAGGTGTTTGTGGTTGTTTTGATGGCCATCTGACTTCACTCTGCAAATATTATTCTGGTGTTCCTGCATGCCTCTCCTGGTTTTCAGCTGCATGGGGATGTATGTACAAAGGGGAGCTTGTGTAGCTGCATTTGCAGCTCTCTAGGGCTGCACCTCTGTGCTCACATTGCTTCTGTAACATGCAACGCTCTGAAACCATCCATTCAGGATTTTTTAGTTATGTTTTGCTTTCTGACAGAACTTTGTGGGGAAGAACTTGTGGTGACAACAAAGTTTGATGTCACTTTGCACATGGTTTTGGAGTCACAGGTCTGCTCTGGGGGGAGCACACCATGGTTAAGGCTGACAGCAGTGTCACTGGTTTCTCCTCTGTCCTTAGGTCCTTTCTCATAACTTGTGCACAGTGTTAAACGTTCCCCATGATCCAGTGGCCTTGGAAGAGCACTTCAGGGATGATGATGAAGGACCAGTTTCCAATCAGGGTTACATGCCTTATCTAAACAAATTCATCTTGGAAAAGGTAAGTTTTGAATTCTCATGTTCTGTGCTTTCTTGTGTTAGCTTTTGTTGTTAGAGTGTCTCTGCAGTAACTGGTGCAAGCAGGAGGCTGCTGCTGGTGTGAAGACACTTGGTTGGGAGTGTGTCTGTGAGGTCCTCATGGGGCGGCTACTCTGGAGAGCCTGTGCCTAAAATGGAAGGGTGCACTGTTCTCTACCTCTTCTCTCCTTGGTTTCTATTTCCTGTTACGTCTGGCCCTTGCCTAAGCTGTGTTCATGCAGAACTGTGCCCATATTAGTAAAGCACCTCAGCTTGAATTTATCTGAAAATGTCTGGAAACTATAGGTTGTCCCACTTTATACTGCAGCTGTAACAGAATATTGTTATCAGACAATGATATTTTATATATTGTTAACAGACTCCTCTGCAAACAGAAAGGGTAAAAGTATCTTCACTGTTTGTCACAAAATACTTTAATAAGTAGATCCCTTCAGAGAGTTACAGTGGGTGACATTAGGGCGTGTTGTGAAGTTTTGTCTTGCAAGTTCTTTCCTTTCATACTCTGAGCATTCTTTGGTCTTCTGTTGTGCCTTATTTCAGGAGAAACTCTGGAAAGCCAGCAAGGCTTCTCCTCTCCTCTTCATCTTGTTCTAAAATAGGTGGTTCCTGGGTTGGAAAGTTAAGAAACCCCAAACAGTGATCTTCCTGCTTTTTTTCTGTCTTCTGTTCACCTGCTGGGCTGGACAGCAAAAGCAGGTCACATGATGGTGGAAACATCAGCTTCAACACCACTGATTTCTTGTACACTTGAGGGCCAGCCCCAGAAACCCTCAAACTTTGATGCCGTGGCTGCAGTGATACAGGGCTCTTTGCTCTCTTTTGTGTTGTGGAAAAGTCATGAACTGACATGCTGCTGAGAAGTCCAATGCAGCAACTGCAGATGATGCAAACTCTTCAGCCCCATTTGCTGATTTTTGCTCCTTCATTTAATAGTGGTGGAAGATGTAATATACATAATGCAGTCTGGCAGCTTATATCTAGCAAAGACTTATCAGCTTCTCTGCCTCTCTAGTCTGTGTTTCTCTCATACCCCAAGAGTATGTGAGACTCCCCAAGAGGGTCCTGTTTGATGTGTGGGAGTTGTTGGCCTTTAATACACATAAAGGTACCTCATTAGTGTTTTGCTTGTTTGATGCTGAAGAATCCTGCTTTGTCCCTAAGAAGTTGTGATCTCCTTTCTGCTTCATCTTGACTGTCTGAGATCCTGTGGAGACCAAGCAGTCTTTTTTCCCAAATTCTGGGACAAAAGATAAGGCCTTAATTTATTTTGACCAAAGGATTACAGTGGGAGAGGCTGAACCACAGTGGGTTAATACTCTTTGTAGTCGGTAGCAAGCCATTAAGTAAAGAAAACCCAAAAGAGATATAGGCTTTTTCAAATATAAAAATGCTTTATTGTCAAAGGGTGTTTCTTGAGAGAATAATTATGGAAATGAAGAGCAAAATTTCATTGAAGTAACACTTTTATCTGAAAATGACAGACCTGGCTGTGTAAGTAAGTAGGTATGAAAGGGAAGAGCATGACTGTGTATACTTTCTTGTTTTGTTTTATTCATATACTGATCTGCCTTCCTATGATTGCCTGATATATCCATATCATCAGTTAATCTTAAAAGATGAAAGCGTCAAGGAACAGGATTAAATTACCTGTGACTTCATGTTGTTTGATCTTGACTAAATGTTTGTAAACAAGAAAATTAGTGAAGTTGTTTGGACCAAAGACTATCTTTTTGGACAGGAAAAATCTTGACTGTGACTTCTTTTAGAGATGAGTTTACATCAGTGCCAAAAGACAACATGCAGTGGGATGAAGTCACTGATTCATTGCATGTCTCCTTTGTTTAAAACAAACAAGCAAAAAAAAAAGCAAACAAGAAACTCCTTCTTTCTTTATTTTTCCAAGGAGTAATCTGTTATTTTAGATGGGGTGGTTGTAGAAAAATTGCTGTTAGTGTATTCTAGTAAGCAAAGCTACTAAAGAAGGAGTGATGCTTTATAGCCCAGATACACAGGATGTTCTCTCAATTTCCAGTCCTGCATCTTATGGCGAATTAATTGATTTGAGCTTAAGAGAGATTTTTCAATCTTAAGATATTTTGCTTTAAAGACATTCATAAAATATTTAAAGAATGATTTCTTAAATTTATTTTAAAATAGTTATGTAACTGTGACTTAGAATTTTATTGAGAGGACTTTGTAACCTTTGGAAATAACTTCTGTTGTACTCTTAAATGCAATTGTAACTTTTTATATTTTTTTGGTGGTGACTTACCCTGCCATAAAGCCCCCGTGTATAGAACCAAGGGATCATCAAGAAAGGGACAATTGTCAAGAAAGACAGGGTAGTTAAAGAGGTACACTCACTGCAACTAATTTCCTTTATCCACATAGGTAGTTTCAATACATGATTTGAGTAATTAGTTTTGCTTTATTCCAGTGTTACGCATCTTACTCAGCAGATAGATGTATCTAGAATTTTCTTGCATCTGAAACAAAATCTGTCTTGTTCCATACATATCTCTTTCAGGAGGGAGCTGTGATTTGCCAATACAGTATCTTCATAATTTGTTTAACCATATTTTAGCGTGTTCTGTTATTTACAATGTATATCTTGAAATACCAATTGGAAATGTTTCCTTTTCAGTGATGGCAGTGGTGGTATTTTACAGCAGGCCTTATTTAGAGCAAGGAAGAATCCTGGTGGGGGCAGACAAAGAAGGACATTGTTCAAACCTCAGGTTATCTCATCTTCCAGGCAACTTCATGAATGCAAGTTACACTACCAATGCTTGTTATATTTTTGGAACTGTTATTTTGGAGAGCCAGAGCTTGCGTGCTGATGTAATTGTTGTCCTGTATAATTCCTAAACAGTATCTCTGTTCTGGATGACACGTGGGCCCCACAAAGTCCATTTCAGAATCAAGCCTGGATTCTGAGAAAAGGGCTTACATGTCTGAAGTGGCATTGCTGGCACCACAGGACTTATTGCCCTGTGGTAAAGTGGTTCTGAAACCTCCTGCTCAGCTTCTGCACAGTCCTGCTGCCAGGGACGTGCTGCAGGTGACCTGGGCTTTGACAGGAGTGTCTGAGGCACTGCAGTCCTGCTTTGCTGTGTTAGCAGAACCTGTGCACCACCAGGACGTTTCCAAGGTGGAACTGCTCACCATCAGGGTAGGAAAAGTGCTTTTAGAAAAGAAGTCATGGTTCATTGGGCAGGGTGGAGAGGACACAGAGAAAGCACAGGCAAGAGTAGCCAAGGAGTGAAGTGCTGGTGAACAGAACGAAGAAGAAGGAATCCTGACTTCTAGCCCTTCATCCAGAAGGTGTTTGTTCATTGCTGGTGTTTCATTTAAGATCCGTGTTTCTTGTGCAGACAGGACAGATGCTGAACTTGTGGCTGTAGCAGCTCTGGCTCCTACAGCTGCCACCTAATTCAAAGGACAGTTGTAGCCTCTTGCATCTCCATTCATGTTGGTGGCCTCTGCAAGCATGCAAAGACTATGATTTTTATTCATAGTCTCACTTTTATGCCTGGAGACTGTTCTTGGCATCAGGTTGGTTTCTTGTTTACTTCTGTCTTTCTTTTTTTATCTTTTTTTTCCTCTTTTTCCCCTCTCTCCACATTAGTTCATCGACTTCCCATGTCTGTCACTGACTGAGCCAGGGTGGTGTGGTCACTATATTTGACCACTTACCAGACTGAGTAGGAAATCAGACAGTTTGCATCGGTGTTCTTGAAGCATCTGAGATCTGTGGTTTGGCTTATCATAAAAAAAAATCACTGACCATTAGTGTTCTCACTACCACAAGAGATACAAGAACCTGTTTCTTGGACATGTTTTCCAAAATCTCAAAGGGGCTTCCGTTACAGTGCTGAACATCAGCACTGATAAACTGCTTTTATCAGTTACACGTTGGTAAAGAAATAGCATTGCTATGTTATGGGGAGATAATAAATAGGTTTAATGTGTAACTTAAACGAGGGTTTAAAAACAGAACAGTAAATTAGAGCTCTTGCCTAGATAAATAATTCACAGATCTGTAGGTGCAGCTGCTAGGTATGATAAAGGATAATGAGAACAAGAGGAATTTTTGTATCAGTGAGGTGAAGGTTTGCAAACCTCAGAAAAAGCAAAGATTTTAAGTGGATTAGGATTTGAGGAAAAAAAAACATTCTGTGTTGATGAATACTCTGCAAGAGTTAGTTTGTGTAATGTGAAGTAAAAAACCATACTAAACATGTTCCTTCCCAGTTGTTGCTCCAGAATTGCTTTTAGCATATCCACATGTGGATTTGGCTATGCTGGTTTCCAAATTTGCTATATAAAATCTCAGTAAGTCAGTGCAATAGGAGGGCAGCTGAAACTAAGGCAGTTCTGGGCATGGTTTGGAAGCTGATATGCTAGAGGAAACACAGAGTGCACTGTAGCCTCCCTTCCATGGAGTCAGGGTGTTATTAACTCAACCAGAAATTGGAGGTTGGATGTCAGTTTTGCTGGGAGAAATTCTTTATTTTACCCTGTGCAGGAAGTCAGACTAGGTTGCTACAGTGCTCTTTTTGGGCCTTGATGTTTTGTGCAAACTACAATTTTCTTGCTGCTTTTTGTATGATGAAACCTGATAAACTTTGTCTGTTCTGTGCTATTCGTGCTATCAATTTCTTTGTTGTTCTTCAATTTCTCTTTAGGTTCAAGGAAACTTCGACAAAGTTGAATTCAACAGGATGTGCTGGACTCTCTGTGCTAAAAAGAACCTCTCTAAAAGTCCTTTGCTGATTAGCGATGAAGACGCATTTAAAGTGTGGGTTATTTTTAACTTCTTGTCAGAAGACAAATACCCTTTAATCATTGTACCTGAGGAGGTAAGAAACAAAAAATTAAGCTCTTTGATACCAGTTTGCCTAAAGTCCCAGTTGAACTGTGTTAAGTGTGGTACTCTCTAGAGATTTAAGAGGAAATATTGTTTAATTTAAACTTTTTACTCCACTCTTTTAGTACTGTAAGGCCTCAGATTTCTCTGTCTTCCAGGGTGCATATATGGGAATTTCCAGAGGATACTTGAGATACTGATAGCTCTGTGTGTCTGTCATTTAAACAGCCTGGACTAAACAGGATAAACAGGACTTGCATGGATGTGGTCTTTAATCACAGCACTTGCTTATAGGTGGTTACAATTTTGCAAGGTCAATACATCCATGTGAGTCTGAAAAAAAATGCCCCTGTCTGTTCTGTGTTATTGTGACTTGCAAGATGAGTCTTCAGTCTCATGTCACCCTCCTGATGGAAAGGACAATACCAACTTTTCTGATGGTGTCTGTTTCTGATCAAAACCAGCCAGCCCCTGAACACTCTTGCTTGAAATGTCTGAAGGAGTAATACCAGAGAGATCTCTTTATACTTTTAGTTCATGAACAAGTATTGGCAGCACTCAAATAGGTATTTTAACCCTAAAGCAAGATTTCAGTGTCTCCACTATTGTCCCCTTTGGGATGGGTGGGGAAGGAAGCAGAAAGATCAGAACTGTTGGCATAAATAATCCCTTGCAAATCTGTGTACACATATCCCAAGGGTTTGCAGTTCAGCACTGGAGGATTGAATAATAAATATCTGCAATTTGTTGAATAGCCAGGGATCAAAACAGTCTGATTAACAGGCCACTAACAACATAACTGTGGGACTCCGAGGTGTTGTGCCAAACCCTCAAGTACAGGTAACTCTCCTATCAAAATGAACTGTTCCATTTTGCTTTTTCACTCACTTTTTAGCAGGGGACTTTCACTCTGTACATTTCTGGTTTTGCCAGACTTGCCCATGCCAGGGCCCTACCTGGCACGCTAGATTCCCATGAGAAATGAGACAGTCTTCTTGCTTGCTTTCCTGTTTGTTTCTGTTGATTCTGGGAAGCAGGGATCAAAAGCTAAGATAGCTCCTTTCTTAGTGGTGCCAAATTTGGCTTTGGTAGGTCAGAGCCACTAATAAATGCCCAAACTGAGACTCAAAATCCATGTCTCTGGTTTGTCAGTGTGCTCCCCACTGTGCAGCCTGGCTTACCTGTGGGCAGACATTTCACACTGCCTGAATTGCTGGCATGGTTAAAAGCTTCACCCCTGCAAGCTCTGGGCTATTGTTCCCCACTGCTTCACCAAGCAAGCCCCAGATTGGCACTGCCTGCAGTGGCTGCTGCCAGGTAATGGCAATGTGTCTGTGTGTTGGCAGATGTGCTGCAGAGTCAGCACTGGACTGAGGTTTTCCAGATTTTGTATGTGCTGTTGTTTGCTTTCCTTCCCATCCTTAATGTCTGGGTTAATCTGTATTGCTCTTCTTCTTGGATTATTTAAAAAAATCTGCTTGTGGATTTGTGTCTGCATCTCCTTGATTACAGCAAGATTTAAATTGTGCAATTTATTTAAAGAAAGCTTACAGAGCCTGACTGACAAAGAAAGGCTGCTCTGTTCTTATCATATACAATGCCTGTATTCACTCCACCTTCACTCAGACCACACAGGTAATATAATCAGCTACTGGAGGAATGCTCTCTGTTGAACACAATCCTTTCTGGTTCGCATGGGTTCTGCATCAGGTTCTCTGTACTTCTGGAAAATTTTGCATTTAATCACTTACTCTCTGCACAAAATTCCCAAAGTGAAAATGCAGAGTCTCAATTTCAGCCAGTTTTGGTTTTTCTCAGAGGTTTTGTATCTGCCTTTCTTACAGAATGGCTTGCAGGTCATGTATAAAGGGAGGGGATTTTGAAAAAGTGAAGGAGAGGAGAAGGGGGATGGAAGCACTGCTGTTCATGCTGTTGATGTTTTGCTGAGAGCAGTGTAAATCTCTCATGTATGACTACAGCTTCCCACCCAGGGAGCAGGCTCTCCTGCCCTGCCCAACTGCTGCTCTTATCGTTGGCTGAGATTATTGCAACACACGATCTACTGCAGTTTCTGGCTTAGAGATCCAGCTGTTTGTGTGGGATCCAGCTATTTCCCCTCCTCCCTCCCTTCCACATTGTTGGCTTTTGTTGTTTTGTTTTGTTTTGTTTGGGTGGGTTTTTTTAGTTTTTTTTTTTTCTTTTTTTTTTTTCTTTCTCCCCTCCCCCCCGCCCCCCCATAAGTAACTGGGAAACTTGCCACATACTTTCAGGTTTGGAAGGGTGATCCCTTGAAGATTTTTGCATCCTGTCTTGCAAATTACAAGACTTTTTTAGTTTCCAGTGAATGTATTAGTACAACTTCATGTGGCTGTAAGGATGCCTTTTCTTCCTCCTTGGAGCAGCTGCTCTTTGAGACATGCTTGGGAGTCTGAATTTCCTCTTTTTCTTTCTTTTTGTAATTTTTAAAATGAGATAAGTGGTTTCTGCAGTCATTTCATAGATTTCATATCTCATGTCTGGAAAAGCCTCCTGCTTGAGTGCAGTTTCACCTTATTTGCACTGTGCTGATTAAATACTGAAGGTGCTGTCTTTCCTCCTTGCCCATGTCGTGTACTTCTGCACCAGTGCTGCTGTGCTGGGCCTGTCTTTTTAGCCAGCTGCATGTGGTAGGGCTGTTACCCCCAGCTGCAAAGTGTAAGTCTTGATTCCCTACCCAGATGTTGAATGGGCAGCAAATGGAGAATGGCTGCAGCTCATCCAGAGAAGGGAAAAGGGGCTACTTTGGAAAGGATTCAGAGATGCAGGCTGACAAGAGCTTTACAAAGAGCAAAGTGAGGAAAGGAGTTCCCAGGAGAGAATCTGAAAGCAGTGGAGGGGTGGTGCAAGGGCCAGAAATTGTTTAGCAGAGGCCAGGCTGAAAGTCAGAGGCAGTGACTGGCCTGTGCTCCTCACCTGCCCTGGAAGCAGGGGTGTCAATCCTGCACTTGAGGGAAATAAGGTTTGAAAAATCCAGTGTGGGGAAGGGATTGGTTTGGTGTGTGCAGTTTTGGAATGTGACTTCAAGCTTGAGAGGATCACGTTGTGTTATGAGAAGAAGTCAGGGGACACAGAGACAGGAGCTGGTGGCTGCAGGGAGTACTGGGCACAGCTGGTAATGGCCTTGCACTCCTGTGTTCCTTCTGCTGCCTACTGGTGGGCAGCTGAGAGCACTTGGAAGAGCTGGAAAGGATCAGAGATCCATGAATGTCTATTCTGCAAAGGTGCTCATGTGCCAAGGCAGAAAGCAGGGACCAGGTGGGAGCTCCTTCCCCTCCCCACAGCCAGATTTTCCATTAGATCATCTGAGATGCAGACATCCAAATGTATGTTTCCTTCAGCTCTTGCAGGCATTACCTCTTCCATGAGAAGGATAAAATGAAGAAAAAAACGTGGAGAGAACTGAAGTCATAAGAGGAGAAATATTTGTATTTTGTCATGAGCTTTTCTTACGAGTCACCTCTCAGTTGTTACAGACTCATTTGTGTGTCTTGGTATTTTTTAACCAAACATTTTCTGTTTTATAAAAGGTTTTCAAGCACTTCCCCTTTCTTATTTCTGGACATGTGACTGCAGCCTTGGGAATGCTTTATCGCCCAAGAGCTGTGGTGTGTGGTTTGCTGCATTTCTGGGCCATTCTTCATGGTGAAACTCAGAGACAGGCACACTGCAAGCTGCATACTCAGTGTTGTAATCCAATATTGAGTTTATTCAAATAAGCCAAACATATTTGCTGTTTTTGGCTTCATGAGAAAAGATTTGTACAATCATTTTTCATACGTCCTCTAGTCTTCAAATTTATTAACAGACAGCATTTCTAATCCTCCTAAGAGGACTAAGCCTTGTGTGACTTTTTGTGCATGTCAAAAATCAGTTGTTTATTAAATTTAAATGTTTTATTAGCCTGAGGAGGTGAGAATCTGATCCAGTGGTGATTCTTCTGGAGTGTGTTTTTTATGACCACGTTTGCTTCCTTGTTCTGCATTCTAGTACCAGAAACTGAAACAATGTGAAATACTGGGAATTGACCCTTGGCCCTTCAGAAATTACATCAAAACTGATAGAAAGAGAATGAAAGCTGCTTGGGTGGGCTTGTAGTTGACCCATGATCTCTAAAAGTTGATGACAGTGCTTAGGAAGATTTTTAGTCACTTCCATCAGTCACTTGGTTGGCAAGACTTGCATCAGTTCTTCCCATTTCACTCCCTTCTTACTTGATGGCTGCATGAAATACAGTTTTCAGCTCACACAGCAGGTTGTTTCTTGAGTTGACCTTTATTCTACTTCACATAATTTAAATTGGATAAAAAAGAAAAAGGGTAGTGGCTTACACTGGATAATGAACACAGTTTTGCTGGTGGAAAGGAAGAATCAAATATTTAATTTAAAAGTAAGTGATGTTCTGATGGGATGAGGAAAAGGAGTTGATGATGACTGTGAGGGGGGATATGACTGCTTTCATGGCTGTGGCCCAGTAACATATACTCCCACAGAATTTTGTACAATGTGAGTAGACTTTTGACATCTGCTCAGTTAATATCACAAACCTTATTTGAATAGTGTGAACCAGAATAGCT
This sequence comes from Phylloscopus collybita, assembly GCA_027886175.1. Taxonomy (NCBI): domain Eukaryota; kingdom Metazoa; phylum Chordata; class Aves; order Passeriformes; family Phylloscopidae; genus Phylloscopus; species Phylloscopus collybita. The sequence goes on along the minus strand of JAJNNQ010000018.1, from coordinate 52,574,779 downwards.
TTGTCTGCTGTGCTCTGATGGGCATGAAGGCCTCCTTGGCATTATTTTTCTCATTCTAAGAGACCCACTTGTAGATCAGAAAGATGTGTGAAAAATCTATGATGCTTCATTCCCCATGGAAGCAGGAATACCTGGAAGAGGAAAGCAAATAGACACTGAAACATGGGGAAAAGAAAGTGCCCTCTGAAAGAAGCTCCCAAACAAACAGACTCATGTTAGAGCTCTGTTCTTTGTTATTGTTTTTGATTTCTCTTGGCAAAATTCTGGCTGAAAAGTTTGTTGATTTGAGATGGAAGCTGTTTTTGGTAGTGTGGAGCCACTGGGTCCCTACTGGTGTATGCAGTGTTAACAACTCCCTGTTATTTTTGCACCTGTATTTTGCATACTTTTGACCTGAAGGCAAAGTCCCATCAGAATAGCAGCAAATGTCGCTTCACTTTTGCTTTTCAACATTGCCTTTTAACCACAAGAGTAGGTTATATTTGAGACAGGAGACTTAATTTGTCAGTTGCTTGCTGGGTTGACATGTCTCTGTGGAGGAGGGGAAATGTTATTTGCTCTCAGAGGTTCCTCATTTGAGGGCCTAATGAGTGGTTGCTATTTGCTTTCACACTGGTGCAACTTACTTCTTTGTATTTACCTCATACTTCCATATTCATACTGTGCAAAAGTCACTGTTGCTATTGAGCAGATGTATCAGATAAACTTTTTCTGGCAACTTTGGTTAGCCGTGGACGTGACTGAATTCAAGATAAACCTTTAAGTTTTAAAAAAATTTTTAGAAATTGAATTGTAACATGCACAGGTCGTTTTTTTCAGTTAAGAGGAGTTAATGTAGTTTAAAATGATGAGTATTTTATGTACTTTAGTGGGATTATGGAATATTTGTGGTCATGTGAGTGACTTGTAGATGAGGGTTAACAGACTTAAATGCTTAAATCTATTCTAGGAACCCCCAGATAAGATAAAATGTATACAAATAACACTAAAGGAAACAATGTGTTGACTTATTTTTAGTGTGCTATATGATGAGGTGTGCTAGCCAAGAGTTTTGCATTGCATCATTTCCAGACCATTAATTTGATCCACATTTTATTTATATGGCTTGAGCAAAACTGGGAAAAGTTAATTCAGGTATACTCCTTGTGTGTGTGTTCCCTTGTCTGCAAGTGAGACCTGGTACTTTCAGATAATTAACCAGAGGAATCTGAGAACTGCAATGCCTCAAGCAGTGCAAGAGGTTGTGAAATTCTGGAACAATGCATTTTAAGTTAGAGTTCATAATTTATTATTATTATTATTATTATTATTATTATTATTATTATTATTATTATTATTATTATTATTACTGTGTAGCATTTTGGCAGTTATATTATCTGCCTAATTAAGTCTGAGTTATTTTGGCTTTCCTTCCAGCTAAAGTCCAGGATCATAGTTCAGAAGTGATGCTGCTCAAAGGCAATGAGCAGAGTGGCAGAATGTGTTTTGAACATGAGTAAAAAAATCAAGGCTTTAGGAGATTAGCTTTGAAACAGCTTTTCAGTGCTCTGTTCTTGCACTGTGTGAAGGCTTTTTTCGGGTTGGTTTTTTTTTTTTCTATAAAACTTGTCTGGAGTAGGAAGTAAGCTGCTTCCTGCCCTTAACTGAATACTGAGGATTTATGGTAGTCAATGCTTGAAAGCCTTGAATTATTATTTTAACTTAAGGATTTTGGAGAGTGAAATTCAGCAAAGCTTATTTTAAAGACTGTGAATTTGAATGCCACTTCTGCAGAGGCCTCTGTTAGACTGTATCTTTGCTAGTGAGAACTACATAAGGAGCTAAAAAATACTCAAGTGTCTTACTTGGTGAAGCTGAAATGAAAAACAATGCTCTCTACAATTTCTGGAGGCATATTCTGTGCCTGGCTGGGCTATCTTCTCCTAAGAGAGACTTGAGGAGGATGTGACAGCCACAGCTTGGAGGTGTGTGCACTTCCCGTTCATTCAGTGGAGCAGGAGCTTTCCTCCTGGCTCTGCAGCTGCTTTGCAGCTTCTCCATTTTGCTGTAGCGTTGTTACCCACGTGCTCCCGGACAAGGGGCTGTGACACCAAGAGAGTCACTGAGCTGAAACAGTGGGAAAAGCACATCCATCTGCAGGGTGAATTCGGGAGTTTACTGTTCTACTACTCACTTGTGTTTCCTGTCTGTAGACATGAGGGAAAGGAAGGGATTTGGCTGTGCCTGTTGCAGGAGAGAGAAGCAGCAGCCACAATATTAGCACGTGTGCTGCATCAAAACCTTGAGGCCTGGGAGTCCTTGTGGGGAAATGTGTGGGGGGATAAAAACACTTCTTTATTTCTTTATTTCTTTATACTCCCAAATCTCTTGTGTAGAGACTCGTGTGCGCTCAAAATCCTATTAGACCAGCTAAAAAGTGACTCTGAGCTGTGGCAGGAGGGCCCTCACCAATTATTTTGTTCAGAGAGTCATTAAAAGCATTTTGCCTGTGCTCAAATCTGTAGATGGGCTTAGTTTAAAGTACTGCAAATGAACAGTGGTGAGTTTAAAACCAACATAAAAAACAGACTAAAGAGCTGCAGCTTTCTTTGCTTCTTTTTCATTCTTGTGTTTGTTTTGACTAGTGTTACCGGTGTTATTGTCCTGTGCATGGTAATGCTTACAGAGTGATGAAAGATTAAAGGACAAGGAGAATTTATTTGGGAAATGAAAGCAGATGTGAAAGATTTGTTCTTTCATTTGTTTTGATACAACCGTCAGGATTGTGTCCAGGGATGGAGAGCCTGAGAGCTAAAGAAGGGGGGTCAGGTGTAGATCATACCTTGATCGTTTTTCATTTCACTTCTAGTCCAAACAGCCTTCTTTCCTCATTTTTTTTTCAATTTGTTTGCTTTTTGCTTACAAGAACACTTTTTGAAACTTCTTGCTTTCTCACGCTTCAGTCATCACAGTTTGGAAGCCATTACAGGGAAGGTCCCATGTGTTCTGTAGGAATCTGAAATATTAAATGAGGCTGTCAGGTTCAATTCTTTGTTTTACTGTGAAGAGAGTAGCTGAGGGACGGGCTTGGCAGTCAAGAGTTCAGCTGGGACAGGAGCTTAAAACCTTTGTTAATCCAACCACCTAAATTTAGAGGCCTACATGTAAGCGTAGGAAACTCACTGTAATGGGAGTCTCTGGAGAAGCTTCATTTACAGCTCTGAAACACTTGATTTCCGTGCCTGCTGCGAACGATGGCTTTCTGTTTGTGTTTCTGCACAGATTGAATATTTACTTAAAAAAATCACCGAAGCAATGGGAGCAGGCTGGCAGCAAGAGCAGTTTGACCATTACAAGATCGCTCTCAACACCAGTCGAGAGGGTCTTTCTGCGTGGGAGCTGATCGACCTCATCGGAAGCGGGCAGTTCAGTAAAGGGATGGACAGGCAGACAGTGTCCATGGCAATCAATGAAGTCTTTAATGAGCTCATACTAGATGTACTCAAGCAGGTAAGAACCACAGAGAACTAATGTTTTAAGGTAGAATGTTTGACTGTTTTAATTAGAAAATGTTCGATTTGTGCTCAAATTTCTTTACTCTAATGAATGATGAGCAGGAGGAAATTAGGTAAATTATCTATAAGAGTTCTTTAATATGAGCTTATTTTTATAAAAGAAATTGTGCTGCTATTCAGACTGTTGTAATTGTAGCAGTATTATGAATGAGTTACTTCTTGGGAGAGCTTACTTTTAGAAAGTGAAAGAAGTGGGCTCTGACTTAAATTATGGCCTTTTTTACACTAGTAACAGCTGCTTGTTAGTTCACAGACTAGCTACATCATGCTCTCAGTTCTGGGGACAGCTCTTCAGTCTTTGGAGATGCTTTTCTGTAGTTTGAGTTATGCTGTAGGAAATGCAGCTGTGCTGAGCACCACCTCTGCATTCAAACAAGGGGGTCTGGACCAGGGTATTGCTCCAGCTGAAAGGTTGGCATCTCAAGTGCCTCACTTCAACAGGGCAAAAAGCTGTGGAAGAGCTCCAGAGGGCTCTCCCTTCTTGTTCTGCTTAGCAGGCTATGTGACTGACAACTTACTTACCTGCACTCAGACTCCCGAACTCATGCTGGCCTTTGTATTCTTAGCAAACTTCTTTCTTCAGATTCCCAGTGACTGGATTATCAGTTTAGGAATGCCTTTAAAAAGTGCATTTCTTTAATGGGAATTGGAAGTACCACAGGGACCTGAGGGGTCACAGCAGAGTTTACCTAGAGAGCTCTTTAAAACTGACTTTTACCTGACAAGAGAATTTTTTTCGTCTTTGATTTCTTGGTGAGGAGAGAAGCAAAGGCTTTCTTGGCAGACTTTCCTAAGCTGTTCTGAAGAAACCATCAGAAAGTCTTGGCACAGGAAATTCTTTCAGAATACCCACAGAACAATGCAGAAGTCTATTTTTGTTAATTGCTGGTTGCCTGTTGGAGGTGAGGGCTGAGGGCACACACACATAGAGTCAGTTGAGGGCAAAATGAAGTCATTCTGCTGTTTGATACCATGAAAATAAATTACCCAGTGTCAGTTCAGTCCCGCTTGAAACTTGTGAGGAAATCAGATTTCTTTTCAGTTTTGATACTTCATTGTGTGTCTTCCCCCACACCTTTTTTGTTTGTTTGTTTGTTTTGTTTTATGTCTTCTTTCTTTCCTCTCTTGGTGCCTGGGCTTCTTTCTCAAGGATGTCTGAGTGCCTTTGAATGGTTCCTTGACACTTAAAAATAGTTTGTGTCAAGATTTGGCCCTGTGCCCCCTGAGCAGTTTGGACAGTTACTGGCCCGGTGGAGAACAGAGTTCTCTGTGTGGTTTCAGTATCCTGATACCTTGTGGATTCACAGAATTATCATGTTTGTTATAGTAATCATATAATTGCTTCAAGGTATCAATTAATGACATGTGGTCTCATAACCAAGTGTCCTGCTACCCTTTCATTGAACACTTCCTGGATCTCTAAGGCTTATGGAGGGTAGCAGCAGTAGTTAAATTTGTGATATTTAATGTTCTGAAAGATGTGTCCTTTGTGTGATGGTTGATGTGAAAAAGCTTCTGCTTTTCAGGAGCTCTCAATGGGTTCTTGGAAGGTGAGAAGCAGCTGATACTGAAATAATAGGTGAAAATTCTGCAGAAATTTGAGAGGAAGGTATTAGTCTGACTTGGCTTTGATAGCAAATTTGGTAAATCAGGAAGGGAGAAAAAACCCTGGCTCTGACTTAGACTGTGCAAAGCATGAAAGCTTGAAACTGCAGGAGTCTTTCACATGGCCTTGCAACCACCCAGAGCTCAGATCCGAGTATGGAGGCAGCAAACAAAGCTGTTTCTCTGTGCATTCCTGGTGTGGAGCAAGGGAGTGGAATGGCACCTGGGAATAGGCACGGCCTTGGCTCTGGACATGTTTAAGTGGCTAGAAAAGCTGAGCACAGATAAGCTGCATGTGTAGGGGGTGGCTTGGGGTTTTGTTTGGTTTGGCTTGTTTTTTAAACAAAAAAGCTTCTTCAATGTTCTGAATGTCTTCTTTTCCCTCAGATCTGTAGAGAAAGATATCTTTGGCTTAAATATGCTACAGCACATTTCTTTATATCTTTTTTTTTTTTTTAATATGTGCACATTTGGTATCAAAACTGTGATAAGTGAAAGCTATTACAGAAAAAAGTTCCTTGGTCTCCTTTTCCTTCTTCATCCTCTTAATCTGGAATACTTTGGGTATACTTTCTGTATGGCTTGTCCATAGCATATATTGATGTTGATGTTTGAGTTTCATCTGTGATTTGAAATTTTTTTGAAGCTAAATGTCAGAGAAAAGTAAGTTTATGTAAGTATTTGGTGGGGAATATGATTACAGAAGTGGAAGGTACAGCTGAAATACTGGCTAACTTTGAAAGTATTTGGGGCTGTGAGGTAACTTTTCTGTGTGCTCAATGGGGTCTTTACGCCTTTACATAACCCAAAGACCAGATGGTTCAGCAATGGCCAGGCATTTCAGCTGGTCTGTTGGTTTTAACAGGGCTACATGCTGAAGAAAGGTCACAAACGGAAAAATTGGATGGAACGATGGTTTGTGCTAAAACCCAATATTATCTCCTACTATGTAAGTGAAGATTTAAAGGACAAGAAGGGAGACATCATACTGGATGGCAACTGTTGTGTAGAGGTAAAACCGCTCCAAAGACTATGGATGTCTCTAAAGATCAGAATTAATCCTTTTTTTGTGTGTAGGATTGAGTCCTGCTATCTTTTAAAAGAGCTTTTTTTACTTCATATGACACCAGTTCGTGAACACCCTTTTATTAAAGGCTCTTAATGCTGGTATTTGTATCTCTGTGACACATGACTGCATAGATGCTGCTTGACTTTATAACTTAGACTTCAGTGTTAGCAAAGCTAATCTTTATTGTTACCCATTCTAGGCCTTGCCTGACAAAGATGGAAAGAAATGCCTGTTTCTCATAAAATGTCTTGATAAAACCTTTGAGATCAGTGCCTCTGATAAAAAGAAGAAGCAGGAATGGATTCAAGGTGAGGTTTCAAAAATGCTAGTTACGTGAAAGTTAAGGTTAGTGGAATTCTTACTGTAGTGCTTTACTCAAATTTGAAATTCCTGGTTTTTCGATTTTTTGGTATTTCTGTTTTGGGCACACATGGATCTTTAAGGGGTCTGAGACTGAGGAAGTACTAAGGATCCATATAAGGGAAATAATTTTTTGTCATGTAAGTGCCTCAATTCAGGCAAACATAACCAAAATGAAATGGTTATTATTGTTTTTTATATTGATGGTACTTCTATGAATGGCGAAGAGAAGCAGTGTTGTAAATCGTTGCTTTTGGGGAGGAGGGGAAAGCTTGTTCATTTTGGCACTGTAAAATACTGGCTTTGGTTTTACAGTTTTGCTTGAAGCAGTATGGTTTGGTGAGCTGAGGATAAAGCTGGGAATTAGGGCTTGCTTTTCTATTCCCACAGTACAGATATTCCTCCTGTGTGACCTTCCCAGATATGCGATGGGCACATCCATCTGCAGAGTGAGGCAGAAGCCCTTGCTATTGTTACCAATGCCATTGAAGAATGTGCAGCAGTTAAATATTTGGAGCTGTGGGCTTTCATTTGCACTTCCCTCTTTACCTGCAGCATGTGTTTCATTGCACCAAAGTCAGATGTATGATGAATGATTCAAAAGGAGATACATTTTCATGGTTGTGGTGTGTGAATAAAATACCATAATCATCTGCCACTCCTCAACTTTGCTGTCTTAAATATTTTTTCACTGCATGTAAGTGAATGAGAGCTGCTGTCTTACTGGGAGAAAGTTTTCCCTCAGAGTATCTGTAAGAATACAGGGTTTAAGGTTGGCTCTAGGGGACATAGATAACATCTTACTCCTTGGTTAGTCACTGAGTCTAGCTAGTAGGAAATCCTGAAGTCTTTGGGTTTTTTCTTGCAGCTGGATGTATAAGTGACTTGTGTGTCCATAGCCTGTTAAAAATCAATATTGGAATTGACTAATGCAGTGGAATTGCCAGACTTTATCCCTGTGGCATGCAGCCAGTACTGAGAGGCATCTTTCATTTCTGGTTTGTGTTGACAGCCAGCCTGATGAGAATTAGGACAACTGACAACAGCTTTCTGATTTAAACATATATCTAAAAATCCCCAACCCAACAGCCAGCACAGCGCACTGCAAGTCACTTCACAAAGTCAACCCTGAAAGTTCAGCATTCCCCTTCATGGTGTTCTCTTCCTCTCCCCTCCAGCCATCCAGAGCACTGTGAGCCTGCTGCGGGCAGGGAGCCCTCCTCCCCACAAAGAGGCACGGCAGAAACGGAAGGAGCTGCGCCAGAAGCTGCTGGCTGAGCAGGAGGAGCTGGAGAGGCAGATGAAGGAGCTGCAGGCAGCCAACGAGAACAAGCAGAAGGAACTGGAGACCGTGCGGAAGGTGGGATTGGGAGCTGCCGAGCTTCCAGCCTAGAGCCCCATCCCTGTGCTTGAACTGGGCTTCTTGGAGTGGAGCTGGGCATCCCTGTCCTCTTCAGGCACGTTGAGCAGACTCCTCCAGAGGAGCTGCACTTGCTTCAGGCCCCTGAACTGAGCAGGGGATTGTCAGGCTAGTGGAGAAGAACCTGCCAGCTCTGTGGATGGTGTCTGGGGATAGGAGAGACCAATATTTTCAGTTGCTTTTGGGTTTTTTGTTTTCCTGTCCTGTCAGACACATCTGTCAAACCTGGGGCTTTCCATAAAGATTTTCTTTAATAGTTGACCCAAGTTTTGTTGCGTTATTTGTATGTTTATGGAACTGTTCTCTTCCCAGAGATGTAATTTCTGTAATTTTTATCTTTAAAAACAAAAGATGTGGCTTTTCTTGCTGTGGGAGCTTTTAGTGTGGAGTGTGCCTTGAAAACTGCTTAGAACCCAATACTCAAATTCAAACCCTCCCCGCTTGCTGCCTTACATTTCAGCTGCTGAGTCCCTGCTGCTAGAGCAGTCCAGATCTTCCTTTGTTTACATGTCTCCACTACTCCCTAAATTAGTGTAAGGTTTTTGCATTCCCATTTAGGACCAGTCTGCATCATTGCTTGAGATTTTTGTAAATAAAACCCACCGATTTTAGCCCTTAGAAGAAACTTTGGTGATCTTTGCAGCTGTAAATATTGTAAGGGCGTTAAAGGTTTTAAGTCTAGAAAGTAAATGAAATAATAAAAACCCCCACATTTTGAAAAATCTTGTCATTGTCACAATTTGTGGCAAGGAAAAATTTGTCTTTTTTAAAATTAATCTTACACTGACAATCCTGATGTAGATTGTCAGAATAATTTTGCCTTAAATGGTGTCTGACTGTGGAAAACCATTTTTAAATTTAATTTTGGTGCCTGTAGTCTACCACATGTTGAAGATTCAGAATGCAAAATAGACAATAAAGGCTAGCCTATGTTACCTTCTACTGGTAAGGAATATACCTGTTAACAGAAATCATAAGGTTGGATTTCTGCGTTATTTACTTTATGGAAAAATATTTAGGAGGGAAGACAACATGAGAGCAACCCCAAGGGATCAGTAGAATATTGACAAGCTCCAGGGAGTTCCATAAAAATCACAATGGGTAAACTAAAGAGAGTTGTGGCCAGAAGCATCTCTTGAAGCGGGCTGGATTGAAATGATTTCTCAAGGAAAGTATCTTAGGCTCTAACATGAACTACTGCACTTTGCCGAGGTGGAACTACGGGGGAGGTACATTGTTGGAGGAACTGAAAGTGTTTGAGTAGTTAGAAAAATGTTCTTCAAGGAAAAGCTTTGTAAATGCTTCAGGAAACTGGATCGTTCTGGGAAGCTGAGAGGTTGATTTTCTCCTGATGGCAGTGAGCCACCATTTATGTAGCACCTGCCAAAGTGCACTTTGGGACTGCTTTGTATTCTGGTAGCTCCTGCAGTAGAGTATTTCAAAAGAATAAATGCTTTTGTCTAAAATAGATTTTTTTTTCATATTTTTAAATGAAATTTTGACATGTGCACATTGAAAAGACAGGAAGGTAAGTTTTTCCTTGTGTGAGAGCATGCACAAGACATGTGCACCCTTTCTGTTTCAATTTGGGGCCTTGCATGGGCTTTGGAGACTCTGTGCTGTCTAATGCCTGCTTGGAATGGTGTGTTCCTGTTGACTCCCCCCTCCAACACCTGTGGCTTTTCTGTGAAGTGCACAGTTCCCAGTAACCTTACCTGCTAGGCACAGCTTTGGTGGATTCAGCAGGAAGTTGCTGATACTGAGTGGACAAAGATCATTTTCTTGTTGAGCTCTGGCAATGCCTGGCACCCGCCCTTGCCTGTGACTCTGCCCTCTCAGCTCAGTGTTGGCAATGTTTGTTTAATTTCAAAGTGGGGAAGGAAATCTAGAGGAGATTTCACTTAAATAGGCATCTTGGATTTGACTGCAGTTACATGCCTTTGAATGTCCTGGCAGAGGAGGAATGCTGCCTCTAAAACACTGGCATTATTTAAGCCTTGCAAAGGAGAGCAGTTCTGTGCTATGTTCTGCAACATAAACCTAGAAACCTGAGCCTTCTCCTTCACTTCTTCAATCTATTTCAGACCAGAGGGACACTGCAAGCATATAAAAGAGTGAAAGTTTCAGCTTGGCAGTTTTAATCATTGGGGCATCTCATTAGCTTATCTAGGTTGGTGAGGGAGGAGGGTTAAAATGTGGTACCTTCAGGAGCATGACAGAATCACAGAAAGGTTTGGTTTGGAAGGGACCTTAAAGATCATCCAGTCCCAGTCCCCCTGCTGTGGGCAGAGGCACCTTCCACTACACCAGGTTGCTCAAAGGCCCATCCAACCTGGCCTTGAACACTTTCAAGGACGATCAGCTTGTCTGCACAACCTGTCCCAGTGTCACCTCCTCTGGGCTTGCTCCAACAGGTCCATGTCATCTTTATGTTGTGCTCTCCTCTTACTAAAGATCTGTGGAAATAATTTCCACAGCCCAGCATATTAAAAAAGAAGCATCAGATAAGTTTCTTAGGAAAATTTTGGGAAAGAATGATTTTGTTTTCAGTACTGATAAAGTTTAGGCTGGTGCTTGATGATTTCTAACCTTGCGGGGATTGAAAGCCTGATGAAAAGAAGAACTGCCACCACTGTCTTCATTTGCAAAATCAAGATGCAACAAAAGTAAGATAAGATGCAAGAAGGCAGAAAGGTACCAGCAGCTGTTTCCCAGGATTAGCTAATGTTCCTCCTAATTTCAAGTGATGATTATGGACCAGGATTTTACTTACCTTACTTGGCAGTTTAGGGGATGTTAGAGGGATGATTCACAATAGCACAATCACTTATTCTAGTCAAAGTTCGTGGCACTTCTGCTTTCCCGTGGCAATTCAGTGTCCTCATTTCTGTTTCTGTATGAACTCTGTGTGTGCTGGCATGTTTTCCCTATTGAAAGTCCTATGCAGTCCTGCCTGAAATGTGGTTTTTCATAATAGTTTTCTATCCTATTGAGCTAGAGGAGGAAATACAGTGATTTCTATCACTTGAGCAAAGCAGGACTCAGAGGAAGCTTGGAGACAGTCAGGTAATTGCCTTTTCGTTGGTAAATTTAAAATTGCCTGCAAACAATCAAGAAAATTATATTTAAAGGCAGTGAATAGTCTCAGACACTAAAAAACCCAAACTGGTGCCTTGATGCTTTTGAAGGCTTCTTCCATTTTTGTTACAACCAAAAATTGTTAAATAAGGTTCCATTCCCTCAAAATGATTTAGTTTTGACAATTTTTTTTCCCTTTTTTCCTTCCCCCTACCCCCCACCCTTTTCTTCCAGCAACTGGAAGCAGCAGCTGCTCGTGCTGCTGAGGAAGAGAAGAAAAGACTTCAGACTCAAGTTGAATTACAGGATCGCTTCAGTTTGGAGCTGGAGAGAGAAAAAATGGTGAGTACTGCAGGTAGGGTTTTGCTGCTCTTACACAGAGGGAGCCATGTGTTCAGCAAGGGCTTCCCTTATGGGCAGCCACTGAAAGGATTCCACAGATTTTGCAGGAGGCTGGAGAGCGGAGCCTGTGTTGCATTTATTTGAGATGTAGGAATAAAATATTTTTACTGGTGAATTCAAATACTGGAACAGCTCAGCTACAATTTGTACAGCATTCAAAGTTTAGATATTATTGGAAAATCGGGGAAAAAATGGATCATTTGAAGGATAAATGCAGACTGAAGTTCTCCTTGCAGTTTTCAGAGATGGGGAACCTGAGGCCAGTACTTGCTGTATGAATAAGCAAAATGAATCAGGCATAATCAAAATGCATTTGACGTGTTCCTAGAGCGATTGCTTTTTTATTCTATGTGTTTTTTTACAATTACACATACACAAATATAAAAAATAAAAAATATTGTGCTTTACAATACTGTTACTATTCAGCTACACTGAAGATTCCTCAAAGAACTGGTTTTCAGTCTTCATGGGCTTTGTCATGTTGTTCTGTTAGTTTGGAAAAAAAAAGTAGAAAAAGTGATGTGATGGGACATTAATGCACAGAGTGCTGCTTTATGGGCTGAGCATGAATTCCTGAATACAGGCCCTTTCTGGGTCACTGGGATTTGGGTCAGCTGAGGAGAGCAGGTTGCAGACCAATGGGGCAGAACATGCCAACCTCCTTTGCTTTCCAACCCTTTATCCATCCTGTGCCATCATTCAGAGACATAAGTGTGTGAGATACACTGCTGCCAAGAGGGGAGTGAAAACAGTGCCATTAAAGCAGCCTGACCTTCATGTCTGGCCTCTCTACAACCTTTCTCTTCCTTCAGTTGTGTATCTGTAAACTAAGCAACAAGATCAAGCTGACAGGTTTGAACCCCTGTACAAATCCTGTGCTGCAGGAAGTAGGTCAATATAAGTAGCCTGTGTTATTTTTTATTTTTTTAAATGGTATTAGTTCCACATCTGCAGATTTAGCCTCAATTTTATCAGTTCTCCTCTGCAGTCAGCAGGAAAAGGTTTGTCTCTGAAAACATGGCCTGAGGGAGACCTGGCAATTCCTTTAAAAATTGGAAACCTGAGTTGAATGGTAGCTCATGTATCCCAAATTTATGCTGCTAGGTAAGACAAAAAATGGAAGAGCAGGTTGCTCAGAAATCATCTGAACTGGAACAGTATTTACAAAGAGTACGTGAACTGGAAGAAATGTATAAGCAGCTGCAGGAGGCACTGGAGGATGAGAAACAGGCACGTCAGGATGAAGAGACTGTGAGGAAACTTCAGGCCAGGTATGGCTGTGACCAGGTAGAAAAGTGTTTCAGTTCCCCCTGCCAAGAGTGAGTACCTGTGCCCTGCTACTAATGACTGCCTCTTGGAATGGGGAACTACCTTCAAGTCCAAACAAAGGACAGATTTTATTTTTCCTTAAGATGGGGAGGCTGAAGCTGCTATTTATAAGTTTTTAAATATGTCTAATTAGCCTTCAGCAGAAGGCAAGCTCAGCAGTTTTGGAAAAGCAGGTGCAGTTATTTTTCCATCAGGTGTGCATGTCAGCATGTGAAAAACTGAGATCACTCTTTACAGGCTTTTCAGCTGTTTATTTTGTAAAGCAGTAACTGTAAAAATTACTTTCTGCTGTATTTTATCACAGGTTTAAACTGTAATGATAAAGGGTTAAATTTCTTCTTACAGGGGCTTTGTGGAGTGTGGTTTTTTTCCTTCATATACTCAGTCCTCCTAAGACAATGAAGATAACTTATGCATGCCTGTTTCTTCTGGGGCTCTGTGTTGTGTATTTGCATTATTGACTACATTTTCTGAATAGCCCTTTGTGGCAGTCAGACTGCTTGCACTGCTGGCATGACTCTGAAGGCAAGCCAACAAACAATAACTTTTTTCCTGCTTCCCAAGCTTTTTTTTTAAACAATATTCTCTTTCCCTTAAAAAAAAAAAAAAAGGAGGAAAGAAAAAATTAACTAATTTGGCTTCCCTGCATGGATTAAACTTCTGTTAAAGTGCAGTTAATGTCACAATGCCCATTGCAGATTGCTGGAAGAGGAGACAGCAAAGAGAGCTGAACTGGAAAAATGGCATTTGCAGCAGCAACAGACCATTCAGATGACAGAAGCAGAGAAGCAAGAGCTGGAAAACCAGAGAATGATGAAGGAACAGGCTCTTCAAGTAGCCATGCAGCAACTGAAACAACTTGAATTGGAAAGGAAGGAGGCCCTTGAGCAGTATGAGGTAAGCTGCTCTGGTCATCAACCTCTCATCCTTATCCATAGATTGAATTTGAAGTTCTTCAATATTATGCCTCTTTAAGGGTTAGTATGGCACAGAAGTTATAATAAGAGGTAGGATTTTTTTTTCTAGTTTTTATTTGGTTTCTAGACCAGTAGGTACATTTGAAGAAGAGGATCTGTTTCAGACACACCTCTGAACCTCTTCTATTTATTTTTGTCGCAATTTGCATTGCAGGCCAGCTCAGTCACATCCTGAAATACTCTCTGTACATTTGTCTTCTACTGCAGCCTCATTTCATGTGCATGTGCCATAGTTGGGTGCATTCTGCCTCCTAGTTAGTAATTCTTGCATTGTTTTGATGATGTCATGGCACAGTATTGATTTAAACAGATGAAAAGTCAATGTGTTACCTTGACTAGGCACCTACTCCTCAAAAATGTATTTAAGCACTGAATGGAAGTCAAGGATAGGTCGGAATTAGCTCAGATTCTCAATGTGCAGCAATGCCTCATGTCCCAGATGCCTGACCTGCTCTCTGCCCTGCTAAGTGTTTTTGGGGAAGATCAGTAACTGCTTGTGGAAGAAATAAGAGCCAGAATCCAACAAGTACAGAGGCTGAAGTGCTGCACGCTTTCCAGGGCTTAGAGAGGTGTTGATCCTGCATTTGTTTAGGTCAGGGAAGAAAGCCTGGCTGGGTTTGTGTTTAGCAGAGGAGGGTGTTTATGGGGTGAGCTCTGAAGGACAAGCCAAGGAGTTGTCTTGCCTGGCACAGAACACAAGTGCTGCACTCACTGCAAGCAAGGGCCCAGCTGCGGTAGTTGTGGCCACTTTACAACTTCCCAGGGTGGTGTTACATCTCACACCACCACAAGATTGCTTTTGGCTAGTACTTGACTCTTCTTTAGGTGACATTGCAGGCTTTTTGTATGGAAAGCATCATTTATTACTCCAAAGGAATTGCTGAACACAATAGACTTATAAAACCACAAAAAAACCCCCAAAAAACAAAACAAAAAAACACCACAAAAAACAAACAACTCACAAAAGAATTATTTTAGAAATAATTAAACATTCCAGCCTTCTATTTGGAATTGCCCAAAAGACCAGTCTAGGCTGAAAAATGAAGACTAGCTCCATTACACAGCTACAAAGTCTTGTAAAACCTTGGTATTTGGGATTCTTGTCAAAAAGTCTGACAACTTTTTTTTTTTGGGGGGGGGGGGGGGCGGGGTTGGTGACTAAATTACTTAGGATGGTTACACACTAAACAGAAGGGCTGGAGGAATTAGCATGGTTCTGGCTTTCGGTTTCAAAGGTGCTGTGTCTTTTTTTTATAAACAGAGTAAAGCTGTTCTTGTTTTGAAGTGGGCTCTGTCTTATTTCAGGAGGTTAAGAAGAAGTTGGAAACGGCAGCTAATAACACCAAGAGTTGGAAAGATAAAGTAGCTCATCATGAGGGATTGATTCGATTAATAGAGCCAGGTGAGCTATCAACAGAAGAGTTACAAAAATATGTATTTATTCTGTCTCATGTACTTGCATCACCTGGTGACTTACTGAAGTCTGCCTTTTCCTGTAGTTCACTGGTTTCACAGCAGCCTATAAATATCACCCTTTGTGACAACTGCTGATGGCAACTTTCAAGTCTTTACCTCTATTGGGCCTACTATAATGATTTTATTATCATTATTGTTTGTTTCTTTTATGTTTAAAACAAAGCAAGAATCAGCCTGAACAGTGCGGGTTTGTGACGCCCCTGCAAGAACTGTCTGTCTCAAGTATTGCTCTCTGTCTTCCAGGCTCCAAGAATCCTCACTTAATCACAAACTGGGGCCCAGCTGCCTTCACTGAAGCTGAACTGGAGGAGAGGCAGAGGAGCTGGAAAGGGAAGAAAGCTGCTTCGGAGTGACAGTGGCAGCCAACATGTGGCCTGGAACAGGAGCCCACCTCCCCTCGTTCTGCTTTGCACAGAGCAGCCTCTTGCTTACCAGTTTAGTTTGCTCAGCAGGTTGGGCCTTTCTGCTCATAAAATGCTGTTTACCACGCTGGAGGGTCTGCTCAGAGCTCAGCCATTACAGTGGGTGGTGTCTGACAGGATGTGCTGTTTTCTCTTACTTTTCCAAGACTTTGCAACTGAAAATTTGTATTGAAATGTAGCTTGTGTCAGAGTTGTTCCTATACTAACCTGTAACAGTCTGACAGCAGCTAACCAGTCAGGCAGCATCACTTTCATTCTAGAAAGTGAGGGAAGCAGTTGTTCTGCTGGTTCAGTTTAGTATAATTTCAACCCAAGATACATCAGTCCTGGAGGTTGTGTCCAACTCTGAGATGGAGCATTACCTTTCCTTCCTCCTCTTACTTTTGCTGTGTCCCTCTGTTGCGCTCTGCACAGTGCTTAGTGCTCAGACACCTTCCCTTGGCAGGGGAGGCTGGCATCACTGGGTGCCTGCTGCCTGCTTGGATTTGGTGTCCTCTTTCCCTCTCCTTGCAGGAATCCAAACAAAAGAACTGGAGATAGGCATGTAGGAAATGCTGCTGTAAGACACTTGGGAAAAGTAGTTGTGCAAGACTGTTTTTGTGCTGCCTTATACTTGAGAAGTGCTAAATAAAGCCTTGAGAGTTCTCTTCATAGTTTAAAAGATGAAGTTTTGGCTCACAGATTTCTGAAGCAGATGAATGGAAGGTGGTAGCACACACAGGGCAAATATCCTCTGTGTCAAGGCTGTGTTTGTGCAAGAAATCTGATTATAACATCCCACCATTTTTAGATGCAGAACTTCTGTCTTACTTTTAATTGGAGGCCAGTTTAAAAAAAAAAAGTAAGAATATTTTTTTTAATAAAAACAATAAATGTGTAGTGATACTGTTTAGGAAAAAAATGTAACTCCTGTCAATGAAATAACTTCAGTCTTTCTAGTACCAAGGCTTCCCAAAGAGCCTGCTGTTGTGCCTTACCATTGTCTCCTGGGACAAAGCCAGTTATTTCTGTTTCTGAAAGGAAAAGGAACAAGCCTGTGACTTTGCTTTGCAGATCTCCCACACCAGCGTTGCTCAGTAAAACAGGATTCCTGTCAGCTTGTACAGACATTTGGAGACACCCCCGAGGAGCAGGTGCCCACTGATGTGGCTTGTGAGCAGCTTTGACTGTACCCTGACCATCCCTCACCTGCTTGTTAGTTCAGCTGCATGTTAAATTATTTGTAGTAAATAAGAAATTAATTTTTCAGGAGGATAAGCAGTGCCTTGGAGTGCAGCACTGTGGGTCTTGGAAGAGCAGAAGCTGTACAGAAGTGGTGTCCAGATTTGGAAGTCATAAATAGCATTTTAGTTGCCTATTAACTAAGACTCACTCAAATACTGAACCTTCTCAGACATTTATTCTCTGGTTATATTTTTATACTAATTGAAATCTTTAATGTTTCAGTAAATGGAGTGCCGGTTAGAATGGCAGGAAAAATCCAGGATCTTCCTATTTATACTCACTGTACAGGAAAACAATAGTTCCTTAAACTTGATAACAAGGCATTTTTTAAATTGATCACGTTTACAGAAGCAAAAAAACCCAACCACCTGTAATAGAATTACTGATGTACACAAGGTTAAACTTTGCTAAAGGAGCTGTAACAGTATTTATAACTACCAAACATTTTATGTGGAGAGCAGAAGGGGTATTGGGGCTAAACTTGTTTAATTTTTCTAACAGTCTTTATTTTGGACAACAGTTTTTTAAGAATACCAAATGATGCATGTTTTCATATTTTTTACTGTTCTTTAGAAATGGCTGTTTAATAAAGTAATATAAAGTCATTTACGTTTTGGAATTAATGGATGTCTTACTGCCCGAGTTTCTTTTGGCCTATTGGAGTTCAAAGTCCAGTGACTGTTGTGTGGAAGAAGTTCAATGGTCGGATCAATGAGATGTTAAAGGCATAATAAAGGCAGTGGTCACATGGTAACACAAAGAGACTTTGTTTTAGCAGCACTCCTGCTCTTAAATGTTCATATTCAATTCTTCTTGCTGCAGCCTGAGACAAGGGCAGGGCAGGCTCAGCAAGAGAGCTGTTGGGACAGACACACAGCAGCCCCTCACGACGTGTCAGCCCTGTCTGTCTGGTCTGTCTGTATGTCTGGAGTTAGCTCTTACTCACTGGCAGAAGAGGAAATGAGACAAGGTTTCTTTAAGCTTCGTTGTCCCTGCTTGCTCTGACAAATTAAGAAAGCTTTGTGTGAAGCTTTGCTCAGTGAAGCTGGGGGGAGCGGTTGGTTTAAAAATTAAACCATTTGCATGCTGAGCAAAAATGCCACTTGAGAATGAGCCCCTCGGAGTGACGCTGAGCAGCATCCAAAGGGAGCACAGAGCTGTGAGCTCCCACCAGTCATGGATCAGGGAGCATGGAGATCTGCATCCTGGTGTGCCATCATTTCTGCTGGGGCCAAGGGTTACTGCTCTCCTGTTCCCACAGACCAAGGAGCCTGCTCATGGTGAGGATATCCCCACCAAACTGGGATCAGGGCTGCCACTGCTCTACCCAAGAAGCCCTAACTACACCTGAGGCCAAGGAAAAGCTGTGGCTGCTGTTCCTGAACCCTTGGCAGATGCACTGGAGCGCTCAGCCACTTGTTTTGTCTGCCAGATTGAGGTTTCATTTACCTGCTGCTGCTGGAACAGACCTGCAAACCACAACCCCAGTACCGCGCTGTTCCCTCTAAAAACAGGGTGGGTTTGGGTTTTTTGTTTGGTTGTATTTTGGTTTGTTTTTTTATTCCCCTGTGACCATTTTATGGACCTGATTTATGAGCCCTGAATGATCACACATTCCCATATTGTAACAGGCTGGCTTCCAGCAGCTCACGTTACTCCTGCTTCACTGTCCTGCCTGAGCAGCCACAAAGCAAAGCCTCTGTGGGGGAAAGGAACAGTGTCTTAGGACAGAATCTGTATCCTGGGGCAAGGGGGGACCCCAGCCCCAAAAGAAGCACCTGTTTGGCCCTGTTAATGGCAGGGGGATTGGGAGCAGGTGATCATTAAGGTCCCTTCCAGCCCAGGCCAACCCGGGATCCTATGGCTCACTCATGCAGGACACTTGGAAGAGGAGCTGTGCCATCCCTCTCAGTAAAAGTGAACGGAAAATAACTGCTCTGATTTTTATCTCAAATATGTAAAGCAGTTACATAAACGATTTTGAGCAAACCAGTGCAGGGCCGGGCAAGGGGATATCCACAAGGCTTTTCAGCTGCTTCGGGGCGAGAGGTCATTATTTGTTCCCAAAGGAAGGGGTGCTGAGGGGCGGCAGGTGTGCCGTACACTTCGTCCTCTCAGAGAATGGCAAATCCCTTTAACACTTAACACGATTTTTGGGGGGCTTTCCCGGTCTGCCCTTACTTGCTGGTTACTTGATAATTGTGGCTCTCTCTGCCTTTGTTTTTGTTTGTTTGCTTGTTTTTAAATAAATCTGTCCGGGTGGCTGTGGCAGCCCCTGCGCCCCCCGCACAAGGAGCTGGGGGCCGGGAGCCGGGGCTGCCTCACCGCTGGTCTCCGGCTGCCACCTCGTGGTGGCCCAGCCCGGCGTCCCCCGACGGTGCTCCCGCGGTGTTCCCAGCCTGTGGAGGAATCCCGGGACAGCCACCCCGCCGCTCCTTCCCCTCCCAGCAGCGGGTGCCAGGGGAAAGAAAGCGCTGCAGCACCATCACCACCACCTCCCTGCCGCGGCCACCGCAGCTCTGTCCCTGCTCAGGTCGGTTCCTCTGCCAGCTCAGTATGCCCACAGACATCCTTCAGCCTAGGAAAAAAAGAATATATTTTTGTTTGTTTGTTACGACGGACCTGTGAGTTAATGACGACATCTTTTCCGAACAAGGCGCGGCCCGTCGCAGGAGGATAATGCGTGCAGCGGGACACAGCATCCCGCAATCTCGCATCTGCAGGCGGCTTTCCTAAGGGCCGTAAAGCAGAGCAAGGGAAAAGGCCTGCGGGAGGTTACCTGCCTGCCAACAGCCTCCCCCAGGTGCCTGTGTAGGCGCCCCGAGGCTGCCGGAGCGGGGCTGAGCCCAGGACGTGCTCAGCATCACGTACTCACTCCCCTGTCTGTGGGAGCGGGACTCTCGCTCATCCCTCCGAACCTTCTGTGTGAGCAGAGGGTGTCAGCCCCCGGGCCGGGGCTAACGTGGCCGTCAGGGCCGAAATAAAACTCAAACAGAAACTTTGTGAGGCTTGGTGAGTTTAGAGACTGCTGTGGTTTCCACACATTTGCTCTCACTGTGAGCACTGTGATGCCTTGAGAAGGCTGACCTGGAACAGAGACTGGACAGAGCTAGAGGATCAAGCAGATATTTATTAAAAGGCCTTTAAAGGTACACCTTGGGCAGGACAAGAGCCTGGCCAGGGCTACACCCAAGGTGAACTTAGAATGGTCACAAACTGGCTGACTGGTCATGAGGTTTTACACTTTTATAAGTTTTGGTTCATTTGCATATTGGGGTTTAATTGTCCAACTGCAGCTTCAGGCTGTGAGGTCCCATCCTTCTTGTTTCTCTCTTCAGCCACCGTTGTTTGTGCTTTTGGGCCTGAAAGTTGTCCTTGGTGTTCAGCAGGACAAGGATTTGTTTTGTCTCCCTACTCTGTGAAGAGAGCTGACCAACACTCAACATGAGGCTCAGAACTGCACCCCTGGGCAGCACAGAATCTGAAAAACATGAATGCTGAAACTTAAGGCATCATTTCCCTCCTTCAGAGGCTTGACAAGGCCTTTTCCTTGCCAAGTCTCTATTTTAAATATTTACTAATAATAGGTATTCTATAACAAATAAGTAGCTAACAATAATAAACATCTAACAATACACAAATATCTAATAACAGTAAACATCTAACAACAGTAAATATCTACAAATAGATAAATATCTAGCAATAATAATAAAAATAATAAACATCTAACAGCAATAATGTCTTGTACAGTTGGGTATCATGCAAAAAAGAAAAATGATGATTATTACCAGTTCTTTAGGTACAGAGTAGAAATCATTTAAAGCATGTTTTTGTCTGCATCAGTCTCTCTTTTTACAGTTGTTCCAGGAGGAGAAGCTTTCATAACTCTGGAGTAGTGAATCCTGGGTCCTTTGCCAGAAATTTTGACTGCAGTGAGGGTGGTCAGCAGAACTTGGAATGATCCTCTCCACCTGGCTTGTACAGGATCATTGTCCCACCACTTCACAGAGACCCAGTCTCCAGGCTGGAAGGGATGTGCAGGTGTGTCGAGTCCTGTGGGTCTGGATAGCACGATGTAAACCTGGAGCTTCTGCAAAGTGGAACCTAAAGCCATCAGATATCTCTGTAAATCAAGTTTCCCCTTCATGTGAATTTCACCTGGAATATGTGGGATCTGATACAGTCTGCCATACAGTATTTCATAGGGACTGATGTTATCCCTCCCCTTGGTTGTATGGATTCTCATAAAGCTGTAGGCAAGGCCTGAACCCATGTCATAGCTGTTTCCTGACCAATTTTGCTAATTTGTGTTTTGAGAGTCCCATTCACACTTTCAACTTTACCACTCTCTTGGGGTCTATAAGGTGTGTGCAGATCCCAAGTAATGCCCAAAATCTGGCTAACTTCTTTAACCACTGTTGCAACAAAGCGTGGTCTCGTATCTGATGACATCCCCAAGGGAGACCTGAACCTTGGAATTCTATGATTGAGCAAAACTTTCACCACTTCCTTGGCTGTATTAGTGTGACAGGGGTGAGCCTCTGGCCATCCACTGAAGGTACTGGCATCCTTCTTTGCATGGTAACTCCACAAAATCTACTTGCCAGTGATCTCCAGGAAGACCCCCTGCTTTTGTTACTCCTCTTTTCCTTGTGTCAGGGTTGTTTTTAAAATAGATTTCACATTTGCTCACTACTGATTGCAGGTCAGTCATTCCCTTTCCTATTACTACCTTTTTTAGATGTTTCAGAACATTTTCAGCCCCAAAATGTGTGTTTTCATATTCTCTCTTGTCACAGTCCATGTGGTAGTCAACATGGACACTGCACTCGAGGCGCTTCCTTAGAATCATCAGAAGGCTTCAAGTATCAGCACCTTGTTATTCAAAAGTCTCCCATGCCTTTTCCCTGTATCTCCCAAGAGCAGCTCCACACAGTTCTGGCTCACTCCATCCTGTCCCTGGCACAGCCACCTAACCCTGTCTGTCCTATGTACAGCAGCTCACCTTTTCTGGCCCTTGCACAACCTCCTGTCCCTAGGTCTTCACAGCACGGCCAGCAGACTCCAACTGACTCTTCCCAGCTAACTCACCCTTTATTATGCCCATGGCTGTGAGGGCAAGGCTGTTTCTACTCTAGGATAATCAACACAGGTGTAACATATCAGAGGGAGACTGCCTTCAGCAGCATCTACTTTTGTCTCCCCACACTCTCTGAGCTAGCTCTCGCAGGATCAGGGGTGGGACTACAACCTGCTTTGCTGGTGTAACAGCCCACCCACTTCCTGTGATCTCAGCTTTAAGAAACTTGATTAGTTTGTGGTCTGCTTGGTCATATTTTGGGGTGAACCCCGGTAAGTCAATCTCTTTTTGTGCAATTACTGTGAGAATACCTTTTTCTGCAATCCCTCTTGCTGCTTTATCAGCAAAGCAATTTCCCAATTCTGGAGTGGTATTCCCTTTTTGGTAACCTCTACAATGCATGATAGCTACTTCTGCAGGTTTTTTAATGTTCTCTAAGAGGGCAAGTGTTTGTTCAGCATGTTTGATTTGGTTACCTGGCATGTTCAGAAGTTCTCTCTCTTTCCAGATGGCTCCATGGACATGGACAGCACTAAATGCATATTTAGAGTCAGTCCATATATTTACCTTCTTTCCTTTGCTCAACTCTAGGGCTCTGTCAGTGCAATCAGTTTGGCTTTCTGTGATGACACATCTGCTGGCAGGGCCTTTGCCTCGATCACCTTATCCTGCATACCCTGCCATCCTTTTGCCATTTTTCGTAGAGCTGCTCCCATCTGTAAAAAGCTCCCAATCTGGATTTTCCAGGGGCACATCTTTCAGGTCAGGTCGGCTGGAATAGACCTCTTCAATTGTCTGTAAACAGTTATGTTCAGGCTCGTTGTCCATTAAAATGGAGGACAAAAACGGGGCAGGGTTAACAACAGAAGTTGTTTTCAGGGTAACATCATCCTGTTCTAGTAACAGTGTTTGATATTTAAGCACCAGACAGCCAATGCCCCGCTTTGTGCCTGTACAGCTGCGGTGGCAGCTACAGTGTGTCACCCAAAGTGAGTTTTTGGGCTTCCTGGATCAGGCATCCTGGCCAGCCTTGGGCAACACTGTCTTTCTGTTTGGAAGAGTAGGCTACAGCCCTCCCTTGGTTCCTGAGGTGCTGTGTTGTCTGGATTTTTGCTGTTCTCCTCTGTCTCTTTAAGAAGTTTTTCTGAAGTTCTATTTCAGCCTTCTGTGTTTACCTTTTGCAATAAAGTCAGACACAATTTTACAATAAACAACTTTCTTGTTATTGTAATTGTCTACCCATATTTACATTCTTCTTATAAAAATAAGACTGTTAATGGACTGTTAGGTTGACCAGTGTGGTTGAAGAGGAAGATTTTCTCCCTCAAATCCATGGTCACTGCTAAAATTCTATAAATGTTGAAGTCTGTAAATAAACTGCCCCTTTTTACCTTAGGCATCCCAGTGTGTAAGTGTCGTTTTTTTGTGTCAAATTACAAGTGCTGTGCTAGTACCACACTTGACAAGAGCTCCTCTCCTGCATTTTTTCTCATGTTTTAGCCTAATTGACAGAGGAAATGTAAAAGGATATGAGCAGCAGGGTCAGAGGAAAGCCCATGGCAGACCAGTCATAATGCTGAAAAAAAGAAAAAAAGAAATCAGGACCTACAGCACAATTGCACTCACTTTCCCCCATCAAACATTACTTTAAATGCCTTGATGAATAAAACCACAAAAATTTAACCCTTTCTACCCTGCTCAGTGTGCTCAATAGCTCACATCACTCTTCTGCCTACCAAAGGGGTTTGATCTAGCTCCAGCTTTACCCACATATCTTGGTTTTGAAAGACAGGTATCTGCCAGGGAAAGCTGGAGTTTCCGTTGGAATGGAGAATGTAAACCCCTCACCCCCTCCAAATTATAATTTTGCAATTAAGGGCTTTCAGGCAAAGATTTGGGAATAGGAATAACAGTTCTTTACTAGGAATATTAACAATACAAATATAGTAGTAAAACAAACGAACAAGCAAGCAAACAAACAGCAATCCTAGAAAACCCTGACAGAGTCAGAGCTACTACCTGACACCCTCTTGGTCAGGGTGTTAGGAGCAGCCCACTGTGAGTCCTCCTGGAGTGGCAGAGATGATTCTGAGAGAGAAGGTCCAGTGATGGTGAGAAGGGTCCAGTCTTCCTCCAGGAATCAGGTGAAGCCAGATACCTGTGCTCCTACGTCTCAGTTTTTATCCAGGTAGGAATGGTTGGCTCCCCCCACTGGGTGGAACATCTCACAATGGGATAATGGAATGTGTCATGTCATTGGTGAGCCTTAATGGTCCATTAGCAGAAAATATCCCCCTGGAGGGAGGAGGGGTGGTGAAAAAGATAAGAAACACTGCCCCACCTGGTTTTAACAGCTGGTCTATTATCAGAAGGCATCCTCCCCCTCCCCCCAGAGTTACAAAAGATAAAGAAAAACATCTCTCCAACTGCTTTTAACAAATGAAATAGAATACACATTTTTGGTTCCATAACCCAAGACACCACAGTTGTTAATATAATTGCTAATTAATAGAGCTGCTTGCCGTGGCTGCAACACACAAAAGGCTGTAGCAGGATCCAGGCCTAACAATGTCTTCATGTAAACACTCACCTGCTGTCACTCTTGCTGTTACATTATTTCTGAGCACACCTTGATATCTCAGATGGGATTCAAAGCTCAGGCATAGACCTGAGACAGTTTCTAAAGCAGCCTGGACTTGGTGTTGACACAAATTAGCTGTTTCAATGGAGCATGGAGGTTTCTCACTCTGAAGAAGCTTGTGCAGCTCAGCCATGACTCAAGGTGCAGGTGCCAGGGAAGGTTACTGCACAGCCTGCAGGTCCTCTGGGGTGCTGGTTCCTCAGTCCTGACTAGAAAAGAAAAAAACAACAAAACAAAACAAACCACATTTTAAAAACTTATTTATGGTTGGACTTTGCTTAGACATTTTCAGAAAGTCCTTCTCACACTGAGGCTGAATTTCTACATTTGGAGCAGTGCCAGGTTGTGTTCTCTGAACCATTTCCTTTGCCAGTGATGCTTTGGGCCATTCTACCCTCTCCAAGCCATGAAGTCAACCACCACACCTCTCTGTGAGGGAGGAGCATGCCCCATTTTTCAGCCAGGCTTTCCTGCCTGCTAGAAAGATCCTTGTGGCCCATGGACCACTTATTCCCAGAGAGGAGGTGGGAAACGATGGGAGCAGGGTACAGCCTGCTCACCCCCAGGCTGCCACCAGCAGCTGAGTGGTGTGGCACTGCTCCCTGTGGGGATGGAGGTGGCACCTTCTGTGTTTGCTGGTTTCCTTTAGCATGGCCATTGCCTGCCTGTGAGGGTTGCACAATGTCCAAGGGGGTCTCTGCTGGCCCGTGGAGGTTCCTGGAGAGATGGCTTGCCCAAAATAACCAGCAGCCCGAGCCTGGTCTCACAGGACAGCTGCACGTGGCCCATGTGGCAAAGAAAGGCGCCTGCCCGTGCTCCAGCACGCTCTCCTCACTGTCACCATTACAGATGGCAAGAGCCAAGCCTACAGCTGCTCTCAGTCCACCTCCAGCCAGCAAATCCTTCCCGCCAGCAGAAGAAAATCCAGAGCATGTATTCCTTGAAATCTTACTTCAAGGAATGGCGCAGGCATGGAACCAGCCTGTCGGAGGGGACGGGGACAAGGACACGCCACCCGTGCTGGGCCGGGCTGCCGTGGCTGCGGAGCGGGGACCCGTCCTGCACAGCTCCAAGGCTGCAGCTCTGTCTCTGCCTCCCCCCTCGCCCCGTTCTGACCGGTCCTTGCCACTGCTGTCCCTGTGTCCCTGCCAGCACATTGGAGGCGCTGCGTGCTGCAGGCTGGCACAGCAACTCCAGCAGAGAGCTCCCGGAGGAGTGAGCGCTGAGCCCGGGGCAGCCTGGGCCGGGTCCACAGCACCTCCAGGAGAGCGGGGCTGCACAACCACTCGCTGCTCTCCCAGTTTTCCATTCTTTTCTCATTTTCATCTCGCCCCTCCTGATGAGTCCCAAGTCCCTACGTGCCGAAGCAGGGTGAGACGACTGACACGATTTTTCCAAAGCCCCCGGCGAGTCGTGGGACCCGCAGCCCAGGGCTCCGCCAGCTCCTGCCCCGGCAGGCCGGCCAGGCAGCGGCAGCTGCTCCCCCAGAGACGGGGAGAACAATAAGGAATACCAGATCTGCCGCAGGAATGCGGGAGATACCGTGGCGGGGGGCCCTGAGAGTCTGGGCAGCATTTGCTCACGGCTTGGCCGCAGCCCAGGGGATGCCACTCAGGCCACGCTGTCGCCGGCAGCGGGGGATGCGCGGGGATACGCGGGGGGATGCGCAGGGATACCGGGAGGATGCGCAGGGATGAGCGGGGGATGCGCGGGGATGCGCAGGGATGAGCGGAGGATGCGCGGGGATGCGCAGGGATGAGCGGGGGATGCGCAGGGATGAGCGGGGGGTGCGCAGAGATGCGCGGGGGATGCGCAGGGATGAGCGGAGGATGCGCGGGGATGCGCAGGGATGAGCGGGGGATGCGCAGAGATGCGCGGGGGATGCGCGGGGGATGCGCCGGCCCACCCTGGGCGCCGGACAGCAGATGGCAGCCGGACACCGCCGCACGGCCCCGGAGAGCCCGGGGAGCACGGCCCTGCTCGGCAGGCTCCTAATGAATCACATCTGCGGATCCCGCCCGCGGAGGCAGAGCCGCGGATGCGGCACCGCGCGGGGGTTTCGCCGCCCAGCCGGTCCCACGCTCGCAGCCGAGTCACTCGTGTACGTGCAGCACCGCACTGCTGCTGCTTCGCCACAAACCCACACCCAACAGCAGCCAAAGCCTCTCCCTGGGGCTGCGCCGGCCTCCAAAGGAGGGAGGGAGAGGAGCGGGCAGAGGATGCCCAAGGCTGCCGGGCATCCCAGCTCGGGGCTTCACCCAGGGGATGGCCCCGCTCCCTCCTGCCGGGCACCCGGAGCTGCTCGGGGGACTGAAAGCAGGGTCTGCGCCCGCCGCTGCCAAGGCCTGAGACGCCAATTAGAGAGTCATTACTGCGCTGAGTAACATTTTCCCTCAATGACTTAGGAACTTTAACCCAATTTTGAAATGTAGGGGAGGCTAAACTGGATTACCTTAGCTCAACTGCTCGTGTCATAAGCCCCTGAGAAGTGGGACTGGAGGTTTTTTCCCCTCCAGAAACCTTTTGCTGGCTCACAAAATCCTTGTTTTTTTCTTAGCTCAGACACCAAGAGGGGGAGTTTTCACCTTCCAAAAATAAATCGAAGACACCACGATGCCTGCAGGGTATTTGTTTCTCCATAGGAACGTGAACCTGGTGGTTTAGTTTAAGGGAGGCTAAGCTAACTCTCACATTTTCTACATTCCTCTTTTTCCTGATAGATCAAGATCGACAGGTTTGAACTGTTGGTTTAATGAAAACCTACTACTCCTGAGAGGGTTTCCTGTTTTAAAAAAAATGATATTTCAGAGCTACAAAATTCCAAACAATTTGACTTGCTATCACCTTCGTCAGGTCCCTTAACCTCCTTGTGCCTCTGCTGGGCACTGGTGAAAGATGAGTGATGTTCACCCATTAAGAAAGCACGGAGACATCTGCAAAACAGTAAACTGTCCCTAAAAAGAGGACTCTTTGAGTGATACCCTGAACCTGTGCTCACCAGGTGCAAATCAGAGATTGCTGAGTGAGGCCTGGAGAGCAGCACTTACACCAGGGCACGACCAGAGCCCCCTGGCCCCAGCCCCTGCCAGCCCCTTGCAGTGTCACCTCCAGCTCCTCCACCTTTATTCCTGACCCCTGGCAGCTGGAAAATCTCCTCGGAGCTCTTGGGTAACAACCACAAACTGAAGCAGCCTTTAGCCTCTAAATTAAGTGGAGTTAAATCACCACATAGCTACCCCCAAAGTCTCATGGAAATTAGGCCAGCTCTCCAGCCAAGCCCTCTTTTGTCATCTCTCATTCAAGCTGCTGAATCAGTCCCAGGTAGGTTTTCCCCTCCCTTGTGCATGTGGAGCCCTGGGGTAAATCTAAACAAGACCAACCTCAACAATGCATCTCTGGAGAGTTTTCAGAGCTTAAGCTCTGCACCTCAGAGCAAGTTTGGGGGTAGCTGCAAATCCCTTGTTGAAGGTTCAAGTATTTGTTTTAAAGTCACAAGTACAACAGGACTCCCTGAATAAATTTTTGGTCCAGGAAACTGAACTTCAGCTCCTAGTTTTGTTAATTCTGCAATCCAAAATGTTTTCTTTGCTGCTTTTTTTTTTTTTTTTTTTTCCTTGACTTTTAAAGGCAATTAGGATTTTCCAACTGTTCTAACAATTTAGAAGCTCTAATATGTAAAAACACTTTCTTGTGTTACAAAAGGTTCTCCAAATTGTAAAATGCATTACAAAGGGGAGGAAGCCAGCCCCATGTACACTGTTTGGGCTGCTCTTCTGGCAGAAAATGACCGCTGGCAGCGTTCAAGGCACGGAAAAAGGACTTATCACCCAGATCCTTCAAAGAGTCAAAACCGCCTTAGCTGGGCAAACCGGCCCTGGTTTCTCTGAACTAATCCCTGGAGGTACAGGTCTGCTGACGTCAAGCCTGCTGTGATTGTCGCAGGGCTCACAGCCCTTCAAACACTCTATCTGCGAGCCCCAGTCCAGCCCACTGCACAGAGAAGCTCTTCAGAAGTTTCTGATAGGGACGGCTGGGACATGGGAATGTCGAGGGCTCTCAGCGCCTCCCCGCTCACCTGCTCCGACTGTGCAGCCAAGGGTTTTAGGGATCTTTGAAATTCACACTTCATGAAGCCAGTTGCTCTCCTGCTTGACTCAGAAATCCTCCTGGAACATTGCTGCTTCTTGTCTGAGCTCCTCTTTTAAAGCCAGGTTTTCTGCCTGCTATCCAAAGCCTATAAAAAAGGAGAGGACAGCAAAGCTCAGGAAAGCATTTATCTGACATGTAGAGGCTCACAGGTGCAACAGGAAGGAATGCACATGCCCACCAAGAAAATGGGAAAGGCATTAATGATTTTCAGAGCTAGACTCTCACTTGTCATTTCTCTCTGGCTATTATTTTTGAAAGATTTGAGGATTCCTTTTATCTGTTTCCTGAAAAGTTCTTACAGAAAGAGCTTTTTTTTCTTTTTTTTTTTTCTTTTTACTTTTTTTTTTGTTTTGTTTTGTTTTTTTTAATCCCTTTGCATTTCAGGTTCATGAAGCACTTCATAAGCTGCTCCCTGAGTACTGCTCAAGGACAGGAGTAATTGGGATTTTGGGGCATGCTGAGGCTTATCAGCTTGCTAGAGGAGCTGGAGCAGAGCCAGCAGCTGTAATGAACCGGCCCTGTGCCGGTGGTGGGATGGCACATCCCTGCCCCACAGAGCTGCCAGGGAGCTGCTTCCTTCTGGATGCAGAGCTGCATGTGGGCTCATTTTCTGCTTCCCCCTGTTCTGCAGAGCAGACATCCCCTGGGCTCCCAAAACTGCAGGATGAAAAACTCATCCTTCCTTCTGGCCCGGATCCTGGACAGACATGTGCACATGCTTAGTGCTGAGCATGTGAGTAGCAACACCAATCTCCATGGAGCAATCCACATGCTTGAGCCTCTGCACATTTGGGAGCGGGGGAGAGGAGGACACTGGGTTCTCTGGTTGCCTGTTTTACATACCACTCCTGGAGATCCCACCCCAAAGAGAGCCGCGCAGCAGGATGGCGCTGAGCTGTACAGCTATTTTTATTTCCATCTCTCGTGGCCTTGCTGAGACCTGCTACGAATTATCTGGGATATCACACCCCAGACGAGTCCAAACAACAGGTCTTGCTGCAGACTGTCTGTGTTTAGAGGGGTGATTTAGTTACTGCTTTCCCCCCACCCCGGCTTCTTCCTTATTCCCATTAGTGACACGTTGGCTGCAGAGAAAACTTATTCATGCTCTAGAAATGTAATATTTACTCAAAACAATTTTTATTTGGCTTGGCTTCTTCCCAGTGCCATAAAATGATAGCCAACCCCAAGTGCTTACATAGACAACATGTGCATCTGAGTCATATTTATGATCCCCGTTATAAAAAGACACAACCTTGTTGTTTGGTGCAATAGGATGGGACTGAAGGCATCAGCACGTCTTGAGCATAGCCTGTCTCTGGAATCTGCAGAAATTTGCCATGCTCCAAATTTAGAACTTGTGGGTGGGAGCTGGGTCAGGAGCCAACTTTTTATACCATTACATCACAGGAATTGAGGGCTTCGTGCCAAGGATCCAAGGAAATTAATAAAGAGCAGAGGCTGTCCAGCTGTTTGAATTTGAAGTCATGGCAGAGAGGTAATTATTAATACATACGGCTTTATTCGGAACATCGTAATCTCGCCACTTAAATTGAACATATCCCCTCTCTTCACTGCAGCTTACTTTTCTGTTAGAACTTGCAAAGACAATAGGAAGGAATTAACTTCTGTAAGAGGGAGGCCCAGGGAGGCTGGGATCCCTCTCACAGAGGCTGTGCTCCAGTGATGGCTCTGCAGCTGAGCGCCGCTCCAAGCGTTTGCCGGGGCATCACCGCTTCCCCGGCTGCGGGAGGGGGCTGGAACGTGGCGTGCATTCTTCCAGCTGAAACACACGAGGTCTCCAATGGACAGGGATCAAAGCCATAGACAGCTAATTAGAAGAGAAATTCAATTTGTTTGACCTCCCTGTGCTGGGGCAGCCAGTGCAAGCTCAAATGTCCCAGCCTCCAGGGAGCTGATGGTAAAGCATGCGGCCACTTACCAAGAGGCACAGGGTGACCTGAGCAACCTTCCATCCTCTTTGGGATGCACTGTGTGTCCATAGCCCCGGCAGGGCTTGGCCCTGGCTGCAGAGTGTGGCTGGGGCTTGGGGAAGGGCTGGTGCTGGGAGGGGGCCACTGCCCCGTGCCCCCACAGATTGGGGAGCTCAAGTCTGCCACACTCCGCTTTCAGCACCTCAGAGGCACAGCACGCACCTTCCCCAGCTCCAGCCTGCAGCCCCCAGCAGGACAGGCTCTGCAGGAAAACACCTGGCTCTGCACACAGCAAGGGGTCAGGGGTCCCAGTGCCTGGTCTGCATGCCAAGGGCTGAACACAGGCTTGCCATGAAACACACAGCCAGGAGAATACAGCAGTGTCTGTGGAAAAGGGGCTCCCCTGATGCTCAAACCACAGAAATGTTGGTATGCAGCTTCAGAGATTTACAGCTTATACTCTCCTCAAGGGTATGCAAAAGCTATGAATAATTAAAAATATGGCTCTGGGTTCTCTAGGAAGTTCCCCATTTCCATTTTCCAGATAAACAAGCTGAGGTAGAAATCAACTGAAAGCTGCTTTGGTGGAACGATACTGTCAGCAAACCAAACACTAGAGTTCCCTGGGAGATGCTCCTGCACCCACAGATACCTCATCGTGCTTGCACATGTATTTCTAACAGCAGCACATACCAAACAGCTTTATGCATCCGTGCCTCACCAGAAGCCAGCACAGCAAAGACTGGGACCTGCAGCTTCCAACAGCCCCTGCTTTTGTCTAAGCACACACACACATAAAACATTTAAAAAAAAAAAAAAAAGGTTTAAGAATCGTAACCAGCAAGTTAAAAAAAAATAAATAAATCCCTTCAACGCTGTGGTCACAGGGTGACAATTTCCATAACAGAAAGAAAACAGTCACTGATAGGGACAAAAAGCAGAAATCAAGTCTGTTCAACTCAATGATCTTAGAATCATAGAATAGTTTAGGTTGCAAAGACCTCTAAGTGATTTGTTACTTCTAAAACGTGGTGTTTCCACTTGCAACACAGGCGTGGACATGCAGGGGGTGTTACAAGAAGTCAGGCTGCTCTAGATTCAACAGGCTCTATTACTGGATAAACCTCTTGTATTTTACCTAGAAAAATATGATGCCAAGCACTCATTCCTGCCAGAGAACCCAGGGAGACATCCTGGCCCCCGATCAAGTACAATGTTACATATTTTTTCTCCCAGTGTGTAGCTGCTCATGCCGGACTGCGTATTTTATGTTTTTGTGAACAGCTGTGAACATCCAAAGATTAAAAACCTCAGGTTTATTAAACATGTCACTTATGGTCAAGAGATGCCCTCCTGTAACACATGACTCACACAGAGAAGCTGGAACGCTGCCGTGGGTGAGGAGAGCTCTTGGATGCTGCTTCCCTGTGGGACAGGAGCTTTCTGGGTTCTTTCTGGGAACCTGGAGTTGGCCCGGCTTCTGGAGCTGCCTTGTGCACGCTGAGAGCATCTTACATGGCTCTGAAGCACTTCCCCACCTCAACAACAGCACAAGGAGACTTCGAGAAGGGACAATACAGGGTTTTCCTCAAATGCTAAAAATACCCGTAAATACAGGACTGGAAAGGATGAATGGACTTCAGTGATTGGATAACTGGCAGATCATTTTTTTTTTTAATATATTACTGGGGCAGAAAACACCCCAAAAAGTATCACTAGATATTTGCCAGAGCAAAAAGGCAAAAGAGTTTTTATTTCCAACATGAGTGCCACTGGCAGGTTCAGGCTGAGGAGTGAAGTAGATGTTTTACAGCAGTCTTATGCTGTTTGGTACCCCAAAGCTTTCTGGTGCGTGGTCCTCTTGTATGAGAGAGTCTGCAATGGCAATGCCACTGCTCCTTCCGTGTGTGGATGAAGGTGGAAAAAAACAGGTCAGGAAAATTAGCAGTCTTAAGGGTGCCTCCATGCACCCCAGAAGCTGGGAATGCCTACCTGACAGAGCCCGGCAGGGGACGCTCATTGTCCCTAGCCCGCCCTTTCAGATTTTGCAGGACAGTAACCTCACTTCCTGAAGCACTGCATTAGACAAGCAATTGTAATTAGCAAGCAATTCTATGGAAATAGCTGACATGCTTCAAGCTATAGCCCAACAAATTTCTAACCCATGGTTAATATCCAGCTCTCTTCCCACTGAAGTCAGAAGCAATCCCTCCTGCCCCATCTACAGTTCTTAGAATTGCAGTGAGCATTTAAAATTTTGGAGACCTTGCCCGTTCTTATAACAGGGCAAGAGTCAGATTTGCAAAATGCTACTCATGCTGCTTAGAAACCTCCTTCCCAGAAGTCCCCTTGTTTCCAGCTGACAATCCCTTATTTCACTACTAGTTCTAGATGCAGCCAAGCATCATCCTATTTAAAAGTCATCTTCCAACAGCGGTAGCAATAAACACACTTGGCCAGCTAATTCACCTTCTGCAGTCACGGAGCTGGACTAACAACCTGCTTTATCTCCTGGCAGTGTAGCTTGTAAAACCAACTCCAACTGGTAGCAGAGAAATATATAAAACATGGAGAAGGGTTTTAAGAGAAGGTGAGTTTGTGGCTTCTTGTTTTGACTTGTTTCCACGAGATTCTTAAAAGTCTCAAACCCTGGAATTAAGGAACCTTGGTTGCGCCTGATTTTCCAGCAGTTTCTTTAAAAGATGAGTCATTTGGAAAGCACGGGAAGTATCAGAGTAATTGCTTTGATGTCTTTTATAGAAATTCGGGATGGATTTGAAAGAAATGAGGGAAGTGCTGTTATTTCCTCTTGGAATGGCAGCCTGACATGACTGGTGCTGTTACACAACAAAGCGAGCAAACAGCAGTGCACACACGAGCCCGGCAGCGGCCGAGGAGCTCGTCCTCCTAATCAAGTTTAGATCTCGATGCTGATGGACTCAGCAAACAAACACTCATGTTTATTGTAACAGAATGAACAGAATGTACCACAGAGAATATGACTCACTTTTCCATAGGACGCCTGTCTGTTCCCCGGGTTTGGATAAGGAGATGTTGCACCTCTCGCTTACAGTTTGTTTTACAGAGCTTTAATGAGCCTGTCCCAGCGAGCTGTCGCCCTGCCACATAAAGCCTGATTCATTTGCCTTTGTGCAAACAAGCGTGGCTTTTGACAGGACACCCTGCACTAGGCCCTACTAAATCAGCCAGCCAGACTCACTCACAGGTGGTTTGAGTCTGGAGTGCTTTTTGAAACAAAAATATGCAGCCAGCCTCAGCAGCATGTCGGCTGTTTTCCCTTGGGTGACAGGCTGTCCTGCTGCATCCAAAGTACCCCTCCTCCTCCTCCTCCTCCTCTGCAGGACAGAGCCTGCCTTTTAAACTGGGCCTTTAAAACCACGGCTTTCCATAGGAAAAGGGTTTGTTGAAGGCAGAGCTCGGGGAAGGGGCAATGAGGAAATGATCACATTTTTTATTTCAAAACATGTAAAACTCAAAAAAAATAGCCGCCTATTAATTCACAGGAAATTCTGATTAAAGTAGGTGTCCTTACAAGACCCTCCTGCAAGAAATTCAAATGAAGAGAAGGGGAGGGAAAGAGATTTTTTAAGTAAACAAGTGAGAAGAGCCAGGGAAAACAAGAGCAATAGGCAGAGTCTCAGGTGGCTGACTTGGCAGAGCGGGGCGTGAAGGAAGGAAGAGGCTGTGGGACAACGAGCCGCTGGCGTTTACAGTAGTCAAGAAGTCTCCAGAGTTTGTGACTTTAACCACAAGTTGCTTAACAATACTGTATGATCCTTCTCCTTCGCATCCAGCCCCAGCCGTGCCGGTAAATCCCGCTCTGAGTCGAGGGGGGATGCAGGTGCAGGGTGGTGGTGTTGGACAAAGGAGGAGGAGGAGCAGAAGGACTGGCAGGGGGTGTTTCACTGCCCCCTGAAATTACAGGAGTCATGATGAGAAAAGACAGCTCCTGGCTCAGGTCTCAGTCCCTGGATAGGAGAAGGCTGGTGAGTAACAAGTCTGGGATTGAGGGGCTGCCCTGTGATGTAGACAGGGACACTTACAGTTAGAAAGAATTTTTCCCCCCCCCGAAGTCAGTGAAGGCCTTCCAGTGCCAGAAGAGAGTCATGAGAGAAGAGAAATGTTGTGTTTGTCCCTTCCCAGCAACGGATGCAGGAGAGCAGAGGATCCACTAGCAAGGAAGTGAAGGTGAACTGGCACTTCAGAGACCAACTTGTTGCTGTGGCTTTCCATCAGGCATTGAAAGTTACTGCAAAAGGCACCCTTGATTCATGTGTGTGATGGAGATAAACCTTAGCTAAGGCTCTGCAAGTCAGAAAACCATGTCAGATTAAGAAATGAAATATTCCCCAGGCTGAAGACTGCTCAGGTTATGTATCTCATCCCTATGGGAATTTGCAAGGATCAGCATATACATTGTTTTAAAGCTACCAGCTGCAATAATGGAGAAACTAACTGAATGACAGAAAAGCAAACCCCAAAATAGTTACCATTAACCCCAGGAGGGCTGGGGGTGTGTTGAGCTGTGGTTTTCTGTGCTCGGTAGCGATGTGTCATCATAAAGAGCCTGCATTTAACAGCAGAACAATGCTGTGCATAGTGTCACCTTCCCAGGGGTTCACTGTGCAACAGCTTCTCCAAACTGCTCCATTTCCACTGCTGAAGCAGCTCATAAAAAAAAAAAAAAAATATCCTCATACAGCTGGGAATTATAAAAGTCTGCAAAAGCCTGTGATGCCAAGGACCTTTATTTGGAGGCACACCTCCATTCCTAGTGCCTTGGAAGCTGGTCTTTTCCAAAAATCTTTCTATAGATGCTAATGCAAGGATGGGTCTGGCCACAGTCCATTCAGCATGAGTGATTATATCTTAAAGGGATATTCCCTCTCTTTAAAATTTGCAATTCTTCTTAAAAATTCTAACCGTCTTTGTGATGGGTTAAAAAAAAATCCATCACAAAAGAAACAACTCTTGTGCCTATGTCAGTGTCTTAGCTGTATAAATTTAAACATTCCATTGTAAGCTAAGATTATCTTGCCTCTTGCCCACTGAGACATGTGGGTTTGGCTTTATAAGACTCCATAACTGGCCTGCTTGAACCCTGTCCAGCAAGTTTTCATCTAAATTGATTAGGACTTGGAACGTAGTTTCTTGGACAAATTGTATTCTAATGAATAGAACACTCCCTCACAGCTGTCCTGCCAGAAAGCCAAGATTTTTTCTGTCTAAAAATCATCCCAAAGTGACCCTTAGATAAAGTTCAGAATCCATTTTCATTTTTTTAATTAAGAAAAGGTTTGCTTAATTCCATTCCATACATTTCAGCGCTAGGCAGCTGACACACGATTCCTCCTGAACATTTTATTTTAAAGAATTTGGTTGTGATGTCAGGTCTGCCACAGACAATACACTTCTAAACACACTGTTTACATTAAACACAAAGCATGAGGATGGTTTCAGCAGGAGGAGAAGCCTCTCTCATCCCTGTACCTGTAGATGGCACATAGAGCAAACACAAGGTCAGCTCTATTCCCCACACAGTAAATTTAAACATTAAAGACAACAAACAGGGAATATCACTATAAAGCCTCACCCAAGCACCAGAGATTTCCACAGTGCCCTTCTCCAGGGACGAGGCTTCCCAAGAGACCCCTTCTCACCCCCAGAAGTGCTTTCATGAGCTCACCTTCAAGTCCAAGAGTAGATTGGCTGGGAATTCCTGCCATTAATTATTGCTGGCCAAATGAAGACAGCACTTCCCCTGGCCACTCTGGGATAAAAGCTGCCCCAGTTAGGACGAATGCACCTTTTCTTTTTAGCATTTTGCTCCATAGTTGTTCTCCCAGATGTCCCAGCTTGAAACCTCAGTAAATGTTTGTGTTGTGATTAGCCCATCTGGAATTTTTACTCTACGACCACTCTCATGATGGACAAGGAGGATTTCATTCAATCCAGAATACCCAGGGGACATCCATGGTTACATCATATTCCTTATCTCCTAGCAAGAGTATTTCTAGGAACCAGGAGTACAATTTGAGACAAGATCAGATCCTTTCTAGTCTTGCAAAAGATGGTTCTAACCCATGTGGAAATAATGTGTCTTCACCACGTTTTCAGGACTTAACTGACACGTGGCACTCAGAAATTAAATATATATGCAGGAATTCAAAGGAACCAGTCTTTCAAGAAACACAACTTCCCAAGTCTTTAAACATTGGTTATATCTTTAACAAGACAGGAAACTGAGGCAAAGCCACTTCTCCACAGTCTTGAATGGAATTTGACTACTTCAGCTACCAGCCATGCTCAGAGAAGAAAAGTAAATCATGAGAAATTGCTCTGCTACAAAAGAAATGGACATCATGGTACTGCTTGTGGAAAATGGGCCATAAAAAGACAGGCCATGCTGAGCTTCAGAAATTTACCTGGAGCTTCCTGGAGAAGATGGTAACTGCTGCTGCTATTCTCCAATGCCTTTACTGAAGGCTGGTTCAGTCACATCAACATGATTAGTCAACAAGCATCATAAGACAGTAAGACCTTACTTAAGCTTGTGCTGCTTTGACAGACAGATTCAGAAAAATATCCTGCACCTCTTCTAGAATCCATGTCATCTTTGGCTGTAGGTGAAGAAAACTGGGTACATCTGCAGCCATTAATTTGAGCCCCATTTTAAAAAAAAAAAAATTCTGCGTGCTCTTAAACCATTAGAACCTAAACAGGGATTGAACACAGACAAGATTTGCTAACACTTTATCACACTGTATTCTGCAGTGTGATAAATTCTGCTATTGTCTGGAGATGTGGTTATAATGGGCAGATTATACAGTATTAAACCCTCCTGAAAGCATAGACAGAAAATATGATATAATCTTGCTTGGAGCAATTATCTCTAAACACAAGAACAGCTTCAGTGCCCAGTGGAGAGCAGCAAGCAAAGTTATGGGCCCGAGGCAAAACAATGACCAGCTGCCAAGAAACATCCTCGTTAGCCTTTGTTAGAGTTTGCCTTTTTAAAG
Organism: Phylloscopus collybita; assembly: GCA_027886175.1. NCBI lineage: Eukaryota > Metazoa > Chordata > Aves > Passeriformes > Phylloscopidae > Phylloscopus > Phylloscopus collybita. The sequence goes on along the minus strand of JAJNNQ010000018.1, from coordinate 52,537,019 downwards.
TCATTGTGCAGCATAATTAAGTTGGTAACATGCAGATGAGAAAGTGGAAAAAAATGTGAAGACATAGGGAGATGAAATGCTACAGCACTGAAAGATGTCACCTCCTCTGCTAAATGCTTACATTGTGTAATAAAAAGAGAAGAAAGAACAAGTCATTTCAGGATATGTCTGGAATGAGAGATAAGAAGATTACAATCTTCTGGTAGTCTCCCACAAAACCTCTTTATTGGCATTCTACATCACAAGGGCTGAGTAGGAACACAAAGAAAGGGGGCAAGAGGGCAGTTTTGGAGAGCTGACAAGATGAACTGCAGCCTAAGAAATGGGATTTCAAGACATGGTGGCTCTTTCAAGACCCTGAGAACTTGATCCACATGTTCCCTGAAATGGCAGCAACAAGAGCTGAAGGCTTGGTCAAGCCTAAGTCATGAGAGAATGATTAACTTGGAGATCACGGATGCACGATGGGATTAGAAAGCAGAAGAGGGAGCAGAACTTGAGTCAACCCTTGTGATCACCCTCTGGTGGTTCCTGTGTGCTACCAAGCTGATCACAGGCTTTAGGTCTTTTTGGTTGTGTTCCAGCTTGTTAAATAAACACGCTCAGCTCCTCTCGCTGTTTATCTGTTCTGCAGTGTGGGATGTGTGAGTAGTTTTATGACATTATTTAAAGCTTTCAGGCAGAGACAGACAAAAACATTTAGACAGAGACAGCAAACTATTCTTGAGCTGAAGAGGAGATTTCAGGCCAGATCCCAGTTATCACATCCAGGTTGAGTTCCCCTTGCACCATTTCTGGATTTGGGCTGTCTGGGGGAGCAGCTGGGAATTTCCTGTCCCTGAGGTGACCCACAGGTGGCATAAGGCCAGACAAAGCCAGACTTGTGCTCCCCGCTGAGAAAGCAGGGGCTCCCCAGATGGCTAGTGACAGGAGGGGACAAGGGGCATCCACTGCTGTTGTCCCCTGGCTGGCAGCCCAGCAGGCTGAAGTTCCAAACCTCACATGAGCATTTCCTCCCTTCACCTCTGCTGAGAGCTGCTTCGGTGTGCCGGGAAGCACAGGTACCAAAAAGGAGAAAGCAGTGAGCTGCTCCAGGGGTTTGTGCAGCAAGCAGAGGGCTTTGCCCTGGCTTGTGCTCCTGGCATGACTCAAAGGCTGGCATGGAGTGGACCCCCTTTACAGACAGACAGGCAGGAGACTCTGGCAGCAAGACCAGGCATTGCATTCCCTTTAACTCTTACAGACCCAGCAATTAATCAGCACCCAGGAGTCACGTGGATTGCCAATATCCCAGAGCGGCCCTGGCCCAGGGTGGATTTCCACTCTGCTGAAATGACTTCTGCCCAGGGACTCAGTCTCCAAAAAAACCCAACAAACACAACCCCCCCCCCAAAAAAAACACCAAAAAACCCAACAAACCAAAAAACCCAGAAAAACAAACAAACCCAAAACCAGGTGCTAAACACCAGATACATCAGATACAAGCTCGTGGTGGGTGGTGTTTTGCAGGAGGTGTCCTGTGTCCTTGCTGATGGACTGCACACATTTGTACCTCTGTGGCTGGATGGCGGGACAGAAGGGTTACAGCACGATACAGAATGAGCCGAAATGTCAGTGCTAAGCACACAGAACAGAGGACCAAAGAGAGATGGGAATGGAGTAGAAAGCTCAGAATCATGGACAAATTAATGATCCCGCAGTACTGGAAATGGGAACAAGCCGTCAGACCTTCATCACTTGCAAGGAACAACAAAAATATCGTCATGTCTGGTGATTTCGATGGAAATGGAGTTATGCAACACTGATATTGTTCACAGTGATTTCATTAAGACCCTGTCAGCACGGTCAAGCCTAATTAACCTGGTATTTAAGCCTTTTACAGGAGTCAGTTATAAAAATGTGCCCTGCACTAAAACCCAGCATTCTAGAAATGGTCCCAGGCCTAGAAGGGTCACCTTTTTGGCACAGCTGGCTCTTGAGACCATCCCACTAAGGTGCTAAGATATCTCTAAGATATCTAAGGTATCTGAAAAGTTTACAAGTTCATGCTGCATTCCTTGCCTACACAGTCCTCTCCTTGCAGTCTGTGGGAATCTGGGCTCTCTGAGGAATGCAGAGTCAAGCGTCCTGGTGGCATCCCATCACCGAAATTATTTCACAGAGAATTAATCCCCAATCCTGACACTTCTTGTCGTGTGAGATTCAAATCTCTGCCTTTCCATTCAAATGCTCATTACAGCTCAGCAAATGCAAAGACCAGACAATGGACTTGCACCACTTGTGAACATTTTTGGGCTGGATAGTGACAGAAGCAGTTCACTATGTGGAGGAACAGGCTCCTCTGGATGTCAGCAAGAGCCTATGGGTAGAGCATGCCACAGACCTCAGCTGCTGTCATGTACAGCCCTATTCACTGGGGCCACAGCACCTCTAGCACTACCTCCTGCAGCTCCTCTCTTTGCCTTGTGGCAGCAAGCACACAGCAGCCTGGAGTCATCAGTGAAATCATTTAGGTCTCCAGTGGGCTCTCTCAGAGGGTATTATAGATAAGATCCAAATAGAGGCTGAAAAATTAACATAAATGAGAGCAACGACCAACACTCCCAGAAAATCCCATGTTCTGCAACTGTTATTGCTTCATCAGTGACAGGAAAGAGCAGTGTTCTAAAATAGAAGTTCACTTAATTGAATTTCCCTTAAGGCACTGAAAATAAGCTTCCACGAAGTGGTATCAATTGTTCAACAATAACATGTTCTCCCAGCTGAAAACTGGGTTAGGAATTTGTATTGTATTTTCACAAAACATAATTCCTAGCCCAGCTTCTTCCTCCTTCTTGAGATAACCAGGCAGATTCCACCTCAGTGATCACTGAGTTAGACTATGTGGGTCAGTCAATGCGTAACCAACGTTCAGCTTCTCCACACTCCTACTTAACGGAGCCTGCTGGATCCACCACGGGGCTTTGGATGCACAAAGCCACTAAAGGAACTCTTTGCTTAAACATCTTTGTATTTAAGGGGGTTTTTTTGTAAGCACCTTTGCATCTTTATCCTCTGTGCTGGGGTGTGAGGTTCAGGACTGTGTCAAGCCCAGGTGAGGTCAGCTGCACACAGGACTCACATCCTTGTCCCTCCTGTGTTAGAGGGCAGGCAGAGCTGTGCACCTCAGGGTGCTGAAAAATACAAAGATTTTTCAAAAAAAGCTACAGAGCAGTGAGGACTCATACCTCTTTCTGTTCATACAGAAAGTCTTAACAACCAACACTCGGGTATTTACGTGTGAAATATTATCTTTCTGAAAGTTTGTCATAAATGTGGCTCAGAACGCAGGGATGGCCACGCTTTCCAAGTCTGTGCAGCAAGAAGAATATTTCCTAGGGAATAAGGTCAAAATATTAGCATCCAACTGAATCAGTATGGGCCAAATTAATGAAGTTGCTGCTCCATCACAGACTTCCATACGTGAAACCTGAGAAAGCGGTGGTATCAACAGCACATCAATCCATGGCACTGGTCAGCAGAACAGAAAACCCAACCTCCAGTTTCAAAGTTTCATTCAGCTTTGGCACAGGAAGGTTAACTGTTGTTTAACAATGCTTCTGAACAGATAATGTTAATTAAATGTTTGCGTTCAAATCTTATTACACAGTGCAATAAGTTTGCTTTCTGTACAAACACTGCGCATCCGGCACGGAGCAGAAAGCTGGGGTGGGGGCAGACCCTAATGAGTAATAGTTCAGTCCCATGGATCCTTTTAAAACTAAAGGCAAGGAGGGGAGAATGTTTGCCATCTCCAGACTCTGTGTGTGTCCGCTTCTAAGTTTCCTCTTACTCTCCAGGGGTTTGCAAAATTATGTGTTTAAATATTCATTATCCTTCGACTCTAATACTGCTTAAAACTCCTTTTTCAAGCCCAAGGATGACATAGCCGGTGGATGAAAATTATATTCCATAAAAACAGAGTCTTGTAGCAGCGCTGGGTAAGTCAAACGCCCTGATGTGAGGGAAAGCAGCTAAATCACCCATCCAGATGGGAAACGCCGACAGCCCCTTAACCAGAGCAGCTCTGCAGTACAGAGAGGTGTGCGATTTGGCTTCGTTAAGCGGACATCATGGGGCTATTTATTGTGTCCTCAAGCTGGGCAGGAAGTTTATTAAGCGGGCCTGCTGCTGGAAGGATCACCTGGCCGCCACGCTTCCCAGCGGAGCGCGGGGCTGGACGGGCCCTGCCGGCACTGACGTCAGGCGCTGCCATGCGGAGCATCTCTCCGCCAGCCTCAGACCTGCTCCTCTGACCCCAGGAGCACACTCTGCATCCAGCTCCTGACAGGAATGCTTCATTTCGCTCTTGAGCAACCATTTCTGAGCAAGCCAGGAGCAGAATCCAGCTTTTCTTGGCTGGAAGAATTGGGATGTCCCAAAATGGGGCTTTTTAAACAGATGAGTGAAAAAGCAGAGAGCCCAAAGGACCGTCGCTCTCCAAAGAAAATCACACAAATCAACAAGGAAAAATTCCTCTCCGTAGTCAGGCTTTCTACGATGGTCAAACAGCTGTGTGCTGTTGGGCTTAGCTCTGCTCCAGCAGAGCCCTGGATATGCACTCCCCTGTCTCAGCAGGGCCCCGGGGGCACAGCCAGGTCCCTGGGCCTGCCTTTGGCAGGGGCTGAGCAAACGCACCCTGAGCGTGCCCCAGATCTCCTGTGGGACACTGCCTTGGTGGGACAACGGCTCCTTGCACATCCCTTCCTGCCACCCCAGCACACCATCACCCTCCCTCCCCTGGGCTGACTCTTCTCTTCTGCCTTTTGCTGAGCTGTGGCTCCCTGCCCTGCCAAAGCGGTGGCTTGCAGCCAGCGCAGCTGCTGGGGACGCCCTTGTGCTGCAAATGTGGCACTGCTTCCCATGCAGGACAGCTCTCACCTCCCCCCAGGCCCAGGATGTTCATGGTGTGCTGGACAATGGTTGGGAGCACAGAATTATACCCACCTGGAGGCCCAGGGAAGAGAATGGGGGTGATGACCAAGCTTTTCAGACTTCATATGGTGAGCCACCAAGTTCCCCTGCAAATGCAGCAGAGAGGACAAGGGAGACCCTGTTCTGTAGTTTCTCTTTTCTGTGCAGTGAGCTGAGCATGACCATCTCCTACTCACCAACACAGGCTGTGGGGCAGAACTGATTTTTTCCCACTTCATTTGCCCTCCAGAAATAACTAACAGGTCAGTATCAATCCCAAGTAATTTCCCTTTACCCTGATGAAAGTTTTCAGAGAAAGTAGCGTTGTTTTCAGGCTGCTCTTAACACTCCCCAATATGCATGTAAAATTTTGCTGAACTTTGGACATCTTTTCAAAGTGATAATTAAAAAGATGACTTGTTTTCAGCTAAAATAGTACAAAATACACTAGGTACTTTGTCCAAAGAATCCCTCCCAGATTTGCAGCAGGCCAACTGGATTCATAAACTGTTCACAGGCAAGTAATCAAAGAGATTTAAAATAGGAAACATTTTCTCCTCTGTTTGTGCTGATTTTTTCAAAATCAGATGGCAGATACAACATCAGCAATGTTGTATTTATGTGTATTTCTACGACACATATACAATATGTAATTTATACAAAGGCATAAAGGGCCTTCCCTGGCGCTTTCTAGCAGCCTGCAGGAGGTCCTTTAAGAGGTAGGCATTCTTTGAAATACGAATAGGGACACACTCATCCAAAGCACACCAATATTTCTGGCTTGCTCTGAACAGAGAAGTTTTAACAGCTATAAATATTTCCAGGAGGCTGGATATCTCCTGAGATGGAGCACTACATCTTCTCACTTCCAGCTTAACATGGTGGAAGCAGGCACACCCCAGTGTCTCTGCAGGCACATGAACCCAAGTGCCACCCCTCAAGGCCCCTTTGTGGCATGATGCTGTTGTAATTATTCCTTCTGTTTCTGCACCCTGCCTGCTTGGCTCTGCACTTCGCTGAACCTCAGAGTGACCTCTGTGGCCTGCCACAAAGCACAGCTCCAGGGGCTGTCGCTGAGCCCAGCCTCCCGCTGGAAGCAGGGCTATCACAACACCAGAGCAGAGCCACAGGCTCAGCTGCTGTCCCAGTCACCACCAGGAAGTTTTGGCATAAAACCCACAGCAATATTCAAACTTCAGCCCTGCCTGGACTGGTGGCCACTCCAAGGACTGCTTGAGTCTTTACATTCCTGACAGTGGTCAGCAATTCCCTCCTCTGAAGAAAAGAGTGTGGAATGAAGGTCCTCAGCTACACAGAAAGTGGGTATTGCTTCACCAAGCCTGACAATGTTACAAAGTTTTACAAACTGTAGAAACAACCAGATTCCAAGCTTTGAAGTGGGGAGAAAAGCTAACTCTATGCTATAATTACATTTTATTTGGACTTCTTTTTCCATACACGAGAGCTGGGGTTGAAAGCGCTTACTACAAAGCACAGAGGAACTTTAAGCATGCTCTTATTTAAACCAGCCTCCATCCCTCTTGCTCAAAATAAATACACAACAGAGATAAAATTCTAGTGTAACTGGACAACGATTTCTAACTTGCTGTCCTGTCTGTTCCCTTTCCAGAGAACTGACATCCACCTGCATGAATGCTTAAGCTGTGCTGGCAGGAGGGGGACTGGGAGAATAAGACTGCATAGGACACTGCTCCTGATACATGTTCACCCAGCCCCTGAGGCTCCCCACTGCAGGGGAGGAAGAACTGGTAGCTGTTACCTGAACACTTCTCAGCAGGTTCCTCAGGCAGCTGCATCCAAAGAGGATACCCCCTGAGCAGCCTTCTGGACAGGCCAGCTGCTGAGGAACAGGCTTGTGACTGTGTGATGCCCTCATTTTGCTCTGAAGTTTCTTGCCATTAGTCATAAGTCCTACGCATTCCATTCACTCGCATGGTGAAAAGGCTTTTAGAGCAAAAAAATTCAGATACTTTCTGCAAGTTCATTGAAGTTCAGTACGCTGTTTTATCTCAGTTGTAGGAACATGTCCACTTCAGCTGGAAAGCTTCCTGGCAGAGTGCAGGTCTTTAACAGAGGAGTCAGTAATTGTCAACCATGCAAGAAGCTTGAGAGCTCCCTTCTCAGCAAAGCTTACACCCTCCTCAACACTCTCTATGCCTTTGCACATGCCTGCAGCCACATGCCCCAAAATAATATCCTAGTCTAAAAAGTTTTGGGCTTTTTTTTTTCTGAGTTTGAACCTTGGTTTTGTTTTGAAACCTTCCCCCTTTTTCCTGACTAATGCAGCTCATAAAGGAACACCTCCCTCAGGCCAAAGGCACAGAAGATGCTTGTGATGATCTGCCAGGATTTTAACAAGGGTGTCCTCAGCACCTCAGAGCTGCACATCCATGGAATGTGGCCCATATTAATAAGACTTTAACTACTCTCAACGCTCAGAGGCAGCCTCGATGCCAACCCTCAGGCTCCCAGGGGCAGGATGACAGCATCCACATGGGCTATTAACCTGAAAGACAAACGTTGGCATTTTTTGCTAATTCCCTCAAGTACTTCGTATTTCGGAATCTCTTTCCTCATCTTCGCCCTCACTAGACCACAGAATTACTTATTTTAGAGTGAAGGAGGCCAGTCATGTGCTGACATTAATTGTGAGAACTGTCACTTGTTTATGACTGTAGCACTGTTGGTGAAAAGACAACGTACCAGATTTACAGCTGACTGGCTTTGCCCAGGAAATTGCTCAGACACATGCAGAACCTCACCAAGAAGGAGCCTTTTGGTGGATGCAGGTGTGAATCATTCACAACATGCCTGGGGAGCATTCCTGTGCTCATCCAGGGGAGGGGTGGACCCTGCCTGTGCACCCTGTCCTTCCCCTGGGGCAAGCCAAGGAGCAGAGCAGCCCTTCCCCCAGTGTTACAAAGGTATCAGCTGCTTTCAAAATTCTGTATTGACGGTCCAGCTGCAGGAGTGCAGGTGACCACTGCAGAGAGGGGGCCAAGGCTTAGTCTTTCTTAAGGTAGATGCCACTATGGCATTGGGGGAGATCAAGAACCTCTTGATTTGCCATTAGACTTTTGAATTACTTCATCAGAAGGAATATCACGGGCAGCAGGGATCTGAGAGAGTCACGTAGCCAGGGCGATTTTATGCTGCTCTTATTGGAAGATGTTGCAACAAGATAACTCTGTGCATTGTTTACATTTCCAAAGTGACGAAACCAGAGCACAGAGCAAATGAAACTAAAACCCTGGGCTGCTTCATGTAGTTTCTACACCTCGGCAAATCAAGGTCAAAACAAAACCCCAAAATGTCTCCACATCATTTTCTCCCCTCTCACAAGGGGGTAGAGAAGGATTTTTAAGTGCTGGTAAAGGATGAACTTTTAGCATCACTTCCTCATTTCCAGTTTGTTAAGAGAAGACAGTGGTGACCCCCCGCCCTTGTGCCTGGACAAGAGAGCTGTCATAGGAAGGTGAAGAAAATACCAGCAGTGCAGAGAGAAAGAACAGCAAGAAAGCAAGTTTAGTGTTACAGACTTTGTTGCCAAGTGGAGGCAGATCTTTTCTTGTTGACATGACACAGGCTTTACTCTTGGGCTAGGTGTGCTGTGCAGGGAAGAGCTGGGATCCCCCCCAGCTGCTCCACTGCTCCTGGTCTGGTTAATCTCCACCAGAAAGACACTTGCCAACCCTCTCCCTCTTCCAACCATCACAAGTATCAAGGTTAAAGATCAAAATCCAAAAACAAAACATGTTGAAAGGCTTGTCTTCTCTGCAAGTGAGAAGAAAGTATGTCTAGCTCTCCAGACTGCATGCTTTTCAGTGTGGGCATGCTGCATTATCAGAGTTAACACCACAGCTTTCATCAGGGCATCACACCACGCTGTGCACACCAGCCACTCTTTAACCCTGTAAGGCAGGAATAGATGAACCTTTTCTGCATTTCACTGAGCAGAAGAGTGAAGAACTAGGGAAATTTAGGGATTTGTGCAGGATCACATAGAAGCAACAGCACTGTGAAGGGAACATCTGACCAAAATAATGTGGATGCATAGGAAAAAGTCCAAACTCCACAATTTGTCTGATTCTCATGGGATCACAGGCCCTAACATTTCACCAGGTCAAGCAAGTCACGGTCTGCTCAAGGATATACATTCCTTTTTTATCATGCAACCACTATGTGACCCTGACAAGAAGTTCAGAGGGTTCTTTTTTCTAATGTAAGCTCTTACTGCCTTTCTTAAGGGGAGGAAAAAAGAGGGAGCAAGACCCAGGTAAGCATACAGCAACAAAGCAATTCCTCCAGCCTCACTTCATTCCACTCGCAAACAGCATCAGTACTTTTCTGTTCAGGTACATATGTTTTTTATATACATTGTAGAGGTATATACTTCATACATACTTTTCTGTTCTGGAATAATAATAATCTATGTTCAGGGCACAGCCCAGGCAAGAATCTCACACCAGAAGATCATTATTCTTGCTACAGTCGTGCACCAAGAAGCAGCTACTCTAACGTGGACTGGGAGGATCCCATCTAGGAAAAGGAAACCAGAGCTTGGAACTGAAGATGCCACAGGGCAGACACTCAGTCCCAGAAGGACCTTTAGTCCCCATGCAACCCTGTCACCACAGAGCTGTGCTCCCCTATGAACAGCAGCACTACACTTCCCTTTCTAGGCCATGGAGGAGGAGTGAGGGACATGCAAGGGCTGATTCTTGCTTTTGCTTCTAGGAGCATTGCAAGATGAAAACCATGTCTGTTGAGCAGTACCAAAGAAAAATAAACTAGGCATCCCACAAAGTCATCCAGCATGTCTATTCACACTCCTAGTAAGTGACAGCTTTTACCTTTCGCAGCCAGTGGCACCAGCAGATGTTACGAATTTAGCAATCCAGTATTTCAGTGAAGCATAAACAAATTATAGTGAACAAATGGTCTTGAAATCTGAACTCAGAGATATTTTCTTATAACTCAGAACATGATAGGGTGTGCTTACAGGTCTAGCAGGAAACTTCCATCAAACTTTGGAGGAGCTTATGGGAAGTGCAGTCCTCTCGTTTGCAGCAGACATCCTTCTTGGGAGATTCAACCTTAAGCAGAAAACACTTTAGCCATTTAAAAACCCCTTAACTTTAAAGCTAGCAGGCATTATGACACTGCATGCAGAGGGCTGGATTCTCACTCATCCCCCAGGAGGCTTGAAGACTGCAGCCAAGCACATGAGGATGCCAGAAGGATGCCTCCCACAGACTTGCAGGAACCCTTCTAGCTTTTTAAAACCTGAGAAGACCTTTGGTCCAAAGCTTTGCAATGTGGAGTTCCCAGAAATGGCAACATGCAAAGAAAAAAAACACCAAGCCCTGGAGAGCTAACCTTATTAATAATCTGCTTCTCCCTACTTAAAGTTGGTTGGGATAGAAACACTGAATCTCAAACCCAGGAAATTATGAGTGTGAAGCTGTCATGCCCAAATAAGCATGGCTGAGCTCCCAGTGACTTCACACAGTCAGCTCTCAATTTACAGAAGTTGGAGCTGGATTTGCAAGTGTCATCAACCAAGCCTCCCAATCCAGATCCTGAGGTACCTTCAAAGCCTAGACACAAACCTTGTGCCTTCTGCCATTGGCCTGGACACACAAAGATCCAAAGGATGGAACGCCGCTCTCAGTCCACTTGGGTGACAAAGTGCACACTCATTGGAGAGGTCAGAGACTGAGAGCCTGTTCTGCACTTTTATTGTACTTGAGGAGGAGACATGGGTGGATGGAGAACTGACTGCTGCCAATAGAAACATTGTTTCTTATTCACAGGGACATGCAGCAGCAAAACCAAAATTACTCAAAACAAATAGTACTGAAATTACTGGGGTCAGGGACAGTGGAGCCAAGAACACCCAAGAAGGGTGGGACACAGGTACCTTACATCATCCTGACATTTAAAAGGACTTTGAAGGGTTTAACTCTCCTGGTCTCCTGAAGAGAGTCAGTGGTGTGAAAAAACCTTCTCCTCTCTCCTCTTCTGGAGCTCTTTGAAAGGGACAGCCAGTGTCTCTGGTTACAGACTTTTCCTGCAGAGGAAGGCTCCAGCTGCTGAAGCTGCCAGGAGGGCCACACAGCAGCTGCAAGTGCACCCACCACACCAAAGGAGTGGGTTTCCCCCACCCATCCAAGCACTGCAGTAATTGGACTTTTTGGCTTTGTAGTGGCTGTGACTGTGCAAGCAATGGCTGCTGACCCAAACCACGGCAGGGCCCTGAATGTGCCCAAGTGACAGCACAGCTCAAGCCCTGCAAGTGCACAGTGTGCAGAAAGGCACTAGCAAGTTTCAAACTTTCAAACCACCCCAAGCAACACAGAAACGAGCCCATCAAGGTCCCCAAACCACCCTGTTTTGGGCTCTGAACCTCAGTGAGCCCAGCCTAGCAAGCACAGCTACCTCCCTACTCCCGTTTGCTGCGAAGCAAAGCAAACCACAGCAAAGCAAAGCTTACACAAAGCCAGCTAGTTCAGAATCCCAGATTAGAAAGTGTCATCAGTTAATGTCACCTGATGGCATTGTTTAGCTAGGGATTTTTTTTTTTTTAAACTGCATGTTTATAGCACTCGTTTTGATAGAATAATCACAGCACTTAGTGCTGGCTTTCATCTCCCTCATGTGACTCACCCCTTCCATTTTCCAGGGCTGGGCTGTGATTGCTGGAGTGGTTCAGCTATCTGCACTGGTGCTACAGACTGGCCTGTGCCACCAGGCTCAGATCTGGAGCAGAAGTGCTGGGAGTCGGTGGGAGTTCAGATCAGGAGGGTTTAATCACCCTGCCCAAGGGGGACTGGCTCTTATCTCTGCAGCTGGCTCTGCTGCCTGTCTGCTGCCTGCAAAGGGGCTGGAGCAGCCTGGGGCTTAAAAGGTAGAATTGGTTTCAATCTCATCTCTAAATAAGTATGGTCAGAGATATCTTTATTTTACAGATACATATTGCTCTAAATATATGTATATTAAGAGATACTTTTGGTTATATATCCACACAAATGCACACAAGGTTTTGAAAGCTTTGCCTCTCAAACAATGAGGGAAAAATACCTTGTTTGGGGCATACCAAAAATTCCCACAGGAGTTTGGAAGAAATATCCCTGCCTCCCAACTCAAAAGCATCTAGAGAGTCCTTGAGGAGGTATTCCCAGGTGCCAGGGGTTGGCAGGGCAGAGCAGAGGCAACCAGAGCCCCCCTGGCCCAGCCCTGGCACGGAGGAGCCCAGGGGTTGACAAAGTGGCCGTGCCCCCTGGCCCCAATAACGAGCTGGGTGGAACAGCAGCTGCATTGAGCAATGTAAAGGTGGTGGGGAAATAATTCCTGTTTCCTGCAGGGTTTCATCATTTTACATATTTTTTCATAAGCCAGTATAAAACCTCTTGGCTTTTTCCAACAGCATTAGGAGCACAGATAAACATGCAGATTTCCATCAACACTCCTTGAGCTCACTTTCTTGCCAGTTTTCAGGAAAAACTGCCCATACACAACTTGCCAATTTTTATGGAATTTTGGCTCAAATAATTTTTAACTACTTCATACAGATCACATTTATTATCACCATCAGTGGAAAATATTATCTTCCCAGATTTCCTTGTATTGTAAGCAGTGGGAATAAAGTTAATTCACTCTGCAGTTATACAAATATGTAAATCCATTACAAATACAGCATTGAATGCATTTTCTCGAATTCCTGTGCTGTTTGCAGCTTTGTTTCTGGCAGCACCCGTATCCTTCTGCTAATGATTGGATTGCCCTTCAGCCTCAGAATAATTCCTGGAGTAAACCTATTGATTAATGCTCTCGTGACATACTAACTCATATGGCATTGGGGAAGTATTTTTATTGCTGGGGTCCGTTTGTCCCTCCTACGTGCACACATTTTGGGTTCGCATTTGATGCATCTCGTGAGCTGTCCCAGTTTGAGGATATCCATCACCCCACTGCAGCTCCAGCTCTCCTGTTAAATTCCATTAAGCACTAGGGGTCAGTCAACTGTATCCGAAACATAAAGCAATTTACTAAAGTGTACATTCAATGAGGCTTTAGGGAGGGAAAGGATGACATGTACAAGCTACAGTTTTAGGAATCAGACCTAAACCTATAGTGGATAAAGTCTAAACTATGATGAGTCTCTGACAAATCCCCAGCATAACCTCCTGCCAGGATTCTCTCAGCAGACTGTATGACCTACACTGTATCCTGTGTTAGGACTTACCTGTAGCTGTAATTTACCATGCACTTTCTCTTCAGGTAAAAACAAACACGAAAGAAATAAAACAAATTCCTCAAACTCCCAAAAGCTGTTTGTGAATTCAAATTCTGCTGCTGCTACTGATGAGCTTTCTCACAGTTGCGCACAAGGAGATGAGAGTTCAGTTTTCTTGCAGTGAAGCTGGAGGCTGATTCCCACCCCAAAAACCTGTGTGACTTTTGCTGGGCACCAACCACTGTGAGGAGCAAATGCACAAAAGCAGACACCCTGATGACAGTGCCAGCAGGATGAAACAGAGCCTCAGGTGACCCCAGTGCTCACAGAAACCCAAACCTTCCTGCTTCCTGAACTGGGAAATACCTCCAGTGGAGCCCACCACAGCCCTTTGTGGGTACCTCTGTCCCTGCTGCTGGTGATTAGGGAGCCAAACAGGACCAATGCAACAGTGAAACCCTCAGTATGTTCAGCCAGAGTAGAGGTGCTGGTCACACAGAGCACAAAACAGGAACGTTTCAGCTGTGTCAGAGCTCCTCTTGCCTTACCAGCTGTGTCCCTAAGGCAGCCTTGTTGCAGGTGTTCATCTACACTATCCCCCCACCCTCTTCTCTTTTAACTAAAGGTGGTATCTCTAACTTGCTCCAAGTAGAGGCCAGGCTGGAAAAAGTGAAGGCTCTCTGGTTTCCCCCTAATGATGATAAGGACCACTTCACTTGCTCAGATCCAGGACCATCCAGCTGTTTACACCACCTTCCTTTTCAAGCTTCCTCTGTCCCCCACCCTCCACGGCCACCTAACTGAAGGTTGTAGCACTGCAATAACTGGGCAGGGAGACAAGCTCTAAGTGCAGTGGTGAAGCAGCAGCTGAGGATTAGGAAAAAAGCAGCCAGAGACTGCAAGAATACAAATGATTCAAGGCACGAGTAGGGTTTCGCATACCTCTCTCTGGGCTGTTGGGTCACTTCACTGTTGTGCAATTCGTGCTGACTGCAGTTGTTGGGAAAGGTAAGAGAACCAAACAATAAAAGCAACCTTAAGGAAATCTAATTTAGGGAAGAGAACTGCACAGCGCTGCAGTTCTCTCGAAGCCGGCAGTACCACGCAGAGCCAGCGGTGTCCTCCCACTCCAGAGCAAAAGCTCTGTTTGTCCCGTGCCTTTTGGGAAAGAAATACCTGCTTCAGTGGGGACAGCCAGTACCAGTGTGCAAACAAACACCACCGTGCCTCTGCAGGCAAAACTGTTTTCCCTTTGCCACAACAAGCTCTGTAAGAGCAGATGCAGACATTAGTCTGATTTGCACTGAATTTTACTAAACTACTCTCATCAAGGTAGACTGGTGCCCCTCATTCTTTAAAGGCAAAAACATTTTGAAAATGTCTCGCTGTCTCCAAGACTGGGAAGAACCAGAATGCTAAAACAAAGGGGGAAGGGGGAGCAACCCAAGCTCTTTGTTCCAGTTGGCATGAAAGAATCATTCTTACAATAGCTCATTTTCTCCTTCCCCCCAACAGCTGACAACTCATGGCAACTAAGGACAGGGCTGCTATTGTCGTTAAGCAAATACTTGTTCAATCTACGTAGCAAAAAGAAGAGCTCCAGAGATGACCACATGCTCAAAATGCTCAAAATGCTTGCAAGGGCATCCCAGGAGGCAAATAAAGAGAGAGCAGTGGAGGAAAGGGTTCCTGAAGCAAAAACAGGGGACAGAGAAGTGGCCTTGCAGATGCAGCTGCTGCAGAGGTTGAAGAGTCAGACTGCTTGACCCAGACAGGGACTCAGGGTCTGAGAGTCACCAGAGATGCCAGACTCTTGTCCTCCTCTGCAAGCCCCTGCTTCTGCTGCTGCACTTTCCTGGGGCACACCTTCCCCATCGGCATTCATTTCTGCATGAAGTGATGGCAAAGGAAGTTCTGAGCACTGGGAGAGCCCCTTCTCCTGAATCCTACCCATAGGAGAGCTTGTCTCAAGCATTCAATGACCAGTGTGCATTGAGGACACATACTTAAGATCTTTCACCAAAAATTGTTTTAAAAACCCGTGAACAATCAAGCAAACAAACAACTCACCACACTCCCACACAAAATGTGTTTATTGTTAGAAATCTCCGCTTTCTGTACAAAGCCTGGACTCTCCCCTACACAAAGCATTTCTGCATGTTCACCCCTCCAGCCACACACTTCAGGGGAGGATGGGGGCTATACATCACAACCTGAACACGCAGGATGGGTTCCAAACAAAGCACAACACACGTTTTTCCATGAGCAGTCCTAATCCTCAAAGCAGGAGCACGAATGACTGCAGCCCAGCCGTGGCAGCACTTGTTTAGTGGGTGGAATAAGGGCAAGTCTGCCTTCAAGGTTATCAGCCCCCTTCCCACATGTCCTGTAAGGCTGTAGCCCCTTCCTTTCATGACAAGTTGTGCAAAAGAGCTCCTGCAGTCACAACAGGGCTCGGTGGTGACGTGCCTGACATGGGGATAACAGGCACACAAACGAGTCTCTCCTCTGCAGTGAGGGACACAGCCAGAGGCTGCAAGGCCAAGAGCCACAAGAATGGCAGGAGGAAGTCTGGCACAAGGAGCCTTTCAAGACCCTCATACCTTAATACAGGTGAACCTTCAGCTGGGCAGGCTTTGTGGACCCCTCTTGATGGAATTACTCCAGAGGCTCCAAATGCAAGCAATAGAGTCATCCAAATCAAACAACCTGGGGGATCCCAAATGCAGAGACTCACAAGTACCTACTGTGGTTTTTTCAGCCCTGCAGAGAGCTTTGGTCACAAGGGATTTGACCCATTTGCAATCTCACCTCTACAAAACTAACAACCTGCTGCCAGGCATCACTGACTGTCCAGACAGACTACACTCCACGGAGCAAGGCTGTCTGGTAGGGGCAGGGGTGACATCCTGCCTGCCTGGTGCCAGACTCCTCCTTGGCTGCCCTTATTGCCCTGGTCCTGACAACTTTGCATGTCTGCAGACATGCTTGCAACAGCCTGTTTATATTCATCACCACGAACATCTCGGTGCTTGCCAATGTTTTTAAACTGGTGCTGGCTTGGTTGCAAAAAACAAGAGGGATGTGAGGGCAAGAAGAATCATGGGAATTTAAATTTCACTCCAAGCCTCAAAATTCCATCTTCTTCCAGTTGGATGCCACAACACACAATATGTAATATCCCAGGATTTTACACAGCAGGGGCAACGTGTCTGGGGAGGCCTGGCTCAAGAGCCCAGCACTCTTTTGGTTGCACTGCAACGCTGGACAGTTGTAGAGATCTGCAGCATTCCCTGCACAACTGTTGTGGGTGTACAAGTCAACTCCACAAAGCCACTGTGTCTTGTTGCCAGCCTCATGCAAACCCTTCAGCAAAAAATGTTGGCTATGCAAGGCTGTGCTCTGGCAGCAGTGGAGTGGGACATGCAGCACCACAAGAGAGCACAGCCACAAAAAATGGCTTTTATTATGCCAGCCCTCAGAGATGCGTTTGCAAAAGGAAAAAAATAAAAAAAAAAAAAACCCTCAGCTTTTTCAGTCTGATAGATTTTGTTTCTGAGAACATCATGCTTCGGTTCTCTTATCAACTACTGAAGAGTTTGGAGCTTCTCAGATTGTGAAATGCCTAAGAAGCCACAGCAGACAGGCACTAGGCAGATAAACAATCTCAGCACAACAGCAGCTGCAGGAAGGCAGTAAACATGGCCTTCTGCAGCTAAACATTGTAAGACAAAAACAAGAAAGCATCCATGATTAGGGCAATTTATAGCCTAAAATAAACCTGAAGACTGATGAAGAACACAAGACCAAGAGAAACCATTCCTTCCATTTCACCAGTTTTGTAATTGCTTTGGAACAGGAGAGGAGAAGAATTAAAGAGATTAAGGGGAAAGTCATTCTTCATTCCCCATGAGTCTGATCCAGAGCTTATTGAAGTCAATTAAATGAATCTCACTCCAGGTCCACTGGATTTTTTTCGATCAGGCCACATGAGATGATTCCTAAAGCGGCTGTGCATGAAGAAGGATCAAGTTTGTTTCAGGAAAATACATATATTTAATCAGCACTTTCCTTTAAGGTAATCACAGACCCCACGAGGCAGTTAAACCTCAATGCAGCTAGCCACAGCACACAAAGGTGAATTGCTGTGAATAGCATCAATTTAAGAAAACAACATTTGTTTTCAACATTTTTTCCACTCATTTACTGCTAGCATGCCCAGGATGACTAGAGGTGATAAAAGAAAATAGTGTTGCTCTCTACTCCTCCTCTCCAGCCCAGTGAACCTGCACATTTGAACTTGCACATTTGAACTTTCACTGTGGGCAGTCAGGTTCATTCTTTCCTTGAATTTTTGTCTTACTTCTTTTACAACAGTGAGGAAAATCTGCAAATGTGAAAAGCTGATAGCACATGACAAAAATGGGAGAACCCACAGTGCAGATTTGACTTAAACTGCTCTTAATTCATCATTTACAGTTTGGCTTGCGAGTCAATGATGACTCTTTAAATTGGAGTTTTCCCTGAAATTCTGACTTTACAAGCAAGTTTTTATTCAAGCCTCTTTCCAGAAGGGGGAAACTAATGGTTCTTGCAGTAATTATCTTTTGGGTCACTTTTTTTTTTTTTCTTCTGATAGGAACTTTCTGAAACCAAGTCCGAGTCAAGAAAAATACTGGTTTCTCAGCTTCCATTATCATAAAATGGAATGTTCTTCTTTAAGAAAACAAACCCACAAAAACATAAGCAAAAGAATCCCCCAGAGCCACACTGTGTGCAATGAAGAAATGTTCAGCAGTTCATGCAGGTGATTTCACTGGGTCAGGAGCTGCCTGTGCTCTGAAGCTCCCTGACAAACATTCCTGGCTTTAACCTTTCCAGGACTGAACTTACTTCTTGTTGTCATCAAAATTAATTAAGATGATTTTGATGGTTTTGTTATTTTGGAAAATAAACATTTATCTTCTTTGGAACAGGTGCTCTTCCAGATATATCCAGCCCTACAACAGAGATATTGTACAACTCCATCATTGCTGTACTAACAGACATGTTCATTTCTTCATAACCTAAAATATTCATAAATGAATGTGGAGCACAAAATGCCTCCCATGCCTGTACTCGAAACAGGTCTTAGAAATAGTGATGCTTATAGAAGGAAATAATTTAATTAGGCCTATCTTAACAAGGTCTCTTTCTGCAATTAAAAAAGGGGGAAAAAGAGAAAAACTCTGTGTTCTGTTCTAACTCTAAGGTTAGTACTGACTCCTGCTGCTAAGGTTGGTGTCAGGTTCCATCTCATCCAGAAAAACAATTAACAGAGCTGGTTTCTTGAGGTGTGTCATGTGTACACTAACTCCACTATCAGAGTGCCTAATCCCTACCCACAGTGCCCCAAATATTCTCATCTTGCACATTCTAAACACACCTCTCCTGATGCACTGACAGCATC
The DNA here is from genome assembly GCA_027886175.1 of Phylloscopus collybita. Lineage (NCBI taxonomy): Eukaryota > Metazoa > Chordata > Aves > Passeriformes > Phylloscopidae > Phylloscopus > Phylloscopus collybita. Next base: position 52,518,357 of record JAJNNQ010000018.1, on the reverse strand, counting down.
CCAAATTATTGCTACACCACAGAAAATGACAGAAGCTCACAAATATCTAAAAGACAAGTGACTCTTTGTGCCCTCTACTCAGAAAGCTCACTTGTGCCATGGAAGTGAGTGCTTGGATCCCACAGGAGTCTGAGCTGCCACTTCATACTTCTGGAAGCATGGAAGTTTTACTTGAGGGGTGATGCAGCCATGGGCCTGCATCCAGGAGCAGGGAGGGGCACAGAGTGTTCCTGCTAAGGTGTCTCTTCCCTGTTTTTAACTCTAAGTGCTCTTCTGGAAAATGATGTTGTTATAGCTCCTCCATCGACAGCAAGGGAACTGGCTCTGTTTTTAGGGAAGGATGAACTTGCAGAAGGACCAGAGTGTTGGAGCTTTGATGGGTTTTTTTGCTGTTTTAACATGATGGGTTCCTTCACCCCTGCCCCTTTCCAGCTCTTGCCCTGAAAACCCTGACTGTATCCTATGAGGAGGAGGTCCTGAGCAATGAGTTTCAACTCCTTGAACTGGCATTATTTGTGCATGACCCGTACTACTTGGCCATACTCACAGCAGTCACTGCACTAGAAAGTAATATAAAAGTTTTGCTGTGCTTCTGCTCTTTCGTTTAAAGCTCCTGTTAAGACAGAAGCAGCTCCTCTCAAGTAGTGCAGCTAAGGACAGGCAGCAGGACTCTTAAGAACCCCTAAGGAAGACAAGGAGACCAGAAACATTTTGAGTAAGAATCTTACTTGTTTTTAATTCCTGGCTTTTCCATTCTGGAGAGTGCTGTACAGATGTAGTGCTGGAGCAAACAGTATATCTTATTTTTTGCTCAGTGCTACCAAATCTGGCAATCACACCATTGAATCAGAGGTTTACTGTTTAGCTCTGCATTGACAGTGGGCTGGCCTGCATAATAATTTTCAAACTGGGGCAGAAGCCACAAATGATTAGGGCTGAAGTAGTTAGCCATGAATGATAGGTCTTTGGAGCTTCCAAGTCCATTTTCAGTTGTTGTTCAAGATTTCTGGAAGACTTTTCACCAGTTGAGCTAAGAAGTCAAATAATGGTACATTTGTGTATTCTATGTGTCTGTTTTTCGTCAGTGTACTTGCACACATTTCGTTTTCCAGGACACTCTGATTCTGGAGAGACAGCAGACATCTGAGAAGGCTGAACTGAAGTGCAAACTGACCAATATATTAAAGCAGCAGAAGCTGCAGAGGAGCCAAATTCCTACAGAAGTGAAGACATAAGAGAGAAATAAAAAGAGACTTAAAAATGCAGTCATATAGCCAGTTAGCCTTACCTTTTTTTGGATTCTTTGAGTTGCATCTCCTTAAGTATTTCTGCAAGAACACCTAGCCTTCTCAGGCAGGTGGAAGAGAAGGAGAAATGCAAGCCTGCTGGGTTGAAAGTAGAGCCTCTGTGCAAGGATTATTCCCTAGACATGCCCTCCTACAAGGAAACACACAGAGCTGCAGAACTGCTCTCTTGGGAAGATGCAGCACTCTCAAAGCAGGTGATCAAAAGTACTTCTGCTACAGCTTTTTATTGGCAATATTCCTGCCAGCACAGCCCCATTATTGAGCATCCCCGCTGTCCTGATCTGGTCTGTCTGCTCTGATATTTTTAATTTGGAAAGTGATTTCTAAATCAGAAACATAGTGAAGAAAGAGGGACATGCCATCAGTCTCCATGGCCTGTTTGAACTTTGTACTAGTCTGAACAGCACCGACTTGCCAATAGGATTCCAAGAAAGCATGGAGGCTGCTTTATTTTTAAATTTGCTTGGGAATATATTCAGCTGCTACACAGGAAACAGTCAGCCCATCCATTACAATTGCTTTCTTGAGACCAGATTTGAGGTATTTTATGAAGTCTATGAGGTATTTCATTAATTATGCAAGACTGGGGGAACTATCTGAGTTTCTTTGAGATCCCACAGATGGGCACATAAAGGACAAACAAAGTAAGTGCTGCAAAAGACAAACATAAACATGCCTGCAAACACAATTGTTCACTCTGCCTTGAATTACAAAACGGCATTTTTCACATGGCTGGAGTCTTAGGTCATAGCAAGCGTCAGTGGAGAAGAATTCGGAGAGGCGAGGATGCAATACTCTAGAAATACGTCTGGTAGGACCTGGCTTTGGAAGTAACTTTTCTCAGAGAAAAGGCTTTAATAATAAGCAAGTGTATCAGATTTCTGCAAACACACTGTTAAGGTCGGCAGAGCAGCTGGCAGCAAGGCGAGTTCTGTGACCTGCTCCTGAACCCTTCAAACTCATTTCCTGTCAAACATCAGACCCAAGAGGACAAGCAAAAAGCTGTTAAGCTCTTTTCTAGAAGAGTCTGAGATTAGAATTCCAGTAATGGCTCAAATTCCTTTCCAGTTGTCCTGAACTGGCCACTTCCAGTGATTGCTCTGCCGTATGGCAGCGCTGTCCTCTGGGGGGAAGGAGGAGAGAGTGGGGGTGGAAGGAGGAGTGAGGCCATGGAAAATAGGATCCAGCTTTTCCGACAGCAAACAGGAGAGTCAGGTCTGCCGTTCATTTAAATAAATTCGCGTTACTCCCGATGGGTGGGAGCAGGTGGAGGGGATTGCCCAGCAGTCCTGGGCAGCAGCAGAGGTGAGCCTGGATGCCTCGTGCCTCTTTCCAAAGGCAAGCACCCAACAGCCACCGTGCTCATTCCAGTATAGGAAACACACGACTGCACAGATTTTGTGGAAACGGCTCTTAAGATCTCAAGGAATACCACTTTAAGATGTTCCTCTGTCCCAAAGTGGATCCAGCAGTTCAGAACACATAAATTAAAGGAAGGAACCTAGCAAGGAACATCTATCCAGTTGCTTCTGCACAGAACCTTCCCAGTTTTCTGCATCAGCTCTGCAAGGGAGTCCAATTTTACAAGGAGTCACGGCAAACACCTCAAACGCCCTTTGGGTTTATTTGGCAAGACCATTCTGGAGCCAAATTCTTCCATCCTGTACCATATCTATGGGCAGAAGGTATTGTTCAACACCAGGACAGAATGCCCTTTCCTTCCATCTTAAGGAATCACCAGTATTTCTCTCTTTTTTTTTTTTAAGTTTACTCAGCCATCATCTACCTTTCTGTCAGCACCTCCACCTCTATATCAAAGAAACAAATATTATGATGAAATTTTGGTTTTTCATGTTTCAGAGTTAAGAGACAGCAGGGATCTGAAAACAAATCTGATAAACTTTATTTTATTGTATCTCAGTAGCTATCTTCAATTTCATCTTTCTTTCCAATTATACTGTTATAAACTAAACAATGTATCTAAATATATAGCAGACTATTTGTCTTAGGATGTAAATCCAATAATAAAGAAAAATGTTAAAGAAAACAAGAGAAGTAAACTTTCAGCAAATTAATCAAAACATTTGCTTTCCATGTGGGTGAAAATGCGAATAAGTCATTACGGAGAGACTTGCTTGTGATTTTGTTTTTGTTTCTCTAATATTCTGTCTATTATTGGCCAGAGGCTTATAGTCATTTCTGGAAATGTGCCAGGTTCTGATAAAAAGCACTTCTGTAGCAGGTGTATAAACTGAACAAATTCTACCGTCAACAAAAAGTTAATATTTGGCAGGATTTTTGGATTTGGGTCTGTTTCCTCTAGTCAGTTCATTAATACAAAGTTTAACTGCCTTCCTTCCCTAACCCAGAAATAGCAAACAACCTCTCCTCTTACCCCCCAAATCACACAGCTCCTAATCACTGCTTTGTGTCCCAGGAACTCCACTGCTGCACACAAATCACAATGGCCACCACACAATCCCTCATGTCAGAAAGGCTGGAGAATGCTTCAGCGGGATTAGATGTGTTTTCCAGATTTACTGCTGGAAATCCTGGGAAACCTAGGGATGAACAGACAAGCTAACATTTCAGTTGAGCTTTAGTGACTCTGAATTGGCCAGTGCAGCTGCTGGCTGAGCAGGGGCTGACCTGCAGCCAGCACGTAAAAATGCAAGGCTAAACAAAGAACAAATAAATAAGGAAAATGCCACCCTCGGAGAACAAGGCTTGAGCTCCTCTGGACAAACCACAGCGTAACGAGATCAGCTCCCTCATCAAGGGCACAGCCAGACTCTGCTTTCCCCTCACAGGCTTTCTTTCCTGAAAGCAAATGTTCTGTTTCATGGAGCAAGGTGGGATTCCTGCATATTGAAGCAGCCTGATGAGCAGCTACAGCCTTTACCAGTGAGCTCCACACAGCTCCCACTGGGAATCTCTGCCCCCAGTATTTATTACAGGGCTCCCAGCTGCTGTCTGCTCTTTCCAAGGGGTTTTGGTCAGAACCTGAGCTTCACAGGTTCTCCCCCATGAAGCCCTAGACATGTTCAGGAGTATTCCTGAACTTTGAAAAAGCTTGGATGCACCTGGGGCACATTTCTAACATTCACTTGACTGCAATCAGTTAAGAGTAGCTGTAACCTCTCTCAAACAGAGGAGGTGTGTACAAGCAGAAGTTTGTACCTATTGGGGGAAGAAGTGTACAAGGACAGAGATTTATAACCAAGTCCTGTAGAATGTACTGAAAACCATGCTCCCAAGATACTAATCACAGAGCATCGAGAGGCCTAGGACTCCAGACAAAAACAAGTTTTTCTTTCACTTACATAAATCATTTTGTAGCAACCAAATCAAAAACTAAACTTGACAGCGCCAGGTCTCACTGACCTCAGTCCAGGACAGCAGTAAATACATGTCTACCCTAATTAAGTTCCATTTGACTTAAGAAGTTAAAAACATATTTACTGCTGTTTTGAATGAGAACATTTGCATTTTCATCTGTTCTTACAATTAGGGCCCTGTGGAGAGCTAAAATTCCAAATTCACTACCAAAGTATAAATAAATCAGAGCAGCACTTCCCTGTGCTGATATGGCCAAGGCATTCATGCTCAATAAACCACAAGATATGCGAGGTTTACCCTAGAAAAACGAATATCAGAATAAAACTAGAAGCAAACTCTGTACTGCAGATGCATCTCAGATTGTAGCAGAAAATGTTCTTGAGAACCCCCAGGCTGTATTGGGTAAGTTTTTTTGGAAGGTATTACACGCACTGGTACCAGCTCACGAGGTCAGTCCTATTCAGACATCAAGGTACAAGTGAGCCCCAAATGAGGGGCGCAGCTGAGGACAGGAGCACAAATGGCTCAGGAGGTCAGCACAGAAGTGTGCACTGAGCAAAACCAACCAAAACACTGCCTGAAGACTTTCCACATGCCTAGGTAGTCCTGTACCATTATGATTAATTTGGTACATCATTTTTTACTGCTTAGCAGCCTTCAGAGAAAACAACCCTTGGGGAGGCCCAGTTTAAGTTGGGTTTGATAGCAATCACTGGAGTATTGTGCAGGAACAGCTTTGTAACACCCTGTATTACTTTGGAGAACACTGGTGGGAGATCTTAAGGTTTTGCTTGTTTTGGCTGACGACCATAGGAAGGAACCATGCAGACCTAAATTAAAATAGGAGTATATGCAGGGTGATTGAAATTTAAAGGCTGCCTTGCTCAGATTATGCTGAGTTGGAAGGGACCCACAAGAGTCACTGAGTCCCAAAAATAGTGGAAAGGAAGTGGAAGAAGCATGGTTGTGCTCCTGTCCCTCCTGCTTTTGAGCAGAAGGGATGCCAGCTGCCCACAGAACTGAGAGAGGAAGCTGGGCTGCAGGTAGAGGCTTTGAAAGAAAATCGTTTCTGTCATGAACATTAAGGGAATTGGTGTGGATAATAACTAGAGAATGAGGGAGCTACAGCTCATCACATATCCCAGCAAGGAACATTTTCATTAAATGAGGTTACTAGAAGAGGCAAAAAGAGGACAAGGTTAGAACACTGCAAAAGCCAATGACTATTTCTACATTGAAGAGTTTAGAATAATAGCTCCCAAGCAAATTGAAAACAAGAAACTGAATCAGGTTCAGATGGTCTGCTCCTGAATAAACTTCATTGTGGAAGATATCGCAAGGCACTGCTGAAGCATAAATATCCATACCCAGTGTAACAATACATTTATCTTTGGGGGTGGGGCATGGAGTGGGGAGAAAAAAACCCCTCAAAGGTCTAGACAAGGTTAGATCAGCATTATTTAATATTATCAGTGAGAGCTAAACTCAATTTATTACCAAAGGCCATGGGAGTGTGTGAAGTCCTTCAAAAACAAACTAGGTTTGTGTAGTCCCTGTTTCCCTCTCTTCCTCCCTCTACCCAAATGTGATGTATACTCTACAATAGCATTGACATTTTGGAATCCAGTCTCACAGATGCCTCAGGGTTTGGCAGAAAAACAATTGTCATCTGGCATAAGGCATCTGCAAAACTCAAGGAGCAAGTTAAATAGGAATTGGTTTGAGTCTTCAGCAAACCTACATTTTTAGGAATCACAACGGCAGAGTTTAGGATTGGTTGTTTCTATTGAACAGCATGCAGTGAATTTCACTCAGTAGTAGAAAGTTATATTGTATCTGAATATTTTGCCAAATTTTCTGAGGAACATGGTCTAAGAATCCAAAGTCATTTCTAGGAATTCTCTTGAAAGCATTAAGAGACATACTCTGTAGTTTTAGGATTCATTTAGGAAGACATTCATAAAACTAACCTCTCAGACCTTTTGCTTTTAACTTCCCATCTAAACAGTGTTTGTTACACCCAAGGACAGAGTATTAAAACAAAAACTTCCAGCAGTATTTAAATAGAATGTTCATCTTCCAAAGAGGGGGAGTTTGGTTGCAAAGCAAACATTGCAGCACTGTCATAAATGCTCTGGAGCAGAGATATTATTACAGCAGAGATATTATTAACAGCAAGAGGAATTTTTAGGTCAAGAGTATCTCTCTAATAAGATTCCTAAAGACAAAAACCCCCACATCAATGAAAACAAGCAAAAATTACTCCCAAATCCCTCACATCCAAGCACACAGATCCTATAAGGTCATACTTGCAGTCCATAAGTTGTCCTGCATTAAGGAGGGAAAAGAAGTTTCAAGACAAAAAAGAATCACAACCCTGATGTGGCAGACACCTTCACTGTAAATTAGGCAACCTCCTCTGTATTTCAAACTACAGATTGCAAAAAGATAACTGCACAGAGTGTAAAAATATACTACACTGTTTGTCCTCTTGGTCTTACACAAAGGACTAGAAGATCTAGAACAAGGAGATGTAAATAATTTTGACATACGCCAAAACTTTGGAAATGCCCACCCAGAAAAACTACACAGTGTAAATTTTTGCTTTAGTCAAGCCAAAAACTTCCCCAGATAATGACAACAAGATGAGAAACTCAGGATAATCAGAATAAGTAGAACATCTGGATAACTACGAAAAAAATGTAGGAGTAAACTATCACATTGCAGGAGTGAAAGCCTGACCCTGGTGAATAATTTTGTAGGACTTTAGAGACTGCAAATGCTCTCTGGTATTATGGACAACAGAATTTTGTTATGGAAAAGGCAGAAGGACAGAGTATTTGTCCCTGTTGCTGAGCAGGAGGCGTGGGATGCCCCCCCTTGAGATTTCTCTGTATCCATGAACAGTTGCAGGCCTTCATGTCATGTTCCTCACAGAATCCACTGCACTGTTCCAGCTTCCTCAAATCTCATGGTGGGATACAGATGTGGTAGATTCCTGAGATAATTGACTGCTAAGATAAAAAGCAGATAAAGAGGACAGGAGAAAAGACAAAGTACAATTCTCTGCTCTTTCTGCTTCTCAATTCATGAGATCTTCCATTTGTCCCACTGCAAAGCAGTGGTTTCAGCTGGCACTTCCAGAACCGGTTCCATTTTCCATGGGTTAGAAACACAAATAATTCATATTCAGCTCACAGTTGTGTAGGCTTGAGCAAATTCTTTATAAGAGATAACACTATTATTTTGCTATGTGTCCATGCCTTGGTTTGGTTTTAAGTCATGAAGTTGACCTCATGATGTCTCTGAATTTGTGTCTTTGGAAAAATGAAAGAAATATCAAACCAGAGGGTTGGAGTTGTTCAGCCTTAGAGAAAAGAACACTCTGGGGAGACCTTAGAGTGCCTTCTAGTGCCTAAATGGGCTACAAGAGAGCTGGAAAGGGGCTTCAAGTGCAAGTCAAGACAGGACAAGGGGGAATGGCTTCAAACTGAAGGAGGGCAGGGTTAAATTAGATTTTAGGAAGAAATACTTTATTGTGAGGGTGGCGAGGCCCTGGCACAGGTTGCCCAGAGAAGCTGTGGATGCCCCATCCCTGGAAGTGTCCAAGGCCAGCTTGGATGGGGCTCTGAGAAACCTGGGATAGTGGAAGGTGTCCCTGCCTATGGTAGAGGGGACAGAACTGGATGATCCTTGAGGTCCCTCCCAACCCATTCTAGGACTCTTTCCAATGAACAGAGACACAGACCCCTCAGAAGGAATGCTTATAACTTTACCAAAACCAGAGTTAAAAGGAGGATGTGCTACTGTTTCTACATTCTAAATAGTGGATAGTGGAAAAAAAGGAAAAAAATGTAAATCAAATAAATGGTTCCAGCATGATGAGCACAGATGCCAAAGACACAGAAGCATTTTTGTGGTGTCTTGACAAAGCAATTTTATCTGTGACACACTCTAATAGTAGTCCAGAAAACTTGACTGGAACCCTGGCACTGACCAATACAAAGCCATGTCTAAACAGAGAGCAATGCAGGACGTGCATTGCAAACCATAAGAAATGCAACACAAATAATTTTTTTTCAACGCAAATCGTATGGAAAACCTCCATCTGAAGGCTCCGAGGTAGGGAAATACTGGCAACACTGAGTTTGAAAGTATTTCATGTCCCTCTCCCACAGTAAAATCAACCCTGGCAGACGGTGTTGGCAGCCAAGCTGGAGCGGGGCCTACATCGGACGGCACGGCCCTCGCGGCTTGTGTAAACACCAACCAGCTTCACTAAACACCCGGAATGCTGCTTTTCCTGTGCCCTAAAACACTCTGAGTTTCACCATGTGACTTCACTGAAGCTTGGTTTGAACCAGAACAACAGAGCCGCGTTTTCCTGCGCTTCTAAAAAATTCCTTGGCCTGTAGCTTGACAGGAGGGATTCGTCAAGTTCGGCCCCGCGTTGAATCACGGCACAAGGAAATGTCTCCAGGTTTCTTCTCCAGGTGGATCTCTCACAGCATGGACAGCAAACAGCCCTGCTGAAGTTCCTCTTTAGCTGTGAATAATTGTGCTCACTCCAAGAGGATGTACAGGAGCAAAAGAGCTGCCCTGCCCTTCAGTTCAGGAGCAGCTTCCTGCCCCAAGCCTGGGCCAGCCTCCGTTCCCCAGTACCGGAGCTGTCCACCCCAAAGTGTGCAGTGACACTGAGAGCAGCACTGACCAACACACCGTGGTGCTCTCTGCCTTTATGTGCCTGTGCATGCACATGCAGCTTGGGAAAGAAAAAGAAAAAGGAGGAATTGGAGGTCTGCAGGCAGTGTCAGGGCTCTGCTGACCCAGGGGCAATTGCTCATTACACATAGTAATGAATCTCATACACCTCATACCTTACCTGGCAGCTAGGAATATGTGCTTTACTTATAAATAATTCCAGAGATAATTTGGAAAAATTCTGTAGCCAATAGTATAAATTATGGCTCTACACCTGTTGGAGCAATGTCTTTTAAGGTGAACTTTGAAGGACTGAGTCCCATTTAACGCAGCGAACATAACCAGCCCAAGGGAGAACTCTCCTTGGGCTCTGCTCCCAGACTGCTGAGTGCTGTGACATGAAAGTTTTCCATTACTTTGCAGATAACCAGATCACAGTGCATAGGAAGCACTAACCAGTTGGTATAGTTGCTGCATTACTGAAGAGCTATGGTCCAACCAGCTGACTCTGCAATAAAATAATTCCTGCATCATATATTCATCTTGATTACTGCTTGTAACAAACACAATCTCATCATTCCTTTTGCGAAATCATAAATCCACAGAATTAAAATCAATTTATGGTGTCACTTCCAAACCCATCTGAAGTTTCCCAGCATCCTATGGTTATTAAAATGTATTATTTTTGTTCTTTTTCCAGAACACAGTATTTTGGAAATTATGATGGTAAATCCAGGGAGGACAGAAACATAGTTCCAAAGTACTCTGCTGAAAGAAAAGCAGCTTTAATAATAACAGCAAGTATTGGTTTCCATGTGACCAGAGCTCAAACTCAATTTAACAGATATGATAACCTTCATGAGGGGCGGAACCTCTGCTTTGCTGAACTCAGGGCAAGCTTTGCCAAATAGCTAAGCAGGCCATAATTTCACCCCCTGAAAAAGACTTCAGGAATAACAGTAAAAAACCAAAGGAACTAAGAATAGCACTTTTCCTGGTCCCACATACATGACAGCTGGTCAGCTGCATGTTCTCCTGAATTTTGCTACCTATGACAGCAAAGAAACGGGCCTGTCAAGCAACGTGCCAAGAAAATGGAGAGCTCCAAATATTTTTATCGTTGACAATGCTATTCAGGAAGTTAGTTATAAGTCAAACTAAGTGCTGCAGTATCCAATATATGCTGTTTATATTCATGTAATCACAGAGAAATGCTCTAGTTGGCCACAGAATCACTCCAGAGAAGAGCAATTGATCCCTTCTGAGAGTCAGTTAAATCCAAAAGTGCTGCAGCAAAGCAAGGAAAGATCCATCTCATGGAAGATGCTTGGCTTATCTGAAGTTACTCCTACAGCCATTAAAACACAGTAGCTGAGGGATCTTTAAAAAATGCTTTAAGATGATGTACCCATCCCATTGCACAGAGAACTAGGGCTGACTGCAGGTTCCATCCTATTCCATGCCTCTCAAACCAGCCATCTGAATGGAATTCACCTGCAGCTTACAGGTAAATTCTCCAGTTTGCCACACACTAAGTCTTAGCATGATTTCTAGCATGAGCTGTTAAACATCATGTAAAAAAGATTCTGCCTCAATTGGCATCTCACAGACCTGTCAATGACAAGTGCAATACATAAAATGTCAAGTGTGCAAATACACACTCCCTGGATCAGAATAGAGGAATCTTATTTCTTCTTCTGAGCACAGGAGGCTTCTTGTTGTTCATAATTGTAACAGAACTTAAATAAAATATTTTCTGACATAGTAGAAGTATGACTTTTTCATATAAAACATAAAATACATTTAGTTAACATGAGGAAAACCTATCAATGCTTTCTAACACACTGTACTGCAAAACGAGTTGAGACTCCTTGGTTGGGAGATAGAAGTGGTTTTGTGTCTGTGAAGAGTCAGTCTGATTTCAGTGCCTCATGCAGCAATTACTTACACATACTTTTAGAGCAAATTACAACATCAAAATATTCTCCTTCACATTAACAGAATGTCCAAACTGTCTTTTATTCTACACAACTTCAACATGTTCAGCATATGTGCAGATTTGGTATTTTATTTTAACGTGGAAGAATTCCTCTGACATGATTAGGCTCAGAGGTATTTCCGATTTCTACGCCAAATCCCTTGGGAAGTTGGGGTTGGATGCAGAAAGGCTCTGGTGTAATGTAGAGGTTAGATGCTGAAGGTGGGTTAGCTTCACTGATCTTCTCCAGTTTGCTTAATTTTTATTTGCTGATTCTGAAGCAGTTCTTTTCCACAGAGGCACATATGGAACCAAACTGCAATAATGTAGTAAACAACAGCTGCAGCCACCTTTTGGCTTGTTTCTATAGCAGATTAACAGCTTTTGCTAGGACTTGGCAAAGCACTAGGTGCTACCACTTGAAGGGAAAGCACCTCTGAATTTACCTCAGAGTTGACAGAGATCAGCTCCAGAAGGATGCACAAACTCTGCTTAAAATGTACTGTGAGAGACCAGTGCAACACATCCCAAACACTCCACTGAGTCCTGCAGCCGGTCTTGGGACAATTATTTGAATAATATGTAGAAGCTTCCCTTCTCAGGGCAGAGTTCATCACTTGGATCATGGCACTTCAGTCTCACCCCACACACCGCAGCACTCCCTATGAAGCTGGCTGAAGATGGCTGAAATGGCACACAAAAAATCACTAGGGAACCTCTCATTACTGTTGCAGCAGCCCTCTTGTTAGAGGGTAGAAATGAGCCCAGACACAGACCTCTTGTTTATCACAGCATGGAAAGAGTCCTGGTTTATTCCTCTTTACAGCTCAGCCATCCTGACTCCAACCATTCACTGACTCTGGCTGCAGCAGCTCCTGCTGTAGGTTCCCCTTGTAGCCTCCGACTGCTGGTTATCTCCTGCTGAACTCTGACTGCAGCTTTTACCCAGCCAGACTGTGACTGCAGTTCCAACAACAGGCTCTGACTGCACACCCAGACTGACCTCAGAGCAGGGATTCTCTCTCCCCAGGAGCCACATTCCTCATGATCCTCTTGTGCCCTCTTCCTCACAGTTGCTTCTGCTTCATGATTCCCCTCAGCAGCTAACCCACCCCCTTTTATCACACTTATCTTTATTGGCTACAGCTGTGACTCATTAGGGCTGAGGCTGTATTGGGTAATTAACACAACTGTTACTTATCAGGGGCAGGGGCACCTGTACTCCCTTCTCCTACACATTCCAGATATAGGAATCCTTTAGCACAAGAGACATCTGTGAATGTCTTCCCAATGCAGGCTGCAAGCAAACCATCCAGAACAGAACATGCCCTCAAGCAAAGCAGCATCCTATTCCCAAAATACCACACTAAAGGACTGCTACAAACTGAGTTATTACTGCTCAAAAGCCTTCCAAATGTTAGCAGTTTCTAGAGGACAACAATTCCTGGAATTACACCATCTATCCAAACTTTCAGCACTTCCCCCCAAACTCCATATGCCCCACAGTTATTTTTTTGGAGCACCCTTTGGCAGGATCCCATTTAGAGCTCTGGTGGTTTCTGCCATCTCCTTCCTGCCATTTCATCCATCCACAACGTGCTTCTGGCAAAGGCATTAAGCACCTGTGGATCCCATGGCAATCCTCTTTTCCCCTTCAGAGTAACAAAATATCAATTGAAATTGGAAATACTAAAATGATAAAATTAATGCAAATCACATATTTTTCTACCCCAATTTCGTTCTCAGTCTTTCCCTTCAGAAGTAAATGTTGCCATGCTCCTGAACCACAATTCAAAGGCACCGACCCCAGATAAAAATACAGTTTATAATTTCTATCCTTCCTGGCTTTGACATTTTTAGTCTTTCATTCTCCCAGGGTCTCTGCCAACCTGTGCAATTCCAAGCAGTTTGGCAACCTTCTTCAAGTTCTTTAAGAACAATTTCCCATTTTCTCCATTTGCCTGGCTGCTGCCCTGCCCACTCCTCTGCCCCTCTCCTCATTCAATGCTACCTTCTGTAACAAGGCAAGGGCAAGGAGTTTTGGGATCTACTTTATATTTTTCGTGTTTTGGACATGTTGTATTTGTAAATGCCTTCTCATAAAGGCCTAGGCTTTGCATTTTATACAGAAATGCAGGATAACACTCTTAATTTAAAGGTATATTGTACCATATTAGTATTAATCCAGCAGTGAAAAATTCAGATTTTGGCTGGTCTGAGGGTTTGTTTCCTGAGTACTCATCTCTCTTTGCAACTACTATCCATGTTTGTTCTCAAAAAGGGAATACAGGTTTCTCTCTCCTCTCCCCTCCAATTCTCTTCAGGCCTTGCAAACCAACATTTGATAACATCTATTTCTGATTTTGCAAAAAAAATCCTGTATATTAACTGTCCTCTTTCTCAAGGGCTGTATGACTGTTTCACGTTGAAGTGCAGTGTCAAGTGAGCTTTTGTCTTTAAAAGGATCAGCTTTACCTAATGCAGCAGAAGCTCAGGTTTGTTTTGACCACATATTAGCAGTCCAAAATTTAGGTGTTTGTGTTACCTACCACGTTCCTTTAAGAGGAGAAAAGTTAACAGTTCTAAGCAGCATTACTTTCCTCAAGTATTTATTAGCACTGATATTTGAGCCCACTTTTACTGCCATATCATATATTTTGCTTTGTCCCAGATGAAATGGAACAGGCATGTTTGCTATGTGTTTTCTTGTTTAAAAAACATTCAGTGGATGTACCAAGGGAGACTGTTTTAGGTGTGATGTTGGTGTTTCAAACTGCTAGGATTTCTGTCCTACAGAAAATAAAAATATTAATTACATAATATCTCAAAATGACATTAGCCATAATTAGTAACAGGACACAGCAGTGTAGTAGCAATTTTTGGTGAGCTCAGCTATACAGAAGAAAGCCAAGAAAATTTATAATCAAATTGTTTTGGTTAAAGCAACAAACATAAGGCAAAGGCACCCATATTTTACTACATGGATAAACCCCTGTATTATAAGTTTTTCCACATTTGAGAATACCCATACAGCAGATAAGTATGTTACATCATGGAAAGAATGTCCCAGATTTGGAAATTCAAGAAGAGACTTGACAGTGCATCCTTTGTACCCATCTCCAGCAGCTGATAATAATTTGGCCAAGTCGGTGCTTGATAAACAAAGCTGTGATGTTCTCCTGGAAATACACTGATAGCAACATTAGCAATGGTATTTCCAAAGACCAGAGTTCAGCATACTTGATGCTGGCTTCACATTAACCTCTTTCCCCAGTGCAGTTAAATCTAATTCCGAAGAGCGATAATCACCTGTCAAGTGCTGAGGGTGTTTGAAATCCAGGCTCAGATCCAGTGTTATCCCTTATGGCAGCCCAGCAGACCACACCCAGCTGCCCTGCTCCCCAAAATTCCAAAATATACATGTACAACTTGAATTAGCCACAGGTTTCAGAGCACTTTGAGAAACAAAGAATTTTTCCCTTTTGGCTTGCAGCATATCAGAGCACCTGCAAGTATTCTAAGCACCCCTAGGGAACGAGCTAACATGGATCATCTGTGCTTCTCAAAAATTTCTCGGCTAAATTTAGACCTGATCAGACAAGTGAAGGTCAAAAACAAAACAGAGAGTGAGACAAGTCTGGAGAGAGGTTTTGGGGAACAGATAAAGAAATTGCCCTGAGGGAAGCAAAGGAGATGGGAAGCCTTCCTTCTGCTGCTGAAGGTGTGGCTGTATGGGATCCACTTCCAGGGCCTTCTCACCTGGTGCCCTTCTCCCATTTGCCCTGTGAGCTTTCCTACACCCCACTCTGCCACAGGCACTGCCTTTTTCCTGTCTAATGCTCTGATCCTCTGTCTACCAGCTGAATATGCACTGAGCTGCTCACAGCTGCTGTTTCCATCTCTGCTGTACACCAGTATCAACTCATTGCTTTGTCAGGCACCAGCAACCAGCCAGGGCTTGCTTTTCCTGTGCCCTTCTCTACTTCCTGACATCCACAGTTTTCATCATCTCGGTCCATCGTGGCTTGGTGAGAAGAGTTTTATCTAAAATCCCAACTTCTAATATACTCCAGTGAGAGCAGTAATACACTCACTTGTGATTTCGAGTGTCACTGGAGGCCTCATCACACTCTCCTGTAACTCAAACTGATAATGAAAATTAACAGAAATCACTGGGCTGCAATCCCAATATTAATTGAAGGAACTCTGTCTGTTTGGGTTGCACATACAAATTTTTCAAATAAAGTTATCAGTTTTCTTGAGATACTATCATGAAAGAAGGAAAGCTGTCCTTATCTCAAGTATTGCATGAATTTAATTTAAAAGAATTAAATATGCATAATGTTTCACTGTGAAATGGGGAGCAGGTCTGAGAGAAGATAAAGTGGGAAAGCTGCACAGAACAGCGTTTCCAGGAAATACCTGAACACTGTAAGGCACCAGGCATGCACTGACCTAGGCCAGGGGAGAAATATTTTTCAACTGAGGCCTTTCAGACAACAGCGAAAAGAATTTAGTGGTAGTCCATTGCAAGTTGCTAGGGTATGGACAACCTTATTGACAGCCACATTTAGTTTTGACAGCAAAGACAGAAAATCTGCCTGCATGACAAAATACCAGTGTGCAGTAGTCTTTGAACTAAAACACATTCAGCATCACAGGAAATCTCTACGTGTTTGGGTTTTGTTCCTAGGCTGAGAAACTTGTCACACCTGCCACTGTGTGGTCAGCTGTGTGGTTTTAATGACTGAAATAATAACTGATAAAACCAGTTTAACTGAAAAATTATGTTCTCTCCAGAAATTTGTGTCACTGAAGAAACAAAGTCTCAGAGGCCTACACATGAAGGAGAGTGTGCAAAAATGTAGATTTCTGGTTAAAACCAGACATGTCTGACTGCTGTAGCAACAGAATGATTCTTTCTGAGACTGTCAGAAGATCTACAGCCTGCCCTGACACTGCCGACATACATCACACACTCAGTGGTCAATGACACCATCCCACATACCAAACCCAGCTCCCCAATTTATTCCTGGCTCTGGCTCATTAGCACTTGATGGGATATTTTCCAGCTTTTTGTACTCATACCAGATAAAGACTTACTGCAAGCTTTCCTTTCAGTCAGGGGCCTGAAGCAGAAGAAACCAAGTTCATTTTGACTTAAATTTTGAGTGGTTTTTGGCCAGAAAAGATGAAGAAAAGTAGTTAAGTACAAAAAGTAGAATGCATTTCTGAACTTAATTTTGCTTTGAAGCAAATACATGATTTACCTTAATTCAGGAAGCACTGAAAATGAAAGATCTTTGAAAATTAAAAAAAGAATATAAAAAGAATCTTACAGGCATCCCAGAGAAACAGGCTGCCCAACTTCATCAACAATCAATGGCAACTCCATTTTTTAAAAAGTTTCTGTTCTAAATAATTTGACTGCGTGAAACACTACAAAGATTTGAATGTTTTATACTAAATAGTCAAAGTATTTTTGATTGAAAACAGTGCAAGCACTTGCTACAACTACTGCATTAGACTATTTAACATGAGGGATAATGTGAGCACAGCAGAAGTAAAATTAAGCTTCAACTATTGTGATGGCACAAAAGCAATGCAACATAAGCAAAGCCTGTGCATGCAATTAATCAAACTTGGGAGTATTCTACCTGCACTATTGCTCACTGTATTGAGCTTCTCTCATAATTACACACAATTTTATGATGCTATCAATTTGAACTTACTGGAGGTCTTGATGTGAACAGGGAATGTTGTACCTTGTATAAATCTCAGACAATTAATAGAATTCAGATGGACACTACCAAGTTGTGGAGTTCCTGTTTGGTGTCAGGCTTGAATTACAAGAACTCTGAGCTGAACAGTGAGAGAAATTCATTAAACAATGAAGTGTTCATTGATATTTGCTCAATATACACTGATAAACAAGGCATCAATAAATGAATGAAGACTATGCCTCAGGTTTTTCTAGGTGAGTAGAGGGGCAAGAAGGAGTGCTATTTAATACCTGAAAGAACTGCTACCTTTGTATCTCCTTCCAGGAGAGTATTGTGGTCCTTTTAGCCTATTTACATCTCATACTATTGCCCGTTTTTACAGATAAAAGTATCAGCTCTCTGTGAATCACCTAAAAGACACTTAAATACAACATCTTCACCAAAGACTAGACAATGGAAAAACTGAAAACATGCCAAAATGAAACAAAATTTCCTATTGGTAAGTGTGCACATTCTGACTTCTAAGTGAAATTTGAAGAGGAAGGATCTTGAACTATAGGATGCAAGCTGAAACTGGACAAAACTTAATTTCCCACTGGATGTTGATTGGTAAGTGAAGAGAGGGAACAATAGTGAACTTGCAGCATCCTTATTGACAGTCAATTAATGAAAAATTGGATGTGAAAAAACTCAAAAGATGAAAATTTCCTAAATGAGAATGTGGATTCTACCACTGCCCTTGGCTTGCACAGTAGCCAGAATTGGGGAAGAAACTGATCAAATACAGACAAACCCCCAGAAAGTAAGTGCAACAGTAATACTCAGCATGAACTTCAGCATAACTGGGGAATGGGTAGATTAATTCCAGTTTTTGACTCTCCAAAGCAACCGCAGGATAATCGTGAACAGACAAAATATTTGGATGATCACAAATATGAAAAATGAGAAATGTGGTGCAGCCACTTCAATATACTCCAAGAATATTACAGGAAGAAAAGGCAAAATGACAGTATTTGGACAAGATCACCACATTTTTGTTATGTCTGAAATTCACAAAATATCAGATACAAATAATGTGTGTGGGATGTGACACAAAATTTTGAACATTTGCTCTTGGGTCTGTTAGCTGTTTGTGTACCATTACATAACCAGTGACCCACACGTGTGGCATGCTAAGTATTTTATTTTTTAGTGTAGTGATTCTAAGGCTCCATCAAAAGAAAGCGTTTTTATAGAGAACATTTGTTAGATAGGGAAATCACTGATATGATATCCCAGTAACAACCCTTCAAAGCCTAAACTCACTTCATTCCTCCACCTACGCCGTGGATGATTGAACACAGAAGAGCAAACAATCCTCTCCCCTTGTGTCAGACCTGTAATGTTGTAATTCTCTTTTCTACAGTAGGAATGTTGTGATGAACAGTGTGGGAATAGTGATGTGACACAGCAGAGGGAGCACACTGCTCATCCCCAACTACTGGGTGGACTTTTCTAGAAAATTTTCATGGAATATGAAGTCAAATCCCTTTGTACACAGCATTTTTTCCTAATAAATTCTCAGTTTCTAGTTCTCTGCTGCTGTTGATACAACTCAAACACACTGGCAAACCCTGTAGAGCTTAAGCTTTGCTGGCTTGCCCACATTTTCTCCAAGTCTCTGTTGGAATCTTCATTTTGCAGAGGAGAGACCTCCAGGGACACCACAAACTTTGTGTCTTCACACCGAGAGCCTTTTTCTACCACCCCCTTGTATGTTCTTTACACACTCATACACACAAACCACAAATACCACGTCTGTCATTTCAGCTTTTATTTGGGTATTTTTAAGTTAAGTTGCTCAAGTCCATTTTCCATCAATACAGACACTAAAAACTGAGATCAACATTTAAGGCAACATCAGCATCCATGCCAAGCTCAATATGCAAACCACGTCCTCTAAGCACCACAGCATCCCAGAAGTGCCACTGGTCCCCCACCTCCGCCACACGTTCCCTTTCCCTTTGGACTCTGCTGGCCCACACAACACTCAGGAATTCCATTGAGAGGCACAATCTCAAGACCTTGCCGTTTTATTTATAGTTTCATTTTTAGGAACTAGATCATTTTTGCATAAGGTGAGATGAGTGAGACACGCCTCAGGGTGAAAGTATGCAGTTGACTTGTGCTGGCGATACCACACAGAACCTTTTTTTAAAAAATATATTTCACATCATTATTCAATGACTTTAGTATGAACATTACATGTATTTCGCCTTTTGGCAAAGGCTATACACTGAGACGGTTAGAATGATAATTTTGCTTTAAATTCTGATTTCTTTAGTGTTACTGTTGACAAGTGTTTGAGTTAGGGATGCCCAAGTGCAACTTTTAGGTAAGAATATTTACAAGTATACAAAAGACCACATAGCTTTGAATACACCCACTATTCTTAATACAGAGTAAATAAGGATTTGTCTTGTGTCCGTGGAATATTTCAGCAGGTGGGTCTTGCCTTTCTTCTCTTTTACAGTAAAAGGAAAGTTTTTACTTTTCCTTAAGGAGTGTATTTATTACAAGATGGTTAGCATACATATATCACATAACATACAAGCGTTAAAATTAACCAGTTACAAAATAAGCAGTGGTATGTATATCCTCATATAACCTAAGAACAGGATCAGTATTTTACAAAGTACATATAAAAGTACTTCATATACAAAGAAAAATACAAATGTGCAAACACCATTGTCACAGGTGGAAATCTGTCAATTGAAAAATGCTAGAAAAATCCTTCATATTTTTGTTTTGAAATTGCAAACGCATTAAAAACAGCTGCATTTCCTATTGTGTGTGGTGAGAAATCTATGTTCCTTTTTGACAAAATACATTAGTTATAAAAAAACCCCACAAAGTTTAATAACTGAAAAATCTTGTAAGTATAGTCAGTTTGGTTAGGCTGACATTAAATTACAAGCAGAACGTCTGGAAAAATGAGAAAATAGTGAATCATATATACAGACCTTTTGTAATATTAGTGTGCTATTTAACATATTAACATTTCAAAGTAAAAACAATGGCTTAATTACCTATATATTCTACTCAGTCCTCATTATTCACTGACTGTAAAATTTCAACTAATTTGGGGCTATTAAAAATGTTTCACCAGGATTTTAAGCAGAACAAACACAAGTTCATCAAAAGTAAAAATCTATAAAGTCTTCCAATTAATGTGCAAAAAAATGTTTAAAAAGTATCAAATCACAACACCTCAAACTTGAATATGTACATATCTAATATCTGTAAATGCTGTTAACTAGCTAGTTTTGTTTTGTTCTGCTACAAATAACTTACCTCTGTCCTGCAAAATAGTCTGCATTGTAAAGATTTCAGTGCAAGTGCTTGCTTCATTGTTTAGTGCATTATCATGTTTGTTATTTTTTATTTTACAGTGAGCAGAACAGCATATAAATTAACACATACAACTCACACACAAGAGATCCTTCATCTACTGAATTCCTAGTTTGTTGTTTTCCATTGCTCCAGGATAGTGTCAGCCAGTTTTCTTTCATTTATCCCATTGGAATTGCAAACAGAATCTAAAATAAAAGTGCTATCTATGCTCTTCAGGTAATCCCTAGATTTTGAAATTCCATAACAACATTGCAGAAGCACTCAGCAGAGCATGAGATTAGAGAATGACCTGCACACTGAGAAGACACTTGAAAGTCTGGCATCAGGCAATTTCACTGTTTTGGTCTTTAAAAATATCAACTGTCTATCAACATTGGCAACCTGGTGTGTATGTTGCTGGACTCACAAGCTTCATTTATTTATTTGTTTTTAGGAATTGTAGACATGTTCCCTCTTATTCATGACTAGCCTGGAAATAAGAATATTCTGCTTCAAAATCTAAATAAAGTGGAAACACACTTCTTGTTGAAGGGAAAAATCTCTACCCTTTCCTTTGGACAGGTTTCCTAACAGAATAGCTCTGAAATGAGAAAACTGGGATCAGATGCTAGTGCAAATACCGCCCACTTCTATAGCTAGGAATTGTACTGGAGAAAGAGGAAATTCAGGATAAATGGATTATTATTTTTCCAAGTCCTCCCTGCAGAAAAAAACCTAGCAGTTACAGTGGTTATATATTAAACAGAAAAGAACTTATTGTGAACTTTTATGGCTGAAATGTAAGGAAGGTGGGTTGTGTGTCAGTAACATTCCCATTCCAGAACTCAGTTTCTTCCAGGATGAGGTGCTTTAAATGGGACTTTATTATGGAACATTTTTCTCCTTTCTATGCATCTGAAATGCAACTCTGGATCCTGTCCATCCATTGCTGAGCACTCTGTGCATCTTGGGCACAAAAGTTATACACACGTTTATTTGTCTTCAGCTGCAAAGGAAAAACAAGGACACAAAGATGTCAGCACATGGAAAAGAAAACCTGCAAACTTTAAACTGCAATGCTCAGTATGCTAATTGGGTCTGAATGTAACAGTTTTGAACTATTTCTGTTGAGAGTGATGCTAGCTACAAAAATTTTTTTATTGTCTTGAGATGGAACAGCAGCTCCTTCCTAGCTCATACCTTCCAGCAGGACTGGAAGCAGGAGCTTAAAAACAGCAAGGGAAGGAAGTTTAACAAAAACATCAAGTAAAGACCAGATATACTTACATCAAAAAATGCCTTTTCACTGGCATGTTTTGGAGCTCCAATTGTTGGAGAAGCAGGAATCACAGTTTCCACTTCTGCAAGGTCTATGTGACCCTTACAGCTCGTATCCTCCCCAGAGTCATAGTATCGCAGCTGGGAAAAAAAAATTCCACACACACTTTTAGATGGGCCTTTCAGATTAATTCCCTTTTCCTGGATGCAGCCTGGGGCATTAACTGCTAAGGGTGGGAGGCACAAAAATTACTAGGAGCTGAGCAGGTGGGGGAATAGTATTTTGTCCCCAGAGCTCCAGAGCAGAGAAGCAAATACTCATGGATTGCTCTGGGCAGAGGACATGTGAGGCAGCAAAGCAGAACCATTTCTTCACTGGTCATTACATAAAACCAACACAAAAGCTTTACTTCACCGAGGCTTTGTAGAACACTTCTCTGTATTTCAAGAATTTAAAGTGATCAGCAGAAATTTAAGTGTAATTTTATGTAATTACAAACCACACAGAGAGCTCACATTTTCCTATACCGCACATAGAGGTTGAAGGAATTCTGAGCTTTTTTCTTCCCCCTCCTTACAAAGATACTTTGATATGGATATTAATCACTCTGTAAACTGAGTTTCAACATGCCAAGAAGTTCCAAAAAAAAGCCCCCACAACAAAACCCCAACAAATTCCCATAAGCCAATGTAAAATAGCAACACAAACTTTCACAGCAAAAGTCAAACAACAGAACTCCAGCTAGGATTGGCCTGTATTACTCCTGCATTTATCATACTCAGAAGGTTATCTGGTTAGACAAAATAAATGCAAAAGTATCTTTTTCTCCTGCAAAATGAACCTCTTCTCCTACATGTAAGATATACAGAATATATTAGGAAGAATAATGATAAACAGCACATTTGTTGGCATTTACCACACTGATCTCGAAGTACTCAATTAGCATTTCAAGAGATGCCTGTCTTTATCCATATTACATATTTTTAAGTGTACTGGCTACAATAAATTAATATTTTTTTAAACAAAAGCATACGTGAGTCTGAGAAGTTATAAACCCCACTTTGTGTAATATTTGGCTAAGAATATTTTATTGCCTGATGACCCAACACTATCTGGAGTACACAAGACCATAAATTTCTATTGCAGAATTCTGGCATACATTGTAAATCGGATAAAAAGTTTAGACCAACAGATGTCTATTTTTGGTGCTCCTTTTTGTACAATGATTAGGTAGAACACTTATGAATAATTTTGCTACTAAATTTATACGACTCTGACTAATCTAAAATACTCCTACATTTCTTTAAAATACTCTCATATGTTTTTATAAAATACTCCTATATGTTTTTCTCTAAAAAATAAAAGGCAAACCACCAAAACACCAAAACCCCTCTGTCCACTCAGAATACTGTATCAGCTACAAGATACCTAAGACAAGCATTGATAGGTCCTGAATGATGTAGAACACATCGCATCTGAAAATCATCATTACTAATATTGTTTGTAAGACCAGTCTATACAAACTCACTAAACAAAACAGGAGCAACATAATAACGAAAAAGTCCCTTATCTGGAAAGGTTTTACCTGGTGTTTTGTCACATCCAGCACAAACCAGCGAGGTTTCCAACCTTTTAGCAAAGCTCCTCTTTTGTACAGCGTACCTTCAAAAGATCTGACAGGGACAGAAAATACAGCAGCATGTGATTCCATAACATGGACACTGCTGAGAAATAAAAGCCCCAAAATAACACATATTAAACACTCATTTTCCTGCAGAAAAACTAGTAAGATTTAAACCAATAGTTTAGCTATTGGTCACTGTGATACAGAGATAAAACACCCTTTTAGTACTTTGGATGCATTAAATGTACAACTACAGTTTGCTTGTGTAATGAAAGGCAAGGGTGAAGGATGCTGATAGGAGATACAGGCCCACCACTGAGACAACTAAAGGTAATCAAATCCAAAAAGAAGAAATTAGGTAGCCACAAAACATTCTGGGCATATGAAAATTTCCTTTTCTCCTAAGGCAGAGACTTGTACCAATCGAATAAAATATTCATAAATACTGTCTGATTGTTCAGTTTACCTATTTTCATCATTCTTTGATGTGAAATGATTGTACAGCGTCGTTGTTCTTCTGTCTACTCCATTAGAGGGAGAGATGCTTGAACTCTGCTCCTCACCCAGCCCACTGTCAGGTATTTC
Source organism: Phylloscopus collybita (assembly GCA_027886175.1). NCBI lineage: Eukaryota > Metazoa > Chordata > Aves > Passeriformes > Phylloscopidae > Phylloscopus > Phylloscopus collybita. The sequence goes on along the minus strand of JAJNNQ010000018.1, from coordinate 52,494,449 downwards.
CAACAAAGACCTCTTTTGATAGGAATGCAGATTAGGTGACATCATCCCTGAGGAGCCAGAAGGATGTCTCCGGAGCTGAGAAAGAGGGAAATAGAAGAAAGAAGGTAATGCAATGCATCTTGCATTATGAGACAGTCTCAGTGCTGTACTGATAATGAATACATGGTACAACATGTAAGTTGGGAACCACTGTGAGGCCAAAAAAAAAAAAATATCTTCCTAATACAAGTCAGTGCTGCTTCAGAGAAGCCAGAGGGATGGCAATTCCATGCATTTCTTAGGCAGAAGGGTTCACAAGGTGTGAGAAATCAGTATTTCAGAAAAGCTTTCATATATTCCAGTGACATTATACTGAACAGTGTTTGCCTTGCTTTCTCAGAAGCATCTAAAACTGAACAGACATTTGGATACAATAAATTTTCCTGATTTCAAAGGGAAGGAAGGGGGAAAGGAAAAACTACGGCTTCCAAGAGCTACTTTACAGATCCATGTCATTTTAGTAGAATCTCAATAACCTGGGGCAAGAGGGATCCTGTATTTGGTCCTAATCTAAATGACCACACTCCACAGATACAGTGTTGAACTGGTAACTCACTGTGCAAAGTTCAGAGGCCAGGCCCCCAAAAAGCAGCATCTAGCATTATTCCTGGTGCACACACAGAGCAAAGAGGCAGCCTTTGACTTAAAAAATATCTATATTGTCAGCTTTTCTTGTTACCATGGTCAGGAATTGGAAACACAAGCATGAATATTTCTTATCTCCACTTAGAAACTATAACTCCATTTAGCCATGGAAATACCTTTACTTATCTCTGAGAATCTGTGATATCCTTTTGGCTACTTTCAGGAATCGAGCTTTTTTAGTACTTCAAGAATCTCTTAAATATATAAAACCATACATTTGTGCATTAGTAAAATGCTCATTTTATCCATATGCCTTGAACTACGCTGGAAAAGCAACTAGATAAACAGGAGAAGTAAAAATATATTTTTCAACATGAAGAAATAAAAGGCCAATATCATGGGTTAGAACAACATATTCAGTTATTCAAAAGCAGTATTTTACTCCAAGAAACACAGTGATTTTTTTTTTTCAGTGCCTCAGGTAGTCTATATAGCAGGAATGCAATTATTCTATTGGACAAGCTCTTTCTACTTACATTGTCTTGTCTGGTGTCATCCTTTAGATTCATTTTGACCCTTTCCCACAAGAGCTGCCACCTCTCTGGGCTCTGATTTAATTTACTTTCCAACCTTTCGATTTCCTGAAACAAGTAACAAGGGTTTCCTTGAGAATAAACATTTCTAACTGATCACTCCCTGGCAATCATTTTTAAACAACCATTCTCTAGTCAATGTTTTCACCTAGTGAAGTTCAAAACCCTCTACCACATGAGCTACAAACTGAGATTCACCAGGATCAGGAGTCAAAGGCACCCAAGGGCAGCATCAGTGACATTGTTCTTCCTGCATTCCCAGGTTGGAGGAGCCACCAGGCTTTCAGTTCTCCCCCAGCTCTCCTGAGCACACAGAACTCAACACCCACTGCCATAACAGAAACACAACACTGATAAGGACAGGCTGTATTTTATGAAAATATTTACAAAGAACAGATTCTGTGCTGCGACACCAACACTGTGCATTGCCAATATTAACATTTACCCTGGTTTATAAAATGTGATACAAAGCTGTAATAAAAGAAGGAAATGAAACAGAAAGATTTATTCAATTTGGATGCCAAACTGTAACAACATGTTCTTCTTCTGGAACTTGGGAATATGACCTATGTTGATAACCTCCAGCTAGGGTTATTTCCTGTTAATAAGACAGTGCAAAGTTAAGTAAAAAGAGTCAATTTTATGAGTTTATGTTTACTTGTGAACACTCATTGATACATTTGTCAAGACTTCGAAGTGTGGTCCATATTCCTTGCCATGCTTCCTTTGTCCATTTTCATTTTCAACAACTATATTGTTATGAGAATCTTCTTATTAATGAAATAAAACTTCAACTTTGCAAATTCAGTTAAGAATTAATAATGGAACAAAAATTGCCACAGGACATAGGCTTCTCCTGCTATATAGAAGAAAACTGAACACGTAAGACAATTATTTTCAAAGTAGAGTAAGTAAGTCTCTACTTACTTCTACCCTACCTATGATTAAAGTAGATTTCATAATATTGTCCTATTGGTCTTTTGTTTGAAATTTTTTCCAGGAAATTGTTATTAATTTGAAAGGCAGAAAATTATTATACTTTTAAGGTAAGAAAACATTTTGATAAGGAAATTAGCTTCTGAACTGAATTTTGAACTCTTAGGTGAAAATAAATAGCCAGCATTTGACAATGTAACAGGAACAAAATATTTCTATAAACTTTTCCTTGCTGAAGGTAAATTAGAAAACTCCAAAGTGAAACTAAATATAAGAAATATAGCTTAACAGCAAGAATCAAACCAGAAGCTTTAAATATTGAAGGTAGCTGCAAGTCACATATGCTCTCTTTCTGCTAAGAAATAAAACCAGAATACTTTTGTTTGGAGTATCTTCAGGTGGATAAAAAAGTAAGGAATGATGAACACAAGCCAGACTAAAGCCTGCTCTAGATTACTTGTTTGTCTCTGAAAGTGCTGAATGGAAAACACTTATGGAGGCATAAAACTCATAAAAATCAATTTACCACACACTTTTTAAAGTAAAATCCTTTCCAAATTGCTGCAAAAGGATATAAACTCTTTATTGCTCTAACTTAGTCAGTTTAATCTGATCATTCTCTTTCTGCCCTACTCTTGACTTCTGAGTACAAGGTCTTCTCTGCAGAATCTGGAAGTAACTGAATCTTGTTACTTAGCAACTGGGTCACATTCCTTCTTTTGGCTCCATAGTGAGTAGTGCTTCCAGAATTTAAAATGAAAAACTTGCATGAAAAACTCTCAACAATCTCCTGTATATAACTTGAAAAGTTAGGACTAAATTCTCCTTTAATAGACCCCATGTAAAAAAACATACATGGCAATAAATCACTGAGATTTACTCTTGCCACTTCAGTTTTAAATTTTAAAGAAAGCAGCAGATTTTTTTTCCTTTCCATGTGTGGAATGGACTCTGAGTAGATGCATTTCCTTGAAAGAAAAAAAAAAAAGTCTTTAAATTTATCTCTCTGGTTCATCTCCTGCTGTCCAGGCTTACAGGAGCAGAAATATACATATAAAAAGAAAGGTTATAACAAATTCAATTATGAGAATATCCACTTCCTGCAATTAATAACAAGCAATTAGCATTACTGTGCCTTCCAGAAAATCTGCTAAATAACCTGCTTTGGAATATCTGAATGGTAGAGACAGGTGCTACATCTGCAGCAGCTCCAGAACTCTAGAGTCTGATCACCTCTTTTGCTCCACAATGTCTCTGTGATTGCACACAGGTTCATTTCCCACAATTCTTAAAAGCACCTGAATCTGATCCACTCTTAAAAGAAGAGCACCACATTCTGCCATTAAAATTCTGAATTAAGGCACTCAATAACTTCTCTGCCTCAGCTTCACTTCCTGAAGTGCACTATCTAGTTTTCAATTGAAAAATATCTGTAGAACAAACAAATTTGGGCTTATCATTATAAACTAAGTGAGAATCAATCTTCCCCAGTAATTCACGATGCTAAATATGGTCTCAGTTGAAACATTTTTTGGATACCAACACATTCTCAGTGGATTTATGATTAAAGAGAGGTCTTTCTCCTACATCAGCAATAGCCCTAAATTAACAACTTGTTTTAAAAGAACATTCACTTTGCTTTTTAAACTTAGAAGAATATTTTTGTAACCTTTATACAACCTCTCCTAAGTTTTCCAAATGTTCTCTCCATTGCTATCTTTTATTACTATAATCTAATTCACAAATAACATTTAAACTCTATAAAACCTGACCCACATATCTTTAGCCTATAACATGGCTAATTTCCCTGTTATATGGCAGTTTCTCACAGTTGTGGATATGGACAGTCTGGCATCTACCCCAGGAGGAAATGCAGGAGACCATTGTTGTATTCCTGATGTGCTTCTGGCTCTCTGTGCTTTGCTGAAGAACCCCCAAAATGACCCCTGCTGAGAAGCTGCTCTTCCTTTGCTTCTGGGAAGTTAGAAGCTCTGAGAAGTTCTGTCTTACTTAGAGTACTTGGAGTCAAGGGAGGGGGGGTTTACACAAAAAATCCCTTTATTTATTATTTTTTTTATTGGGTATTGTTCCTGTGTTAGATCAATCAGGATTGGAAAGAGCAGACCAGAAGGAATTCGAGGAAATGTGCCAGAATAAAGCTAACTCTATCAAAATCTTCAAGGACTCACATCCACTCAGAAGCTTCCTGCATTAAGACTTGCTAAAAATCATCTTTGATTCAGGAGTGGGGGCCTACAGCACATCCCAATTTTCCAGGCACTGCAATAGTGGGCTCCATAATCCCAGCTTTAATGTAAAGTCAAGTCTACAAAGAGTTTTCAGAATAAAACACTGCACACAGGGACGTGTATCTGGACATACAAGTGGCTCCAAACAATGGAAGTGAAGAATGCCCTTGCCATTTTCCTGCACTATCAATTATGATGATAACCAAATGTTAGGCTGTTAATTAATTATAATCAACAAGCATTTTCATTTTTAAGAGAAGACAGATGTTAAATCACTCTAAATAACTACAACAATGATGATAATGGGATCATTTTTTATCTTCCGATGAAGAAAGGATAAAACCTAATCAGCCTAAGTGAGCCCAAACAAGAAAAAGTCAAAATCAAGCATATACTTCAGGTACCAAAATATTCTGAAGAATCTAAATTTATCAGTTTGGTTCTAGTAAATATGGATAAACTAAGAGCAATCGTGGCAAGCTTTTTTGAGAAATGTGGGCCAAGATGTTCAGTTTACGTTTGTGTATCTGCTTCCCAATTGTTAAAAACAACAAGTGTCAGATTCTATTTTCTGATCTGTCAGGAATCTGGGTTGTTATTTACCAACTCACCTACTTTAAAATGAGGAGAAAGAGGTCAAGAAAGCAAGATTCACCATTTGCCCAAATGAAAATAGCTGTACCTGCATTTCCTGCAAAAGGTAACCTAAAATTTTATTTATTCTTTAAAACAGACAAGTGAAAAAATGAATCCATGAGTAGTTACTGACTACAATCAAAGCACACTCCCAGGGAAGTGTGCATTTAGAACAACAGCAGCTTTGCAGGAAGCCTGATTGATCCCCAGAACCACCACCACATCTCCAGATCAATCAGTCCATCTTACTAGAGACTTGTTTTGACATCTGTCATGATCCTTTTAATAACAGTACATCTGTATGGCAAGAACTTCCATAAAAAGTAAATATGAATTTCATGAGCATAAGAGAACTTACTGTTTTGTGCAACACAAGTACTCACATTTAAAAGGCTGGTGATGGCATCAGGCTGTATTTTTTTTACATCATCATAACATGGCCATACTATTTTCCTCTTAGTCTGAGGGACTGAACCATCTGTTTGGTCATTTTCTTCTGAAACACTGCATTTTGCAGGTACCATTGTCCAATCATAGGAAGGACCTGTAGCCAAAATCTCTTCTACATAATAATCCCACTTTTTGAGGCTGGACATATTTACATTTGGCTTCAGTGCCTATTTGAAACAAAGTGTTATATTACAATGACATGAAGGAAGCCTTTGAATTTAAGATTTACAGCACAATACCTGTATTTTACAGATTATCTTAAATTGAATTCTACAATGTACTGTGAATTTTCTAAAATTATTCAAGACACAGCCCAGTCTAGGGGACAGACATTATCATGTAAGAGAGAGATGTGGATAATGTGATTCAATCAGATTGTTATGAAATGTACCCCATTATGACTCTCAAGTCAGTTCCCCTTTAAAGACTATTTTAATAATAATTCATATAATTTAATGAAATCAAACCTCATCTAGTTCACCAGGATGCATGAATGCGTGTTCCAGAATTTGGCCCTTTAAATTACATTTCCATGACTTTCAGATACTGCTCCAATCAACCAGGTAGGGTCAATTTTGTCCCCCAAATACTTAACTTGGTTCAGAACAATTGAGATATCTAAATGTACTCAAGGAATCACTCAGAATAACAAACCACCTGAATTTTAACAAAAATCATACCTCGATTTCAGCAGGGGCATAGAGGTAATTGAAGAAAATAGGGCTCCTTTTGTGCATCTTTTCAATACATTCCCAAATACAAATTCCTTTCTTGGCGTGTTTATCTCCTTTATCTTCAAACAATGTCCCTGGGGAAGAGAAGAGCAGCAAAAAGATGGCTTGATGATAATGCCCAACAAATGCTAAAGCACAGCCTGAAGGAATTTCACAGATTGAAGGTATAACGAAGTCTACCATTAAATGCCACTGCAACAGGAAATAAATAAAGAAGATAAATAATAGAAATTAACTTTTTTTTTTTAATAAAATGGTTGCTCAAGGGCTCTAATCTGCCCCACAGCTACAACAGTTTTTAAGAAAAACGTTAAAATTGATCATATGCCATGAGAAGCAGCCCACAAAGCAGAGAAATTTGGAGCATGTTTTAGTGGACAAGTCCCAAGAACAGCCTCAGCTGTGGTTATGGAGCCCCAGTAAGATGGCTCTGGAGCTTGGAACCAGTAAGGTTGCACATGACAGATGGAGTAAAACAGAAAATGTGGAAAGAGAAACAGTGAAGATAATGCAAGAGGAAGAAGTGGGAGGTCATCGAATGAAAGGCTTCTCTTTCTTGAAACTTTATGCACCCTCTGATGGACTCAGAGACTCTGTTTCTGTTAAAAGAAGGTATTTAGTAGGGAAAATGGAACTACATGGAAAAACTGCTAAAATCCCTGAGGCATGACCTAATTTCTTCCACTTTCTCTTAGGGCCATCAGAGGCACAGGAATCACTGATGCAGAAAATGTTCTTCACCTCCATTTTGCATTCTAGATCTGAAATGTAACTCATTACGTGGTCACCACACAGCTCCTGGACCATCTTAACCCAGGCAAATTTTTGTAGACCAAATATTGAGGAGAAAAATATCAACAGCTACAAAAGCAATATGCAATACACAAAGATCACACATACCATGTTCTAGTCTTTCATAATCTGAATCCAGAAGAAATGTTTTAAATCGATTGGATATGTGATGAAAAGCCAGAAACTTCAGATAATACTGATTGAACTCAAACTCTGTCGGGTATTGGTTATGAATCTAAAAAATAAAATTAAAAAGAAAAAGAAAAAAAAAGAAAAAAAGTGGATATTGAGGTATAATACAAATAGATATGTAAGAAATAATAAAGTGAAATGACAGCAAAACAATTCCCCCATGAATGCTGAAAATAAATTGCAAGTGCCACAGAATCTTTCTAACATTTTGTCCCAGAATGTTTTTTTGCTAAATAAATTCATGTATTGTCTATGCTGCAAAACATTTGAGAACAGATAGAGTGAACTGTGTAACAAGCAATATTATACTCTCTACAAACCCCACGATTCTTCCAGGAAATCCAACTGGATATAAATCTTCTATGATATTTCTTGAGTCACCACCACGTAACTCCACAGGTAAAGATGCTACTCCTGGATGTGGCTGGAATTCAAACTTCACTGAAAGTTTTCACATTGAATTTCTTGCTATTGCTCAGAACCCCACAAGGCAGACAAGTACAGAGACAATGCTGCAAATGACATTGCAGCTACCACTCCTGAAACAGCCAATTTCTCAAGTACTTACTAGTCTGCACATATTTCTACCTTTTTAAAATACAACCCAAAATATTACAGTATGGAAAAAACCCCCCACACTGAGGAGGTGTCTTGCTATTATTCTTTTAAAACAGTAAAAACCATGTAATTCCTTAAATTGTTACCCTCATTAGGCTGTGGGTCTGTCTGATCCAGTGAATGTCTCCAACATGAGTCAGGAGCAGATATTTATTTAAGAAAACTATACAAGATTATCAGAGTACAGCACTGTGAAATGGCTGGTTCACAGCTGCTTCTCTTTAACATTATCATAAAGAGCCTGGTGTAAGATTTTAAGCATGAAGTTTAATATTCATGGCAAAAAAAAAATTAGCATTTAGTTACTGATATTTATATTGATATCCATATAAAATGAAAGACTCTAAAAATCTTGATGAGAGAGTGCTTGGAGAAATTTCATATGTTAATTTAAAATTTACTCTTCAAATAAGTTTATGATCTTTATTTTCAGAATAAACATAGCAATTAACTGAAAACTCCTAATTGCAGTATAGCTGCAATAAGTAAAGCTTGCAATTGAAAAAGAAACTGCTGATTGAATTTCACATTTGAGGTAAGTCCCACTGTGCTCTGTCTAGCTCCACACCAAACCTGGAATATACCTTTAGTTCTGCAATCTACCCATGCCTTGTCTTTTGCATTCCCACTCATTTTCCTGTTCCATATTTTCTCCCTAATCTCTTATCAGTTTCTCTCTTAACTTGTCAGTTACTCAATGGGGTTTTCTCAGTACTGATGGGAACTGTTATTAAGATTGCTTGAAGCTCCTTTCATTTAGATTTCCACACAGACCAGCTAAATAGAGGCGGGGGGGAAAGTGTTTAGCAAGGAGAGGTTTTCTACTGAACATACAACAGTGACAGGAAAATCCCTTGAAAGGACATATAAATACCCACACAGCATTTCAGTCAGAGAATTGTTGTTATATCTCAATATTATCTTGGGGCTGGGCATTTTAAGTGCTAAGATACTTTAAGACATGTCAGTTCAATATACCCACTCTTATTTAATCCCCACCTTCCCCCTGATACTAATATTACATTCCTGCACTGATTTGTAAGAATAAAGTTAAGCAATTTTTTTTCTATAATAAATTCAGAACTTCAGTTTTATAACTGAATATAAAGATGTATTTAATTTGTAGACAAATTAACTATTCAGCTCTATTTATAAAAAAGAGGGCTTTTTTCCATATCTTCTTTAGTACATATTTTCTCCCTGTGTTAGGAGGTTTTTTTAATATACTGTAAGAAGGAAAGGCAACATTCTGCTATTTGACATGAAATATACATAGGGTCTTAACTTCTACTTATGGTCCTACACTTATTTTAATACACGTAACAGTTACAAGAACAAGCTGCTGATAAAATCCTGTCATGAATCTAAACATGGTTGATTCACCTTCTGAGATTTCTGGATGCAGAAATACTGAAATAACTATAAGTTATTATAATATAATTTACTTTTAAAGAGTAAACAACATTTCCCTGATAAAGGTAAACAACGTAGTAATTGTTGCTGTCTTAATCTCCATAATATATGAACATTTAAAACCTGATTAAACCTGTATGTGTTTCTAATATTATGATTAGAGAAACTCAGCATTTTGGAGTTCTTTTTAAAATTATCAGGTTCCCACTGAACTATCTCCTAAATGTATTTAATAATCTTACAGATCTATCAGCCTTCCTTAGTTTTCTAATACATTTTGATTTTTTAAATCAATTTTTACCTAGTATGAATGAGGAATAGGGCACTCCAAAGGTCCTGTGCTGGTGATGGCTACGAGGCTATTCCTGCAAACCCTGGAATAACTGAGCACATCTCCCATGGGAGCAGCACTCACCTCCTCTTACACAGGGCGCTGTGACAGAGCTCCTCACTGAGCTTGAAAGATGTCAGCTCTAGAAAATCATCCTGTTTTAATTATATTTAATAAATTACCACACAGATTCAGAAGAAAAATGAGAAAAGCTTCCTCACTGACATCACTTGCATAAACTCAGTCTCCTTAGAAGCAGGGAAAGTATCTGCCAGATGCTGCTATTGTGAAAGACTGATTTTGCATTAATAATTCAGCTGACACCTGGAGATATTGGCATAAACAATGCCTTTTTATAAGATGATGCAGTTCTAATTCAGGAATCACTGCTTCATTTGTTTTCTCTGTATCTTTAGTTTAACCCATGACATTTAATGCATGTACTGGCTCTGTGGTAATCTTACTGCACCTAGGATATGGATTCTAAAGGTGAAAAAGACTTTGAAAGGAACAAAAGTTTGCTGCCAGTTAATGGGTAATTTTAAAAAACTGATCATAATACATTACACTTCAGGGTCAAGTTGCAATCTAATTGGATTCTGTAGTTGTGTAACCATTTGCACAGAAATCAATGAAATTTCACAAAAAATTTTCAAGTACAGATGTTGAGTAAACTTATTTTTGATGGCAAATTCATATGAAATTTCAACCAATAATTTGACTTCAAAATCAATTTCCTTAGAAATTACAACGACACTGTTAGAATTTGGTAACTCGATACTATGCCATCATCAAGAGTTAGAAGAATAATCTAACTCTAGTTCTAGAAAAGTTACTCAGAATTGCATTCTCCACAGGACTGTAGGTCATTTAGCTTACACACATGTCTGTATTATCTATATTAGACTTCCCCTGCCCTGTCTGGGAGGAAGATAAGACTGGGTAAAATGATTATAACCCCTACACAGCCCTCTCTTTCCTCATAAGAAATTACTGCATCCTTCAGATGGACAAGCTGAACTGCTTCTAATGGTCTTTTCTACCACATTTTCCCCAACATTTTGTCTGAGAAAAGCAGGCAGGCTCCCAAGAAGCCCTGAGCTCGGAGACTGGAAGGGTGCTATCTCCACCAGAGCAGCAGTGAACAGCTCCTGAAGGGGAGCAGGAGGTGCTTGTCCTGCTGGCACAGCTGCACCCAGGGCATGTGCACACAGCTTCAACTCACAGAGCAGAAAACACGCTTCTCTCTGGAAAATGTATCTGCCAATAACCTGTGTATTTCATGAGATGGAATCAGATACCTGCTGAGTGACATGCACCAAAGCTGATACCTGAGGTGAATTACAAAGGTATTGTTCTTGTATTTCCTTGACACATTCACATGTATGCAGCCAGAGGCAAAAATGGACCTGACAGCTGGCAACAGGAGGGATTTATCACACTTTGCATTTCATTCTAACTTTTAAAGGTGAGATGATTATAATCCACTATTCCATGTCCTTAGAACTGCATATTTTGTTAAACATAACTTAAAGAAAAGACCAAGACCAGTAAAGAAAAACCAAGAATTCTGCCATGAAGAAAACATGGTCCATTCTATTCCATGACAATAAATCTAAATCCTTGAATATAATTTTTAACTTTCTTCTGGATAACCCATTTGTTTCCAAAATTTGTGAAATCTCTGAATCACTTGAGAAAGAAATACTGCATGGGTATGTGTGGATAATTTGCTTGTAATGACAACTTTCTAAGATTTATTACAGTAAAACTGAGGCAAAGGGTTTCCAGGGGCAGAAACAGGATGTAGGCTATGTCTACATTAGCAAGTAATCAGAAGCAACCCAGAGTAGACAAAGAGACTGAAGGAGCAGCTGCTGAGGTCCCTGCAGCCATAATACACATCTGTGGTTTTACCTGGACTAGTTTTAATCCAGTTGAGTGGATGACTCCACTTTACACTGATGACCCCAGTGGTTTTAAGCTAAGTGACAAATCATTGTTGCAAGTTTAAATTCGTCAAAAAAAAAAAAAAAAAAAAAAAAAAAAAAAAAAAAAAAAAAATCTATCTATCTATCTATCTATCTATATCTATATATATATCTATATCTATCTATCTATCTATCTATCTCTATCTATATCTATATCTAGTACACATGCAGCAGACCAGCATCAAAAAATGGTAAGAGGAGATGCTGGGAGGATTCACTTCAAATTTACACTACTGCTTAAAGTCAGAGGTAGGTTTACTCCATTCTACTAATGGATGGTGTTATCCAATCAGCCAATTTGAGCTTAGAGAAGACACCTGAAAGCAGAGAGAACACAGCACCATGACCAAGACAAATTATTACTTTACAGAATTGAATGAACCACCAGGCAGGTGGGTTTCAGTATTAGAGCACACAGCAATCTTGTCCTGTTGTAGCCATTGCAACCAAGAACATGATGGGTTTTTTTTTTTCTACTTCAGAAAAGGAGCAATACCTCTAAGCCTACTGTAAGAAAAAGTGTGACATTTGGGCAGATTAACTTATTTGAATGAAAAATGCAGTACTGCTTCTTTTTAAAGAAATCTCCCAATTTCAAAAAAAAAAAAACCTTACAACCACAACTACTGGGAAATGGATGAAATGGAAGATGTGACAAATATTTCCAAAGTTTTCATAAGGGGAATGCTGTAGGAATCAATGCAAATTCCAAGAATATGATGTATTAACTTCTGAGACAGCAATAGTGACGGCTGTTAGGTTTAACATTGGGACACAAACAAAGTTGGGGATTTTTTCCATAACATGTTTTTCACTCATCTTCTTATAATCTCATTCATTATCAATCTCACATAGATATATCTGAAGATTACATTCCATTGGTTTAACGAGTTATTTAATCTGTGGAGTTTTCTTCAGGTAGCAGAATAAGACTACTCACAGACTCCTCTTTCATGCAAGTATTCACTATGAATGTGTGTTCCCAGTAAAAATGCTGGTGCTTTATATTCTGTGATACACAGCCATCTATACATTTTAGCACAGGTTAATAATGCCAAGGAAACTTTCAGCTTTTTCTGCCAGAAAAATCAGAGAAGTGGGAAAAGGAGGACACACATACAAGAGGAACTATGCAAAAACCCCTCTCACGTTTGCATATAGAGAATCTCTGCAAAGAATTTACATTTAGTGGTTTGAGATTAAGGACAGACTTCAGAATTAACCCAAAATGAGTATAGTCTTAACCTAATTTCTTCCTACACAACAAAATGTTGGTGTCCATCTTCTTCTGAACGTGTACTAGACACAGACATCAGAACATCTCAGAACCCCTGGTTTACAGCTGTCATTGTTTCCAGAACAGGTGCACTACGAGGCCTCTTTAGAAGGCTCATCATCAGGCATAAGGAATTAAAAACTGTCTAGTCAGGGTACTAGGAGTCAGTCCTTTCTTCCTTCTGAATAAAGGACTCTAAAAGCCAGTCATAGATTGAAAACCTTCTAATTGAAACCTCTACATAAATGACCTTAATAGAGCAGTACCACTAACCATCCCTGAGTCTGCTTTGGGTCAGTCTCCTCTAGACAACCATTCCAGCTCTTCTTGAGGTGAAATCCATCCACTTCAATAAAACCTAGGGAATGATGGTACTAGTCTTCTCCCAAACCTGCAGCTACAACATCTGAAATGTTGGAATATACACATTTCTTCATGAAACCTTCTTGTAAATGGAAGTTAGAGATTGGCTTACCTGATGCACACAGTCTAAGAACTGTAAGAAAACAGGAGCAAATCCACTACCCTGACAATTGAGGGTCAAATTACTGCGCTGGCTAAATTTATGACCAAAGGAGAGCCACTCTTTCTCCACCAGCATCCTGAAGCCTTCAAGTGTCCTGTAGAAGGGATCACTGAGTAACTGCACCAGAGATACCACCTAGATCACAAGACAGGATATTCTGGGTTATGAGTGACAGAAATGAGGAGAAACCTTTAGCAAATTAATACAAGCATTCAGTAATCTGTTTAATGTTCAAGAAAACAAAAGCTTTCATATAAACTCAGTGGCAAGTATTTTATCACATACATAAAATACTTCTATGAAACAAACCAAGTAGTACTCCACTTGAAAAAGCTTCAATTACATTGAGACTTTATTGCATCTGTAGAAGTAAAACCTAAGAAGCTACAGATTTGGGAGGTGATTACAATGCTTACTACATTTAAATTATGTTTGAAATAAACCCCCTTTTCTAATAAACATTTAAAAGATAGTATCTACTACCTCAGCAAAAAAAGCATTAAAGAATTGGTCCTGAGGGTGACTTTAGAGGTTCTTGCCCCAGCCAACTGCAGCTTGTGTTTATAAACAGCATCTCAGGAGACTTTAAAATGCAGCACAGCCTTCTTGCACTTGCAGCTATGTATCTCCCCTCTCTACTCTTCACTGTTTGGCAATGATTCTAATAATTATGGTCACATTCTTTTGAGTGCTTGTTCACCTGGTATTGTGATGCTGGCTGCACATGAAGGTTTTATTTACTAGAATCATGGATAGCTGTGTTTCTCTTCTGAATTATGAAACAGCAGCATGGACACAATGCATCTATTAAGTCAGGCAGCAGATATTGATTCACCTTATTTATAGTTTGAGGTGATCTGTCCTTTCAGCAGGTGTTACAGGCACTTTGGCACAAATTTAGTTTTCTCTCTATGTAGTCTCCTAACATTATTTATGGAAATTGAATGGAAAAGAATAAATTTCTCCTGTGTTTAAAATGATAAATGAACAGTTGTGACAACTTTCAGCTTTCATTCTTACACATGGTCAGGTGCAGCAATGCTGATCTTTATATATAAGCTTTAGAACTGTTAAGACTACCAAGACCTTTGGAATGAATGCATTGTAAGGAACCATGTCATGAAATAAACTGCAAATTAATGCAAGGATTCATGCATTCTGCCGCCTTCTCTGCTGCCACAACACAAATTTATTCATGTCATACCAAATTATCCATCACTTGTGTAAAAACTTATTGCCTGGTGTTTTTTTCTTAATATTTAACTACTTCAAGGATTTTACAGCAGCTTACTTGAGCAGTAATATCCCAGCCATCTTCCAAACAAACCATCACAGAAGAACCATTTTCCAGGAGCTCAGAGATGATCACACCCAGTTGCATTATCCTGTGAAGCTATAAAATATTATGAATGAGTAACACACACTAGATAAATCTTTAGCTAATATAGTAAATAGAATATTTTCTTATTTTAAAAGGTATTCCTGGATCTACATATAGCATAAAGAAATACACTGATGTAACTGATTAGGTAACAATAAAACGTAACAGTCTAAGGATTTCCATCTGAACTACAATAAAACTAAGGGAAGTTTTGAAGATAGGAACTTAAAGTATTAAAGCCAATGAGTACTGTAATAAAAAGCTGTCATAAAAAGGAGAATGGGAACAACACAGTTGACAGATTTACTGGAGAGAAATTCCATCCTGGGCTTAACACTAAAATAGTTTCCTGTGAAATGTTAAGATTCCATAAAGTCACTAAGTACTTTGATGGGAGAACCCATGCAAGATATTTACAAGATAATATTACTAATATTCACTCCCATGGAAGTTGGAAATTAATTAATTGAACAATAATAACAACAACAGATAAACAGTTTAGACAGTTGGGCAGACAGGCTAAAATGTATCAAAAGAGGACACTTTCATTATTTGCACCTTAATTCTCATTACACAGTGATGCTAAAATAAGCAGGTTAAAGAAGTTCAGGTGAATCTGGGCAATTTTATCTCATGAGACTTCAAATCATTATTACTAAAAAGAAAAACCTATATGATGATTTTACCATTTTTGTATACTGTGACAGCACTCTTGGTAAACAACATAATAGGTAATACATAAACAATTCAGTTTTTTACAGCAGAGTGAAACTGTTCTTTGTGCAGCACTGAATATAATCCAACCAATAGAAGCAATAGGAAAGATGAAAGCCTGAAAGAAGGAAGAAAACAGTACAGGAAAACAAACAGAAGATAGTAAGAATCATCTAAAGATCATTTATGCAAAGAAAAAAATAAGTTCAGAAAGTACAAAAGGCACAGGAAAGCGAGAAGAAAATTAAACTGAAGAAAATAAGAGGAAAAAAGACCAACCAAACAACAGTTAAATCCTAGAAAATTCACTCTTATTCATGGCAGTCTGCTTTCTTCCTCTTAAAAAACTGATGAATATTGCTATGAAAATTGCGATAGAAAAAACTTGACTCCTCTGAGCATTCATGTAGTCATCATTTAGAAAAAACCCCAACCCAGACAGACTAATTTTCCTGCAATTTTTATGGGAAAAGACTGAAAAGAGAACCACTTTTAAACCCAAGCTTGTCTATTCTTCTATGCTTTCTTAGGCAGTAGAATAGAAGAAAGGCTGTTTTTTTCCCCATCTTTAATGAGGAAACTGATATGCAATCTGCTTAAAAATACACACCACTGTTTTTATGATTTGTGTTCAGAAGATAGCACAGTGCTTTAATTTTCTTCTTTCTATGCATTCACATTCTTACAAAGAGATAGTCCATACAGTGTTAAAATCAGTAATGTTAAACTTCTATTGCCCAGAAGAGGAAAACATAATACAATGAAAACATTTCTGAGATGACAGATCTATGTTCTTTCATGGGAATAGTAGAAAATGTGCCAAATGAGTCATAAATTAACTTTATCAGTCATAAATTAGCTTTATCACATAAGTCAGATATGACATGATTTAAACCACAGAAATGTGGTTTAAATGTAACAAAGCTAGTGTGTGACATTATGTCCTAGTCCTCAGCAGAGTGATGCACTCAAAGCAAAGAATGATCCTCTGACATATGCCAAGAGAGTAACTCCAGAGTTATCTGCCCTCGATCCCGGGGCTGCTACAGGGACATGTTTATTTCACCAATTCAATGATTAAATGACATTCCATTAATTTATCTACACTCATGAACTTGCTCAACCACTCTGTGATGGAAAATGGTCACATCACGAGGAAGTTGAGCCTTTTTCATGCTCTCCCAACCTCTTCCCTTCCTGAAAACCTTGGTGGCCAGACCCAGGCATGGGCAGCTGCTGCTCTCACCTCAGGGAAGAATTTAAGCCACTCCTTGCAGCACATTTCAACCAGGAGTGCGTTTCCTGGTGTGTCAAACCTGACATGTTACTCATGAATATTTCCTCCTTAAGAAATCAGCCTAAGCTTCTATTCTTCTTTCTGTGATTAATTGCACTTGAGAAAAGTATATTCTGCAGTGGATTCCAAACATAACAAGCAGCTGTTAAAACCCATTCACTGTAATTAAAGTGGTTGTAGATTTACAAAGAGCTGGCTTTCCCACATCTTTCTTCATTTGAATCTTGCAGAGTTTGCTCCAGTCTTGCCTTTGTTTGGTTAATGTTTATGTAAAGGAATATGAGAGAGGGAAATAAAGGTACAGGTTCAGAGAGAATAGAGAAACACACAGAGAATCCTCTCTTCCCCACAGACACTTCCCCATATCTCACAACAGACATTTGCTTGTTTTTTAACTTCTGCATATCAAAATCCAGGGTGGGAACATATAGGGAAGAGTCAAATATTGGTTTTAAAATAAAAAAACCCCATTTATTACTCCACGTTTCTTTTTCTGATTTTTAAAATACATATAATAGCAAAAATAATTTCAAACCAAGACCATGAATTTATATAGAGAGAAAATCCAGTCATGTCTCCTTGTGTGGGTGTTCCATGTTATAAAACATAAATTTTGTTATAAAAATGCCTCTCATATTTGTAAATGTTATGATGGTATTAAAATAATAGTAATGCTTGTGTAATGCCAGAATAGATAGCATGCAAAGTGCTCACAATGGGCAAAGAAGAACAGCTGGTTAGAACACAATAGTCCTCTGTCACAAGAGCTTGGAATTTATTTTGTGTGAGCAGTACTGCACATAGATTATCAGAAGTACCTGTCAGATAAATTACCTGTGGGAACCACTCTGACTCCCCAAGTGCTTTGAGGAATGTTGCCTCAGAATCAGTAGGAATAGTGCTGGGAACACAAGCTCTCATCAGCTTTTTAAAGCTCGCCTTTGTCTGTCGGATGTCACTGAATTCAACAGGAACAAATTCACAATTCAAAGCAAAATCAAGTTTGAACCCCTGCATGAAAAGGACAACAGCAGATGTAATTTAAAAGGGAAGCATATTTTTCACTGACAGTCTCCTTAAATCCCAAAGTCTTGCCTGCTTTATTGCTAAGTAATTAATGCCTCATGAAAAATCAGTGTAGTTAAACACCTGCCCAGGATAATAAAAAATAAAATAAAAATACTTGCAAAATGTACCACAATAAAGTACCCAGCTATAACCACTACAGTAGAATGTCCTGCACAGCAGTTATATTTTCAATTATAATCAGAATTATTCTAGCAGTAATAGTGGTGAAAACCCAAAGTCGAGTGACAATCTGTTCAGTTCTTTATACACAACACAGTGTACTCCCTTTAACAGTTTTAAAGCTAATCAACAACAAGCAAATAAAAATGAAAGTATCTGCGTGGATGACACATGAATAGTGCAGGACACATTTTGGGAGTTCAGTAAAGCAGAAAAAAGTAACCCCCACACCCAAAAAGAAGCCCCAGAACTGCAAACCAGCTGAGTCATCTAAACAATCCCTGGACATTGAGGGAGTTGTTTGTCTGAAGGATCTCGTTCAGCACAGAGCAGCAGCTGGATGGTTTTCCTAGCAGAATTCCTCACAGTTTATTTAACTTACTGCATTTAGCAATAAGAGAGGAGGACTTAATTAAGAGAACGAGTTGGCTGATTGAAAAAACACCCACCAAAACCCAATGGATTACGATGAAAAGGATAATATGGAGAACATTATTAGGAGAAACAATTCTCATGTAAGAAGCATCACTGAAGATGTTCATGCCAAACTTTTTGAGTTTTCTTCAGAAATTGCTTTCATTGAATTAAACTTGGCCTGCGAATAATCTTCATTAAGCTCTTTCATAGAATGCCAAGCGAAAATGTAGGAAAGTGAAAGCCTGGTTTTAATTCTGTTTATATTTTGGCATGGTTCAAAAATAAATTCAATAACTCAACAATGGTAAGTTGTAATAATGTATGACAAAAGCAACTGAGGAAAGTAGCATCATTTCCTTAAAATGTATATTTCTGTTTTCCTTATCAATTTATGTGACGTGATATTTAGCAGAATAAAGCAGTAGTTTCTGCTACATGACTGTAGGTGCATGACTGAACTCTTCACTCATCATTCATCAAGAAATCAAACCAACAGAAAGTGTCATTATGACTGGAATATAGTAATTTAATTCTATGTAATTGATGCATTATTCTGGTACAGCATGTTACTTCCCTTCTGACAGAACATAATTTCAGAAAAAAAAAGAATAGTGATGTACTTTCTACTACCAATAATGGGTTTTGGACCTTTTGTATTTCAAAAAATACATTAATATTTTATGTATGTTCACGTTTCAAATAAGAAGGTAGAAAAAAAATGTTTTAACCTTTGAATGCAGAGATTAAAAAAAATCTGAAAACATTTTCAGAAAACAAGTAAAATACAAAGAATTAGAGGATTCCTGTTTTTCAAACAATTGCATCTAAAACATTAAAATCTATTAAATAATATGTACAAAACTGTAGACATCATGGTCCTCTTCATGTAATCAAATCAGGGGTTCTGGGTTGGCCTTATTCTCGTCAATTTGGCTTGATGTGAGTTTAGTGCTGCCCACAGTAATGAAGGTTTCCTTCCCTGTTAATTGCTTCCCTAGCTAACATCATTTTGTTTCCTTCCTAACATATTTCCACATTACGTGGAATATCATTTATTGTTTGTTAAAATATGAGAATAATTAAACTCCACCAAATCAAATTTTTAATTAAACATTAAAAATAAATTGTCATTACCCGTAACTGAGATTTTTCTCCAAATATATAGAGGGCTGCCTGTCTTCTCAGAAGCTGACTCTGCAGAAAAGAGCTGCTGCTGTAGGGAGGGGTGTTATCCTTCCCTGCAAGTCTTGCACCGACATCAACGAACGGAGTCTGAGTGTTGATAAATCGGTTGCTTGAACGAAGACTGGCCCATACACCTTCATAAGGATGAAGAATATTTTAAAAACACTTTGTGAGAGGCACTGGGGACCGTAATTACTTAGGTATATGCTTAAACATGTCACATGCATCCCTCACAGGACATAATTAACAGCATGTACTGGAAAGAAATAGAATTGTAACAAAAATTGTCTAAACCATCCTATACTGCATTGTTGTTTAACCTCAGACACTCATCTAACTCTGCACAGTGAGTTCCACTGTAGAGAAGATAGTTGCTGTGATATCAGGGATAAATCATAATTTGCAAATAGCAATGTCTATGTAAGCACATGGAAATGAAATTTCCAGAGGGACAGAAATCAGGGAAGTACAGAAATCCCAAAGCCTGCAACAACATGAAGTGCAGTGTGATGTGGAACCACGGACTGCACCTGCAAGCAGCAATTCTGGAATGGCACCACACCAACATCCCAACAGCACTCTGAGTTTGCATATTGTCCACCTTGCTGCTGCAGCTTCACTGGCATTGCCAGGGGAGGAACCTCCTACAGCACACAGACATGCTCTAACCTCATCATGCTTGAGTAAGTTTTGGTGATTTTAATGTAAGATAAAGTAGCAATAAACCAGATTACCAAGACCTGTTTAGTGGTAGAAGAAAAGACAAGCAGTAAATATTTTTCTCTTTCTTGTACTCTCAGTTAATAACCAGGATTTTGTAAGATTGTTTTGTGAGTGCAACATGAGGCATGTGAAAGGTATTGGATTCTCAGAGTATGAATAGCACTACTTGAAAATCAAATCCCTTAAAGTACACTAAATTTGGTGTCCAAATGGCAGTGTGAAATTCTTTATCTCAATATGTAGTAAATCAGATTATCAGAAGAGACTCTTGTCCATAAATCTGTGAAGCAAGATATCCAAAAGAGGGACCAGAAATACCTCACAGTACTAGAAATCTAGATACTATAGGACCAACACCCACTCCTCTTCAGGAAAATCCAATAATGTGCATAGTTAACATTTCTTGCACAGAAGAAAAAAGATGCAGATAACAGTAAATTCCACTGAGATAGCTCAACCAGCAAAATAATTTTATTCTATTTTTTAGAAGCAGGGCTGGGTTTCTATAAAAAAATAATTCTGTATGGTAACTCTCAACAGGAACTTGTCTGTACAGCTGAGCTTGTCTGCCTGTCTGGCTGCTAGTCTGAGATGTGAGCAGATGAACTGCAGCAACTGAGAGTGGCTGGCAAAGAGTTCTGAGTCAGTAACACCTCTCAAAAGCTCCCACTTCACAGCTAGCCACTTTTATAAAACCTCAAGTAGTAAAGGAGTGTGTTTAGCACAAACTTTTGTTCCACATCTCAGCTACTACATGCAAGATAATAAAGACTTTAGTAAGCAGAAATCACAGCAAACACTTAATAAAAGAAAGAAGTTCTCATTCATTTGGTATGAAAAATGCAAACTCCAACACAGACTGCTGTCCCCAAAGATGAAGTGTACAAAAATACACAAGTGACACTTCGGAGCATTTCACAAATGCACCCATCATTAGCACTTGTGGCACATCAAAAGCAACAAAACTGGCTACAAATTCATGCAGATGAACATGTTTAACCAGCATGGACAGCAGTGAGTAAATGGCACAATTATGTTTCTACTGTACTTTTGCCTAGTGGTTTATTTTTGTTAGCAGTATCTTGCTTTCATTATTTGGCACACAATGTGTTATTATGACTTTCTGATTTGACAGTAATCAATTTTCCCCCGTTCATTAACATTAATAATAACTATGTAAATAAATTCATTGACTATATAACAGTGTTTCTTAGCTAGTTTACTAAAGCTGTAGGACTACTAAACTATTTTCCAGAACTGATTTTTAGCTGTTTAAAATTTTCACACAGAAAATTTTCTTCTTATCACTCTGTGTTACATCATTACCACTGTGCACACGTTCAATGGGGAAAAAACCTCCAAAACATACCAAATCCAAAACACTGAGCTTAAAATCCCAAAATTTTATTAATGCAGAAACAAAGCTTTCTGTCAGTATCACTTTAGGATGAATTAAGACATTGCAGCAGAGGATGGTAGAAAAGAATGGGCTTTCAGGACACAGAATACAGTACCTTGATGGACTCTTTCCTTAGTTGCTGATTTGGAATTTGAATGAGTGAAACATTTATCTCTGTACCCAAGGACTGGCAGATAACAGTTAAGACAGAAGGAGGAGGAATGGAATGCACATTGCAGCGAAACACATTGCAGAAGAGAAGAAAAGGGTTACTTATTAATTTCCAAAGATCTAGTATATATTGCATTTCTTTATAGTACATGATTTATCAGACAGCACAAATCTTAGGCATCACAAGACAAAACATCAGTCAAGCCACAAAACCAATATAAAATGGGAAAGAGGTATCCATTTATCAAACAGGAATAATTTCTACTGTCATTGCAATAGCTTCAAACATGTAGCAAAGCCATCATGTGTTTTTCCATAATTATAACACCAAAGGAAACATAATGATTAAATCATTCTGTTGAATAATTTACTGAAAGTTTCTATCCAGCTGAAAGATAGTTTAATTAAAAATCCCAACATTAACGCCTGTTATAAAAACCTGGTTTAGTCTAGGGATATTAAGTGTAGAATTTGATGGACCTCAAAATTAAAGCAGAATACAAGGTATTACTTCCATACACCTACAAACATTTTTAAAGGCCTGTGTACAAGTATATAATTTAGAAAACATGTAATATATACCACAGAAAGAGATCTTCTCTCCCCTTGCAAAAACCATCATTTTCTGTGGGAGCCTTATATGTTTACCAGTGCATATATCTTTGGCTCAAAACCCACATCAGAATAACTGAGTCCTTTTAATACAAATATTCTATTAAATCATACTCAAAATGTTAATGTTTCCTGCTTTGAAAATAATTCTCTGAGCTGAGTCTGTATTTGTAAATTATAAATATCCTGGTATTTCTCCAATAGCAGTAAAACATACTGAGAAAACTTTTTATTCTGCTAAATTACAGAGCAATGCCAGGTAAGAAGTGCTGCTCAGCAGAACCACATTATACTAACAAAGTACTATAAGGGGAAAAGCTATGGCTTTTGAGTGAACTTACAATTCTCATGAAAAATATCAACCAAGAAAAGGTCAAAGAATGAAAATATATTATGAAACATAACTATTTGACCAAATAGTTCAGATCAAAACCAACTTGACTGAGCTTTGGGCAGAAGCTTTGTGACAATGTTCCAGACAAAGTAAAAATCATACTTGACACAGACACAAATATTCAGAACAACTGATGAGTGTTAAGAACAGTGATGGTTTTTAAAAAAAATGAGAAATATGATTCAGGCACTGGAACATATATTCTAACTTATATTTTAAAATGATATGTATTACAGATACATTGTCTGGAACAAAAAAAAAAAAAAAAAAGAAAATGTAATTTTCTACTGGTGTATCATAGCTGAACCTGGCTTTTGAGCCTTGGTATGTGTGATAATAAACACAAGGAAAGAAAGAGTGGTCCAGAAACCAAACCACAAAAGCACTGCTATTGTATTTTGCACAGAGTAGTGTATAATCCATAGCTGCTTGCTGCTTCACATATGAAATATATCTAGGTGTGAAAAAGTAGTGAGAAAGTTTGTAATAATGGATTTGAGAACAATTTTAGAGATTTTATATACTCTGTGGATTTTAGAATTTCTTTCAAAAGAATTGTAATAGCTAACCTAAAACCCCTAGTGCTTACTTCTCTCCGGGGAGATATTCCCTTTCTCTGTTCCCTCTCCCACTGTCAACTTCTCACCTTCCCTAGGGCTCCCACTGTACTTGTCAAACATTCTCATGTTTTAGGAAAGCCCTCATACCCTGCTGAACTGTGAATAGACACCTTTCAGATACACAGGGCAGGTGTGGCAGCCTCCCAGCAAGGCATGAGATAACTTCCCTGCCCTCTTCCTGATTGCTGCTGAAATTTAGCCAAGAGATTTCAATGTCCAATAAGACAGCACATCAGTGCCCAATACTGCCTCCAGGCTCCTTTGTTCTTCTTTGAGTAGCAACAAACTCATCCTATCACACCTACCATGAACTCTAATCCTAGAAACCAGCAGCAGTTATTTCAGTGCTCCCTTTATCTTCAGAAGACAACTTCCACAGAGCAAGCAGCGAGCTTTCCCTGACTTATCTGCAGCACCTTGGCTGCCCCTCAGCACAGCTTCGCTGTCGGTGCTGCACAGGGGGATGGAACCCCACAACCAAACCTCTGCTGTCAAACAGCAGCACTGCCACTGCTCCAGTGCTCAGTCAGGCTGGGCACAGCACCACTGATCCAGCAACTGCAGCCACTACTCCCTCCTGCTCTCCTCAGCCCCAGCTCTCTCACCAGCTTTATTCATCTCCAGCTACAACACAGTAACAACACAGCGAGCACAGAACATAAACAAAGCTCTTTGACAAGAAATATGCATTTACTATGATTAATGAAAATGCACAGAATTCCCCATTCTTTGGTGATCCCCATGTCTTCTCCTGCCCTTCCTCTCTTCACTTCTGCTACAATTCTCACATCACTGCCCCACACATCTCTGAGCATCTTCCTTTCTCTTTCCCTCTTGGGTTTTGCCTTCTCTCATTTTCTCAATCCCATCCATCTCTTCTGAAGTTTTTCTCTACAAAGTATTTTTATCCTTCTCATATGGAGCTGTAGGTTTTGTATCACACAAGAAGATTCAGGCTGGAATGGGCCTCAGCAGGTCAATGTAAATCTAATTAATTTTAGATGAGGTATCAAAAGAGAAGAAGAACAACTTTTAGATGCTTAGAAATAATTGTAAAAGGAGCCTTCACGGCTGAAAGGTAATAAATCAAATATAAAATGCTCCTTCTTATGGAATAGATTCATCCCTATTTTAACAAACCTGTATTTAAGGAATTTGGTGCATTAATGTATGCACGCATTGCACATTACAAAAACTATAATAATTTCATGAGACTGGAAGTGTACAAGTAGATGGAATAGAATGAAATGTTCTTGTAGAAATGACACAGATGAGCTCCTGTAACTAGGAATAACTATTTCCAAAGAATGTACTTTATCTCCCTGCCTACTACACCTGGCCACATAACTCCCTACTACTTAGAGTAAAATTATTCACAGATTACTTGCAATGTTATGAAGCATCAGATAAGCTTCGGCCACATATTGGAATGATCTGTAATTGCATATTCTATAGTCCATTACAATCTTATATAAAAATATGCATTTTCAGGCCATACACAGACAAATCAAAAAAATGGATAAGTCCCAAATAATTTAGAAACATAACCCCTATCTGAGTGCTTAATTTTTCACTAATTCCAACATAAAACCAATTTTACTTCAATGGTAAGTAAAGGATTTGAACAGAAATTAGATAAGGTTGTGGACTGAGGCCAATCTAATTTCTGTTTTGTTGTTTCACAGAGCAATGAATCAATAAAGAGTACAATCATTTCTATTTCACTAACATTTTTTCATCATTTATTACTTCAGATAATAGACTTTGAGCTAGTCTTACTAACCTCCTCGAGCAAAGCTATTGGATAGATTTACATCCAAATGTCCTGGCACTACCTGCTTAAACACAGTGGACATTCTCGAAGCCCTCGTTTCAGTGCCTAAAGTCAGCCAAAAAAAGAATAGAAGATTAAAAAAGCTACAGTGTTAATCAGACTAACACTTAACATG
Organism: Phylloscopus collybita; assembly: GCA_027886175.1. Taxonomy (NCBI): domain Eukaryota; kingdom Metazoa; phylum Chordata; class Aves; order Passeriformes; family Phylloscopidae; genus Phylloscopus; species Phylloscopus collybita. The sequence goes on along the minus strand of JAJNNQ010000018.1, from coordinate 52,468,978 downwards.
ACTGATAAAATGCCCTTTTTCACCCAATACAGCTAGCTCTTGCCAACTTTGTACTTAAGATTTATTTTTTAAGACAAATGCATACATTTGGCAACAGTATGGAGGTGTTAGGTACAGCTAAGCAATCAACATATTTTACAATAAATGAAGCAAAGCACACACATTTTGGGATGGTGTTACTTTACAAGAAAAGCCACTGTTTGGCAGTATTAGGCCAATTACAATCAACTGAGTAAGACAAGACAGACACAATTTGAAGTCACATAGTCCTTCCTGACATGTTGGGGTTACCCTCACCCAAATCTCACCAGATTTCATCATAAAATAACTGAAATAAAACATGGATTAATTTCTTCATGGTTCCACCTAGGCATAACTCAAATAGTGTATTTTGAAAGAGTTTTCACTGCAAAAAGAGATCTATTTGGAAATTACATTAGCAGAAACCCATTATGAGAATATAATGCATCAGGAGGCCTATATGCCTTCCATTGCTGCTGCAGCTAAACAGTGCTACCTGTTCTGATCTTGCAACCTCATACTTCCTCATTATACAAAACACAGCAGATTTTGCCTCATTATATAAAATAGAGCAGATTTTGCATCCTTTCAAATTTGGTAGTCATTTATTCCCATATGCATTTTATGCTCAATTAGTTATAAAAGACTTCACTGCCAGATTAATACTGAAAAGTATTTCAGGAAAGATTATAAACATCCTTTGCACAGAGAAAACATATTCACTGAAACTGAGTGAACAGGCTACCTGGAAAGTCTAACAATAAAAACCAAAAGAATTTATATGGAACAATGAACTAGCACCAAATCAGAGAGAAGTCACTCATCAGCTTAACCAGAGAAAAAGAACTGTACAAACCAATTTTACCTGGAGACAGAGCAATGGTTGGGCTAACAGTGAGAGTATTACTGCCATTCATTTTGCAGTGGACGGATATCACATTCAGTAAGGCTTGTAGGTATTTCTCCTGCTCTATACTGCTTGAAGACTCTAGAGAAGCGGGAGCTAGAGTCACAAGAAGAATGGATTGCATTAAAAAAGAAAAATACAGTTTATAAATACATAGAATAAAAGGCTTACAGTGTAAAGCAGAGCATTGGAAATGTCCTAGTTTGTCTGCCAAAGGTTCAAAAAGCCTTTCCTTTGATGACAAGCACTTCATCACTTGGAAGGCAAAGCTTTTTGTCACAGCAGGATCCAGCAATGTTCTCTTTCATCCACACAAACCTGAACTTCTGAAACTTTCACCTCATGGTCACTACTTAGAACATTCCTCACTAGCCATTACGTGATCAGCACAAACTGAACAAAGATAATGCAGCTTTCCCTTCACTCTCCAAACAAAAAGTAACATTTCTAAGTTTGTGCTACTTGTCAGCAAACTGTGCAGAGAACAGACAGAACTGCTTCTTTAACAAAAATAAGTGAAGACCATACTCAACCATCTCCTCCTCATTTCTGAAAAGGAAGGTTACTTACCTGTACTTGGAGGATCCTTGGGATACAGTGCCCATCAAAAAAGTTAAGAAACTATTAACGAAACACATAAGCAAGGGAAAAACCCCCTCAAAAATAAGAAAAACAAATAATCCCAACCAGAAAAACTCCACCCGTTCTGGTGGAGTGTCCAGGTGCAAGGACTTAAGGAAAGGAGACAAAGCTCAGGTCCTGGGCCATAGCACGGTGACAAAATAGTGTTCAGTATCAATGAGTCAGTTTATTTTTTTTCAAATGCCAAACAGAATTTTTGGAATTCCAGTTTATTGCAGCCATCTTTGGAGTTACTATAGGGCAAGAGTTTCACAGCTGCTTAAACGAGGGTTTGGTGTCTTGTTCACAAGAGCCAAGATTTGGAATAAGAGACAGAGTTGAAAAATTTGCAGACATTTTGACAAAACACAATGGTAAATTGTAAATAATTTTCTCCAATGATGATCCAATCAGATTCTGTGCTGGAGACTAATAGACAGCAAGCTAATTAGCTGGAGGTAGCAAAAGAAGTTTCAAGACAGTACAATATCAATTGAAATTACAATTAGGAAGTGATGATGTTTCCTGAAGGAAACATCATTCTGTTTCTGTCTGACCAAGTGGAAAAACCCTGAGCAGAAACATAATTTTCTCTTGTACTCCTAAGCAGAATTTACACATCCTGAAATCCACTGGAATGATCGCTGGGTCCCCTAGCCCTCGAAAAAATGCTACAAAAAGTCAATTTAGGTCGTAACAATTTAGTTAAATTAAAAGAAATGAGCTGTCTAAATGAAAGGACAATGTCTATACTACTTGCACTTTAAAAGTTTTATTTTGTGAAGTGTATTGTGTGCGTTTTAGAAAACAGTTTGACTTACATCGAAGTCTGTCATTGGAGCAAGCAGATATCAGAATTAAAGACTGAGAGTAAAAACGTCCTTGTGACAGATTAGAGATGGAAAATTCACCCCTTCATCCTTACCACAACTCAGCCCATCACAGCAGCACAGAGAGATGACTCAAAGCATTGCCCCCTACCAGCACAGGTGAACTGGGTGAACTATGGAATGATCACCTTTCAAGAGCTGTATCACAGTGAAGGTCACCACAGCAACATGGATTTAAAGAAAAGATGAGGGATGGAGATCACAGTAGCAATTTTATCCCATTTAATTTTGTTTTTATGTCAGGAAAGAAATGCATTGCTTAGTCCTGCAATGCTAGTATGTGCTTTATATGCCTGGTCAGAGGTTGCTCCATCTTTATCTTACAAGTCCTAGTACAATCAATAATTCAGCCTGAACCAAGATAACTGTTCTCTGGGATACTGTTACTTCATCCAAGAAACCTAAGTGTTCCTTCCACAGGGTGGCTGATCAATAAATGCTAATTTAGGTGTAGAATGTCATATTTAGAACGACAGTGCGCTGCAACAAAATTCCCAGAGAGGGAGTTCAGTCAAAGTAATTCAGAAACCAACTTGCAGGTTTCAAAGGAACATTTCAAAAGACCTATATACTCTCCATCTCATATTTGAACATCTGTTAATAATCTTTTTTTTGGACAGACGTTAGAAAACACGATTCTGTTGCACATGCAGTTTGGTTCCACACAGAAATTAAGTACTGTGCATAATTTCTCTAAAAATATGTTCTTTGCTTCTTATATAACATATTGACCTCCAACTATGCTTTGAAAACTTGCGTAACACACCACGTAACAGGAAATCACAAAAATGTTCATGAAGTTCCAGCAGGCCCTCCTTGTTTCTCTGTATCAGCCCAGACCTGACCAATAAAAATCTACTCCTGTGAAGTCTCCTCTTTGGAAAGAACGAATGTGTCAACTTAAATTCAACTTCAGATTATCTTTGTCCTCTTGGTTTGCTTCACAATGCGTTTTTCATTACAGACTTTCCTTCACTGCACACAACTCCTGCTGAGGCAGCTGTGCATAACTACCTTTGTTGATCAGGTTTGTTTCATCAAGCTTCAACTTCATTAAGAGTAAGATAAACACCCTATAAATATTCTGCATGTTCCTTGCTGTACCTTCCTGAGAGAAGTCTCCATTTTCTTCACACTTAAAAAGAAACAGCAACTCCAGAAGCAAGTATCTATCAGACACAGTCAATCTGCTTATCTACTCCATAATATTCTGGGGGACATATGGCAATGGCAATATAAAAGGCTATATAAAATTAAGAAAAGAAAGTATCAGAAAGCTACTACAGAAAACATCAAAGTGTTTGTCTTTACATAATTTTGAGACTATTCCTGCAGATTTTTTTTTTTCAACTTATTCTCTATTTGTACCAGGTTAAAAATGTCTCATCTGTATTTCAGCCAGGACAATCAGTATTAAATCAGTTGAAGACCATAATTTGAATTGCCATGCCTGGGATTCACACCATGAGCATGTGGAAGAACTGGTGTAGCCATTAGCTTTGGCAGCTGCTGTGTCAACTATTGGTAGTACCTCACTGATTCATTTTATTAATCTTTTCAACAAAAACACATTATATAAATTTCAATTCATTGCCTTCCCTGCTCATCACTCCAACTAAAAAATGGTCCCATAAAACAATAAAGAGATGCACTCAATATTATAGCAATGGATATTCAGTAGATAATTACTGATTCCCAAATTGCCTTAATCAGTCCAGACACTAACATTAAAAACATTTTTCTAATATCATTGAAACAATGAGATTTTAAAGGCACATTTGATACACACAAAAGCTCCTTATGTCTGATACAAATTGCTCTTAAAAAGAAGGAAAAATGTGGCTTTCATAAAGGTATTCTGTGAAGGAAAAAATATGGAGGACTATGTAAAAAATATTTAAATCACATAATCTTCAAATTACTTTTATGGCACTTGTACATAAGTGTACAGTACAAGCCTCTTAAAGGTTTTGAAAAATTGTATAGAGCACACTTGAATAGAGTCAAAACTTGTAGTTGCATTTTAGCCCTTACTGGGGAGAAATGCAAACATAAACAGGACAACAGAATCTCTTTGCTACCTCAGTGAGTTTCTGGTACTCCAATGCGACCTCACATTCCCTTTTTCTCCAAAAATTAAAATTATGGCCTAATTCTGGAATAATTTCTAAACAATGATCAGTTTGAGTAAAAAAAAAAAAATACTGACTCATTCTTGGCATGAAATTAACTCTGAAAAAGCCATCAGCATAGATGAAAATCCAGGCAGTCAGAAGTATCCTGAACACTGCCTGTGAATGATGGAAGTCAACCGATGTTATTTCCAAAATTAATGTCACCCTAATATTATAGTTTTCTGAAAAACTAACCATTCTGATAAATCTTTTGTTGGTCCAATCTCTGTCCAAATTCATTCACATTTTTTGAACTACTTTCATACCATTCAGGATTGACATATATCAGATAACCACTTACACCCTGAGACTTTGGATTCAATTGAATCGCTGATTTTCCTCTGGCAAAACAAACATTTCCATGTGAAACTCCTTCTACAGAAAACCTGCCAGCATCAACTCACCCGTGGGATGTGTGTTTTGGGATTTGAAGAGGCCCACCACACTTTTTCCATGGAAGCCCCCAGACCTCAGCAGCAGGGTGCTGTTTTTAGTGTTCTTCCAGCAGACAACGGGCAGGCGATTGTGGCGGTAACAGCGAGCCACTCTCTGCAGGCTGCTGTCCTGCACAGACTGAGGGACCACCAGCAGCCCAGGATAACTGCATTGACAGCAAAGTGAAAAAAAAAAATAATAAAAAAAATGAACAATTAGAATTGCTTTCAAAATGCTCAGCAATGAAAAAAGAAAAAATTCCTAAAATTACAAGCTGAAAACACCTCTCTAATGAAATACACCTTAACTGTTAGAATTGCTTTTATTTTTTTAAGTAATTTTTAGTCCAAGCCTAGCAAATACATTAATTTAAGCAAACTGCATTTTAAATAGAAATGAAATTATGAAAAATTTGTAAGACTATCATTACTAATCACTTTCCATTTAAGGTTGCATTTTATTTGGCAGTATTTTTTTTCTTAGCATCTCTCTTATCTGTCACTATAATGAAGCTGTATTTTTAAGCATGACAGAAAACAGAATTTAGATGCCGTAGTTCCATTTTGACAATTGTATATGAAATATGAGAATTGAAAGGAAAGAATGTTAGATTGTCTACAGTATCACAATGAAAACAATAGTCTTTGGTTTATGGAAAAATACATTTAAATTTTACAGTCAGAGTCCTTGGAATAGAGTGCTTGACACTGCACTCTGTTTAAAACACTGCAATACACAGAGATTAGGAAATTCACTGATGTAATATCTTTAAAAACAGAAAACACAGCAAGATGGTATTTTGTTCATGTTAGTGGCAGAAGGATTCAAGCAATATGAAATACCATTTTCTATCTCCTCCAAAAAATCAAAAATCAACTTAAATGCCAATTTCATGTGTTAAGAAGAAACTAAGATGAGGAATAAGAAACAGCTACTGCTTACAAAGTAACTTTTATTCCCTCTACAACAGAGAGTATTTCTGCAAATTCAATTCATGGGCATTTATTCAATTGCCCTCAGACAAAATAAATGTACATGGTATTGACCGTGTACACAGCAACCACAGTAATACAGCAGTAAGTATTTATATCCTGAGATCTGTAATTATTTCAGATACTAATTATATTTTCAAAAAAAGCCTAGAGAATATTAAAAAGTCATGGTTTTAGGGGAGGAAAGGGTTGTCTGCATAATGTTCAAAGCATAATGAAAATGGACAGATTTCATGCATTCATCTGCACTATACTCCATGGTGACTAAACAAAACCAGTACTCCAGACAAGTCAGAAAACAAGAAAGGATCTATTATTTTTCTTCTGTGCCCTCCTTCCTGGCAATTCCCTTGTCCAGAATGAAAGCAATGACCAGCCTAAACTGGCTCTAGAGAAAGCCAATGTCTTTTGATATGACTCATGCAGATAGGCTTTTGTATTAAAAGGAACTTTTGTGGGCAGTGTCAGTAAACTACATCAGCTTTCACAGCAAAAAAAAAAGGACTTAGTAACAGTGATGTGCTAAAACACAGCATGTGACTTTTAGCACATGACAAACTTCTAAAGTAAATACTTTAATGAAGTCAACTGTAACACATACTTTTTAATTTGAAGAAAATAGTTATTTATAATTGCTTCTGAAGCTTGCTTTTTTATTTAGCGACATAAGAGACTTTAAACGCAAATATATGAATACAGATACACATATACGTGTCTCTGGTTTCAGCTACTTAAGGGAATTGGTAAACTCACCTCCTGCAAAGGGAATACATCCTGTTCAGTGCAGTTATTCTTAAGTACTCTGTTTTGGAGCGAGAAGAATTAGTGCTGATGGTCCCCAGCCCCAAACGCTGATAGTCCCTGAAACAGGCTCTTTCCACTAACTGCTCCATAGTTGATTTTTCTGATGCTTTCAGGGTACCACTGGTGTGCAGCTCACTGTCATCTGAAACTAAAGGGAAAAACCTTACTGGGGAGGCCAGCAGTTACACAGCAAACAATGCTACTCTCTTCTAAATAAGTTTGCCCTGCTCTCAGAGATGAATGGCAAGATCCAGCACATGCAAACCACAGCTTACTGGATTTATAAACACTAAAATAGCATTTTAGTCAGCAAATCTGACTATAGCATGAAGTCACCTACTGTGCTTGTGACTGGCATGGCTGACATCTCTCTAGCTAAAATCCTGGAGAAAGTTATCTCACATATTCACTTGAACTGAAGACAGATAATCTTTCTTTACCAATTTACAAATTCCTTACAGATTCATTACACATTCAAGACAAAAATAAACACCACAATTTTTTTAAGCTATCTTCAGAAGAGATAACAATCTTTTTAAGGCTTGGTTCAGCCTCAGAAATGTTTCAGTGTTGTAATTCCACAAGAGATAACTGTTGGGTTCTAAATGTCTCAGTTTCAATGTCAGGCAGCAGCTTTCTTCAGCTGTGCATATCAGCTGCCCTTTCCAAAGCAGAAAAACCTTCAACCATGAGAGATAAAAAACTATGTCACAAGTTCAAACTACTCTGAAATTCAAGTCAAGCAAGGTCTTTGTACAAAACCTGCCACCTGCCTATTAGGGACACTTTCAACCATTTCCAAATACTTCTGAGAGCAGATTTACTGCTCACAGCATGTATCAGTTACTTGCTACCACCTCAAGCATTGAAATATGTGCACATGAGAAGTCTTTCTTCATGGATGAGGCACTAAGAAGTATATGATGATTTAAACTTAAACTAGGACTTCATAAAACTGGAATTTAAACTTATTTAGAAAATGAAAATCATGCTATAATTAACACTTTACTGGCAGTAGACAACATTCAGGATTTACAGGAGTAGTACCTCTATGATTTTTTTTCCATGCATCTTAGCATAAAAGCTAAATGAAAAAAATTCTTTGCCCTTTCAGCTAAGGAAAAAAATTTTCTCTATTTGATATAAATAATAAAGTTGAACACTCTGGATCTCTCCTCTTTTTCCTCTTTTTTCATGGTAAAAAGAAGTCACATAACATCTGAAGTTTGAAGTGCACTAATGAGAAATGAATTTAAATGAATTTTAAATAACCCAAAAAATAACTTTCTTGGGTCATACAAAAACTTGGTATTTAACAGTTTTGAATGGAAAGCTATAACTGACTCAAGATCAGGGTGCATTTTGTGAAGTATTTTTTCCTTAATGATTTTTCTCCCATGTAGATTACCTAAAGAAGCCTGAGAAAAGAGCAGTGAAGATGATCAGAAGTCCATCAAGACTAATAAACAAAGAACTGAAAGAACTGCATAGATTTAACATTCAGAAGACAACAGAAAAACATTGCAATAGATCATAAATAGAGAAAAACATGACAATAGATCATAAATATGTTATGCATTGCCATCAGAACGAGGGGGATCATCTCTTCTATATGTATTAGTGGCAGAGTAAGAAATGAAGGGCTTAAATTGCAGCAAGATGATGTTTAGTCCTGCATCTCAGAAAAATTCCCTGGTTTATTCAGCATTAAGGATGGTTTAAGTATTAGTATGAGCTGCCTAGAGTTGTGGAACCTTCACCTTTGAAAGCTTTTAGGAAATTAAGAAAACACCTATGAGGAATAGGTGAAGAATGTTGATCTTGCCTTGGGGCAGAGAGTTGGACTACTTGATCTCTTGAAGTTCCTTCCAGCACTATCTTTACCATTTCTTTTTTAAGACAGTGCATCACCTGCTGTAGATAGTTCATTGTTGGTGGAGCTGTATAGTTTCCTATACTTCAGTTTTTGAGACTTGCAAACAAGTCAAAAACAAAGCCAAAGTGACAGCAGTCAGTATAAAAGGAATTGCAGTGATTACTCCCTGTGGCTCTCTGCACTCTGTCTGAAGCAGAGTCACTGCTGTTGACAGCTCCCTGTCCCTGATGTGCCAGTGCTGCATGGAGAGAAAAGCAAACTCAGCCTTTGGTCACCTTAACACGTTCCCAGCCAAGACACCTGGAAAGCAGCAGGCCTAAAGACTCACAAGTTATAATTTTGTATTTTTTTAGTGAAGGAAAAAAAGTGACTATCACTAGCCTGTGTTCATGGAAGAATACTGTTGCTTTGTATAACAGCAATGCAAAAACTCTTCAAACTTCATCACATCAAGAGGCTATGAATACACAGGTATGACTGCTTGGTGTCTCTGGGTGAAGGACACAAAATCACCCCTAAATCACCCAGGTACAGCCTGCAGAATTGCTCCTGACCCAAAGAACTTGTAACATCAGAACACATGCTAACTTGGCATCTCAGGAAGATGCTGGAAGTTCAATTAAGAACATAATTTTTCAGCACTCTAAAGACATTCTGTGTTTTCCAAACCTTTATTTTTGCCTATTTCTCATCACTTTATGTGTAATGAAAGAAGAGAAACAGTATTTTTAAGCTTGCCTGGAATGGCTTTCTTCCATTTCAGAGAGAACAGAGGCTTCAGTCCTGCTTTAGACAACTTTCATACATCTGCTCCCAAGTCACATGAGTTGCCTTGCTCAGTGATCAAATATTCAAGAGGAAAATTCAGCTTGTTTGATGTTTGGAAAAAATTGTCAATGTTTGAAGAGCACTTCATTATCTGAGATGCCTATTTTTTTTTTTAAAGAAAGAATGCTTTGACAAAACAACACCTGTTTATGTACAGGAGAATCTGGTTCCCTCTAGTGGTTTATTATAAATTAGCAGTGGTCCAGATAAGGATATAGAGACAGCAGCATATGGGAGGAAAAGAGGTTTTTTGAGGAAAGTCAAACTCCACACCATCACACAAACAGCACAAAGTGCCCAAACCCCTTTCTACCTTCTACCCTAAAATAATTTCAACCAAAAATATGGGAAGCGGTATTTTCAGCATTTATGAGTTCTGCTGCTTTCAGAGATCGTTTGTCAGTTCCACATCCACAAAAGTCTCCAATTTGCTCATTCTTGCATAAAACCTCACCAGTTACTGCTTTCTCATCACAGACTAGCTGCAGATGCCAGATGTCTAGGGATAAATGGAACCTGCAGCATGCTTCTGTGCTGTTTCACCTCCACTAAAATGTAAATGATGATCTAAATGATCTAGAAGATAGCATATTTAAATAGTTTGATAGTTAAAAAACAATCCAGTACTTTGCTGTACCACTGAATTAAGTCAACTTCCTCTTCTCATTGCAAAAGAAAACACTCACTAAACGCACACATTTGAAACCCTTCTCTTTCCTGTCTAGGAAAACCCTTCAACTTCTTGTTGAAGGCATTTTTCATTCAATATCCCAGAATGGAAGCATAATAGGACAGATTTATTAACCAACATGGATAAAAAAGTCACAGTCCTACCAGAGATATCATCATCTTCATTCCAGCCAGGCCGATTCCCTCTTTCCTCCACTATCGTGCTTGTTTTCTTCTTCAGTAAGTACTGGCGCCCAATTGTCATCTTCCCAGCACGTTTTGCTCCCTTCACAATGCTTTTGGAGAAGGTACTATAAATCCAAAACAAGAACAGCATTTGGAAAGATTCATTTGATTCTGCCTGATAGCATTTACAGATTTCTATGATGAACACAAAAAAAAAATGGATTCAATAATTTTTCACTTAAAACAAGCAATTATAATCTTCAGAAAAATTGTTTCCTATATTAAATTTTAAACAAAAATTGTATTACTTGGAGATAAATTTGTGCCTTTTTTCTACTGGTAATGAATAAGCAGATATCATCTTTCTTTAGGTTTTTTTTATTTTGTTAGTAATGTGATAAATCTAGAAAGCTGCCAAAGTAAAAGCAGGAAAGACAGAAATTACCTTTAAGTTTTAGGATTTCATGACTGGCTTGGGATTCTATTTTCTGTGTCAACAGTGCACTAATCAACAGAGAATCACAGGACCTACCACTCTGGAACAGACTAATGATGCAGTTGGTCCAGTAAAAATGAACATAAAACATAAAACTCGAAAGAGGACCCAAAGCTCAAACTCTAAATGAAAAAACAGCAGAGCAAATGCACAGGGCAAAATTAATCCTAATCCACACTAGGCTATAAATAGCTAGGCTACTTATTATAAAGTAATACACAATTAATCTTATTTCCATGTTGAGCTTGCATAGCTCAAGATGCTATTTCTATTTTGTGTTTCAAAACACAATAAAGGTGCTCTTTCAAATCTACTGCAGCCAGAAGCTTAGATAAATAACATAATTCCTAGCCCTAATAAACATTTGTATCCTACTAATCTCTCTCTTACTCAGGAAATACAAAGAGGTGCCAATTAGCCATCACTTATTTTGACATGATCTCCACTTGTGCAGAGCTTTCAGGCTGTCCAATGCATTTGGATAATACAAGACAAGAACATCAGTAAGAAAAGAAAAGAAGGAAGACTGTACCGGAATGAAGTGTTCTTTTCTTTCTGTTTTGGGAGAATTATCTGTGGTGCTGTTTGCCCAGCTGCAAAGGCAAAAGTGCTGAAGATGGACTGAGGATAACGGAACTTCATCAACTGTTTCTTAAATATTTCCACCACTTCTGGACTTACTTCTTCATCAAATGCTACTTTAATTAACTGTGTATTAAAGACAGGACATGTTAGAAACTGGATAACAATCTGAGAATTTCAGAAATTGGAAGATTCTAGAACACAGTAGCAAAATTCCCATACTTTCACAGTATTATGCCCTTCATACAATATAGGTATACATACCTCCGCCTCATTTATTCTGACAGCTATTACACGCTTAAAGAATTTTTTGGTTCCTATTTTAAATTTATGTCCTAATACCAAGGTATCTTCACTAGGCAGCATCTGGAATTCTCGTAAGATCAAATACAAAATATTTTGGTAAATCCAAGTCACAGTGCTGGCACTAAGACATCTACAACAGTTCAAGTTCTGGTCACATGGGACAGCTTAGCTGGGAAATAGCCTGCCAGCTCTGCCCCTACACTGGGAACTGAGGTTGGTAATGCACTTCAAAGACTCAGCAAGCCAGCAATTTCAGCATTCATATGTCACAACCATTATATTTCTATTACTTAGATGTTCCAATTTTGGCCTCATCTTGCAAAGTATAGAAAACTGCTAGTAACAAAAATGTGATAGTGAAATCTGCCCTTTAAAAAGGAAATAACCTTGTGCTATTCACATCCACTTGACTCAAAATGCTTTTCTGAAAGGTTCTGAGGGAAAAAAAAATCGCATCCAATCATCCTCCGCTGAAAGGAAGTCAACAATTCGGGGAAAACAAATAAGAGACAGAAAACACGGAATCCATAAAAAGGCCCCAAAGAACTCTGAGAATGTGAAAAAAGCAAACAAAGAAACATCCTAGAGCTCAATTTCTGAGCGCATACCTAGACACCTTTTAAATTCCTTTGCTTGCCATCTAGGAGGTGGATTTCATCCTTGCTTTTCCAATTTCACTTGTTTTGTAAATACTTTCCAAATGACTAATGGCTCTGTTGTTCTAGGACCTCCTTGAAAGGAGCTCTTCAGTCTTTCGGGGTTACACTGATCTGGAGTTTTAAAGATATCAAACAGCATAGCTGCACACAAACCCATCTGAAAATCAGAATTAATAAACAAAGGGGAGGGGCTATTTCATCCTGCATTGAACCCTGGCTGTTACATAGGGGACAGGGAATAAACTGTTTGTGGATTGTTTTTGTTCTCATAACCTAATACAAAACTATGCTAAACAAAAGCAAAGATGATGTTTGACCCAAATCCAGCTCTGAGCTGGAGTCTGTATTTATCACATCATTGAAGCATGCTAAGTATTCTGGTAAAAAGATATCTGGAAAATAAAAGTCCTCTCAAAAGTCCACAAGAACAACTTTTTTTTTTGCTTGTTTTACTCATTTGCATTCCTAATTTTGTGCTTTTGAAGATTATACTGAAGGATGATTAGCTAAATAATATTAATTATTTTAAAGAGCTAGCAAAATGCAATTTTGTTATGATTTCAAATGTTGGAGTTATTGTTCTCAATGAAAACATGCTTCTGCAGTCAGTCAACCCAGCAAAGTATTTCATATCTTAAGCACTGCAGTCTTTTCACGATATAAAATTCTTTGCTCGCAGATTTTGATCTCTTAGGATTTGACCACAGTTAAGATCAAAACCAAGAAGGAGAATTTAGGAAAGACTTCAAGATTCCTAATTTTTACAAGTCCATCTCTATCAATTGCCCTGCAATACACACTTTTGTTGAACACACTGATGGGAATCCTTCAGAAAACTCCAAGATCTGTGCCTGTCATATAGAGGCTCATTGGTTCTACCCTAAAGATTCCTGGAAGTGCAGCTTCCATGTGCAACATCCCATCACTTTCTGCCACGGATTTTAACAGAAAGCTGGTGAAGTGACAAACCTTGAGAAGAAGCAATACTCAGAGCTTTTCTATTTTGGTTCCATTTCTATTTGGTAGCTGGAGGAGAGAGAAAGCAGGTTCTCACTAGCCACCCTAGGCCTCTACTTACATGAAGGGATTCTGGACCCTAACCAGCCCTCTTCTGGTTCCAAAATAGGTGAGGAAAGCAGTAAAAGAAATCCAGTGTGAAAATAGCAACCCTCTGTAAATACCAAGTGGATCAAGAAATGCCAGGGTGTCTATGAGTTCTGCCTTGTCTATTGACCTTACAGGGCAGAAAACCGGGCTCTTCATGAATACCAGGGCAAAGTGCTGCTCGTAAACATTTTGAGCTGACTGTAGCCACATAAATTTTCACAAAACTTCTTTTTACCTGAAAAGTGGCTGAACTGATCTGCAGCCCTTCCTGCATGCTCTGCTGCAGCTGGTTCTGGATACTGATCTTCTTCTCCTTGGTAACGGAGGCGATAGGAAAGCTCCGGATCACAGTCTGCTCCCCAACTGAGGACACAACACACAGACACTTGTTAGATCACACTGCTCTGCTCACACTGTCACTGGAATAAACAAGAGGGAATAAGTACAAAGCACCATGAACATGATGGCATAGGATTCATTTCAGGCAAAATAACTGAAAAGTTGGCAAATTGCTAAAGCGTCATTTGTAATCTGAATTTCTACTCTATTTCAGCTGTGACGATTATAAAAATATTCTCCTTCCTTCTGAGTCTTTCTGCTCCTAAAACCTAGGTCAGTAGGGGCTAAAGAAACAATTTCAAGTTTATTCAGATTTCATAATGCAATATGTAACTTATAAACAGAAATTATATACTTTGATATCTTCACACATGACCATGAAATTTCCACAATAAATTTATACTTCTGAATGATGATCTGCTTAGAAATGGCAGATCATGTTAAATCATAAAAAATTATCGTTCAGAAGAGCTGAGATGTTAAGAAAATACTGTTATCACCAAGCAATAATTTTAGGTAGAATACCAACTCATGAATATTTTTCCTTTCACTTACTTCCAGTGTCTGAAAAAAACTGTTTAATGATGTTGATGCTTGGATAGGTGGACAGGCCAGCTCAAAATCCTGCCTATCTGAAGGACCATAATTATCACTGTTAGGATTTTCTTACCCAGTTGATCATGAGGAGTGCCTTTAAATATAATTCTGTAAGTGGTAAGGAACAAAGCTCCTTCAGCAGGGAGGATATGAGGACCTCCAAGCAGTCCTCCTGTGGCTTCCTCTCTGCCATCAGGATCCAGCAGCACACGGAGACCTTCACAAACAAATTCTTCTCCTGGCAGTAAAGTTGGCCGTAGAATTTTGGGCTGATGCAAAATAAATGGAAGTGTAAGTGTAAATCAGCGTTATACCTCAGGCTAGTAATAATATTTGGTTTTAAAGCTTAAAAACAAAATTGTTAGGACACTGAATCCAAAGAAGGGAGATGGAGTTTGGACTCAACTAAGAGAAATGGGTCTCAAAAAGCAGTGGGCATGCAACAGCTTGTTTATGATCAGAAGTCTGGCTCTACTAGTTTCATATTTCATGAGACCAAAGCCAAGCACTTTATTTATCACTGGTGGAAATTTTCTTTTAATGCTTTGATTTCCTCATAACATTATGAGAGGGGAAAAAAAAAAAAAAAAAAAAAAAAGATGACTAGATTTTATGATTCTAATACTTGTAAAGAATACAAACACGTTTCATAACACTTGCCTTCTGTATCGGTGGAAGCCTCCTGCTCTCCCGATGGACAGCCTCCAGAGTCTCTATGTGCATTGCTACGATGCCTGGAAAACAGCAACACCATAAATGAAATCTCACACAATGTGAAAGAAAAAGCTGCCCTGTAATTAAAACTCTGATAGCTCTGAAATTCTCAAATTTTGACATCCAGGAAATAATTATCTGAGATTCAACAGCAACTACAATCTGGAAAAGAAATCTAACGCTCTAATTTATTTGAAGGGAACTCAAATTAGAAAGTGCATTTGCTTAATCAGGAAAAGGAAAAAGAAAGACCATAAAGCCCCTTTTTGTGACAATTCCTACCTGGTATCATGCAGTGCAGACCCTTGATGTGATCCTGTGTGACCCCACTTTCTGTGCAAACCTTGTCAATAAATCTGGTGATGAAGCGCACGACTGCGTTTGCGACATCATTGTTCTCGGAGTCCTCAAACCCACTCTCAGTGTCATAACTCTCTGCAACACTGCCTGCAATGCTAAAGGCAAAAAGCAGTAACAAGTGTGAACAATTCAGCTGGTGATGCACATATGACACTTGAATGACACTGACAATCTGTGGGATTTTTTGGGAATTTTACAACTCCCAAACCTTGTTAAAAGCATATGGTGGTACCACAGCTACACTGCACTTTCATTGCCAAAACTTCATGAATGATGACATAGGACAATCTTCTCTTCTTGAGTCCAGCACAGATAAGCCCAGAAAAGAAAAAACAGCTTTTTGAGAGCTCTATGTCTTCTCTTCATTAAGTCAAGTAAAGTATTTGCAACCCATGGTAAGCAAACATCCAGTTATATAAAGAATGATAAATTAAATGTATATTTAGATTGCAGAGCAAAGCAATCAAAAGCTACAAAGATCATAAGAATTTTTTTGTGCATTAGATAAGCAAGCAATTCAGTGGGAAATGTACTTTGAATGTCTAAAAATGCCTCCCATAAGAATATTAGGGCCAAATTCATAGATTGCAACATACACCACAAGCAGGCTACTGAGCATGTCCTAATGCCTGAGATTAGAGGTGTGTAGTCAGCAGAAATTAGTAACTCCATGGGGAGTTTCATCCTGATAGCCTTTTACTTGATGCCAGTGTTCTCACATAGTGTTCTATAATTTTATCAAGTGAGAATTTGTACAGAGAGGTGATAATGAAGACAATAAACAAAGAGGGAGGAAGGCTTGTTATGAAATGTCCTGGATTTGCATGCTAGGGAATGAATAGAACTGGTGTTATACTCCTACTGCTTCCTTAGTAATTTAACCTTTGCCATTGTGGTTTAGCCCTCTTGTTTTTTGTGACCTTTCCTCCTTTGCAGCTGTTGCACAGAAATGCTGATTTTTATAGATGCTATACAAATGTCTTCTTGATTTTAGGTTCATCCAGTGGTTTTTTTCAAATTATTTAAAAACTAACAGAGTGGGTTTGGGGCTGCTGTTTTCTTTCTCACCAAACTCCATGTTTGTCTTCAATCTGCATTACTAGATTAAAAATTCTTACTGGGACAATACAATGTTCCTTTAAACGGAGGTAAATCACTCCAGACGAAGTTCTGTTGTTTGAGAGGAATCATGTTAGACTTCTCCTCTCCTTAGCTGCTGAACTTGCAAGGAAGTGAAGATGCTGAACAGCCATTTTGCCAAGCTGTGGCCCACCCTGCCGGACGAGCACTGGCCTTGGATACCCACCTGTTTGTGACAATGCTGTTGCTTCCACTCTCCCAGTCCCCAGTAGCTGATGTTCTCAGCAGCTTGTTCTTGCTTGTATCCAGTGGTACCAGCAGGTAGACCATGAGGTTGGCAAAATGAATGGCCTGGCTGAAAACTGTGCTTTCCTCATTCTGGACTAGCTCCTGCTGTGTCTGTTTATTAAGGGTTGGCCACAGTCTCAGCTGCTCAGCAGCCAGGTCCATTGCTGTCTTATCCTGGTCTGCAGGAGTTTTCTCCTAGAAGACACAGAGAAAGAAATATAAAGACACAGAAGAAATGATAAAGCTACAACTTAAAAAACAATGCTTAGCCAAAGCTTTATTTATTCAGCTGCTAATTCAACTTCTTCAGTTATTTAAATTATATATGCATTTAAAAAGAAAGAGCAAATAACTACCCTCAATGGGGTTAAAGGAGAGCTATGATTATGGAAACAGAGCTTTGAGAGCAGTTTACTGAAATGCACCAGAAGCACAGCGTGGGCAGATTAAATAACATCATTGCTTTGAAGGTCTTTTTTATGCCATCTGATCTTCCATGCTTCTTCAGAGTAGTTTACTGATTTTAACATAGCTGCTCTCCTCAGCTTATCCACTTCGCTCAAATAAGAACAAGCATAAATCAGATTGAGAAATAACATGCAGCTCGTGGCTCGATGCTGGCAATATTCTCCAAATTCTTAGGATGTTCAGGTGAGGGAAGCTTTTATATAAATAGTTTCCAGACCAGCTGAAACATTCATGTTTTTATATGCTGGAGTCCAATTCTAGCATTAGCTTAAAGCAAACTAGATAGATGGCACACAGTCAAAGCAGAATAAAGGAATCTGGCAGCTGATACTAGTGACCTAAAGCCTGATGTTAAATTAATGAATGACTAGGTATCTTGCAAATGCTTTTTCCACACTAAGTTGAGCTAACATCAAATTATAATGCTTTGCAGATAAATTTAAATTTCTGTTATTTCTCATGTTATTGTATACTGAGTAATACAGGAGAAAATGAAAGAAAAAACACATGCAACTGGAAAAACCATAACTTAACTCTCTGTAACTTAGAAGACAATTTATATGTAAATAAAAACATTAATATTTTAATATATTTTCCTACCTTTTGTTTCAACTGTACTGCATGGTTGTCATCTTTGGCTGTAAGGTAGAGGGAGCGAACTTGATTTTGCACGTTACTATAGAAGGTTGTTTCCCAGAACTGTTGGTTAGTCCAGATAGGATGATCTTGTACACAGGTGTAAGCAAACTGACTAACCCCAGGTGCTAATTTCTGAAAGCAAAAAATGTGCAAGGTTGACAAATCAGCCCTATTATTCAATTTCTTTTAAAGGCTATGACTTCAGAACCAACACACATACGTGTATATATCTATGATTCATAGTACAGACTGAAATATGAAATGTATCAACTTTTGTACTGCAATGTGGGATAGAGAAATTATCTCCAGTTTTGTGCCATTCAAGAAATTAACACAGGGAGGTTGCATACAAGTCTAATGCCAGTGCAAGGCATGGTTTTCCTGATTCAGAGTAGAAAAATGAGAATTGAGGTAAGAATTTTGTGATAACAATACAGAACACGTTTGTAATATAAAACACCTTCCCTGCCAACAAACCACAGTATTTTTAATAACCTAGTTGTACAACACAGAAATCAGTACTCAAACAGATGAAAATTATTTCTCATTTTATTTAGAACTGTAGCAATGAAATTTAAAGTAAGTGTCAACTGAGTTCTTCCAATAAATTGCATTTGTTGCAACACCAGAAGATTAGATGAATCGTTATCTTCAGTGTTATTTACTGAACTGTATGACCCAAATCCAGTTCCTGAAAGAGTGCTAATTTGGGTATGTTCTTTGAAATCACAAGGGTCTGGATCACTGTAAAGTCTCAAACAAACCCAGAATTGTTACAGCATTAGTCATTATGAATGAAGCATTTTCTTCAAGTACATCTATTTATTTAGGTTGCACTAGTCTCCCAGGGAGCTGTTTAATACTCGTGATAACCACATAAAAAGAAAGGAAATTTATCTTAATGATCTGAATCATGAAGAATGAAATCCTTTATCATATGTTCTTACTTTTTGAAAAAATAAGACCACAAAACAATGTGTTCTATACTGCATGGAGCAAAGCAGCAGGTCATCTAAATTTGTGCTTGTGATTATTTCTGCAGCAGAACTGAAGAATAAAGTACATTACTGGGTGCCTCATTTAATGCTTATCACTCACAATACTACCCATACCTGAAACACACTATATCTAGAGCTTAGATTTTATTTTAGTCATTATGTTCTGAACCACTTTCCTGGAGAGCATGAATACTACTCCATTTAATATTGTAGAATCGTACAGAACAGCCAGTACTCATAATGTTTCCCTAGCTGGCACTTGGGCATTCAAATAGGACGATAGGAAATTACAACCAAAAATTTTGCAGTCTGGTTTACAGATTTCCAGTTTTGCAATTCTTCAAATTGTGTTTTCCTCACTATGCTCTTCCAAGTACAGCATGAACTGAAAGTCCTGATCATGTGCCATGTACTTATTCCCTATCAAAGGTTCTTGAAAATTCTGTATCTGAGGAAATGCTATGTGACATGTTAATAGAATTTACTCAATTGCAGTGCCTTCTTGTGCTTAGCTATCTAAAAGCAAGCAGTATAATTTTGATTTGATCATGGAGACTTTCATCAATATTTCTTGGTAACCTGTTAAGAAATGTACATCTGTTCTAATTATGTTCAATATGACTCTTCATTCAATACAGACAGAGAGCAGATAGCTGGTTTGTTTAACAGATGCCCAGGTTTCAGTTGTGGTGCAGCTTATGGCAGATCACAGGAAATGATAACTGACCTCCCATGCCTGATCCAGCTGTTTAAATCACAGAACAGGTCAGCACAAACACTGTCCTACTGATCTTTGTAGGGATTGCTGGACATTCCCTTGAAAAAACCCAATCATACAAAAGACACACCACAGGGCCCACAGATTGATCTGGCCCAATCATTGACCTACCTCAAAATCCAAATGTACAAAGCCTGTGTTACAGAGGAATGGGGATGATGGGTAAATCATGGAATAAAAATATGGACAACATAGCTTGAAAGCAAAGGTTAGTGCTAAAGCCATGTCATGACTTTTACTTCAATTTATTATTCGTTTTTTTCACTGGGACTGAATTCCCAGTCACAACAGATCTGTGAAAAGGGGGTATGAATGTTAAGACGAGGGGGAAGGAAAAAGGGGAAAGGAAAGAAAAAGGGGAAGGAAAAAGAAAAGGAGAAAAAATCTGTTCAAGCCTAGCTAGTAGGTAGGGTTAACTCATGGCAATTTGCACAGTAAATGCACACAAAAGAGTGAATTGACTATCAACCTCTTCAGTTGCCTTTGATGCCTCAACCCAAATCAGGTAATTGTGTAAACTGGGTAGAAAGCTCAAAAGGAAGTTTAAGCTCTGAACACTGGGTCTAAAGAAATAAAAATCAAATAAATGATTTTCACATGGGACAAACATGACAGGAAAGCTGAGGGGCTTTTAGATGCTCTTCCTGTGCTCATAATTTAAAACCACGAACAGCCATGTACAAAACATAACTTTTAAACAATGGAGATTTATGTTCAAATATAATGGCATAAATCAACACTGACAATAACTCCTAGACCAAATAAAAAAAGTTTGTTTACAAAAGCATGAAAGAAAACATATCAAAAAAGCTCAGTGATCATAAATATTATCCTTCTCATCACCTGCATGTGTTGAAACAAATGGCAAAACCTGATAGTGGCGAGAGCACAATCAGGACTTGCAGTTCCTGGCTCTGCCAGTTATTTTGGGCAAAATCACTTTGGATTCTCTGCTTGTTTGGGTTAGTTTGTTTGTAAAAGAAGCAGTAAGAATACCAGCCTCAAGGAGTACACTGTTGTTCCTCTGCAGCCTAAATCCATGGACTAAAAATATTCTTGGTACAAATATAAGCATTCCACGAAGCTTGCAGTCTCTATATTCTCTGCACAGAGAGTGCTTAGTCAGCCCATTTCCCTAGAATGGAAACTCTTCTAACACATCAAAAGGGGCCCAATGTTAACTGCTGCATTCAAAAGAACTTGCCCAGAATTTCTCCAGCTTATGTAGAGCAGAAGTTTGGTGTTTTCCATCAAAACTACATATATAAAATGTATCTTCACCCAGCTCTCCACAGGGCAGCTAAACTACACTGATATTTGTGCTCTTTCTCTCTGTCCCAGTAACTCACTCCTGCCAGACAGAACGAACGCAGGAGGCAGCATCAGAATTTCCTACTTATAAGAGAGGATTTAGGGACTGAGAGCTTAAAAGAAGCCCCAGAAGAAAATAATAAAAGTAGATCTGTACTGATGAAGTCATTATTCTAAAGCTGTCAGTACGACAGAAAGAGCATGGAGGTGTAAATTGTAACAACCAACAGAAGATCAGTTAACTTCTGTAAAGGACACTGAGTCCTTTAATTAGATTAATGAAGCTTTAAAACCCCTGAACACTCCCTTCCCAAATTCCATATCAAAATAATTAATTACATGCTTACCCCTATCAAAATAATTAATTACATACTACAGTTTGTGAAAACACAAGGTGGGTTTGGGACTTGCTATGTATGACTATACAGGCAATTTCCTGAATTCAGGAATTATCTTTCCATGATTTTCACTTTACTGAGAGATACTGGATAACACCTGCCTAGATTTTTTTCCCTGTTTCCCAACACTGGATACTTCTGGTGGTGAATATGATATTTGCAGCTCAGTAAGAAATATGCACCAGTTTCAAGACTCCCAAACTTGCTGTGGGGTCCAGGCCCCCAAAGAACGTCTCTGTAACATTAAATTATCTAAATTGCTTGTTTCTGATAAAGAAAAGCATGTGTTGTGCTGGTCACTCAGCAGTTACTACCCTTTACACCACAAAAGCTCAAAGAAGTAAATATGTTATAGCAAAGCAGAGGATCCAGCTATTGTTTGTGAAGTTGAAAAATGATTTTCAAACCAAAAAGAATAAAAACCAAAGCATGAATATACCTAACTGCTCTTTTCTCACAGGATTTTGCTGCATGTGTCTCAGTTACGGAAATAAAGGGGCAAACTCAGGAGTGCACTATTTTTTAGAGAAATCCAGTTTACTTAAGAAATAAAGTGTATTTCTGTCTCCAACTGACAGCCTAAGTTTGGATGCTGAGAAAATAAAGCAGAGCAAGTGAGAAGGAGGGTGCTGCCAAACACCAAGAGCAGCTCCCTCCTCAGCTCCTCGAGGAATCACTGGCTGTGGGTTATCCATCCGACCTTTGTGAGGAAGCTACTGCAGCACCTTTGCATGTCCCAGCTCTTCCTCTCCTCTCCTGGTTACAGTTATCCCTGGAATCTGCAAGTGCAGGCTTAGAGATCACCAGGACACAGTGGCACTGCTAATTTAAAGAGCTGCTGCTCCCAGTTTCTGAGCTGCTTAGATAAGCATCCAGTCAGTCAGCACCTATTGCACATCATGAGAAGTTACCAATTACTGCAGGCAACAGCTGCCCCTGCCCAAGTGATGCAAACTAAATTCTGCACGTAAACAAGCCAGTTCTACAAGCCAGTCCTGCAGTCACATCCACACTGTGCCCACACAGATCCTGGTAAAACCCAAAAGACTTCAAAGTTGTGCCCCAGGATTGACCCTCACTGACTGACCAGTGAGGACTGAGTCTTATCTACATCCTTCTTGCAGATAACACTGCATCACAGTGTGTGGTGCATGTGTCACAGAATGGCCTGGCTTGGGAGGCACCTAGAAGATCATCCAGCTCCAACACCCCTGCTATGGGAGGGACACCTCCACCAGA
Organism: Phylloscopus collybita; assembly: GCA_027886175.1. NCBI lineage: Eukaryota > Metazoa > Chordata > Aves > Passeriformes > Phylloscopidae > Phylloscopus > Phylloscopus collybita. The sequence goes on along the minus strand of JAJNNQ010000018.1, from coordinate 52,446,216 downwards.
CCAGGGTGCTCCAAGCCCCATCTAACCTGGCCTTCAACACCTTCAGGGATGGAGCACCCACAACTTCTCTGGGCAACCTTCCCTCATGTCTCATCATCCTTGCAATAAACAATTTCTTCTATCTATTCTAAATCTATCTTCTTTCACTTTAAAGTCACTACATGCACATACTCCACCAAGTATAATTGTATGTTTTCAAGTATGACTGTGTGCTGCATGGATAACATCAGTCAAAAAATTTAATTCAATGCATGGCTTTCCTATTTGGTCTGAAGTATAAAATTATATCCCCATGTATTGTGCACACAAATGTGGGGAAATGTCATAAAAGCATGAAGGAAGAACTGTAAAGCTTCTGCTAATTTCTATTTTACTACTTTAGAAAGAAAAGGTGAAATACTAAATTAAGCTTCGTCTCCAACCTGAAAACTAAGAAGAAAATCCCCTCTCCTGCCTTCAGAAAGCCACCAAACCAGACTCAAGACTGGCTTCTATTTTAAAATAAAATGGGTAGTAAAGCAGTCCATTACACTGTTTATCTACTTTTATTTCACTATGAAAAATAAATGGAAGGTCAATTCACTCATAATTCAGTGCTACCAAATCAGAGCCAGGTACACTAAACCAGCAGAGGGCAATAGAATTCTAGAATTTTGCAAAAATGGGATGTAATTCTGGATGGAGCTTTATTTACTGTATACATTTTCTGGCAAAAGTCACTTAAACATCTAATTACTCATGATCTCTAATCCTAGATTCCTGAAGGTCATGTGTAATTTACTAGACATTACTCAAAGTCATGTAGAATACTCAGATTTCTACACAGATTTACAAAGATAGATATAAGCTAATACAAAGTTCCCTGAAACATTAAATAATACACATAATAACATACTTCTTTCTCCAAAGAGATAAAAAGAGATTTAAATAGTTCTGTTATACAAAGAAAGGAAGGAAACCAAAATCGTCTAAAACTACGTATGTTTGGATCCCACAAAAAAGAGAGAAGACATTTTCATACCAGAACTTCACAGTTCTAAATAAGGTTGAACTCCATGAAGTGGGTGAGAAATACTTTGATTTTTCTTCCTCTATCCAGCACAATAAATTTTTGGTGGGTTAAATCCATTAGCTAAGATTTGACAAATTCTCAGTTGAAGTGTTGAATCCATGTGAAGAGGTTTTTAAACTTTGACACAGTTATCTTGAAAATGTCCTAAAAAAATGTCACAGAGTCTCTTTGGATCAGGCTGTTCATCAGTGAGTGTGCACCTATGACTGCAATGGAATTGGTGGCATTGGCTCTACCCACAAAAATAACCCACAGCAAGAAAGTTGTTATCCAGGTCTGTGCTCAGAAATAAATAAACAAACCCTGTAAATCTCACAATTTTATGGGTTTTATCTATATTCGAATAGTGGTTCTTAGAATTATTGATGACCTGATATGTAACTTAAAGCCCAGCTAAATAGCATCTAAGTAATCCCCCAAGGGGGTAGTAAAGTAACTACTTTAAGTTATTCCATCACTTCATCCTAGTAGTTCTTTAATTACTATTTCCTTCTTCTATGGCAGCATTCTCTGCCTTCACTGGTCAAAAGATTTCTGAATTTCTCACAATATGCAGCATTTCCTTATCTGAAGAAACTATTAAAATAATAGTCCTCAAGTAGCCCTCAAGAAGAGGATGAGCAAATTTGAAAGATGTAAGGGTGTAATACAGAATATAAATTGCAAATTCACAGAATTTTAACAGTAATAATTCTCATCTTGGAAATACCAATTATATATATATATACACTAGATGGTTCAGGTGAAAGAAGATGGACAAAATCAGGAACTGCAATATTATGCAGAATTCTGAAAGTATGGACAAGACAACGTAACTTGCACTCTGAGCTAAGCCATTTGAGAGATTAAACAAAATCCAGTTTGACCAACAGACAAAGAAGATGATTGTGGAGGTGCTGAATGGAAGTGCCTTACAGACCAGGATGTTGTCAGGAACAGTTCTGCCAAATAGTAAGATGCAGTTTTGGCATGTGCAGCGCATGAGGAAGAGGAGAACCACACACCTGCCCTGTGAATTCTTACTGGCACAGTGTTATGAACTCATGACAACGAGCTGATGTGGTATCCACAAGTTCAGAGAGCTGTGATGAATCAGAGGAAGCCAAGAAGAGCATCCTACCACGAATTCAACTGCAGGTACCGTCATGGAGGGTACAGAAACAGCAAATGGAAAAAAAATGCAGGGATATGGATGAAAACAAGAGTAGGAGATACAAACTCCAATTATGGGCTTAAATCACATGGATGTGTAAAGAGGAAAAGCAGTTTTGACACCTCAATTCTTTGGTCACAGTTTAAATTTTTGGTCAGCTACCTAGAATGGCAACTGAGGCATTCACACAGAAGCAGGCAACACACACAAATATATCAGTTATTTCCCTCCCTTACCATCTGTAAGCATTTGCTCTCTCATGGAAACATAAAATAATGCTGCCCAAATCATGACAGACAATAATGCCACAATGAAATGGAACTCAATGAAGGAAATTGTGTTCTCACGCAGACAGTTCTGTTCTGCTGGGTTAAGGACGTAGCGACGAGGAGGCGAAGCTGAACTTACACATATGGAAAACGCATGGGGGACTCGGTTACTTCATTTACATTCCTTCACTTTAAGGTCAGAAGATTTACTAGATTTTAATTAAGCCACCAGAAATTCTTTCATGGTGAAAATTCCAAGTGAATCACAATTTCTGTAACACTGTAATCCCCCCTAGAAGTAACAACGTAAAGAGATGGGCTATAACTAAATTAAAATTGTTAAACCAGAGTTACGTACCATTTCTAGAAAACAAACTCAAGTGAAATCAGTTACAAATGATGTGATCCAATATAGTGGAAATGCAACAGAAAGCTTTCTCCTTATTCTAGGCATAGTGGGTCAGTTCCTCAGTAACAGAAATTTACTACGAAATTTATCATTACATCTTATTTTAATTGGAGAGAATTTCCTTTTTGTTTTCTTCCTAACCAAGTACTTCCTCCCACAAACCACTAAGGAAAGAAACTACAGATTGCTAAGTTATGTTATCCATGATGTTATCATTCTGGGAAAGCCAGCTTCTTCAACAGAGCAAAGTTACCACAGTAATTAATTTCTTAAGTTCCTTGTAAAGACACATGTTAAAATCATTCTCTAGTTAGTCTCTCCTGTTAATATGCTAACCTAATAGATATTGTATTATACTTTCCTGTTTAATTTTGTACCCCCCCCCCTAAAAATAGTTTTGGAAGTGAGATATTCTCTACTGCAAAGACATAAAATGTACTGTACTGGCATGTATTATGTATGCATTCAGAAGCAAAGTGCACAAGTTAAAATCGTAAGGAGCAGAGATGACATTTGGGTGCCTGTGTTTGCAAGGGATACTGCAAAACCATTCGATCATAACTAACAAGAATCCTCAGATTCCTCTTTTAACTTGAAAAGTATTTTTGCTTTTACAAAAATAATTTACTGAACTATAATATTTATATGAAAATAACTTTTAATGGATGTAATAAAAACTTCTGACTGAAGGAGTGTTTGGAAATAATGACAGAACTTTGACCATTGCCTTAAAAATGCTCTTCCATGACCCCACTCATATTCATAAGCACCTGCCAAGTAACCACATTATCCTCTCTCAAAAGTCAGTAAAATCCTGCTTTTAGGTCATGTCTATAAAAACTTCAGCCCTAATTAACCTACTGGTGCACAAAATCACCAACAGTAATGATGACTATTATGAATAATGATGACTGTCATGAATCATGAACAATAATGATGACTCCACAGCTTCCTTCCAATGCTTCAAACTGCCTGGCTTCAAGTATTACTACTTGTTTCAAATAGATTTTGTAAGCTCTTGAGGGTAAGTATCTTCATTTTTCTGTTCTTTTGTACAAAAGCAACACCAGCAGTTCTGGTCCACAATTAAGGCTCCTGGATTTTCCAGGAATGCAAATAATGCTCATATACACACTTGATAATGCTGTAAATATTCTTCTGTGCTTCAGGTTCTTCCCTAATATCCATTACATGATACAGCCATGTTCTTTTTAAGCAGGCAACTTAATGTATTCCTATATTAAAGGGATTAGCATTCTGAGAATGAATAAATAAAAGAATTTTAGTACTAAAAATACTGTTACTTAATACTATTTCAGTCACAAAAACATTTCCACAGACTAAGATAGTATCAGAACTGGCAGGATAGAGATACAAAAAGAAAATTAATGGAAGCAGACAAAACTCCTTGCCAAGACAATAAAGGAAGTCTTTCACGATGGGAGTTTCCTAAATTAAAGCCAGCAATTCAAGAGTGAAGAATTTTAAAGCAAAAGTGATTTTAATTCAAGCACACCAGAGTAGGACAGAAAGTTTTAGAAGCAAGTATAATAACTAGGTGCAAGAAAGAAAACATTTCAGGGTAGGAAGCTAACCCATTTACAGAAAGTCTTGCCACCTTTCCAGGAGGCTAAAAGCACACTGATGATTATGAGAATTACTTGTGACAATCACAATTGTGCAGCAATTGAAATTAAAAATCAAAACTCATGTTAAATGTAAAAAACCCCACTAATTTTTCTTTTCTAAATTAACTGCATCATCCAATAGCTTTATGCAAGTCCCTGGTATTGACACAAATTCTAAAATAAATACTAACATAATAATGTAATAAAGTAACAAAGACAATGTTAGTACCAAATTATTCCACTGTTTTCCACAGTACAAGTGGACCAAAACTCCACTGATTCCAGCTGACACTAACTGTAAAACTTGTCTGACAAAGACATAAAAATGCAATCAACTCTTTACCCATCATCATGGATTTTCCACATCAACTTTTCATGGGGTATCTTCCTTGTGACTTTGTAGCTGCTGCTACACAACAAAGGGCACATTTCAAATTACAAAGCTTCTGTTACATAATTAACCTTGAACTGGGTCTCTCTCGGAAGGGGGGGGCTCATGATAATGATTAAAATATTATAAACTAATCCAAATTTCACCAATACTGCATCCAGTCTTGAGAGAAAGCCTTCATTTGTGAAACTGGGAATCCCTCCTACACCCAACAGTCATTCATTCAGGCATTTCAAGGAGTAAAGACTTTCTTCCATTGAGTATCTGCCATAACTGTTACTGAAACTTGGTGATCCACTACAGCTAGGAAAGTAAACACTCATGAAATTACTTTTATTATTGTGCTATGCAAAACAACATATATGTTTCACTACGGAAAACATTCAAATTATTTCTATTAGTGCATTAACATGAAATATTTCCAGTATCACATTTTTTTATTAATTCAGCTTTTTACTTGACTCACAATTTTGTATTCACCTTGAAGAGTGTAAAAAAAAGCCCCTGGACTAAAATCCTTTTCCTCACAAAAACACTGCCAGGATAATTCTGAAGATGACCGGAATAAATGTTCTGTACTATATTTAAATGTTTTAAGTTAAATGAATTACACTAAATTTTGCTCTTTTAAAAACTCTAAAAAAAGTCACCTATTTTATATAATTCTATTTCATTCTCAACAAAGGAACAGGAACATGGAGTACAAATGAAAAACAGGCATCCATGCAGATGAAGACTCCAATATCACAAGGATTTCAGCCAGCCCCAGCCTGCAAAGCTGCAGACTCATTCTCTCACTCCATTTCAAGCTCTACAAAAAAATTCACATCAGTATCCAACTGAAATTTTATTTGAAATTTTGTGGCTTAGAAGCATTTTAAAAAATAATAATAATACTAAAAAATCAGTTTTTTCCTCTCTCCCTCCCAAGAATTACATAATTTAGTCACATAAAAACTATAAAGCAGTCTCCAGTACATCTTGCTAAAAGACAAATGTCAATTTGAATGTAATACATCCAAACAGTGAGACATTTTGTTGCATTTGGGTTATTTTTGCCTAAACTAGATCAGCACTCTCCAAGTATACATCAAACCATTCAAAACAACTGACTCAGAAATTTCAACACCTATGATTCTAAAAAATAATAATAAATAAACTGCTCTGAAAATGGTAATTTAAAGAACTGCTTGTCTATAAATGTGGAAGCTCACTTACAATATCGACACAGAGAAAACTACTCTTAGAATAGCAAATTTTTATTATGCCACTTCCTTTACTCAGACACTTCTGAATGCCAAACAAACAAAAAAAATTGTAAGTGTGTTACTGTGGACTGTGTGATGTGGTAGAATACACTAGAAAGGTATGGGAGCACAGATGATCATATACAATTTGACCATGAAATTTTAATCCTAAAATTTTGGAAAAGATCCCTGAGGGGTAGGAAATTTTACTATAAACTGTACAGTCAGCTTCAGAGGGGAACACAACCGTGTCTACCATTCAGTGGTTGGGGGATGCAAGAAAGACAGATCAGTGTCTCACACATCAGCTGAGCTGCAAAGGGAGGGCAGATGGAGTGGTGGCCTCTGCCTGGGCTAGCAGTGGGGACCAGCTATTGCTCCCTGTGTTATTGTCCAGGACAGGCTGGAACTGGTTCCTGATGCCTTACATTTTAGCATTCATGTTTTTCAGATTCTGTGCTGCCCAGGGGTGCAGTTCTGAGCCGCATGTTGAGTGTTGGTCAGCTCTCTTCACAGAGTAGGGAGACAAAACAAATCCTTGTCCTGCTGAACAGCAAGGACAACTTTCTGGCCCAAAAGCACAAACAACGGTGGCTGAAGTGAGAAACGAGGATGAGACCTCACAGCCTGAAGCTGCAGTTGGACAATTAAAACCCAATATGCAAACGGCCCAAAACTTATAAAAGTGTAAGACCTCGTGACTGGTGGCCCATTTTGTGACCATTCCAAGTCCACCTTGGGTGCAGTCCTGGCCAGGCTCTTGTCCTGCCCAAGGTGTACCCTTAAAGGCCTTTTAATAAACATCTACTTGATTCTCTAGCTCTGTCCAGTCTCTGTTCCAGGTCAGCCTTGCCAAGGCATCATGCCTGCCACTGTTCCTGCCTGGCTGCACTCTGAGCCTCCCAGCAAGGCAGCGTGAGGCTCACCACATCCTGCCACCTTGGCAGGGGCCCAAAATGAAACAGGGAATCCAAACCCTGACAATGCCAGTTGCACAACCACCAAACTGCCTTCCTTGATGAGTTAATAAAAGGAAAACATGATTAAAATATGTCCCTTTCCTCTTGTCCCTTCTTCCCACACGTAGAACAAGACCCCTTTTCCGCAGCACCAAGGAATGCTGCATTTTCACTTTATCCACAGAAGAAGTGACCACATACCAAATAAGCATGGGTCACTCGTACCATGAAAACATGGAAAAATTCTTTTATCTTCACATATAAATACATTTTATTTATATTGTTTCAATTTTAAACAAAATTCCAACGGTATTACTAACGGTAAACTAAAACCTTTTTCTAACCCAGAAGCAAAAATTTGTTTGTTTTTGTGACATTAACAGTGCACACCAAAGTCCACTGTCACTGATGAGTCACATTTTGCTAACAGCTTGTGTCCAATATTTAAAATTTTTAAAAAGCTTTGGGACTATTTTTTCTAAAAAAATTCAATTATTACTCCAGGCCACAAATATGCAACCAGTGCTGACTTCCTGTCTATGACTTTAATCCCATCAGCTCTGACTTAGAGTGCGATCAAATCCTGCCTGATCAAGTTTCACAATAGATCACTCACCAGACTTCAGGGAGAATTCTGAAATTTCACCAGACATCCCAAGAGCTCCTAGCATGCTGTACACAGTGTGATGTTTCTTGTAATTTTAATTGGATCTGTGTAGAAATACCCTAACTAGTTTTTAAACAAGCCAAGGCATTAAGACAAGATAGGTTACATCATGCCAGCTTGTTCCCTTCTTTAAATCTTCTGCTGTTTTACCAAAAATATTTAAAAATCCCTCAAGGCTAATGCATGACACAAGCTTTCCAGAATCTTACCAACATCACCTCCAAGTTTTAAGTTGTGTTACTGCTCAGTTTCTTGGCTTATCTGCTGAACTCAATCAAAACCACGTCCTTCTCATTATTTATACACCTCAAACACTTGGCGACTGCACTACGGTTCAGTAAAACACACTAAAGTTATTTAGGAAGAACAGGTAATTCTTTCATTAGTGCTCTGCTTTGTCTTAGGTAAATAAAACGAAGCCTAACATTTCATGAACACAATAGTCCTTCCATGAAGGAGCTGTGACATTGAAACTTCTTTTTACTACTTCATTAGAAGCAACAGGAATTACACTAACAATGAAATGCTAATAATTCCCATTATTATTAATAATAATTTCCCATCAAAACGCTACAGCAAACATAGATGGTAAAATATCAGACTGGACTGAACTCTATATACTTTTGGAACTCTACTATGCGTTTAGATTTTCTACAGATTTAGTCACTGATAACCTGATTTGGAGCACTGTCTGTGCGATTACACCAATGTACACACAAATGGAACCCTGTGTGCACCGATTCCTGTGTCCAGCCTCAAAAGGGGTGGGCGAAATGAGATTTAACAGGCTGCTGGCATTAAACATGGTATTCTGAGAACAGAAACACCAATAAAACCAGTGCACTCTGCCAAGCACTGCTTCATCCTTGGGGAGCATCAACACAATCATATGGCAGAGGTAAGATAACTCTTCATGTTGAAGCACAGGTTCATGCCAGGTAGAACATACTCTCTCTAGTCTATGACATACATTTGAAAACCTCTACAGAAGCTGAAAAATCCTCAAAAAGTATAAGTTTTACTTAAAAAATAAAAAAATCAGTTTACTTAAACGTGTAAGTTTTATTCAGACTGAACCTTAAACTGTTAATCTGAATTTTAGCTAATCACTGCAAAGTTAGTCTAATAATCTTATGTTCTGAACAGCATGTCAGTTTGTGTTTAGTATGAATAGTTTTATGCCAAAATGAGTACTTTTGCCAAAGAATTGTATCTAATGGGACATACCAAAGGGGACCATCACTGAACCTGAGGATTAGATCTGGGAAAAACAAAATTCTTTTTCTATTATGCATTAACAGCTGGCTTTTGCAAGTTAATAGTCAGGTTATTTTAATTTTTAATTCAGGTCAGGCACATTAGAAAACTCATTATGCTTCTTCCATCCAGGGACTCACAGTTTCCTGAGTGTATTTTTAGAGTTAAATAGTCAAGGCTATTAAAAAAAGATTTCAGAGAACTTGCTGTGAGAGAAATGGTGTGAGATCTTGGTACCCCTACCAAAAAATACAAGTGTGTAGATGAAATTACTTAAATATATTCTGTATTCAGTCCAGATTTTTGCTCTGTTTGATGGTGAAATCAAAACTTATTTAAAATTATTTCAAAACTCCTGATACTACATTAAGAAGTATCTTTTTATTGTTTGGTTGGGGTTTTTTTTGCCTACTTGAAAAAACTTTACTGAGGTAGGAATCTACCCAAACTGCTACAACATCCCAAAATATTCCCTGTACCTCTCAAGTACAGAGCTATGTGGACTCTCTTGGTTATTTTTATAAGCAAAACTAAAAACCAGAAAATAAAAGAAAGCAGAAGTTTCTTCAAAATGTAGAATTTATGCAGTAGTAAGAATAAAATAGGAAAAAGGGAAATTTCTATAGCTCATTAGCTCTTCCCTCAAATTAAGTACTTGTGGCAGCAATATGAAACAACAATTCTGCTTCTGAAGGTCTCAAAACAGAGGGAACAGAGAAAGATAAACTTGGATCTAAAGCTGGGATAAAGTCTATTTGATGAGATCAAAATATTTAACATCTCACCATGTACCTTACATAAGAGAATACAAATGCTCTGTACACTCTTCCCTAAAAGCAGTTGTGAGGTATTATGTACAGGTGCAAACTAAAACACATTTAAATAAAACTTTTTTACGGTTCAAATAATTAGAAGAGGAAAAAACCCTGCCACTTCATGCTCCATACACTTTGTTAACTACTAGTTTAAATAAGAAATGTCAAGAAATCTTCTACACATTTAAGTTTGTCAAAATTGCTCTTGCCTTCAACAAATGATTCTGGTTTGTATGATTGGTAAAGTTTGACACTTCTTATTCTAAAAACAACATGACAGAATCTATTTCTAGCTTAAAAACAAAACCCAGAAATTGATTAGAATATATAATTTAAACCAAAAATAACTGACTGATTTCTCAGTTTTTTGTTGCAGAAACCTTGGTTTCCACCCAGCTATAACAGGGAGATTTCTGCATTTTACTTCTGGTTACTCATAAATGCCACACAGGCCACCTGAATGGTGGAAGGCTGCACTTTTCAATTTCTATATTACTAATGTATAGATAAGCTGTCAGGGCAACTACTGTTTTGCAATATCGCAGTGTACCAATTACCAATGACTAAGCACTTATTTCCCAAACTTGATTGTATAACAGCATTCACATTAAACAAAGTTTATTTATTATTGCAAACAAGTCCACATTCTGAACTTATCTCCTCAGGTATGTATATGCTAAAAAGCAGGACTAGAGCTACCTAGAACTGGTGAAAACACTACTGTATTGGAACACTGAAATAAATGCAGTCATACTACAAGAGTTCTGCTTCTGAAATAATACTTATAAAATACGCATTATTTTTGTATTTACTATCCTATTAAATTTTGCCACTATCAAACACATACTTTCCCCACTAAAAAGAAACCAAAATAAAGATACAGTTAAAACAACACATTCATAATATCCTCCAAAATTAACAACTACACAGATTGAAAACTTAACTTGTAATTTTGGCCAAGTACTTTATTGGCCAACTGCACTATAGTGACCATTGTATTACATTGGCCAGTGTATGTTCAACATGCCAAATTAAACACAGCAGAACTGCAATAAATAGTTTTTACATAGTAATATCAGAAATTATTCTTTTCTATTATTTTAGTGACTAAATATAATCCAGTGATAATTCTCTAACCCATTATTTAGCCTACATTTAGTTCTGGGTGTATGTCTCATAATTATAATGACTCAACATCAACAAATATCCTTCTGGAGTAATATCTACACCAGTCTACTTGATGACTTCCATTGACATTAATAAATTTTAGAATGAATTTTCCCACACATTCTGTATCTCCTGTTATCCCTTTCTCCATTTTAAAAATGTATCTGATGTAAAAAAAAATACAAAACAGCAGTGGTTTGCAATAGAAGCTTACCCTATAGAAGGCAGTTGTCAGGGGCAGCAATGCTGCAGCAATGCTGTATTCTTCTGAAGATGAACAATCCTGCAAGAAAAAAAAAAAAAAAAAAAAACAAAACAAAACAAAACAAAAAAAAAAAAAAAACAAAGAAGAAAATAAGCAAAACCATTTTTATGCACCATAATTTCATTTCTGCATTATGGAGTCCCTCTGGCATCCTTCTGACACACAACATAATCTTTAATCATTTGATAGCATGTAAAAATAGCCCATATTTATGAGTGTGTGTGTATATATATCTCCATCTTATGATTTCTCCTAGACAGGTATTGCTGTGATTCTTCCCACTTTAGAAATTTATTAGCCAATTTCTCATTCATATGTCTGAAATGCAAATTCACTGACGTAGTTTTATATATAACAAGAAAAGTTCTCCTCATTTAGGAAACAATAAAAAGGTAGCTTGCTTCCATTTGGGTCAAGAGCAAACCTGACTAAACTGGAAGTGATGTGGTGACCAAAGAATGCCCTTTCAAAACGTCTACGTGAAGGAAGTGACATTTATGCAATATGAAATAATCACCTCCACAGCCTCTACAAAAGTTTGGCACAAGGTTAACTTTAAAAGAAGATGAAAACCCATTCTCTTCAAGTCTCTGAATGCCTCATTCAACAGTCAAGTGTGTCATTCATGTCTCTCTAGGCATAGAAGGGTATGCCAAAGTAAATCAACTAGCAATTGTGCTGATGAAAGTCATGATTTTATTACAGAAGTATTTTAAAAGAAAGCAGAGCTGGAATGTAACTTAATATTTAAAAAACAAACTACTTGAATTTTTATGGCCATAAAAAAAAAAAAAAGAACAAAAAATACCCAACAAGAGTGAAAAATTATATTTTTAAAAAGTGCTCAGGTGTTTTTTCAGCAGCTCTTTTTGCCACCACTAAAGAACATGTTAACACACATTGTTGTACTAGACAAATGTATTGCCACTGTGCCCCTGGATGATCAATGGACAACCAACATCTCCAGCTGAACAATTCACTTTAATATTCTTAACATTACTGTTACAGTGGGTACCCTGCAACTCAAACCACTCCTATTAACTGTAACAACTGACCAAATGCCAAAATTGAAATATCTCAAGTGTTCCTCTGCCAGACTTTACATTTATGCCTTTGTCTCATATCAGAGTTGTCTAAAACAGAGCAACTAGCAAAAACCTGGCACCAGCCAATTGTGATAGCAGAAATATGAAATCTACACTACAAAAACAATAATGTTAAAGATCATTAGGATGTTATTTGTATCTATCTCATTATTTGTTATAAAATGGCTGTAGAGTGACTGTGGATTGCAACTTTAACACAACAGACCAAAAAAACCTCATCACAAGACTATTTTGCATCTCATCATTTTAAAGTCTATTTCAACCTTTGTGATTTTTTTCAGTAACAAAACCTTCATCTTCTATTACTTTCACCAAGCTAACATAAATGGAACACCAACGTCCATTATAGTTAAATAGGGCAGCACTTAGAAAACTGCTTACACATATATTCTGAAATGGGACACCACAAGTTCACAATTGCAAAGGTTTATTTCTGCACAGAGTTGCTGAGGGTTTCAGTGTTGTCTAACTCTGCACAAATGCATGAAATGCTAACTGTGCACAGACAACAAGAGTTTGGCAAGTGCTCACACCTCATAACACACTTCAAATCTGGTAGAGGAAAACTAACAAAAATGGACACTGAGAAACTCAATAAATGTTTCAATGATGCCTTTTAGTATTGCAACGTGTATAGGGCAAACCCAAATTAGCTTGTAAGATCTCAGAACATAAGGCTAAAGGACACAGCCTCAGCTGCTTTCAATTTTCCATTTCTGCATTATTCCCTATTGTTATCCACATCCTTAATCCCCATTTGGAAGTTAGCACAAGTATTTTTAGTTTAATATATGATAAATATTCTTAGTATTTTTTCACTTAAGAAAAACACTTCCCACTTAAAATTTGACTTTCCAATCTTTAGAAACGCGCAACAGCTTTCAGAGAAATACATATCTTATTTCTGTATATGATTATTTATAACCAGGTATAAAATAATCCATCCTCAATTTCAGGTTACCTACTTAATCCCTTAGCTCAAATTATTTGAAAGAGTTTGGGCTTTTATCCAAAATATACATAAAAATATCTTTATAAAAACTGAGCAATGTATCTTCACCTAGAGAGCATTCAATACTCCAAGAGCTAACATATGTCTCAAAGATATATATCATCACCATATAAACAACACATTAGATTATTTTTCCATTCCTTCCTTCAAGTATGAAATTCTCCACATATTCCATGTCAACAGTACATGGACTTGTAGTATGGAAGTATTATCTCTACTTTTTTTACTTCTCCTGTATATGACAAGGAATACAAAATACTCTTAGTTAGGAATAAATTACAACACTGTTGTTTTAAGATGAGTGAAGCTAATTAACTGCTTACCTGCTTTGTACCTGCAAGACAGTGCCATAGTTAAAAGAGATGTTGCACTGAAATCTCAGCTTCTCAATTTTACAGACAAACCAAAGTACTAGAAATGTACTAGTGTTGTAGGCAATTAATTTAGACTCCTGAAACAATGCAATCCAGCTGCTTTTTATATAATGTCTTTACCAATTGTGAAAAATACCTTAGTGCTGCTACAAAAGTAGACAAAATTCAAACACCATAAAATAATCAAAGCTTTTCCACCTAATTTGCACAAAATGAAGCTGAAACACATCTGGGGAACAAAAATTATTGCAAATTAATCACCAAAAAACCAATGTCCTTTGACAGTGAAATACAGACTTCCACCATGATATATGCAGAGTACTGCTTTGAATCCATGCCTAATTGAGTGAAAACCTGGCACATTGTTCTGACCATACTGATCTTATATCCAGACAGTTGCTGAGCTCTGTAGCAGACTGGAAGTGTTACAGGAATTCATGTACACTTAAAATAGCTTTGCTACACTGAATTGACAAGTGAATAATAAAAGGAGAATGTTTTTCCTTACATCACTTAACTTTGACAACGCATGTGAATTACTTTTGTACTCCAGTCAGGTTAAATATGCAGCAAAACTTTGATTGTTTGGTCAAAAACCTTGAGTGGTTTGATATTGCCATTAGATTGCTGAGATGAGAGCTTGGAAGTTACAGATTTTGACTCCTTGGCTGGACACATGGGGCTGATATGAGGGAGCACTGATGGCTCTTGGAACCTGGTAGGTGGCTTAGGCTCCTGGTGCTGGAGGAGAGAGTTAACTCTGCTTCTCACTCCTGACTTCAAACTCTGGTACTGCCTGGAACTCTTGCTTGGAAACCAAGGTATTGTACATCACCATGAAGCTGAGATGCCCTGTGCAGCGTGGTCTTAGTGATGAACGGCTGGGAAACATCACCCCAGGAAAAGATCATCCGTGATCTGCTCCTGGACATGCAGGTTCAAGAAGGCTGTTAAGCCCCCTCTGATACCCCACTAAAGCAAGCCCAAGCCAGTGAAGCAGTGCACAAAAATTACCTCTCTTCCTGCATTAAACAACAATTTACAATTAGGGATTTCTGCTTTCTCTTAGTCACATGATAGCAATTTAGAGGACATGTATGAAACATCTAGATAATGTAAGGTGGACTTTTCTTTTTAAATTCATCTTGATAGTCTCTCTCATTAACTGCTACCTGATACAGTATCTTCCTGCATTAAAACCCATTCTGCTTTAGGCACTAAGCTTTTCAAACAGACACCACATTTTTAATAATCTGCAGAAATCTGAGTATGCCGAAAACTTGGGATCTGATTTTGCCTTACGCTCAGGAACACCATAAATACATGGAATTCCCCACAGGCCTGAGTACTGCATGAAATCAAAGTAGTATGCAGTGAATGCATCCAAACTAGAAAGCTGAACATGGCAGCGCTTGATCCATACCTTTTTGGCAGCACAGGAGGATGTGTGCATGCTCTGTTAAAAATGCTGCTCAACACTGCACTGTCCCTCCTGAGAATAACTGAAGTCAATTTTCAGGTATACGAATAGCATTCATCACCCTGCAGGACTAAGCTCAAAATGAATCCAGAAAAAAAAAAAAAAAAAGCTAGAAACTTTAGAGTCAGATGTGTTTTTAAAGCACTAACCCAAGAACTGTTAAGTCAGCATGTGCAACTATGTGCAGAACACATCAGCTACAAATTACAGGTGAAACATTAGTTACAAATCCAACAGATGACTTCATTGGTGTCATGATTTAATCCTAATTCTTACAGATGTATTATGTGGGCAGCGCTTTACTGAATCACAAATTTTTATTATTGATGCAGTTTATATTTTGGAAATATGAACTATCAATCCTAATGCAGAAGCTACTACTTTTGTCTGAAGTACTAAGAAAATACAACAGTCCAGCTTAGAAAAAAATGTTTGGCTTGCCAAAAGGAATAGAGATTTATCAGGTAGAACTGCAATGTTATTCATAGCCATACTTTAATATTATGGGGTTAGTTTTCATTTTCATTAAACTGCATAAATTTTATTCATTTATATACAAATACAATATTAATGCAATTGAACTATTACAAATGACAGTTTTGATCAAAGAAAACTTATTCTATGTAAACTGATGTTACCATCAATGCCCTTTATATTCAATCTTTGCAGAATGAAAAATGCAAGTAAATAAACCGACAATTTAACAATATCTGATTATACCTAATATAATTATATGCTGTCTAGAAAAAACACAGTCCTACTTGGAATTTCCAAAAAACTTTTAAAAGTATTTAACTTACAAGTTTTAACTTCACAGATAAAGCCATATTTAAAATTACAGTTTGTTGCAATAAATGCCAATATGACAATAATGATGTATATTACCTTTACTAGCATCACAATTAACTTCACAAAAAAGTTTTAAATCTTCTTACTGGAATAATAAGCAAAATGAAGCAACATGCACATTAATTTTCACTGCTTTTTTCAGTGAAAATTCATGTCCATTTACTTTCTTGCTAATATTCATATAGAGCTTTGCCTAGTGAAGTTGCCATCAATGCCAGCTGCTGCTCTGCTTTATAGTGGGATCAAACTTTTCCTATTTTTTGTTGACAAAAGTGAAATCAAACCTTATTGAAGCAGCTACAATTTTATTACATGGAACTCTCCTGGAACTTGAGAAACAGGATGAAAAGTAGACATACTGAGAAAGTCCACAGTCCAGCTACCTGTTGCCTTATCTTTTGACAGAACTACAAGAACAAACTCAAAACTTGGGAGATACTGCCTTACAAAATTCTCATTATTTTTAAAACTTCTTGTCTTGATAAGAATATAAAGTATTTTTCAAAAGTATTAATTCGCAAAAAAACAACTCATCCTTCATAAATCACCTTAATACGTTTTACGTGCCGCTCATTAACACAAGCTTCCAATTTTATTTTTGTTTTGCCTAAACATTGCTGCAGGGATTCACAGTTAATAAAACCAAGACAAGGACCCACTCTTACTTGTCTTTGGTTTCCAGGTTTAATATTGCTCAGGTCTCTGGGCTTTTGAAGAGCAGCTTCTCATACTGCTGCCTGGTCTGACAGCAATAATTGAACACAAAGTCCAGATCACAGACTTCACCTGTGCTCTGAATTCTGCCACATGTACCAGTTTCTTCACCTTCTATGGCCATGACAGAGTGATGCCAGTGCAGAAGACAAAGGAACAGCACCCAACCCAGGAGAATCCTCACTGATTTCTTTTGACTTTGTGGTCTTTCTTCCTGATCAGACTTTGCAACGACCATTTAATTCAGGTGTGACCTTAAGGTGTGACCTATCCTGTCAGCAACACGATGCATGATACCGTAGAACTGTCATTCCAGGCAGGAGATCCAGTTTCATTTTAGATGTATCCTACTTCCTGAGGAACTTCATGTTTGTCTTCACCTGGCCCTGAATTCTTGTAAATTTGCCTGCCCTTAAAGCATAGTAGTATAAGGAACAGAGTTCTATCAAGGCAGTTTAGATGCAATAACACAAGCACATAGCATTCAATGATTTTTAAGTTTCCTTCTGCTGCACTCTACACATTCACAAGCTAGCCAATGCAACAGATTTTCTCTGTGCAGCCCCATCCTACTCCTGATCTCACAGCAAGTGAAAACAAGAAACAACATTTCACTCCAAGAAGCACTGTCAAGCTCTCCCCACCCCCATGCTTTCTCAATAAATACATTTCCATCTAGGCTTGAGGTTAGTCATTTCCTCTTCCTTGTTACAAATTACGTTTAGATCAGGAACCTCAATTTTTAGATGCATAAATTACACATTTGTCACTGTATTTTTCCTGCACCTTAAAAGCCTAAAAACATTTAATTTTTTTTGCAAGATACTGATAAAAACAAGAATGCCATCCCTCGCGTCTCAGCACATCTGAGTTTCTTTAACAGAAATGCCATGCATGTTTCTGAATACTGTCATGAGGCCCATGGCAATAAAGTTCAACATACTCAGGCTGTAATCTTCTCCCAAGGAAATGGTTGGGATGCCAAGATGCCTTTTGACTTTTATTTCACAGCAGGGCTTCATTCACAGTGACTCTGTCCAAACCTTAAACTACACCAGCTGTGATACAAGGTCTTGCACAGCAATTTGTAAAAAGTTTTGACAAACAACACTCAAATGATAGAATACATTGCAATTCATGACAAAAAAGTGATCAATATCCATTAACTGCTCAGTTGGAGAGGGTGATTAATTCATAATATATCTAGGAACTGCAATGTACTCCTAAGAGCCCTGCTAGACCAAAACACTTCTGCAGCCACTGCAAAATATTAACATAGGATACTCTGTAAACTGCTGTAGAGACAGCCTGCTTAATTGAGTCAAGCAACAGTAGAGAAATGCTTAAGACATTAAAAGAACTTTTAAAATAGATGCCATATTACAGTATAGTCCAGTTACGTATTAACAAATCAGTTCACAAGTACACAGGATGCTTCCTTACTCCCAGCAGCATCTCCTCTCCTAAATTTTAAAGCCATAAACTTTCAAATATGTACAAATACATCCACCTCACTTAATTTTTTTGTTCTTTTCTAAGTTTTATGTGATTTTCCAATTTCACATACTTTTAATAAAAATGTATCACATCATCAGTGCACATCCTATACAATTTTTACAACTTAACGGGAATGAACTAACAAAAAACCAAATCAGATTTATATGGGTATGTAAAGTGAAAGATTCACTGAAAAATCAGTTTTTCACTTTAGAAGAATAACAGTTGGATAGAAGTGGAATTTTACATCCATCTTCTGTCATGTAATGAGTCAATGCTCGGTTCAAATCAGTCACCAAAAGATTTTGGGTCTAGTTCACCATGGAGAAACTGAACAGTGTCTGACGAAATGTAACTTGGAAGTAGGGCTCACTGAAAATTTTCCACTGAGTAGCACGTGATAGCAAAATAATTTTTTATTTATGCTAAGAACCCTCAATGACATCATCTTAGGAAAGAGAACTTCTAATCCCCAAAGTTTTCCCCTTGGGAGACTCCGTCTCTTGCCAACTGATTTTCTGGAACCAGAAATAAAACCTTCAACAACAATTCAAGGAAGGCAAGGAACAGGTTTGGGGGAGCTAGAGGATGGATGGTAGGGAGCAAGTCCTCATAGAGAGCATTTCCAGACTAAAAGTGTTCTAAAAGTGATTTAGAACACAAAAAACCAGCTGACCAAGGAAAACTGGATCATCTTCTTCAATGAAATACCAAGCTTGGTATCTGAGGAAAGAGCAGCCTGTCTTCTGCAAGCTCCTTTGGTACCCTTGGGGACAAGCTGGGAGAGAAAGTCTGGATGAAAGAGTGGAAAACTGACTGCATTGTCAGGATCAAGGTTTAACAGCCAGGTGGTTCTGAATCTGGTTCTCAGAGCCTGATACTGTGGTGACTGTTTTCATTAACAACACGGAAAATGGCATGAACTGCATCTTCATCACGTTTCTGACTGACAACAAATTTGGGAGAGCGGTAAATACACCAGAGGGCAGGACTGCTGCTGACTGGCATCACAGCCTGGCAGACACAGACTGAAAGAGCCTCCTGAGCCTCCCAAAGACAAAGTTCTGTACAAGGGACAGGGTAACTCCATGTGGAAACATGAATTATGCTGTGCTATACATGCCAAACAAAGATAAAAATCCTAAAACATTAGTCTCACAAAGCATTATACCAGGGGCAAAAGAACAAAACAATTAAAAAGTTTATGGATCTGAACCAAGAGACTGAAACTATCAGGAGAGGGCACAACTGAAAGAATCTCAAAAAGCCTAAATAAACACATAAAGAGAAAACAGTGTGCTCAACCAGCAGAGACATAAATTACTGGCAAGAAAGCTGATGCCAGTTTTATGTATCTATGTCCAATGCATCCACAGGGTTCTGGCAGGTGCTCCTGGGAACCCAAGCCTATGTTTGCCTGGCTGTAGCACTGTCTCTGGCAGAGGCATTTTCCACCAACTGCCCAAAATGGGGTCTCTCTTCAATACATATTGGACATCTTGCTGCACAAAAGCTTCAGGCTTTTAAAGCCAACCTTGATAGTATGGAAAAGCTTTCCTACAGTTTTGGCAGGGGCACCAGATAGTCTGTGTACAGCTGCACCAAAGGACAACATGAACGACACTGACCAGCTGCTCCTGGAAGAAGTTTTCTTGGATCAGCTTTGTTGGTGCAGCTCCATTTCTGGATCCATGAAACACGTATCAGCTGCTGGAAGAGGATATTTCTGGGATGACCTGCAATGGCTGCAGAATTTCAAGGATGACAAGGGGTGTTTTGTGGGTTTTTCTGAGGTAATTCTGACTATAAGGTTCTGAATCTCAAATTCATCCAGCGAGGGCTTTTCCATGCTCAGGCACAGATGACGTACTGCATTAGCTGTGCTGGTGAACTTGACAGAACCTAAAATCCCTCACTGCCAACCCCGCTGCCAAACCTCTCTGTTCCTTAACAGGCTGGAATGTAAATCTTCTGCTATGTTTCAAAGAGTAGTGCAGTCTTAACAACATTCATGGAAGTTGTTGTAGAAGTTGCTTAATCCAAAAATCAACCTTGTAACAACAACCAGAATTAGTCACACCGCACATCACATGAAAAAATCATGTTACTAGAGCCATTATCAGAAATATCCCATTTTTCTGCAGAAAAAAAATTCCAGCAATAAAGTCATTTCAAGGACAAACAGTTCATAGAAAAAAATACTCGAAGCAAACCTGGGAAACTGAAAGATATTGTTGTGCACGATTAAGAAGCATGTTGTAGAACAGTGCCCACCTTGATTAACATGTCGAATCCATGCGATCAAGGAAGAATGTTGCTGCAAAACTTGAAAAGCCCAAGAGATTCAAGACTTCAAATCAAGCCCGCTTGATTTGGTAAAGTGCTCCCTCCAAGATAACATCCGTCAACAAAATATGTATTCTAATACAAATATTTAAAGTATGATAAAGGAAAATACAGAAAATACAATATTTTTATTTAACTTGATGTTAAGTATTTTAAGCTTTCTGGTTGTACTTTTCAGTGCATGGACAGCAGATACAGATTTTATTTGAAATCTTACACTTTTTGGTGGTTCAATAATAAAAGTATGATAAATGCACAGGAGATGTGAGAACCGTTTCTTACAAAACATTTATTAAAAATTAATTTCTTGAGTATTAACAAAATACTTGCTTTTCTAAGAATCCAAGTGAAAGCAAGCATGAAGTATTTTTTATAAGAGATAAAGATAATGGAAGAAACAGTAAACCAATTTTGAACAGGCAATTGTAGAACTACCCTCAGAATCCTTCTGTCTTAAAGCTTGCCGAACTGGTACTTTTCTCTGGGATTTTTAGATAGCTTCAGGAAATAAGAAGGTTAGAATTCCATGAAGTAACCCTTCCAACTTTGGTTACAGTAGTAAAAAAAGTAAACTCCCAAAACACACCAGTTTGTCATCTAGCTGAAGAGGCATGTTTGGATGCCCTTAAAAAAAAAAAAATCCAGTTCTCTGTAAAAGCTGTTTTGCAGGGTAAACACAACCAGAGGAAAAAAGACATCCTTGAGCTCACTGTGTGGACCAAAGAAGCAGAAGTGTACTACCACTGCCTTCCAGAAAAATTCTTTCTTTGGTACAAATTCTAGGAATTGGTACAATCCCTTTCTGTTCCACAGCCTTCTAAATCACTGCTAGCAGCAACATCCAGCTAACTAGCCACAGAGAAAGCTGCCTTTGCCAGATTTTGGATTGCCAATTAATCCATTTCAAAACCCTGACAAATCTTCTCCTTAGCCTATCTGATCTTCCTTCCAGAAGGTTTGTTCCAAACACCTGTTTTGTTCTTATTTCATCAACATTTTAAGAGAAAATACAGAAAGGGTAGTTATGCCATGTAATCACAATAAAAGGCAATGAGAAGTTTAATAAAACTTCTGCACCTTGGGGTACAATGAAATATTAGAGAAGTTCTAAGTCCCAGCTATAGTCATACTGCTTGAAATTCTTTCCTCACAATTCATGTTTGGAGCTTTCAGAAGGATGAGCCAGATTGCAGTGGCTGGATAAAAAAGAATGGCTAGTGAAAACAAAAACTGAGGAGTTCAAGCATTAGCAATGGCTTTGGCATCCTAAAACCAGCATGACTCCAGTTCCAGAGAATCCACTAGAAAATCACCAAATGAGTGCACAACACAATTCTGAAGATCAGCAGGTAACTTCTGGACAGCATGGCATTATTTAATGCATATACTGAATAAAACACACCGTATCAGCAGGAACTGTCAGCCATGTACAATAAATGCAATGACTCAAATGATAAGTACTTCTTATCTTTGTCTCTTCCTAACAAGAAATATGAGCAGATGTCCTGATGTATTTGACCATCTTCTCACTTCTTTTATCTTACCTGTAGTTCTAAGTAGCAAAGAAATCCTCAAGCCTTCAAGCAAGACCTTCACTATCACAGCTGATATGAATCCCACAGTATCCCTCACCTTCTCTTTCAGTACATGCTACTGTCGATGGCCACATTTTGTCCAAGTTCCTTATCCTGCTAAAATTTTAGATCTTGCGGTTCAGTCTTGTGAGGCATCCTACCAGGTGTTGCTAATCAACAACTTACTAAAAATTTCAAAAATTTTGAAAATACTCTTACCCTTCTCCTTCTTTGAATCTTCTGCTATGCACAGAAACTAAAATAATGAAGATTTGTGTTTTCTAAATTGATACACAGGATGAGAACTGAGTGCACAAGCATGATGCTGCTGCCAAAATTCACGACTGCTTTAACAATAACAGAGGTGCTACATACCTGACTTTGATGAAAATCTCTACAAAATACCTTATCATTAAATTGGTTGGAATAATTAAATATGATTTGCTGGACTGAGTTTAAATGAATCAGTCCTGACACCTACTGTTCTCATATGCAGGTTGTATCTTGAATTTGGAAATCAGAATATTACAAACAGAGTATTATAATGCAGACAAGGAAAAATATAAAGTTTCTAAAACAGAAGTGCTGAAAATCATGGCACCCTCATAATCCAAGCTGATTTTAAGTGCATTATTATTACTACAGTCAGAATAAGAGCTAGAAAGATGTATCATTCTATATACCTGGAAGTGATAGAGAACATGACATGCTAATTTGTATGGAATTAACTTAGGTATAATAAAGGATTTGTATTCTCCAAAGTGATGTTAAATCAATTAACTTTCCATGTAAAGATTTTACAAGGTGTTCAACTGACTAAAGGACTTAATTTAATCAAAAGAAGCTGCTTTTGTCCTCAAAAGTCAAATAATCTGTATAGAAAATCAAATCAATTTGTTAATTTACAAACATTGTGGGACTTTAGACTGTTAAATATGCACTTCCAATTCCAATTCTTAGCTCCCAAGTGGATTTTAGAGTTCAAGAATTAGGGGAGAGGTGAGGAAAAGGGGTTGTGGGATTTGTTTGTTTTATCTATAGACATCAGGTAAAGTAATTTTTAAATACTTTGTTGGTTCTCTAGATACCAAAGCCTGCCCCCTGACTGAGTACAGGAAGGGAATTACTAAAAATAATCCTCATTAAAGCATGTTTACATGGCATTTTCCATGCACCCTAAAAGCCAATTAATTTAAGTCATAATTCTGGGCTGTAATATTAAAAAGGAATGTCAACAGCTGCAAGAATTTTTTATAACATATGAAGATTGTCAAATGTTCTTTTGTTTACACCTTTGTTTTGTATTCTTGTTCTATGATGACACACACTTTTAACGTAACAGGAGAGGTAGATTTTTTACTGTAAAGAAATTGATCCTCATGCTTTTTTCCTTAGAAATCATTCTAAAATGTTACACAGTTCACTACTGTTTGTTTGTCATATTACTGCTTTTGTCAAAGTTTACACAAAATACTGACAAAACCCAGAACTGGCCTGTGTTTTACAGTATTTATCTCAGCACCACACTTCAGTTTTTGAATGCAAGCTGCCAAGATCTCAATTGTTTAAACCAAAGGTTATGCAAACATGACAGCAACCAAATGATTAGAAGACTTTGGATATTCCATCTTCTTTCTGCTTCAGAAATGACCGTATGCGAGAAATAATGAGGTTCTTACAGCCACCCACAGAAATTATAGTTAGTAATTTCTACGCAAATTCCTGTAACATCAAACACTTGGAAACAGAAGTTTCATAAAATTCCTTATAGAAGCAACAAACCAGTTGTCAATCTGGTGTGTGGCCGAGGCAGCACACCTTGCAGAGATGTCTCATTGCAGCTTCTCTACCTGGGCTTACCAGGTACTTGAAGGGTGAAGTGCAGGGGAAGGAAGATCAGAGACCACATTACACAGGAATTCCTTTCCCTAAAAATAGACTGTGCACATGTGTTGCCACAGTGGTACAGTTACTGCATGGGTACAGCAAATCAATACCATGCAATATTCTGCCACTTACTGTACAAATTAAATGGCACTCAGAGCAGATGAAGTGCACGTACACATAATAAACAGTGTTATACACATGTCTATGGGGAATGATGGACCTGTACTGTAATACACTTTATAAACATACCTAACATCTGAGATAAAACTAAAATTCCATGTGTT
Organism: Phylloscopus collybita; assembly: GCA_027886175.1. Classification (NCBI taxonomy): domain Eukaryota; kingdom Metazoa; phylum Chordata; class Aves; order Passeriformes; family Phylloscopidae; genus Phylloscopus; species Phylloscopus collybita. Next base: position 52,421,794 of record JAJNNQ010000018.1, on the reverse strand, counting down.
ACTTCCTTATTTTTATAGATATAAAACTTGTAAAAACAGAAGTCACTGATTTCATATAGCTCGTTATGTAAGCTAAGTGCCTGTTCTTTCCAACATGAAAGATTTTTTGTTTTGGTTTGTTTTTCAGTACCTTTCATCAGTTCACCTCTTTCCCAGCCAGGCTGGAGAGCAACTGCACAGCAGTACAGCATAATTCCCAAGCCAGACTGGTTTTATTTACAGCAGTAAGCAGCATACAAACACATGTCTGCTTTTCATCACGACAACCAAAAATATTCAGAACACGGAGTTATGAGGAACACTTGGCAACCACGAGGCCACAATTAGCAGTAATGAACACTTCAGAGCAATCAGAGCTCACCAAGTCAACACTCCAAGGAGCTCCATGGCTTCAGTGAGATACCTGTGTGTGAGCAAACACAGGGGAGCACACCCCACACCAACAGCAAATGTGAGAGGGTTCAACAGAAGGCCAGCAACAAGGAGACATCCATGAAGAGTAAAGCCTGACTAAAGCCTGCTCCAGCTGCCCAACAGCGCAGAGACCCACCTGGGATGGATGGGTTTGCAGCACCCTCCTCACCTGTGCCAGGGAGCTGCTCAGGGAAATTCCTCTGTGAGCCCCAAAGCTACAACCAGCCAGAGGAGCTGCTGGGGCCACTGCCCACGTGCAGTTCTGCTTGTTCCTGTATTAAAACCAACACCCCTCTACCATTTGGTATTTTTAAGTAATAGTAAGCAAAGACCCTTAAACAAGGCTGGACCTGCTCTGGTATGCATGTGCACATGGGTACACATTGAGAGGAGGAGGAAGTGTGTGAACACCACATGTTTTGGTCAGAAGCCAGCAGGGAAGGGAGGGAAGTTGAAGGCAGAGGCAGGAATGGACAGCATGCCATGGGACTCTCATTTCTGCTAATCCCTCTCTTTTCCTTTCCTTAAGTAACAGTCTTGTGCAATAGCTACACAGAGCAACTCCACGCAGAAGTCAAGATTAACAGAAGCAGGGTCTCGGAAGTCTGCAGGAAAACAGCAATTTAGGAATTTCCCTGCCACACACGAGCTCATTCCTGAACAGCACCGCTGGCACAGCCCCAGTGTGAAAAGCAGCCATGGTTTTCTGCTGCCTGGTCATCAAAAAGCCATCCTTGCTAAAACCACGGAGGCACTTTAACACAGCTGGAGACAACCCCCCTGGGCATGGACACACATGCAGAATCAGCCAGACACCTCACTGGGGACACCACTGCACACACTAATGTCCCCAAGGATGCAACAAGGAATTACCTGGACACTGTCACCTACACAGGGAGAATCCTGGCCCACGGAATGGTTACTGCAATGCCAAAGGCATCACCACCCTTGACACCTGCAGTGTAGGGAATGCTGACTGGCCCTCCAACAGGGGTAGGGAAGCTGGCAGTGCCATGACCCATACAGCAGCACACATCCACACACACCTGCTCCATGATACAGATATACACAGGCAGCCCTGCAAAGAGAGCAACTCTGTTTCCTGGGTTTCACAAAGAGATGGCCCTAACTAGGATCTCCCAGGACTCTTTGGTCATCCTATCAGATGGGATGAGTATAGCAAACAGTATGTGCCTCAGAGTGAAGACAGGAAAGCTGAAAACTGACCAACAATACAATCTTTTACAGTGTGTTTCCATTTTTTTTTTCTAGAGAAAATATGGGAGCACTCTCAGTTCAATATCAGTGCAATGATATTCCAGTACTGTGCAATCTCTTGGGAAAAAGACATTATCAGAAAGATTCAGGAATAGCAACTTCTTTCATTTAGTCCAGAAGTTTACAGATGGGCCCCTAAAAAGTTAGCAGGATGACAAAGCTGTTATTTCCTCTTTTTGGGAATTTTGCATCAGAGAAACCGTATGATGAGACCAAAAAAATCCTACCAAAATCATGTTCACCACAATGAAGAATTAGATCTGGAAGCTTGAAGCCCAAGCCTTAAATACTGGAATCTCCTTTTCTTTCCCACTTATATAATACCATTTCTATGTCTAACATGATGAGAAAGTTCAAACTGGTAGTAATTGATGAACTAATAGAATTAAGTGTGGGCCTCTTAAACTCCCATGATTTCTCTTCATGTCTGATTTTCTATGCTTTAAAATACCTTTAAATATTTTTAGATAGTGCTGTTTTTCAAACATGAATTCTGAGACTCTGCTTCCAGGAATGCAAGTCAAATTGAGTAACAAAAGACAGGTCATGAAATAAAAGTCCAAAAGGAGAGAAATCTACTGTAACCCTCCAAAATAAAGATGTTTAGCAACATAGTTTTCAACATAAAATATGAGAAATGCTAGCTCATGTAACCTTCATATTGCCAAGAATTTGAATCATATGACACACACACCGAGCTGATTTTCTCTCAGGAATAATAAAATCTTTCTTGTTATTGGACAGTATTCGCAAACCTCTGAATTCTGAGAGCTGGCTGATGGGTTTTCAAACTTTATCTGGTGGCAGAATATAAGACAAAACTTACTTGTCTAAGGAAAATAAATTTAATACTATTTATAGAATGCCATTGTTTTTAATTTTGCTTATCAAAGTTTCTTTCACAACAGATTGCATAGTAAGTGCTACAAAGAGGCCCTTATTACACTAAAGCGATACAAAAAAATGACAAGCAAATTTCTAGAGGCAAAATAAATCAGTATTATCTTCCATCTGCTTTTGGCCAATGTTGGGAGCAGATGATGGCCCAGAGGTGCCTTAGTTGTAATCTAATACAGATTACATTTTTAGTTTTGTCCTGGTTGCTACTAAGTTGTGGTTCATACTGTATACTACAAGTATATTTCTGGAATATCCAGTACAATCTATTTGAAAGATAAACACCTGGTTATGGCCACTATGGAAAGCCACAGTGATCTACCAGAAATTACCTAAAGCACTAAAACAATGACTAATTAGTCTACTATTACAAGTATCCTCTCAGTTACAGGGCACAACATGTGTCTACTGAGACAGATGTGACACTGGAGCAGGTCCTAAACCAGCACTGATGACTGAGTAACTGTCAGACTAAATCACATCACAGGAGGACCAGCCTCCCTCCCTACAGCTTTAGACCAGAATTTTGAGAGTATTTACGTATTTATCAGTTTATGCACATTTTTCCCACTCTAACCACATTTAGATTAAGAATCCAGATGTCTGGTGCAGATGTGTTTTCCAATTTGACTCACATTGGCCAGACAAAAGCATTAATGTGCAGTTATGCAATATTGCAGACCAACATCTTAGAGAGGCAGTGTTGAACTGCAACATCCCAGAGCTCTTCCTTTGAAATGTTTTATCTGTTCCAACTATCCAATGAAGGTGTCTCACAGTTCTGCATTATCTGGAGAGAATCTTTCCCCAGAAACACATTTTCTTAGGACAACTTACTGTTATGCAAATTGCTTTGAATATCTTCTTAATATGAAAATTGTTTGAGGTTATCAAATGCCATCCCCACAGCGTGTTTAGGTCTCTTCTTGCTTTTACTACCATTTTACCAAACTAAGTGCAACTACATTTCAAAATACAGTGTTCACTTGTTGCTGCCAGAGGAAAGTTGGAGAGACAAATGAAATTCTGGACAAGCCATGACTGCAATAAACGAATAGAGAAGTATGCAGATTGAGCCTTGAGATGGTTTCTGCCACAACTTCTGAACAAGTACTACAAGTACAATGTGTTGTTGAAAACATAATTACATAGAAGTGTTTCCTCGCTAAAAAAAACGCTTTTTAGTTGCAAAAAAAAAAAAAAAATGTTAAGTATTTTTTCTGAGATGTCAGCAAGTGTTATTATAGAAAATTAAAACAGAAAGAAAAATATTTTAAATAGTAATTTATGTGGAACTGCAAATTTTTCCAAGGTAACCACAGCAGAGCTAAGCAAGTATGACTGAAACAGTGTTATAGAGCTATAATTTCACATTTTTATCTGCAGTGTTATGTGTTTGAATGAACTGAATTGTCAATCAATACATTAAGCTTTCACAACACTGCAGGTAGTTTTTAACAGTAGTTTAGTCATATAACATATGGAACAGAACATAATGCCCCTGGTCCTCTATCAAAGGTATTAATCACTGTGGTAAGACAGGCTGATTTAAATGTTTGCCACAGTACATGATTTATCGGGGGAAAAAGCCTTACTCAGGGCTTTTTGAAAACAATAAAGTTTTCAGCAAGTGGTCAGTGACAACTCCTAGCAGAGATAAAAGCAAGTAACTGGGGATTTATTTGCCCTCATCAGAATGTATCAATGACCATTACAACCTCCACGTAATTTTCATCTTCCTACTACTAAAATCAATCAGAAATATTTCTCTCGTTTCTATTTCAGCAGCAGTAATTGTCAATACTTCTCAGACACAGAAAAGCAAGTTTTTAACACCTGAGTATTGACTTGCTGCCTCATACCTTACTTTATCTGTATTTGTAAGGCCTCCTGCAGTCTACCACAGGTGCTAAAGAAGGCAGATCAATATGAAACTCTAATGTACTATTCCACAAATCATAAACCTATTAAAATTCACAGGTTCTACCTGTTATCAGTTGAAAGAACAACAGTTTAAAACAATGCCCCTCTTGGACAGAGAGAACTCAAGCTGACAACCACTAGAGGTGTGGCAAGTCCAAGTTTTGCCATCTCTAGAGAAATTGGTAAAATACCACCCTCACTTCCTCCCACTTGCAAAATGGCTAGATCAGATCCTTGGGGAAATACAGCCTATGGAATCATTCACTAAAATCACATAGCCACTCACTTGAAGCAATAGTAGGAGCATTTTATTCTACTTGCTTAATCTCTTCTCAAGCCTTGTGGTAGCAGACAGATACGAGACCAGCAATAACATACACGGTGGGACTACCACGAGCATTTTGTTAACATACTGCTTTTCATGCACAAAACGAGTATACAGAAGCTCTGAAAAAGCATCTGACCTTCCTTTTTGTGGACTCCAGTAAAAAAAGGGAGTAGATTCTATTAAATGAAAAAACTGACGCTAGACAATCAGAAAAATCTTGACTAGCAAGGGAGAGCTCTGCACTAGACTTGAAGAGTGCAATCTTCCCGGTTCTGTAATACACTGCACTTCCCAGTAAGACAAAGAATTCAGTCCAAAAGACTTCCCAGAAATGGTCAACCTGCATCTCTTGAAATTCTTAGCTTTTTGTGTCTTTTAACAGACACTGCTTGAATTACTTGGTCTTACAACCTGCAGCTTCATGTGTCTTAACAGAATTCATGTGTCTACAGCAAAATGTTGACTTGGTGAGTTTGCAGCAACTCACCTTATCATTAGCAGGGGTTTGGTGGCTGCAGAGCATCAGATTTCCCACCTGGATGAGCAGGTGGGACTGGTGTGTCCCAGGGCAAACCATGGGACTGGAGCTTGCTGCACACACGTCCTCACTCAACCCAGTGTGTCCAGCAGGGAGCCAGGGCTGTGCCCACCCTGTCACCTCTGCCAGGGCATTCCCTTCCCCTGCTCTCAGCTGTTGGATCACCCTCTCTGTGCCTCCAGCCACAGCAGGATTCAGTTTGCATCTTGCAGTAGTGTCAACAGAAAAATCTGGTGGTAAGACTGAGGCAATTTCTACAATTCCAGTAGTTCAGTGAGGTCAGAAAGCCCTACTGCAAGCTAACTGTCCCCAAAAACCCCATCATTAATTAATGTGGTATTTCCCTAAAGCCTCACTACAGCTCCAGTTATAAGACCACATTCCTTAAATTAGATTTTTGTGTCTTTTGCTGAAATTACTTGGTCTTATGACCTGCAGCTAACAGAATTCATGTGTCTACACCAAAATGCTGACTTGCTGAGTGCCACTGCAGCAAGGGCAAACTTACTTAAGTTCATGGTAATGTGCTTTTTTTCTTGAATTGATACAGGGAAGCTCCAAAATGTCACCATTTACACATTGTTTCAAATAACACACTTGAGCAAAGTTTACAGACAAATTATAATTCATGTTTTTATCTTAATAAATAACTTCATATGTCATAAAAGTAGATGTTAAAAATACTTGCTTCTAACTCACTGCCCAGTGTCAAGAGTTCAGATGTTTTCATGTTGGCCAAGCTTACTCCTGAGAAATGAAAACTTTCATTTCATATTTTCAAAGATATGAAAATACTGTTGGGGGTGGGGAAGGCATAAAAACTGTGACTCCTTATTTGACCTCTTTCCCCTGCATGATTTGAGTTATATTTGCTTGTTTTATTGAGGAAAAACAAGCCTATTTTAATTTCAGTAACTCTTCAGACAGATTCATTTCCTTGAATTTAAGCTCCTTCTTGGGCCTTCAAATCACTGGGATGGGAAAAAAAGTTTTTCTTCCAGAGAAAAATCAGTTTTTATTATTTTATTAAAAGGTGATGTCAGTGTTTCTTTCCTCAGATTTTATTTTTTTCTGCTAACATTTCTCCAAGATAGAGAAATAAAGGGGATTTGTACTTTTTTCCTTTTGTCTAAAAAGATCTGGATTTTTTTTTAACCCAGGGATGATCAAAAAAGTAGAAGCAAGATCTGTGACACATCTAGACAATCCTGCTTTCTGGTTTGATAGAAAATTTCTACCTCTGGAATACACAGCAAGTGCAATATTCCATTAGTCATGATTTTGGAAGTGAAACAGAGCTTCACAGATAAATTAAATTTTTCTTCCAACTCTAAGGTTAAATTTAGGGCTTGGAAAAGGTGAATACCAAAAAGCAGATTCTATGTGCTGTGTAATTTTAGCCAGTCAGCTTATATTTTCATCTGCTGACTGCAAGTAGTTTTACTTTTAAATCCACTGCTCAGACAAAGATGAACTTCTTTCACAATAGTAGAAAAATATCTTACTGTGAACAAACAAGAAATGCATCAGACAACAAAACTTGCATTTCATGGTGACCTGAGGTAGCATTTGCTCAGCCAATGTTCATTTATTTCCACACTTCAGTGAAAGCAACATTTAGCACTCGCCTTTTAAAAAATGTGGGTCAGCCTTTTTTAAATTACTGCAGGACAATTTCAGTGGGTTTAGGTTAGAGGAGAGTGGGATTAAAATACTAAGGCCTCCATCAAGTCCCTAATTTGATACAATAACTTAGGGTCAACAAAAGAAAATTTATAACCAAATGTGATTACATTACAAATTAATAAAAATACCACTACGTTCTCAGACAAGAGACATGTAAGTCTATAAAATATTTCAGAGGATGAATTGAGAACAAGTGAAGGTAAAACAGACCAGTCACTGAAATCAAAAAAGAAGTCACGCACACATTTTGCTTTCATAGGTAGCTGCCACCATATGCTGATGCTTATTCAGCACATAGTAATTTGTCAATAGAATTAACTTTGGAGATGAACTGCAAACACTTGCAGTGAGTTTTTGGCAAACTAAGATGTCACTGTGAGAAGCAGAACTGCCACCATGAGCCACAGAAGCAGAAAGCATGCTTTCTTAAACTATGTCTAAACAAAGAAGACAAACTTTTGGGATTTTCAACTAAGCAGTGGTTGATATACATTTTAGGAACTCTGGGTTGAAAATTACCTGGAAAAGCCAAGATCCACTCATGAAAAAAAAGCACTTCAAGCCATTAAGTTAAATCAGTACCAACCAAAAGTAAATTTTTTCTAAATTATTAATAATGGGAACAGTTTTCTTTCTGCTTGTCGTATCAGGCAGATCTGTAGGGACCTGAGTGTTTTGTCTTTTATTCTTTCAACAACAAAATATCTTAAATCCACCCTCAAGTTGTATCTGCTACATCACTGTAGGACATGGTCACACAATGTAATTATTTTGCTTCTCCACAACCCTCGAAGCAATTTTGCTTATCCTAATCCTAAACAAGAGAAGGACAATCAAGGCCAAAGCCTTGCCATACTGTACCTGCAGAGCACAGTTCATCATTCTGACAATGTAGTCAAACTGCTGATGGTCCAGGATTGCTCGGTTTTCTTTAACGTGCTGGCCTAGCTCCTGAGTCAGGCAGTGCCGGGCTGCCTTGCCCTTCAGGGCTCTCAGAGCTGCAGGCAGGGTCTGCAGAGAAGAACACCTCACTTTATGGAAATGAAATTAAATGGCACTACTCATATTGAATAGCATTCATTTTTTATTAAGAAACTGCAAGTGACAGTAAAGAACAGCTCTGAAAATTACCCATTAGCTTGAGTATCAAACTTTCACATAATGGTTGATTTAGCCTGCGTTACCAAGTACTAAATTTTTCCCTTTTTTTTTTTTTTTCCAAATGCATTAAACAGCATTAAAATGCATCTATACCTGTAAACAGAAATCCTTTCATATGGCTAGGCATGGAAAGGATGTGAAACCAGAAATGGGTTATTGTGGATGAAAGCAAGTGCTCTGTTCTGTACAGACAGGCCAGGACTGGAGTTTGCCTCTCAAGGCCGAGCAGCACATTTTGTGACAAGCAGTGAATGACAAATGCATTTAGAAGCTATGAGTGCACAGCTCTCACAGCAGTGAAGCCATTAGATTGTCAGGCAGTTTATTCTAAACCAGGGCCAACAGAATATTTTTATCAACGTTTTAAAGACGGAGTAAATGCTGCAACAGTGATTATCAGCTGTGGCCCTTTAGGAGGTAATGGCTGGAGGTAACAGGTAAGTAAGAAAAGGCAGCCTATTTGCTAAGGAAAACTTTACCATGTAGAGGGACAAAAAACCCACTGAACTTTCCCAAGTGCCTGGAACTTGAATGAGGTTAAAAACTACTGTGCTCTGCTTGGATGAGAATTCTTTTAAAGAGTTACACACTTCATTAGGATTTTCCCATGTGCATTTTGACACCATAACTCGTAAATCAAGCAAAGCTCATTTTCTGTCTTGATCTGCACAGCATCAGAGATATACAGGTGATACTCCCCTGAGAAATCAAAAAATTTCTTAAAATAATTTTACAGTCATTTTCACATGCAGAATTAGATTTGATTGTAAGGCTGAGTGACTGTTCTACAATCAATAACTGAAAACTCTATGGACAGAATCTACAAAACCTCGCAACTTCTTAATGAAGAGAAAATAAGATATTATTATTAATACATATAGATAAGACATATGTTTATCTTTTTATATATATACTATTAAGATATAATTATTAAAAAATAAATATCCTAGTTGTTGTCTAAGATAACAACTCATTAGCACATTTCAGTGAAGACAGACATGCCAAATATTTATATTCATCTGAGTTCTATCAAATTACTGATTTTTAAAACCAGCAAAATTGAGTGTACTGAAAATTTCCAAAGAGCATTGCTTGTTAAACACTGAAGCACATATGTATGCCTTTTGTTTGCATTCCTTCTAATCAATGCTGCTAGACCAATATACACCCACCTCTTTTTTAAAAAAATTACGTGGACAATGCTACTTATAACAGTAATAAATTTTGCAAAAAGGGTTTTCAACTCACCCATGTAGGATTAGAAACAGGTTTTCAAATCCATTAGCCTCATATTACACACAATATTGCATTTAGATGATTATTTTTATTGCTTACTTCATTAATTTAAATGGCCAAAATAATCCTTAGCATTTGAAACAAGACTTCAAAATGGACTTTGTGATTAGGCCAGTCTCCATTTGCTCATTAACAGAACAGAGAGTAATCTGAGAGAATTAAAATTTCATTTTATTACCTTTTCAGTCTCCAAAAATTTGTTTTCAAAAATGAACGAGATGCAGTTTCTAACAACTTCCAGCCTTTGAGCACTGTTGAAAACTGTGCTTCCTTTTTCCATTATGGAAACTAACAAAGAAAAAGAAGAATATACATCTGTGAAATGTCTGCAAGAACCACAAAGAATACCAGAAATTGCTTAAAAAAAATAATTACTGTCCTCCCTCTTATTCTGTTAAGCAAATACCATTTGTAAGCAGAGGGGAACACAAGATTCTAAAATTCTGTTTTTTCTATACTATGTGAAGAGGACAGTGCTCTGACTTTTAACTGGAGTAGTTGATTCTCTTAAGTATTTGTTCTCTTTGTCTCATACAGACGCAAAGGGATTATAACCTCTAACACACGGATGAAATACATAAATAAACACAATAATAAATGCATGTGTGTGTTCTGCAGTGAGCTACATAGCCTTGCATATTTTGTAGCAGGAGATAACTATTTTTAGGTGGCCATGACAAGAATTCTGCAACATGGAACAAAAGCTGACAAACCTGTTCTCTTATCTAGATTCCAAATTGTTGAGATCTTATTTTCTTAATGCAGTGTTTTGCCCTGATTTTCCAAGAAAATTCAGAATGCAAGAACTAACATTGTCTTTTTCTCTATAATATGAAATAAATAGTATCAAAATTCAGGATATACCTTTCTAGTAGATAATAATGAGCTACTTATATCCAAGGATTCTGAGACAGAGTTCAGCAGGGAGTGTAAGTGTGAAAGTTGTTCCTCAAAAAAAAACAAAAGGAAACGCCATGCTTTGACACAGAAATTAGCTTATTTAAAAAATCCCTTCTCTTGCAACTAGCCTTTTGAACAAAGATAACAGAACACAACCACATATCCTCTAAATTTTCTGTAAGTACTAGATTCAGTGATACAGTCAACAGCAAAGGCAGATGAAGAGAGTTCATCCTCTTCTTGCATAAGCCCGAAGAGAAACAGGCCTGGGCAGGGCCTCAAGAGGCCATCTAGTTCACCCTGCTTTCCCTAGACAGGATCAACTCTATTTATATATTTCTCATGTTTGTCTAATATGTTCCCAATGTTCTGTGATAAGAGAGACTCCATGGCTTCACAAGAAATCCACTCAACTGCCTCACAATCCTCATCTTACCACGTCTTGCTAACAAATAACTCTATTTCTGCGCTGCAATTAAACCCATTATTTCTTATCATTACAGATTATTCCCCTTCTTTTTCTCACTGTCTCTTGTGTAATTGAAGCTTGCTATTATGTGTCCCCACAGTCTCCCATTTTTCAGTCTAAACAAGTCCCCATCTTTCCTTGTAGGTCACATTCTCTGGACCACTGGTCATTCCTGTTGCTTTCTTATGGACTCCCTCCAACAGAACCAAAAATGGACACAAACACTCCAGCTGAGGTCTTACTGAGCACAAACGAAAAGATTTCTCCATGGGGTTCACTGACTGCGCTCCTGTTTATACATCCTACTAAGATGTTTAGCTTTTTTGCAGTAGTTTGATATAGTTGGGTCATGTTTGCCCTACAAAGTTCCCAAATTAATTTCTGAAGAACTGCTGCCTAGTCAAGTGCCATACCTTATTTGAACAAAAGCAGCAGAGAAGAATGGAATTCAATGGAGTCTTGTGCTAGATATCTAAAGATGGATTTGAATTCTGATCCCATCCTTCAAAAGTTTTGCAAGCTCTGCCAACTTCATGTGCAAGTTTGCTAACCATACTGGTTCATGCCACCATTCACACTGATGAGCATGACTACGAGTAATAGAACCGTTTGGCATCAAAATTAAAATGACAGGCCTACAATGTCCACAACTGCTCTTTATGTGTAAATACAGGTATTTTTATTTTGAGGCAGATGCTATCTTTGCTCTTGGCCTTTTTCCAGTAATTTACATGTCTTGCACTGGTATCAAAGGAGGAATTCAAATGTTTCAAAGCTTGGTTCAGCCAGCGCTACGAGTGACCTATGATGATATTTAACAGGCCTAGCTGAGTAGAGAATATCTAGCTTAATTGTTCAACACAAAATATAACTCAGATCAAATCCGCTTTTGCTGTTAGCAGTTACAGCCCTCACTCTCTGGGTGTTTGACCTCTTAGTAAAGGCAGATAAAAAAGGGCTTTTAAAATTGCAAAAGCAAACACCGAAGTCCACGCACCGGAGCTTGCTGTAATCATCAAAACCACAATATTCACGTGAAACTGGGAGCAGCTCATTGCAGTTGTGCAAAGCAGGTCCATGAGAAGCAGGCAGGAGAGGGAGCAAATGAACGTACCCACAGGGGGACCCGCTGGAACCACGCACTTCTTGTCCCCGCGGGCGGCGCTGGGGGCCCCCTGACTCCTGGCCAGCCCCTCCTGCAGCAGCTCCTGCACGCGGCCCTCGTTGATGCGGGGGAAGGGCAGGATGTGAACCCGCAGGTGAGAGCCCTCCGTGGGCCGCGGCACCTTCTGGAACGCGATGTGCGGGTTGGGATTCTCCTGCAGGTCAAAAGCGAAAGGTCACGCGCAAAATGAATCCTGCAGTGTTACCACCCCACCTGTCTCGTCTGATTTTACTGCTGTTTGGAGGATCTCCCACACCTGAAAGATTAAGAAGTCAAATATCTAATGCAGATGACTAATAGAATGTTTCATATTCATATCACCTGTCACTCATTAAGTTTAGTATTTCCAACCTTCTTAAAGGCTTTTATAAAACTATTTTTGTCAATGTGCAAAATTCAAAACAAGAGCTAAGGAAAATCCCTGCTTAACTCAGACTGATTTTATGGAAATTAATGAATATTCAGGACTTGAATATAAACTTGAATGTGACAGTCAAGCTCTTCATTAGAGGTACTATCTACCACCATGCATAGGTCCACACCTCACATTTCCAGGGGTGCAGTAATCAAACAAAATGGGGTATTTTCATCTCTTCATTCATTCATTTATACCACTAATCACGTCTGAATTTACTGCTGTCCAATTTGACTCTATGCTGTTGCTCATTACTGGCTACATACCACTGCCAAAGAGTGCTATCCATCAAAGAGGTTTCTCTTGTAAATGTACAATGAGTTTGGAAGAAAGCTTGTAAACAGGAGCTTAATACTGTTGTTTACAGGAGCAAAAGGCAACAAGGAGATCAAATGCATCAACTTGAGGAATAGCAGTCAAAACAGAACAGCTACTTAGCCACATGCATCCTCTGCAAAGGAAAACCTAATGAACAAGCCAAAAATCCAGAGGTATTTGCAGAGAAGCAAATGCCATAGGACGCAAGGGAGAGCAGGGGAACACAGTATCATGAGGGAGTAACAGAAGAAAGAGTGCAGAAAGCACCAGAAAAGGAGAGTAACTGTTCCAAAATCCATTTCAGTTAGAGGAGAGAGTCAGAGGAAATACACAGGAAAAGCTACTTTTATCTTGGACATCACAAATGTTGTGTCAGATGTACATGCTACTCGGCTAATTAAAGGCCTAATGCCTTAGATTTTCCACCTGTACCAGCAAGATTCATGCAAACATCACTCCCTAACAGACTTTGTCCCTCCCTTGTATCTAAAGTGGCACAGCTACAATATTAGGATTATTAAAACTGTGAAACAAAATGTCAAAAGACATCATGCAGTCTGTTTAAAATCAGGCAGTTCTAGGTGCAGCTTAAGCAGTGTTACTCACCACCTATATTCAAAGTCAGGTGCATGCACAACTACTAGAAATCTGACTTGTCAATGCACAAAGTCATTGACTCAGTGAATGTCAGTGTGTGCTCCTGTGAAGTCACTGACTCAGTGGTAGTGAAGGAGCAAGTCAGTCACAACGATATAAATAAATCTCATCATCAGAAAAGACACTCAGAACACAAAAGAAACCCTCAAACACCTCAGAACTTAGCAGCATTTGGTAGTTCTTGTGGGTTTTTTTCCAGAATTGTAGATGCAAACCACAGTTTTGGGAAAGTGGGATGTAGAAAAGAAAGGGTGACAAAGGTGTCAGCTGATGGTGTAATAGAAAGTGCGCTGTGGAGTCTGAAAAACCACAGAAGTGTGAGGGGGAGGGAGATCAGCCTATGCCAAAAAAGCCCACAAACCTCAAAGCAAACAAAAAAAATCTAAAACCCACAAACAACAAACAAGCCATCCCAGACCCAGCTAATGGAATGGCAAGAGACTTTACAAAAGCACTATGTAAAATAAACATGATATGAGGGCAAAAATTAAACTGAAAATAGAGTTGTAGGAAACCTAAAGAGTACAAGAAACAGACCATAAAAAATGAAATACTGCTTTCTGAGCATGCAGACTAGGGTGACTGGGTCACACAGGAGGAAAGAGCTGCAGAAAGTACAGATTATGCCAAATTGCATGTATAATTTTTATATGGAAAACTTTTGAGAGGCAAGACAAGAGATGTATAGGTTGCAGCAGAGGAAACAGAGGTTTATAGACATTATGTAAATACACACTAAAAATAGGTAAGTAGTTGTAGCTATACCTAAATCAATATTAGCATTAATAAATCAATACTACCATACTGAATTTCCTTTCCATGTACAAATTTAATTATCTTTAAAGTTCCAAAGTCTTTTGCCATAATGCAGATGATGACTACCACAAGCAGTCACTTCCATTTTCTGGACACTTGATCAATTTTCAGTGTTACTATCTCAACTCTACAGATGCAGCAGGTACAGTCAACTTACATTTTTGAAGAGCTGTTCTGCAAGTTCTCTAACATGCTTTATCATTTTTGGTGGATTGCCCTCTTCAGCTTTAATTCTTTCAACTTCAAAGGCCACCAACTTTTTTTAAAAGAAGAAAAAAAAAAGTTGATAATTCAACAACAACAAAAAATTTCCTATGTAATTTTCTAATTTTCTAACTTCCTATGAAATTTTCATCCTAAATTAAAATCAAGGAAAGAAATCTGACACCAAAAACTGACACGTTGCTCTGGAACATGAGACATTTTCACTTTCATATGCAGCATTTGTTACCAGACAGAGCAGTCCTACATAGCTAAACCAGTCCTTTCATATTTCTATACCTTCAATCCAAATTTCTCATAGGTACTACTACTACAACACAGAATTAATATCACACTCTATTTTTACTCTACACTCAACTCAAAGCCAACACAGTAAAAACTACGGCATTGCTTTTTAAAATTATTTTTTTGTCCCAGTTTACATTGTTGGATATGTATTTAATGTTCTATTTCTCTATGAGGTTGTTAACATTTCAGAGAATATAATTACATTATTGAAAATAATTCTGTACTAGCACATGCAATGTATTATGAAGCTACAGATCTGACAATAGGAACAGCATTACCAAAGTTTATACAACTATTTAAATTCATACATATGAGGGGGCATACTTTTATGGAAGTAAGCTAGAAATATCTCCTTAGCAGGAAACAAGAGTTGAGATGATTAATATAAACTTGGTGTAATAAATAGAGGGGATTCAGAAGCATTCCAGTAGCTTTTCCCACACTGAAATATCATGGTAAATTGTAATTTACTTGGAAATACAGAAACACTTTTCACCTCATCAAAAAGATCACAGGTTCTGAAGGGAGGACCCCTCTCTGACACAAAGCCAGCAAATGCCATTCCATTGAGGACTTTGGTTAGAAAGTCATTCTCAATTAAACCTCGCTGGCCCAAGAAGGCTGCCTGCAAGGAAGACAGAAAAAAATGCACCTTTTAAATCAGCATCAAAAATTACAATTACTAGCAACTGTTATATACTAGTTAAACATTTTCACCAGCCTACCAGCTTATACTAGTAATTGGTACTTTCTAATGAATTTTTTACTATACATAGTATCTTCTTTTATCTAAACTCAGAACTGAAAATTTGACGTGCACATTTTTTAAATCTCACAGTAATGAAAGAGAAAACTAGTACCTTCAAGCAATGTGTTATTACATACAGAGGTTTTCTGTAAAAAATAAAACTCCACAGTGATTCCTCAAATGTTTATTTGTATTAAATTTCAAAGTTAACTTTGTTGTATATTTCCATCCTGTCCCTGCAATTAGTCCCACTGAAACACACTGATATTGTGCTATGCCAAAATGATGTGCTTATCACATGGAGATAATTCTATTTACATTTTTAAACTTTACCACTTGTTCATAAGGCAGGCTTGTGGGAGTAACATGGCACAAAGGAATAACATAAGCACACATAACTGCTGCTCCTTTACCTTATGGAAGTGAATGACAGGTTCAGCATGAATTCTGATCAGCTGAAGACACGAGCGGTATCCTTGGAAAAGCTGTGCAAACAGCCTAAGGAAGATTGCTCGCACTTCTTTGTCCTGTAAGCAGGAATTGAAGATGCTGTCAAAATGTCCTTGTAGCTACACTTCTCCACACTTTGTATGAATCTATAGGACAAATGCCTACAGACTGATGAGTGTAGCAGTGCAGCACATGAAGCAGAGGTATTTGTATGGGTATGAAGTTTTCTCATAGAATGGTTGGGGCTGGAAGGGACCTTAAAGATCACCAGGTCCCCCTGCCCTGTCCTCAGATGGCCATGGCAGATTCTGTACAGTCACCCCTCACCCCTGCTGACCTTTCCTGTGCCTGCAGCACAGGCTCTGGGCAAAGCCAGGGTGGCTGAGGGGTGGTCATGCCGTGAACCACACAAATCAGCTGCCATGAGAGACACCTGATGTGAAATAAAGGAAAAAGGCTACTTTAGCCTGGATTTATTCCCCAAAATAAGTGTGGCTTTGGAGCACTACACAAGTCATGTCTTCAGAGTGGCCAGGGGCAGCAGGGAATAACAGGAGCATAAGGAGGCACTGCTGCTGCTGGAGAATACAAGTTTGGAGCATCCCAATAGAGCCACCAGCTGCAGCTCTGCCAGGTGAGCAGACTGCTCCAGGCTTGCCTAGCTACCTGTCCACCACTCTTCCAACCCACATCTTCACTTGCCAGCCTTCTGCCACCAAAAACAAGCCAAAGTTACTTTAAAAAGTTTAAAATAGTAGGTCTTTAAAGTCCCAGTTTATTTATTTGAGGAAGAGTGTTTACACAGACAACGCCAGATGAATGGAAATGATGTGAACAGCTGGGGCAGACTCGGGGCAGTGACATCTCCAGCTGGCCCAGATGCCACTAAAGACTGACATCAAATCCTGGGCCACCCTGTTATTTTATCCCAGCAGCCATGTCAAAAAACCTGAGGTCTCAAAAATCACTTTATGACCTCAGGTTTTATGGTGTTACATTACAAACTGTAACTTTAAATGTTACACACAGCAAAGAATATTTACTATCAGGTAATCAGCTGATCAGGTAATTAACAAGCAAATATAACCTAAATAAATTACAGCCTGTAATTTATTTGTAAAGAGAAAATTAATATATAAGATTACATAAAGCTGGAATATATTATTGGAATATTTTACTAGATGGCTGTTTATTGTTCACTGGAACATGATCAGTGTTGCTCTACTTTCAACTTAAATTTTGTGTGGCTCACTTTACCGACAGATACGCTCATTTTCTGCTGCTCTCTAGAATTTTAACAGGTACATTTGTACCCTGGCTTTTTTGGCTACTTGAAAACATGGTAATTTCTTTCAGATATAACAAAATTCGTATTTTGATACAAAATTATATTAATTTCAAACTTCCCTATTCAAAGTGAGATCTTAGCAGAATTCTTCCATTACTTCAGATGAGGCCTTCAGCAATGAAAAATCCCAATTTTAAAGCAAGAAATAAGTACAACAAATATATTGTACCACCTAAGAGTTTCACATTTGCAAATATATCTACACAAAAAGCCCCAATGTGTGTTCTTAAATTGAACAGGCTTTGGATTTCATAAAACTTCTAACCCATCAGAATGCTATTAGAGGGCAAAATGCCTTTCTTTGCCTCACCAATAATACCATAAAGTATATGAAAAAGCAAACACAAATTCTTAAAAGGAAGCTAGTCTAAAATGTCAACAGTTTTCCACTTATGAAAGTCAGACAGAGAAAATAACACAGAAATCTTACCAGCATTTTTGAGTGTGATAAAGCTGTTCGCGGGGGAGGGAATGCATAATCTGCTGTTTCCAAATCAGGATGCAAAACCTAGAGAATTTTGAAAACACAGTCTTTTTTCCTTCCTTTTGCTGAGAAAAAGATATTTTTTTTTTCTTTCTCAAATTAATTGATACTGAGTACATCAAGTAATGAGTTAAATTGTGAAGACTGTATGGAAATAAAGATGGAATTAACTTCTCAGCTTCAGGTTTCTCTATGTGAATTAGTTATCAAAAAATCGTATCACAGTTCATGAAACTGATCAATACCATTAGGGGTTTTAGAGTCAATTCAGCTGAAACAGATTAACAGACTAAAAATTCTGTTTACGACAGGATTTGCTCAGAAGCCTCCAAATAAGGTGGTTTCTAACTTATTACAATGATAGCAAAAAGACAAACTGAAGTATTTTTATGGTGATCCCCTAGTACAGAATCCATCATTCCTGAATTCTGAAACAGGGGCATCACACAAACAAACTTTAAAGGGTTATTAATTTGTTAAATTTCAAGAAAATGTCCAGTTGAAATGAATTTATAAACACAGAAAAGCAGCAGAACTGAGTAGTAATAATGCTGCTCAAATACACTTATTAAAAATCATTATAAAGGAAAAATCTCTACCTCTTGAACAGTGAAAAGGCATTTTAGATTTCCATTACTGATGATACTAATTTGAACTACAGAGAATAAGGTCTTCTGAAAACAGGAATGTTGCATGAGATTCTATTAAATCTCATTTCCAGTGTGCTTGAAAGCTTAATAATGAAATTTTTCATTCTTTACAAATAGGTGAGAAGGTGAAAAGCAAGGATTTTATCCAAACATACCAGAGAAAGTGCCATTTGAGTCTGGTGTAGCAGTGGCTCTGGCAGCTGGGACAAATGAATACATTCAGGAATTTTAATCGTTCCTCCATCCAGGTCTGCTATGATTACATCTAACTGTAAGGGACAAATAGTAGCAGTAGAAGTGCATCCAGTGAGCATAGCTTAAAAACACAACAGTTCAAATTTCTGCACAATGATCTGCACATAAGTTCAAAAAAAACCAAATTAAAACAACACCAAATTTAATGCACACAATGCTTTTGATACCAGAAATACTTCAAATACTTTCTATTACTGAATCTAGCCCTGAAAAATGAAATTAAACCAAAGAAAAGGAAATTAGGTCAAACTTTCAAAAAGTGTCTTCTATTTCTGGATGCTCCACGTCTGTGTTCAGAGGCATCATTCATGAAGTATCAAATAGGCTGTTTGCAAAGGAACACAGTGAGGGCAACTAGAAATAAAATTTCACGTTTCCAAGCACCTCTTGTAACCCTGGTTCAGTTTCTCCAAGCACATATTTAAAAAGGGTAAAGTAAAACAATTGAGAACACACTTGAAAATCCTCAAACTAAGGACACATAGATGACAAAACCAGAAATGGATCCATTCCTTTCCCTCCTGCACTAGAATCAAATAATTTCCCTCTACTTTACAGCCTCAATGTATTTACAAAACAAAATGATGCTCTTCCTCTTGTTTCTTCTCCTGATTGTGTTCTCTTGCTTTCTTACAGTAATATTTTGAATTATTCATACAAACACCCCCAAAGCACTCAGAAATACCCTGCAGCTGAACACCAAAGCAGGCACAATGACTGTGAGTGGGCACAAATACTCACAAGCTCATGAATGTCATTGCGAAAGACAGAATGAACCCCAATGATGAAAGGTGTTGGGGAGCTGAGGACCTCCAGTAGCTGTGCAGGAAGAATTGGAATATAGGGATAACTGTGAAAAGAATAAATGAAATAGAATAAAAGCTTCTGACTATTCTTTCACATAAGGCAACTTTTTTCTTAAAAAAAAATTTAAAAATCTTCCTGTTAGTAATCAGGGACACTAAAGTTACACATAATACATGCATTTTAAAAACATGATTCAGTTTTGGCCATATATCTATACTTCAGCCTTTAGTAAAACACCATTAATAAAAAGTCTCTAAAGGAAATGTTTTGTTTTCATATGGAAATGACAACTAAGCATTATGCATGGAACACTATTTCTTTACTTGGTTCGACAATTTAAAAAACTCGGTGTGTTCATCAAAACAACATTGAGAGCTGGATCTAAACTGATCAATGCATTTCTACACCTAATTTATAGTTATTAAAAGTTTACATTCATTACTAGTTAAACATTAAGAAACATATTCCAAAACTCAATTTCCAGTTTTTCCTTCTTATTCTATATCATAATGAAACCAATCTCTGAAATATTTTAAATAAAACAAGCTCTTTCAATACAAGAACAGCTTGAAACAGGTGAGTCTGAATTAGATGTCTTCTTCCTAAAAAAAACCAAATTGACTAAGTTTTCCATTTCAAAATTCTGGATCCACCTGTGGCTTTTTAGAGAGGATCAGTTTACTGACTTAAATTCATTCTCTGGTGGACATTTGTCAGTGACTCTAAAACTCTAAAACATTAGTGTAGTGATACACACTAATGTAGCTGCTATCTTTGAGCTACAGAATCTTCTGGGTTGTGAGTTGGGTTTCTACCCTACATTTGCAGGTGGAATATTTCTCCCTTAATTGTTTCTACTGCCACAATGCAACCAGGTTATTATTAATAATGTGTACACACAAGGATTTGCATGTATCATCCTCAATAGCTTTGCTTATTTGAACAAATATAGCACAGCTTCTTTTGTTTGGGACAAACAAAAAATAAAAGTAATTTGTTTTTGTAATATATGGTATTTGTAATAAAAATTACAAAATGAGTTGTGAAACTATTTAACAAGTTCAAAGAATCCAAACTTAACTCACCTGTATTTGAGGGGAAACATCAAAGACTCCAGAGCCCTACAGGCATCACTGAGCCTTTGAAAACTTGCTGAGTGAAAGAGAACCTTATTTTCTGTAAGCACGGCACAGAATAAGCTGAGTACATTTTGGATTCCTTAAAAAATAAAATAATAAGAAAAAACTGTAACAACACGCCAAGAAATTCAAAATTACATTAAAATGTACCGTTTTCTGGAAGGATTTTCAAAAAGCATGTGATAAACACATAAATTGCCAAGTTCCAAGTTTTTCTACCTTTTATTTGACACTTATTTGTGCAGCCTCCTGTTTTTCAGGTTGCTAAAATACCATCTGAATCTATCTCTACATTGTAGATATACTCTATTACATCTCTCTTTCAATACCACTTGCAAGGATTTTCACTTCTCAGCACAAAGCCCAGCAATGCTTAATAATGACTTCAAACAGTATTATGTGCATCTCCTGCACAGCCTTCTGTGTACCCAGTACTCAGTTCTGCTCACTGATCCAGGCTTAACTTCTAAACCTCTTTGTATCTCCAAGCAAGGAAAAAAAAATAAAATCATACTGCCAAGTTCCAAAGAAAATGAAAAGATTCCTAGTGAATGCATTCATACCTTACCCATGGAGAGCATTTTAGGAGTCAGGAGGTTAAAAAAGGGCAGTAAGAGAGTATTCATGTTTAGAAAGATACTTAAAGGAAGATCTAAGTGCTTAAAAAAGCCCCAGTAGATTTAGGGTAAGACTCATGAATCAGATGATGGGATGGTTTGGGGACTTTTTAAAGACAGTATAATTTACCTAAGAGACAAAGCCATGTGCTTTCAGGGAAAACCAAAAATATATTTCCTTTAAGAAAAAAGTCCCATCCTGAGAAGCAGACATGCCTGACACATGGGAGATATGCTGAAATTTATGAAATTTCCTGAAATATGCTGGAATGTATGATGTTTCCCTGAGGACATGGCTTGTGTTATCAGTAAGACAGCCTGTATTACCTTCCTAAAGCTACTGCTTATCTTGCAATAATGTCCCCCAAAAGAAGTGTGAGTATGGAGAGCCACTATATTCATGTGACAATTAACGCTTTGGGTATTTAAAGTAATTTTTATTACATGTTCTGACAAATCTTTTTTTCTTCCATCATGTTTGCCAATTTTCTTAGCAGGAGTAAAGCTCAGTTCATAAACACAGAGGGGCATGGATTTGGAGAGGGTTGTTTAGAAAAGGAAGACAATTCTTAGGATGAAATAGTCCAATCACAACGTAACAGCTCACGCTTCCAAGCTTCCATTCTCCATGAGTCCTACAGAACTCACACAACCAAAGGCAGAGGCTTGAGCGGACTGGGAATAGAGGTCTGTGTTACAAGGCTGAGTGAATTACTGCTGCAAATGTTTGCTATTATTGTCAGTGGCATAATTAATATTGTGCTAGTAGGAAAAAAACCCAAACTGCTTGGTAACACACAAGGTAAGGATGATGATAAAAGTCCAATTTGTTTCCTCACGTGAATGAGACAGCACCCAGCAGTGAATGGTTGGAAGGTAACTTCTTGTGTGTACACACGAGGGGTATGAACATATTTGAACACAAGGTTATAAACTGCTGCCTCCTTGAAAAAAAAATCTCAGTAAAAATTTAAAACCTCAAAACTTTGTCCCTTTTATTCAAAACCATCCTTGTTCCCTTCCCAGAAAATTTTAAAGAATATTTTGGAGAATAACTTCTGTTTTAAACAAAGTTTTTGTTCTCAGCTGGGCTTCTCACTCCATTTCATTCTACACAAAACATCTCAAGACATCTAGGAATACATAGTTTTTAAACTTCTGAATTTTTTTTCCTACAATCAGATAGAAAGATTCTCAAACAGTGCTCTAAAAACCCATAACGTTTTGGCAGTTATTGCTGATAAAAGTAATACCAAAAACCCTCACAAATATTAAAAACATTTGGTATAATGAAATGCTCTAAAAAAGGCCTTCCTGTCATCAAAACACCTATAACTGAAAATCCTTGAAAGAGATGGTTTTCCATTCTGCACATCTGACTTCTGAAAGGTAACAGTTCTAAAATATTTTCTGGGTGTCACTGACTTAAGAATTAGAACATCCATTTACTGATGTAGAAGATTCAATTGAAACCAAGCTGTGAAAAAACCCCAGCCTTTTTAGATATATGATAGATATTTTGCTGTGAATTATGACAATTCAAGAGTCCAGAAGGAGTATTTTAATTCTAACACCTTTGAAAGGCATAAAACTTATCCAATATCAGCATTTTTAATTTTGAATCTCTTCTGAATGCAGGCTTCCTCATCAGACACCAAAACAATATGCAATTCTCCAGAGTACATAATAACTGAACACTTTTGCAAAAATCTTACTAACAAAAAACATAACTGAAGGGGAAATCAGAATTTTGCTTGCGTATAAAGAGGACACCTGCAAGTATTTCACAGTACTTGAACACAGTGGTTGTAGATCACAGTCTCTCTTAGGGACTAGTAAAATGATGCACTTTTGTATAAATAATAAAGGTTATCTTCATGGTCCAGTTAAAACTGTATGTCTGTCTGATTATTATCTGTTTTTACCACTGTAAGAAAAGTATTTTCTTAGAATCTTCAATTTACAGAAAGTTCTGGACGTCCAGTCAATAGAACAAAAAAGTTTATTTAAATTACTTACCAGTGATGGCATGCTTTGTGAGGCTTTCATAGTTTCACTAGGGAAATTAGGTCTGGTTTTGCTGCATTTTAGTGGCCACAGATTAAGCTTCAGTTTGTACTACACAAAGGCATTTGTCAGTGCATCTTAATCAGCACCAATATAAGTTGATATTTAAATTACTACTTCCAGCAGCTATTTCCCACACATAAACTGGATGTCCCATAGCAGAATACCAACTGCAAATGTGTTTTCACTGCATTCTGGGAGTTGGTCTCCCAGATGTTCACTACATTCTAACTGGCCATGGAAGGTGAATTTGAAATGTTTACAGTGAATGCACCTGATGTAGCCCCAGCTGTGCTGAGCTGGAGAATAACACTGCTTTATTTGCAGAACTTATGGAAGAGACCAAACTTGAGAGCATCTAACACACTTGGACAATAAAACCCAAGCTAACCACTTCCACTGACTGAAAAGCTTGTAGAGCCCACACAGCTTCTTTGTACCAGTGTTTTCTTTCTCTCACCCTCTTTCTTTCTCTAAATGCCCTGTACACATTACAGAAAAATATAAAACACATAATATAAATAAAATTAAGTGTCCAGTACAGACACAAATCTGGAATTTTCTTATTTTCAAGATGACAGCCACTAACTCAATACAAAATTATTGTTGCACATGTACTTTGAAACACACTTTTTCAGGAATATCAGCAGTATAATGACTGTGAGGGAATCTTTCGTCTGACAGAATCAAACAAATTATAAACAGTAGGACTTTTGATTACTTTCCTTTTCTAAACCATTGAAGCCATTGATCAAATTGTTTGAGGAAGCCACCAAGGTGGTGTTTCAAGCCTTCCAAGCTGTTTACTGAAAACAAACCATTCCAAATAACAGCCTGAGCCCAGTTTCCTCGTGCTGCAAGACACAATCATGTCTGTCTGTAACCTTGAACCCTCTGCTGCTCTGCAGACTCCACACTACATCCGATGCTCATTTGTCAGGGCATAAATAGACAACATGAAAAACAACAAACAAGTTGATTTTTACAGATTACTCCTTTGCAGTCTACAGACAGACATCCTGTAAAATATTATACATATGCTGGAAAATTTTGAATGGAGGCTTCCTGACCTTCACTGTTTTCAAGTATTTAAAGAATCTGTAATTTGTACTAAATTATCTGACATCCTACATCAACAAATGTATCATTCTGCCTGCTTCCTGTTGTTCTAGAATTTAAGTACTTATTTAAGCATGATTAAAAAAAGCCACCAAACACAGAGTCTACTTGACAAGTTACTGTCTTCTATATTGCATGAAATCAAAATATTACCACTTACTTCTTTAGACTTTTGTAAAGAGTTACAAACATGGATGCAGAAACTCAACTAGTTGAACACATTACTATGCCAATATGCCATTCTTGAATTACTGGACACAAGAAAAAGCTTAATAGACAAAATAATCCATAACTTAGCCAGACTAATCCAGGAAACGGGTCAACAAAGCCTGAAAAGCCTTTCTGAAAGGCCCACTGGAGACTGCATAGTACAAGTTCTGTGCCAGGCAGTGTCAAGCTCTAAAGATAACGAGGAAAAGAGTAGAGAAAAACAAAACTCTTTTCATATTTATTTTTAGATGTGGCTGCATAACTCTGCTAATGATCAAAACACAAGCTTAACTAGTAAATAAGAGGCAACAATTGTACTCAAATACTCACATAGGTAATCTGTGCCAAATTGCATTGATTTGTTCACCCAAAAATTACACAGTATCTCCAATCAACTACACAGAGTGAAACTCAAATGATTGCTATGTCACTCAGCTCAGGATCAATTTGCATTTAGGAAAGCATGCAGGTCTGTTATTAGGGCAGGACTGCACACTCCATGATTAAATCACAGCCAAGCTTGCTCATCAATGGGGAGCAATCTGGCTGTGCCAGCAGAGAGCTTTGGGAGGGTTAATTCATCCTGCTTTTTGGCTGGGAAACAAGAGGACATGAGTCAGATGAGTACCCCAAGAGACTGACTTATTTTGGCTTTGTCAGACTCAGGAGGAAGAGAAGCAATTCCTACATGGCATGGAGCCTTGGAGCATGGAGCCTTCAGCTGAGACTCCCTCAGAGAATCCAGCATCTCATGAATTCATCCCCAGTTGTGAGCCCACAGAAGGAAACACGGGTGTGACATGCACTACTGAAGCCAGCCTCCATTTTTAGAGATGCATTTCTGATTTGGAACTGAAGGCAATTCAGAATCTGAACCATGAATCCTGCATGTTCTTTGTAAGAAGGGAGGAATGAAGGCTTCCATACAAAGCAGCGTCTGGGCAGGGTGGGAAGAGGAAACAGGAGGACCACAGAGAAAGATTCTGGTATAAACACCATGAAAGCCAACTGATCATTAAAAGCTATCAAAGAGACTGTGAAAATGAGGATATATATATAAAAAAAGATGTCTTTAGCTGATGGATAAATATTCCTACAGCTATCACTCTCCCAAAGTTCAACAGTATCCACTCTGTTCTGTCTACACTGCGTCAAGCAGATGGTTGTTCTCCAAACCCTAAATTACTCAGACACAAAGAAACAGGGATTAAGCACAGCATATAGGATCTACTCAGGGAAACAGTCAGTCTGTCTGTCATTTGCATGTTGATATCACTCCATTATTGCCAATTTTCTTAAATCCCTCTGCAGACCTACTTAAAGCCCTTTGGCTTTCTTGAGCCTCCAAATACAACTCTGCCAATACATTGAGTGAACATGATCACTAGTTTTTTTTCCAGAGACAATGATAAAGCTAAATACAATTTTTAGTAGAAGATTCAGATAATAAGGTTTTCATCCCTGAAAAAGATAAGTGCAATATCATTTCTTATGCGTATTTTAAAGCTTTACATTCCCAAAGGGAGATTTGATAAGCTCAAGATTAATATGACTGTGTTAAGTGAATTTTCTTGACAAAGCAGAAAAGACATAGGAAGGTAAACCAGACAAATAACCTTTTCATAGACAGAAAGTATTCACGTGGCAGGGAGGTAAATGCTGATTCCACATGAAGGCAGTAAGCTGAATTACACAAATATACAAACATAACCTGCATTACCAGTTAAGAGTTTGCTACTAATTGTATGTCTGGCCCATACAAACAGGTTATGTTTGACAGATGCTACAAAAAGTAGATTTATTTAAGGAGAAGAATCTTCACAGAAATCAGATATGAGAGTAACATTTTTTCCTAAAGGGAGGATAACAAGCACTATTTCTAAATATTGAGCTGTTAACTATCAAATTGACCCAGAAGGTTTTGTTCTACTGTGTGTCTCCATATGCACGCAGGTGTTAAGATTTGAGTAACAGTTTATTCTGCTGATGGTTTAATCTCTTGACTGATTTCACATCTCATCTTCTGCTTAGTAATTTAGTTACCTAGAAAGGTGATTAAAATAGGAAGCTATTTGTTTTGGATATTAATCCAATAAATATCTACTATTCCAACCCTGAAAAAAAAATAAATAAAAGTAAACACTAATTACTAATTACTAGTATAATTACTAGTAATCTGTGTATGAATTGCTAATTACCTGTATAATTACTAATACCAGGGTACAGAATTTCTGTGTAATCCTCACAGGTTCACTCTAACAGAAACTCAGTGAAATTCTGTAAAAGAATTTTGAGTGGACTGTGATAATGGATACACACTACTTAATTGAAATGCTGCCCTATTTCCATGAGTAAAGGTGGGAGAGTGCTACTGAAAGATTCCCACATTTCTAGAAATTTTTACAGGATGAATTTCTTTTATCTATTCTTTAAAACTGCCCTTTCAAGAATGATGATTTTATTGCTTGAACCAAATATTTTGTGAAACCTTTTTTCCCACATACATCTAAAGAGATGTTATAAAAATAAGCACACGTTATAAAAATTATTTATAGCACTTTGTTTAGCCAAAATTATCTCTTTGTATTCTGACAGCAAATCTAAAATTGAGATTTGGGAAATTATTTGCAACTGCTGATGTATTTAAGTAACCAAAAATAGAGCAGTTTACCATCCCTCCAAATTGATGCGTGGACAGTAGAAAGTAAAGGAGGATTCTGTTCAGCCACCAACAGATATTTTAAAATTCAGAGGGAGCATTAAAATTTTTGGAGCAACCTGATTTGTTTTTAAGATTTGGTAATTTGTCTGGATTCACTTTAAGCAGAAAAAGTATTCTTTAACAAAGTAATTCAGAGTGAGGGTAATACCAGCAGAATCCTTAGAAAGTAAATATCTAAGAATGAGAAGAGTATTGTCTTTCTTGAACTGTACACAGGAAAAATGGTCAAGGATACACAAGAAACTGCAAACATACCTGCTTCCTGTCTAAGGACTACAAAGTCTTTCTCAAGGAACATTACTACAGAAACATTATATGAACATAACCAAATACATGCAAAACCAGCAAGAACAGATGTGGCTGATAAGGATATTCTGTAGGAGCAATCTTCAGCTACTGTTGGTTAATGGAGCATAAAAGGACAAACATTCAGTTGAAGAAACAGTGAAACAGTGCAACCAAGAAAAATTTTTAAAATCATTTTGATTTTTCTTAAGATCATACTTGGATTCTCTTCAAAACATTTACAAAACTTAAAAAATTCTCTGTAAAATTCTCTGAGATTTTCCTGACCTCCTGAGACAGTGATACTTCAGCCCAAAATGCAACTAAAGAGCAAAACTTTAAATGTGAATTTCCAAAACCGAATATATGGAAGTAAAGGTCTAGAGAACTGGTTTTCTTTTCCTCTCACCACCAGTATTAACACCAAAGTTTGGAAATCGCAGTTTTGCAAGTTCTTATTTCACAGCTACCAAGTCTGCTTCGGAATAGTGAGAAAAGTTCTGCCTGCACTCATACCAGCAAAAAATAGAAAGAAAAGCAATCTGCTCCCAGTAGGATCCCTTTCAGTATTTTCTATAAGCAGATAGATGCAAACTTCTTTTGCATCATTTTGAAATTTGTCTATTTCTTAGACATTTGCTTTTTGGAGCTTATATTTTGCTCATCACTAAAAAACAATAATTTTTTTACACTCTTCTGAAATGTGTTTTCTGAAGTCCTGCTGTAAACAGAAAATAACTCCCTTCTCAAATATCTCACAACCAATTTTCACCTAATAGTTTAAATAAATTTCATTGAATTATTATAGAGCAAACTGTAATCTATAATTTTATTTTTTCTCTTATTTGAAATGTTTCCTTTTAAAAATAGCTCATTAACTACACCACTTTATCAAATACACAGCTTCAAGTTTAATTTACTTAGGCCAGATAACTTTTCTTTCTAAGATTTATAATTTGCTTAAAATAAACTACTGCATTGTTCAGAGTGGATATAAGTGAGCATCTTATGTTCTGTGCTTTGCTGTGCTGAAAAACACTGAACACTGCAAGAAATGTTTGGTATAAGAACTATAGTGCCTCCAACTCATTTCAGACTCCTGCCTCTACAGCAGCAGCATCTCAGAGGGTGCTGACCAAGCTCCCAGGGTATCCACACATGACAAACAAAGAGAAACATAGCAGGATGTACTGAAGGAACAGTTTGGCATTACCTGATTGGAATCTGCCCTAACGGCTCTCTCAGACAGGGATGCTGCTGCTGCTTTCCTTACACCTGCAGCAAAGCTCACAAGAGTGAGCAAGTTCAAGCTGGCAGAGGGAAGGGTCTGTTCCCACTGCAGCACTTGGCCATTAGGCTCATTTAACCACAGCATCAAACCACAGCCTGAGACTGCTGACAGAAAACAGATGGGACCCTCCCTCCTTCCAAATACTTTGTTAACCTGGTGAGATGAAACTGCTCAGCATGGCTGAGTCAAGCACCACCTCAGCAAGGAAGATGGGGCAGCACTGTGCAGCTGGAAGGGGACATTCCAGATGGGATCATCTGCTTGGCAGTTTATGCTGCGGGGGAAGTGAAGCCTCAGTGACTGTCCATAAAGTGCCTTTACTTGGAAGTGCAGAAGAGTCCCTGTATAAAATTCACTTTGACAATGTCCCTTTATTTCCAACAGCAATGAAAAGAACACTTTCCTTTTGTTCTGCTCTTGCAGCAGTAAGGCCCCATTAGCAGTAAATGCCACATCAAATCCCTTCATAATCTATTTGTTCTTTGATGAACTACACAAATCTACTTGGAAAGCTTGAATGGTAAATTCTCTTTGGCTGGGTTATGGAGCTAATTGCAGTTCACCAGCCAGTGGGATTTAAACTGAAACTAGAACATAAGCCAACAGCATCCACTCATGTGATGCCAGGTCCCATAGACTGGAGAATATACAATTTATTAAGACCAAAGACTGATTAGAAATGTATATACTTCAATGAAACAGTCCTCATTTAATTACACGTTACTAAAAACCAATAAAAGTTATGTATGTTCCCATCACAGGATACATGATGTTTCACAAAAAGGAAAGAAACTGAGTTGGGTGAGAAGCTTGTAAACAACCTGACAGACCAAAAAAAGTTCTGGTTCATATCACAAAAATCTCATAACAAAGATAAGATGTGGAAAGGGCACCACGCTGACCCTTACTGCATCTCCCTGTTTTAGGTATTACTGTACTGAAAATGCCTGCATTTTAGTATGCTTCATATGTTCTGCAGATTAAATCTCTCATTGCTTTGCTGCCCTACATAATGAAATATTAAAATATTCTTGCTGTATGTCAAAGACACCAGGATTTTCTTAGTCAACAAGTATAAGCCAGCTCACGTGCTGACTGTGCAGTGACCCTTTCATAATGTCTCCCAGCCATACAAATACACATATATATTCATCAGGAATGTCTTTTCCCATTTATACAGTAATTTGGTACTGTCATCTGTTGGCATAAAATACATTACATGAGAAGCTGGACATTTTATCTCCCCTAAACCAGAATTAAAATAATGAGAAGTTATTTTATTACAGAAAACATTACTCAAAGTGTCAACAAACGAAGTCAAAAGCAAAAATTCTGGGTATTTTAATATATCCTGGATTTAGAAATATAGGACTGAAGGGTCTATAAACAGCGAAAGAGTCCAGCCTTTTTCCATCATGGCTGCATCAGCCAACCCCAAACTGATCAAGCTTCATCTTAAATGTACTGATAATGCTTTGCATGACTATTCCCAACAGAAGGTGTTTCAGGATGTTTCTCGTCCTACAGTTAGAAATTAAATTTTAACTTCCAATCTTAAATAACTCATGATCTTTTTGTATGAGCCTGTTCTTGCTGCTCAGCTGTTTCTGTAACTTGTGACTCCTCCCTGAACAATACTGATGTAAAGAGCAGCAAATGGTAAATACAAACAGTCTGTGATACAGAGTAAACTAAAAAGATAGAGTACAGCTAAAAACCCTTAACACTGTTCCAAAAGCAGCCTCTAGAAGCCAGTATGAGCTATAACTTGACCAACAATTTAAATGTTCATTTCAGACTCTACCTTATTTTAGGATTTATGTTTTTTAAAGGAAGCTACACTTTTTAAGCGGTAGGGCTACTTTTACTTTCATTCAGAATAAAAATGTAAAGCACAGCATGTCCTACAAGTATTGTGAGTTTAAAAATCAGCTACCACAAAAATAAACTAAATTGAGGCACACCGTAATTCAGTTTTTCTCCTTTTGATTTGATAGGCATTTTCTAATTATCACACTAAGTATATAATTATACTGTTTATGTTACTTTATAGGCTGGACACTTTCACCATTTATAGCTCCAGTAGCTCACATCATAATTTCTGAGGCAGGGTGTTGGGAAGCAATAAAACATTGGAAAGACAGTTGACAGATTAAGCCAGTTTTAATGCAGGAACTGATCAGTGTTCATATTTTAAGATCAAGAAAATAATACAATTTTAAAATCTTGTTCTCTTCCCCAAAATCAAATTATACCAGGAAGTTGTGGCGCACGATTTCATCTCTTGTAGGACTTGTAAAGCTTGAGTTTTAGCATCAAAGGGAACAAAACTTTCTGTGAAGAACTAATACCAAAGTATCAGCTTGAGATTTTTCAATGGTAAGCAGTGAGAATTGAAAAACCACCAGCTGCCAGGGAGCAGCATCTCTGTAACAGAAGGCAAAGTGTGGAGCAAGGCAGGAAGGGGCAGTGCCCTGCCCAACAAGCAGCGCAGTACCCAGAGAAGATGAGCTGGGCAGCTCTGGTGACAGCCAAAAGCTGAGAGAGCCAGACAAGGCCACAGAGATGAGGAGGGTCTGAGGCCCAGGCAGGAAGCCAGGCTGGCATGGCCAGGTCAGGATGTGGGGCAGTGACAGCGGCCAGGTCGGTCACAGTGGCCACAAGGCACGTCCAGGTCACCAGGAAGACCCGAGACCAAGGCAGCATGAGCAGCCCACGGGTGAGGATCTGGGTCAGAGAGGGCACAAGAATCATGGCTTGGGCAGGCCCTGGGGGCATGGGCTGAGCTCAAGGACAGCACCCAAGCAAAGAGGCCAAGGAGCCCCTGCTTTTCCCAGAGCTCCTCCCTCCCAGCCGGAGCCAAAGCCGTGCAGCTGTGCCCAGGGTGCTGCCTCCAGCACAGCACAGCCCTGCCAGGGGGGCCCTGGGGGCTGCCCAGTGCCATGGCACCAGCTTCCAAAGGACACATGACTTGTAAGAACCAAGGACAGAGCCTGCTCAGCTCTCAGCCTATGCACAGATTCCTTCTGGGAGCAGAACATCCGCTGTATGATACTGGCACAACTACAGAATCATCCTAGAAATGTGGTTTTCGTAAGTTAACCAAAGCTGTAAAGTGCAAGCCTGTCAGTTTAAAATCCCTTGGCACATAAAAATATCTACTTCCAAACATAAAAATATCTACTTCCAAACAGAGTTGGAGCAGCACACCTCAATTAAAAAAACCAATTAAAATAATATTGCTGCAATTCAGATATTGTCCAAACAAAATTTTGAACACAAAATAATTACAGTATATTCATTATATTAAAAAAACCCTAAACCTCTATCATTGTTCATTAGTTTCTAGCAAATCTGAAAAATGAGAAAATACAGCATTTCTTTTACTTCTGTACATTTGAATACATAACTCCAAAAAACTCTAAACAGGTGTGACAGTTAAAATATGATCCCACCACTATGTTTTGCCTGGATTTATCACCATATAACAGTAACAGGGTTTGGCTCCACGACTGTTTAAACCAACAACAACCATCTCTGTCAGTGTCACTCAATGGAAACACGGAACATAATTCACTTCTCTTTGCTTGCTTGTTTAATTGTTGAATTTTAAGCAGCTCCCTGTGGTATCAGAGAAGTATATGCTCTGATGCAAAAGAAAGGCAAGAACATGCAAGCAGGGCAAAAGGACAGAGAACACTTTGAACTTCTCAGTCCCAAGTCATGGTGTTGAAACTTGGAATTGAATAGTCACATTAAGAAAATACATCAGTGCTGGAGTGGAGTGCTTGTACTGAAGTACTTCACTGCTTAGCAACTCTGCCATCACCACAAACATCTACCCTAGTATTTATATTTTGTGCAACTGTAATGATCTTTAGAAGTTTAATCGATCAATCACTTTTGAGGTCTGGAATTACAGATATTTAATGACACTTCAGTCTTCAACTATTCTGTATTCTTTTCAAGTACTCTTTCTTAGAGTCTCCATATACTGCCCAATGGTACAAAATTTCTAGTTAAAAATATTTTAAGACACATAAAAAGGCTGAATGATGATGATGATGCTTAACACTTTCAGCTACATCCTAATTTGGACAAATCAAAGACAGGCCTGCCAAGCAAGCTGGCTCCACCTACCATGACCATTCATGCTTGTGTCATTCCACCTATTTAATCTCTATTCTACACAGCCCTGGATTCCAAAGCACACTTACCTTGTGTCTTTGTCCAGAATATTCGAAGTATAATTACTTCAAAGTGTCATTTTCACCACTTAAAAAATTACTTTCTTTTAAACACAAAGTCAGTATTTTACTGAAAATACTCAAATACTGAATTTAAGATATGAGGAGGAAAACAAGCACAGGCAAACAAAACAGAACAGGGGAAATAAGGACATAGGAAAACAGACCTGATATGAGACTAAACAAGAAGGAAAGGAAGGAAAACTCTTTTGTCTTTGATTAAATATTTGGAAAGGAGAGAGAAATTCTTCTCATAAATAAATTTTCATAATTGTTCTGCTCAGCTTTGCAGTGTGCATGCTACCAGTCCTTGAAATGTGCAAAAAATCAGAAGTGCTGGCTAAACCTTAGGTTTTTGTTTGCTCCTTAGGTCACTAAAAGAGCTGTCTCTTGGGGAGCATGGAGGTATGTGTCTCAGATTCAAAGGACTATGAATACATCACTGCTGAGTACCCATATGGAGAAGGCAAGTAGGGCTGGAGTCTGGAGAAAACAGCTTAAGGTAGAAACTTAGGAATGTACAGTTAATGCAGTGAGACAGGAGAGAAATACAACTTAAATATAACCTAAATCTCCTTTGAGCCTGAAGAAAGCTACTGCATTTTGAAGCTTCTATAGATATCTACCATCTTTCTAACAGACAGCAAGCAATAGAAGAGTACTGAAAGTCTTGCTACCATGCATAATTTTTAAAAGTAACTTTATGATTCCTGTTTTTCCACCTAATCCTTTGTTGATTAAATAATTTCTAGTGATCCACCTACAGGCCTGGGTTTTGTCACACTATTCCTATATATTAGGCTTTTTTTAAATAATAAAAAAGAAGGTATGATTTAAAATGTCAAACACTGCTGTTCCTTATTACTAAGCTTAAAACCTTTGGGGATATTTTTCCCAACTGTAGTTTAACGCCTAAGCACAAATAAGGTCTGTTTCCAGATATGCTGTGGAGTTGGTAATACAGGGAGGGTCATCTGCTGACACAGTGTTATCCTGCCAAGCAGAAAAAGCACCATGAGGTTACTATTGCACAATATTTCTGAAAATAAATGTTGAAATTACTTTTGTATCTATTCATAGCGATACATGTTGTCTTGCTGCCCACCTTTCTCCAAGAAAGAGCTATTTTTAAAAAGGTGATTAATGCAGTTCACAAATATTTTTCTAGCTACTCTTCAATTTTCTATTAATGACTGAGATAGGATGAAGTGACTTGTGCCAGCAGAGAAATAACCGAACGTGTCGTTACTTGACAAACGCCCTGGTCAATATTTGTGTCCTGAACATGAGA
The DNA here is from genome assembly GCA_027886175.1 of Phylloscopus collybita. Lineage (NCBI taxonomy): Eukaryota > Metazoa > Chordata > Aves > Passeriformes > Phylloscopidae > Phylloscopus > Phylloscopus collybita. The sequence continues at coordinate 52,387,293 of JAJNNQ010000018.1, read as the reverse complement.
TTGGGTGGGAGAACAGCTGCCACTGAAGTACTGAACAGCAGTAGAAAGCTTTAGCCCAGGTTGTAGAGACAAATATACACTAAGCTCCTGTTCCAACCAGGCAAGAGAAACAGAGCTAGTGTGAATATTGTTCCAAGAAGCAGAAAAACTTGTGACAAGTTCAGCTGTGATCTCCAGCAGAAAGAATTAGGCCTTATCTTAGGAAAATAAACTTTCTCAAAGGGATGAGCCAGTGGGTTCTACCACACTCTTCTGGATTCCCTGCTTTTAACTCTTCATAAGACCACATGAAAGGTGAGAATAAATGAGAATTTATTTAAAACAGTCTGTTCATATTTCCTGGTCATCCCTTTATGGTTAACACGATCGCAAAGAGGCACGTGTAGCTGTATTAACAACTTTTTTTTTTTAGTAAATCCAAACAGAAACTTGGAATTAAGAGCCTTGGCACTAAGAACATGATGACAGCCCACCACCTACATGGGAATGGAATTTTGTGCTGTTCTGGAAAGTGAGGTACACTATAAAAGCAAAAACATTTTCTAATTTGTGTCCTTTGAGACACAAGACAATTCTACCATTGTGCTGTATCCCCAGACACTTAGATACATCAACTGTCAACTGAGGCACATATGGGGAAAAAAAACCCTAACAACCCCCCCAAAACACAGAGACAAAAAACATCAGTGGTCAGAAATAGGAAGTGGGAAAAGCAGCCTTTTACAAAGTTTTCAAGTATTTGCTTTAAAAAAAATATACCTGCCAACTTATTTGCAATTCCTTAATTAATACCAGGCCCATTCCCAGGGAAATACCACCCTTGCCACACCAAAGAACAGGGAGACACAAGAAGAGGGCCTACACAAGGCCATTAGACAGGCTGCTCCTGATAGTTCTTGTAGTCTTGTAAAAGACAAAGTTCTGCTACAACAGAAAAGATGGGAGACAACTCTTCTTTTTGTCCATGAGCTTGCATGATCCCCTTCAGGGAAACAGGATGAAAGCCTATGAGCTTCATGTGACAAGATTTGCCAAGTTTTATAACCATGCACTTTCTTCAGTCTCTCCCTTCTTCAAGCCACTTGAATCATCATTAACTAGAAAACTGAGCACTGAGTTTTCGTTCCTTATCCCCCTCTTCCCCTCCTTGTGCTGATCCTTATGTGCACTATGACTGGAAGGGCATCTGGAAAACATGGGCTTACTGACTCAAACTTCTCACAAGGCACCAAAAAGCAAGAAAGACAGAACCTCCAAACATTTACTGGAAGTCAGGAGGAGAAAATAAGGCAGAAGAACAGCAGAATCACAGCAAACAGACAGCAGAAAGTCTAATGGACTGTGGGAAAAGAAGGATGAGATGGGAGACAAAGAGCATATCAGGGGCACAGATATTGGAAAGTGGATGGGAGCTAATAAGGAATGACACAAATTCAAAATATAAAGGTAAAAGATTTTTGACTGCTAGCACAACAATCTGGTCCTGGTTAAACTCCAAACTCTTCAGTACTCTGCTACAGCAGATTTAGGTATTTACATGACATCCATCTATATATATATTAACACTCTAATGATATATGGTTAACAATATTAAACTAAACCATATGTGTTTGAAAGAAATGCTAAATTCTCAAATGAAAGTTCTATTATTCCTTTCTATATACAACGAGGAATTTTAAAAACTTGCCCTGCAAAATATGCTCTCAGTAAGAGAAAAAGATCGTCCTCAGTCTTCTCTTCCATGTGTTTACATTCCCACTTCACCTTCATGGCTTCCCTTTAAAAATGTGATGCATACAATGACTTTTCAGATTTGCCCTCGTTGTTTTCCTCAGCCTGATCCTGTGACAAAACACTCCAATCCCAATTTGCTATACAAAAGCCAGGTGCCATAAGACAGGGTAATTACCTAAGAACTAACTGAAAGTCTCACTTTCTTTGACATTTTCTGAATTGTGCATTTATAGCAACCTCCACTAGAACTGATGAAAAAGTAGTTATCACGTACACTATACTTACAGAACAAACATACCAGACCATATGGTGTAACCTGCTGCACTTATGGTACCTCACACCACATTTTATGTCTTCAGAAAAGGGGAAAAATTGTTAGGCCTGTCCACATTCAAAACATTGCCTGCAGTCTGATCAGAACAATCATAATGAATCTTGACATAATAAGCGAAATAAAACCTCAGGACTGTGATGAAGTTAAGCAGCACCTTATACCATGTTAGCCACAATTTTTATTTTCCTTAAACTCCTATAAAAATTAAAATCTTTCTTTTGGAATAATATTCCTTTTGGAAGAATACAATTATATCATCCTACTAGGAGATGGCACTGAGCTCATCAGATCTGATACTGCTTTCTGTGACATAAGCTTAGAGTTCTTCACTATTGTTTTTCTGTTTTTCTATCCATTCCTACTGTCTGAGAGAAGAATGGATGAAACACATATCCTGAGGCCATTTGGTTGCTTGAGAGTAAAACTGAGGTTTACAGGTTCAGAAAAGATTATTAATTATGCCTTTATCCATGGCTGCTACAAGTTTATGATTCAAAGTCACTTCACAAACCAATGAAGACTAAAAGTCTTAGGATTTAATGGCAGACAAGATCAATACTGAGGTACCCAGGTAGCAGTGATGCAATGTTGCAATTGTAATGAACAGGTAAACATTTGATGAAGACTGTGTTAGAGCATCTTCTTGGAAGAGTGGGAGTAACAGATAATAACAGATAATAATAATAATATGAACTTTTTGGTCACACCAGCTTTATTACAAACCTCCCTGGTTTTCTTTGGAGTTTGTACAGTATCCAAGAGGAGTGAAGCAGAGAATCTTTTAAACATGAATTTTTTTGTGATTACATAGGGGCCATGCTCACTTCTGCCTACAGTAACTTAGAGATACTACATGGTGGGATTGGACTAGATGACCTTTAAAGGCTCCTTCCAACCCAAACATTTCCATGATTCTCTAATACTGGAGATAACTTAGCACAGGCAGGCTGCACAAAAAGGTTCTCTGAATGTCTGATTAGGGGGTAAAAGCACAGTTACTCATTCTTTCATTCAAAAGAAATTAATATTTACCATACAGCTTTCCTGGCATATAATTAGAATTGAATTAGAAGAGAAAATACCTCATTTTATAATTTAGAAAAATAATTTTTTTTCAAAGCAGACCTAGACATACCCAGTTGCTGAAAGAGAAGAGCCACACTGGTGCCTGTAACAGGAAGACTATCATGTAGAGGAGTCTGTATCAGCTGTCGGTCTCCAGCTCCCAAAGAAAACAATTTCTGTAGAAAGAATTTTTTTTTTAAATTTAATCTATATAGAATGAACAAGCTATACAGTCACACAGATAAGTGATATTTACTTTCTAGACAGAAATTTAAGTCAAATAAAGATCTGAAATATCATTTGGGAACAGTGATATGTCTCCTTGAACGTATATATAGTCCCTTGAATTTTCACTACCTTAGTTAAATAATTATGGCTTTGAAGGCAGTTAGTAGCACATTTCTATTGACACAATAAGAAATCTCACAGGGAAAAAGAAAAGTTTAAAATCCACTTAAAGCAGAAAAATGCACGGTATTACTAACTGAATTTCTTTGCTATCTACCACCCTCATGTGTGTATTAAGTATGAACATACTTGTGACATGTGGGTTTTAAAGAGGACACTTCTGCTATTCCTGTGTTCCTGCTCTGCACGTAAAAGTAGAATTACAGCTTCAGTTACCTTTCCAGCACAAGAACATACCTCCCTTGAGGGAGGCAGGAAATGGGAGTGAAAGGAGTGCACTTGAGTATCACATCCCAAACAGCACTGCAATTGCAAAATACCCTTGGCTTTCCTGTGAGTAAATCCACATGGCATTCAAACAGTGAGTGATTCCAAGCAGTTACCTCTAACCAGACTCCCATGGGCTGGGGGGCATTTCTGTGTGGTAAATCTTCACTCTGTACGGCAGCAAAGGTGGGGAATGTAGGAAGGCAGCAAGCTCTGGCTGCTGCACAGCAGGTATTTCCAACCAAAAGTCTCCCCAGTAAATCCAAACAAATCCCTGAGCTGTAGCAGAGATGCTCTGCCCCAGCACTTCAGCAGCAGGCCTGGATGCAGGTCAGTAACCCACTTCACAGCTGACTGTTTCTGGAAATAAATGCTACAAGAGTGTTCCCACTCTAAGATATAAAATTCATTATAATTTGCATTCAGTCCTGGAAGCATAAGGCTTAAGAAAGGAAAGAGAAAGATTTAATTTCTGATTTAAAAGACAGTTTGACAGTAGTAAACTTAAGCTGGGAATGAGTGAGCATTTTACTGGAAGAGAGAAAGCAGAAGGAAGAGCAACCAGAGGAGCATGGACTGTTCCTTCCTCTTCTAGCAGACCCAACAGCCACTGAGAAAAGCTGCATTTATGGACAGGGAGGGGAAAAAAAAAAAAAAAAAAAAAGAGGATAGAAGCAGAGCCAGAAGTTGAAGTGGATCACCAAAACCAAAAATATGAGGCTCAAATACCACTGGAAAAGAGGGTTTCTGATGAGGAGATAAAATCTGATTACTCCCCTTCAAAACCAAAAGCCTAAGATAGAAAAAACAGAGACACGGCCTGGAGAGCAGTAAGGCAGAACTCGACTGAGCTGACAGGACATTCTGACACTTTCTGCTCTAAGAGAAGCTCCCAAGCAGCTATGGGAAAATCAGAACAGAATTAGGAAGCTGTAGGATTTCAGGGGGGTTGAAAATCCACAAGTTGAGTGGGAAGCTGTGTATGTAATTGACTTCAAAATGTTGCCATTTGCACATGCAGTATTCTGGTGTGTTTCATAGTAAGGACCATCATTTCCCATCAGTGTCACAGCATAAAGCAAAAATCAAACACAGAAGACTCAACTGGCTTATCAAAACCCCACAAATGTATAGGAACGATTTACAAAAAATAAATCAAGAAACAAACCTGACTTTCTGCTCACAGAAATCAGGAGTGAAAAGCAGAAAGAAGTCTATTCGCTAGAAAACTTCATTTTAATTTTTGAATGCTTAGGCTATTTGCAATATTTAAGTCCTCAGAGGAAACCACATTTGAGTTACTTTTTAGCATTTAAGAAACAGATTATGAAAATAGAAATTTAAATGAGTTATCAAATAAATGACCAGTGGAATCCTGAACTCCAAGGAAAAAATACACATAAATGAACTGATATGAAGGTTATGTTAGAAAATGGCCAATAAAAAAAGCCTTTAAAAATTTCTGTAGCAAGCAAAAATATTCCTGAACACTTTAGTATTTAAAACTAAACTTATACAAACTGCTTAATTTGTTAATGTGCCCTGCAAAAGCCAACTCAGTGACAAAATTAACCCTTTGACCTTATCCTGGAATGGAATTTTTGCTGTCTTTAGAAGACAGGCCACAGGGAAAGCACTCACAGGCCACAGGGAAAGCACTCAGCTGAACTATGATCTTCTTTTTTTCAAAAATATCTCAAGAATTTATTTTTTGTTTTCTTCATAAATTAAATTAACTGGAAAAATACCCTTTCCCTCCCCTATTTACCTGAGACCCTCCAGAAGCAGGGACAAGGCATGAACACAGATTTGCAATGAGAGTCTCCAGTGACACATTCAGGCTGTCCACATACACGGTGTAGATCAAGCCAAGGCAAGCCTAGAAAGGTTGACAAAATATATCAGACTGCAATACAGGGAAGAAAGATGTCAAATTATTCAAAGCTCTATGTATATAATCTTTTAAAAAGCCAGTTCTTCTTAATAGTTACTAGTGCAGTGAAGTACTCTCCAACCAAAGTAATTTGCCACAGAGGCAACAATGAATTTTAAAAAATTAGGGAAGGGATTATAGAAGGGATGTATGCTCTTTTTAAAAGAAACTCTAGGTATAATAGTTCTGCTTTGTTTTTTACATAAGAAGTGCTTTATTATAAGTTACTGTTAAAAATTATAAAAATCAACAGAGCTCCATTTGTGCTTTGAACTGTAATGGACTTAAACCTGACTGGTTTCCAGGGTAGAACACTGATTAATCAAGGAGCTTCTGAGGCTCATTTTAAGACCAGTATCAACTACTAATAATTACAATATGTTATTTAACTTACATTATTTATTTTATTATATCAATGTAAATATATTTGATATTAATAGTATATTAATATTTCAGCATGTTTTATTAATGGATCCAATTTTGATTGAGAAATCAAAAATACAGCTTTAGCTCAATAAATTAATCCAGATCAACATGACATTCTACAAAGCCTTTGAACAAAAGGAAATAACTGCTCCACAGCATCTTTTGCCTTTTAACTGCTGTGACTTCGATAAAGCAGCAAATATTTTAGTAATTCTCTTCTTAGAAATAATTCCAACAGTAACTCCTCATATCACACATAGTTAAACAGTGAAACTGTGCCGTGGGTTGTTGTAATATGTGAATGTTAATGAAGTGAACTAATTATAGAAAAACCCCATTCAACCAACACCTCTGGTTCAGGATGTCATTTAACTATTATTCACATTGAATTACGAAAGCATTTTGTAGAATTATTTCTACAGCCTGCCCTATTCTTACACACTTGGCTTTGCATTTGCTATGGGCCACGAGGCTTTTTTAATCTCACGTGGTTCAGTCATCCTTAAAGTCTAAAGGTAACTGCTGAATGATTTCCTCCCTTGATCTGTAAACTGAACTTTATTTGTTTCTGTTAATATGTATTAGCTTAGGAGAAATTCAAGCTTTTCATTTATCTCAGATAAGTCATATTTCACCAGCTGAAAGTAATCCAAGGTCCTAAATCTCTGTCATGCATCTTAATTTGGCCTGGAAGAGGCTTGGACATTTTGCTTTACATATGAAGGAGGACGAGATTTTCACTGTTAATTTACCATTATATAGTTAGTCAAATATTGTGTGGTTTTGTCCAAATAACTCCTTTCATTAGACAGCGCATTGAGCCCAGAAAAATCTCTACCACTCCTTCTGTGTAGTTTTAAAACTGCTTGGAGAGTAAAAAGGCACTGCTTTAAACTGCAGGGGCTGTTTACTGTCACAGATGTTGAATTTTATCTACTTCAATCTAAAGCTACTTTTGCTCTTAAATTCCCAAATCAATTCTGAGTGAGATATTTTAAATCAAAAGTACTGTCATTGTTACCTATTTAAAACCAGATTTTTCTGCTGATACATTGTAAATAGCAATTGCAAGTTCTTTACCCTGAAAATTTCCGGATAATCTAGTCTGGACACCAACACCAGACTTTTAGGAGCAAATACTTCTGCTGGCTGAATTAAACCAGATTCCTCTTCACCTTCAATTTCTTTCGTTCCCTTGAAAACAGAAACACTTCAATTAATAAGCAGGAAGAAAACTCAAACCAAAGTGTTAGCATTTTTACCAAAAATTAACATTTCTCAGAGCTTCAGAAAAGTACTGCATTCTTTGAAACTGGTAACAAAATCAAGTAACAGGAGCACACTCCAATGGTTGCCTGAACTCCCTAAAGCTTCTAGATGTAATTCACTTTATTAAGACTCACCCTGTGAAGTCATGCACCAAGGTAACCAAAATACAGTTCCTATAAGACAGCGGTTTAACAGGACACTGTTTCACATTAAATACTCCCTGTTGCACGTTTTAGATAATGAAGTGGATCACAGAACAGGATCCCTCCACATCAAAGTGTTAGCTGATTTACAATCTCTTCAAATACAGAGATCGTGCATTTCACAAAAGAATGTTTGGTTGTCCTCCTTATGTTAATATAATTCAATTTCTTAGAGAATTCCCACTAACGTTAGAGCTAAATTATCTGTAATGTCATCTCCAGCCTGACCTAGTGAATCTGGAATTTAAAGAAACTTCTTTACCAGAAAACTGGTTCAGATTTCTCAAAAAAAATCCCTCCCACTTAGGAACCACTAAGGTTACAAAAAAAGAGAACAGCAGAGTACAGATAAACTTGCAGTTGTTCATGATATTGTGCAAGTGGCTATAACCTTCTTGCCAGAACTTATTCAATCACAAATAGTTTATTATTATTCATAGCCAAAACTGAAGATGTCACTAAATATTTTCATTTCTAAAATTCCATACATTCTTTGACAAATTAAGTTTTCAGATGACAGAATGTCCTTGCTTTCCAATTTCTGCATGTAATTCTCTCCAACCCCGCACCACCCACCAAATTTTTTTTATTTGTTCCTCTGACCAAGCATTCTTCCAGGCAAAAATCACTATATTATCTTAATTAGGAACACAAGAAAAATTATGTCCATTTTCATATGACAACATGAAATATCTGCCTTCTATTTCTGTCACATTGTTACTCACCATTTCAGCTCCTTAAAAAAAAATCCAACATTTCTTCTAAACGGAGAAAATATGATAAAAATGTTCTTAAATGCCAGGAATGCTGCAAGTTCAAGAGCTTTATTCACAACCTCAATTCAGAATGTACAGTTTCTTTAGGTAAATGCCAACCCAAAATTCAACATTCAAGTTAAAATGATGTAAAAAGAGAGTACTTCGGTTTTAATCAGAATGGCTTGGTTAATACAGTATAACACTTTCATACCAAAATAAAACCAGTTGGTTCAACAATACACGTACACACATGGGCAAACACTTGGCTTTGTACATTAAATTTTACCTAAATGTCAAGCATTCACTAGGTATGTGCTTAGTTGAGTTTGCATCTCATTTCTAAGATAAAATTGTGATTCACATATTCATAGAGAAACACAATAACTTCACAGTCACACATCCCACGCAGGTTCATTAATTTTCATCCATTTTAATGCTGACAGAGAGAGTTTTTACAGGAATTACAGTTCCCTCCCTCTGCCCCCCAAAATCCCCAAATTTTTTAATTATCAGTAGAACTTTACTGTATCAACCATTCTAAAGAGCAAGTATGAGTTCTAGGCATAAAGACAACAGCTTCTGGCTATCTGACAAACTGTGGACTTTGACGTTAGGAAAAATGAAATTAAAACACATTCCACCTTTCTAAAGGCAAGGGAACATGGAAGCTCCTCCATATTCACATGGTACTAAGATAATGAAACCTCAGGGTGCACAGGCAGGAAGGAGCTTTCCATACAAGACCTTTCTAATAAAATCCACACAACTTCAGATCAAGTCTTGAATTAATTCATGATTAGATTTAAAGCTTTCAGGGCACGACAACAGCACAATACTGAATGATAAAGCATTTACACTCCTAAACCACTCTCTCCTACTTCATAAAAGATTTGCAGAAAAATGCAATGTGACTGCTGTGTTTCTTCCCCGGCTCAACATTCTGACAGGCACACAGGCACATTATTAGGAGTCACTAGACTAAGTAGATAATCATTTCAAACACATGACTTTTAACCTACTTTTCAAGCAAAGTATTAACAGCATAAGCATTCTGTACCAAAAGTAATTACAAAGCAGTAAAGCCACAAATGTGATTCTATTTACACTTCTGGTCAGACACACACATTTCATCCTTCTTTATCTATTTCCCCATCTAAGGAAAAAAAATATTCTCTAATAAAAAATAACAAAATGAAAGAGTTTGTTATATTGGGGGCTTTTTACAATAACTTTTTATTTTACATATGCAGCACTCCATTTACAACTCAACTAAGAATAAATGGATGGTATGGAAAGCGTTGCTAAGGATCCACAGACTGAAAGATGAATTTAAATTACAGAATCATAGAGCCACAGAGTCATTTAGGTTGGAAAAGACCTCTGAGATCACTGAGTTCAACCTATGACTGAACACCACCCTGCCAAATAGACCATGAGTGCCATGTCCAGTTTCTTCTTGATGATGACACCAGCACCTCTCTGGGGAGCCCATTCCAGTGTCTGATCATCCTTTCTGTGAAGAAATTCCTCCTGATGTCCAACCTGAACCTCCTCTTGAGGCTGTGTGCTCTCATCCTGTCACTACTGTATGAGAGAAGAGACTGATCCCCACCTGGCTACAACCACCTTTCAAGGAACTGTAGAGAGTGGTGAAGTCCCATCTGAGCCTCCTTTTTTTTCTCCAGGCTAAACAGCACCAGCTCCCTCAGCAGCTCCTTATCAGACTTGTGCTCCAGACCCTTCACCAGCTCTGTTCCCCTTCCCTGAATTTGCCTTGGCTAATTAATACTGAAAGAGATTCCTTTTTTTTTTTTTTTCATTTCTCTCTTTTTATTTATTTGAAATAAGAAAACTTTAGAGAACAGCTAAATTTAGAAAAATGTACCACAAGAGAGCAAATCAGTGTTCCAGATCCTTAGCAATTCATTTAGTTTAACAGCTGATAAACATCTAAACATCTAATCCAGAAATACCTGTGCCTTGAGGAAGCAAATGAATAATTTTTCTTTTTTATCATCCAATTTATAAAGTCCTGAAAAAGACTTTTCCATAGGCTACAGAGTAAGTAACTGAGAGTGATCTAACTGTATCAAAGAACTGCATGACCTGTGGTTACACATGATTTCAACATGCTTAAAATATTTGGTCCCTTGCACTTAGACATGACCAAAGCCAATCAGGGTCCTGTTCCCTGCCTGTCACACCCAGAACCCTCTTTCCTTCTGCATCCTGACTTGGTTTCTAAAGTTATAAGGAGAATATAATGCAGAGATCTGTAAACTACAGCTGACTTACATCCTTAGAGCAGTTCTCCCAAAAAATTTACCAGATATTACAAACCATCATGAAAACTGACATGCAACATGACAGTATTAAATGTTAATATCTATGTCGCATGAGATCAAAAAGAAGTATAGGAAGAATTAAGATAACCAATTTTAAAACTAGAAACAATACTAAATCCTTGAAAAATTAAACCACAATTAAACAAGCAATTATTTCTTGTATAGGTAGAACGTGGTTGAGGCTATATCATAGGTTTGAACGGAAAAATCCTAGCTGGTTTTACAGCAGAGGGTTTGATTTATCTACTTGCTTTCTTTTTCCCCCCCTTTCTTATTCTACATTATTTATAATGTAAATAATGCAGAATTTATAGTACTTGATAAACAAACTCGGAAAACGGTGAAACTTCTTTTGAAGGTCATAGGATGCAATTTCATTTTGCTCAATGTGGTTGCTATAGCTATAATGTGGCCTCTTCAGAGACTGGCCAAAAATGTGCATGTGTGTGTGTCTTCAGTACACTCAAAGCACACCAATACATATATTTAAACTCAAATGTTTTCACACTCACATCTACACTAAAATATTTGCATATATATATGTACACAAATCCCAGAATGACAGAGTAATCAGTTTCACAGGTTCTTACAAAATGAGAGTACAGAACTAGAGAGTGCATGTATTGCAACTGTTGGTCTTCTTTTATAGGAGAAGTAGCCACTGAACATATTTGTGACCTCAAGTGATGGGGTAAATTAAAATATACAATAACCAACCAGTTGAACTAACAGCATCACTCCATAGTTTATTAACTTGTTCAATAAAAGCAGTTGAATTAATAACTGCATTAAACCACTTGGTTAACTGTTGATAACCAACAGTTCAGAAAAATTAACTGTGATCACTACTGTTCATCATCACTCTGCTATTGACTTGTTTCCTTGTTTTCTGACAACAATTTGTTCCTCACATTAGCCAAGGGATGTATATGGCATCAAGCCCAAACTAGACAAATTCAGTCTTTTTATTTAAACATTTTTTTAATGAGGAAGGTAACTGACAACTGCAGTCACCAGCAGATCAGGTATGATGTCCCAGATCGCAGAAACAGGTTTAATACCTTCTCAATCATTGTTGTTAAAACTGCATACTGTGGGGTTTATACACATTAAGTAAGGTAGTGCTTTGTTTAATCAGTGTCCTCTTGCTCTAAAAATCCCTCTACATCTATAAAAAAGTGTAAAGCAGAGCACAGTTTGCAGCATTTTATCAGGTAATGAGATAAGACTTTGAAAGCCTGGTATCAGAAGAAAAAGTATTAAACAAAGGGTAATTATGATAATAAAATATTGCATATTTCCCTCAAATAAATGGGAGTTGATCAAGAGCAAAGTGATTTCTAAACAGTGAAATGGGTAATAAATAAATTAAATATAATAAATATTAAATAAATAACTGCATCATGCATGTAACAAGGAAATAGGTACTTGTAGCCGTGAATTATTTTCATTTCATGTACATTTATGTCTAAGTTAAGACATTTGTGGGTTACCTAATGTCTGATAAAGGCTGACCTCACAGTCCAAGTTTTCCATTGAGTGGCAATGGACTATTAAACATCTCTCTGCTTCCCACTCACTTCCCTGAAATTAACACTTCCTGTAGGTCACATCTGGCTGACACAGGATGAGTTTCAATGTTGCATGGGGTAAATCAGGACAAAACCAGACATTTTCATGGAAGTCTCAATTTCTGCTTAAAAAATTATGTTAAAATTCTTAGAAGAAAAAGGTGACTGATTTTGTGCTACTTCAGCGAAACACTGCAACTCATTTAAAGGCAATAGACGTGGCAGCCAAAAAAGCAAAGCTTTAAAAAACAACTTTACTCGTATTAACCTTATCTTCTTTTATTAAACAGAGATATTAGTTGCCACGATCTAGCCTTCAAACTTTAAGGTTTCCTCCTGAACTTGTATAAACCTAATTTTGCCGCAACAATTGCATTATTTTAAGATGTCAGCTCTGCTTCTAAATATTGACATTCAACTTAAAGATAACCATCTAGCCAAAATCAACATTAGGAACCAAAGTCAATTATGAAAGATCAAAAGGATCTACCAACACAGTCCAAAAAGTTTCTCCCTACTACTGAGTGCAGTGTTATCATTTGCTGCATCAACATGCAACTGAATTACAGCACACATGAACCACAGCCACCCTTCTCTTGTCTTTTCACCCTAGCCTTCAGAATCTGGAATTCCAGTTCTGATTCATGTTGAGCAGAGAAAAATTGGGCTTATCCTCATGTCAGAGGGAAGAAAATCAATTTAAACTGAGGTACTAACAGAAACGTTAGAAAACACAAGGCCTTAGATGTAGCTGTGCTGTTCTGAGGGTGGAAGCTGGCAGGCATTATTTGAAACTCAAAGGAAATCAAATGTGAGCAGAAAGTGAAGTTAGAGTTGTGCTTAAGAATTTGTTCACCCTTCGAAAGAGAACAAACATCTCTCATTACAAAACTTGCACTCTAGTACTTCATTATGTCAAAACCAGTTTGCCCCATGCAAAAATTTGCATTGAAATTATGCCAAGTTCAGCAAGCCTGTTGTTTTTCTACTAACTGCCCAGCAAAGGTTTAGAGACCATGCTCAATTTCTTATTTTAGGAAAAATGATTTGAAGTTTACTTTAGTAATCTCATGCCAATTACTCATTTGGGACAGATCCCTTTCTCCTCATGTGACTTGGTCTCTGCTTGTCTTATTTGCAGCCAAATACACGCTTAGCTGCTTTGTTAACAATCAAAGGCCAAAAAACATTCAGCATCAATTAATTTTATTTACTTGTCAGCGTATATAAATGCATGTATCCAATAAATTCTAACACATGTACGTAAGTTAAAATAAACTAAGCTGACTGCTGCCAGAAATCAAATCCACAGCCTGCCTGCAATCTGCTGTACTGAGCTAAAACCACAGGTGAATAGATCTGCTTTGTGGTTTGCCTACGTGCACAGAACCGTACCACTGCAGCTAAACTTATACTGGAAAAAATTAAACCAGCGTAAAAGCCGTTATCTTGATTTAATGACTTCAAAACGGGGATAATACACTGCAGTAATGCACAGTGTATAAAGAGCCTATCAACTAAAACAGATAAGGATCAAAGACAGAAAATGGCACGAAGATCATAAACTTATCAAATAGAGTAATCTCAATTTTACGACAGCTCAGCTTGCTCACTCCTATGTACTACTGACACTTCAGAGTACGGCTGTGATAGAAAGAATTTGCAATGCACCTTCCAGCATTACACAAAATTTACACCATCACGATTTATTAGATGTTTACCATGTAAAACACCTCACTCTGAAAACCGCCAGAAGGTGTTGATACAGATTATCATATAAAACACTGAAAGCACTTTCGGAACCGAAGTAACCTGACACCCACACTTCGCACATTTCAGTGCAGCTTTCCAGCCAAAGTGTCCCTCTGGAATAGGCCACATTGGGATGTGCACACCCCAGAGGATCTGGGAAATCCAAGGAGATGCCATTGAGCTGCCCTGCAAATGCTGAAATCCCACGGGGCAATAATCAGTAGCATTAAGTGACTGCTTTTGACGCGTTAACCTTACCGTCGAGGAATGGGAAAGAACTGCAGGACCAGGTCCTTAGCAAGAACTACGCATAAGCAAACATAAGCTCATTTCAGAGCTTCAAGTTTAGTAAACCTTTCTGAATTTTCCCAAAGGCAGCTGACTTGCTCCATGAATTCCACCTTTTCTAACTTTGCACACATAAACTAAGGTGAGAAAGCTGCAGACACCTACAAAACACACACAGAACAAATGGCAAAACTCACATCTAAGAACGCTGTGATTCATACTCTGTTTTAGCTCACTATAATTTTTTTTTTCAATAATATAGAACAGCATATGTAGACATACACCAAGGCAAAATTTTACACACTGTTTTGGTTAATTAAAGCACAGTTAATCCCTTTGAATTGCATATGAGGAAATGCATTGAAAAGACTTGCAGTGAATTGCTGAATTAGTATTATACTACTGTTTGAAAGTCAGCTGAATTTGATCTCTACTGACAAAGAAATGCCTCTGCTTAAAAGATAGCATCTCCTTGTCCTGTGAATTGAACTTGGGGCCTCTGTTCAACAACACAGGAGTTAAGAGGACAAGGTGACCTTTACCCAACACAAGTTATTGTACCCTGCAAAAGCATGAGTTCAGCTTGGGGATGTGTGTGCAAATGCACGAGCCAGGAGATGAACAGGGCAGGAAAAATTATTGCCAGAGTTATTCAGATGGAAATATGATTTCCTCTGTACGACTGTTCTCAACTTTGAATTGTGGTCTAAAGAGGACCTTAAATGGACATTAAAATACAAGTCTGTTTCTTATATAGAAAATTATCTGCACCCTGGCCTTTACACCAGAATAGAAAGGAAATAAGACATTACTTAAATATCTCTATACAATGTCACAACAGCCATTTTTCCATAGATTCAGAACAATGATGATGCAACATACTAAACATTGCTTTTAAAATTGGGGGGGACGGGTTTACACAAAACGTGCTTTGGGGCATTGACTGTATTATATTTCAGGATAAACTTAGCATTTGGGATACTAACAAAAAATTATTAAACTTAATTTTAGGAAGAACATGCTCATCTAGTATCCAAAGGGGGCTCAGATTTCCCACACAAAACAGGTACAACTGAACCGAGTATTCCCACCCTCTGGTAAAACCCAAACATCAGTGACTCATCGAGCAGCATATGCTTTAGCACAGCAGGATCACCAACTCTCCAGTCCAAGCTGAAAAATTATAACTTCATGAAGCACAATCATTTTGTTGGCAGTTTTTCCCTTGACTCAGGAAATATCTGTCAATGCTGTGAATCTGCCATTTTATGGTTTGGGATTTTTTCAAGTTCTTTTTCCTCTTTTTTCACGGGAGGGCAGAGAGAGGAAAAGAATGTGAATGGCAGGAAACAGGAGAGCTGTGAATTATTACTCATGTCCATTTTCCAGAGTGATATATTTAATCCTGTATTTGTGATCACAATGTTTTAGCACACATACGTTTGAGACAACACACAAGAATGAGAAAATCTTGTAATAAGATTGTTATAAACAAATGTTTGTGGTGTTGTGTTGATCTCACTGAGCAGATTTTCTGTAATGCAAGAAATGCAGTTGCACAGGCTCAATTGCTGGCATAAATCATCCTCTAATTTGTTGATGGTGGGGTTGGGAAGAGAGGGCAAATTTCTTTCCAAGTGCAGAGCAATGTACAAATTGACCACTATGTTCCTCAATTATCTGAGTCAACATTTTTTTAAAAAAGATTCTATCTGTGGTGCTCTTCCAAACATTGTTAATATAAATTCAAACTGCGTAACTGGTAAGAAGCACAACTGAGGTCACTGCAAGTATCTGCTGAGTCAAAAGTATTAAATCAAGTCCTTGTCTGCTAAGTGGTAACATGCAGAAATTGCTGTTAGAAATAAAAACCTCATTTTAGCAAACTGTGTACACCACACACAACTAAACATGCTAACATATGCACGTATATGTATACAAATACATACTCTTCTTTTTTTGTGGCTAATAAAGCTACGAACATAGAGAAACTGAGCTCTGTGGGTGAATGCTGCAGATGTAAGTTACGATTCTTCTGAACACCCTTTGGCTGCTCACAAGCTTCTGGCTTCAGCTGCCAGAAAAATAAACTAAGTAGACTTTTTTTTTTTCTGGTTGATAGGACAAGGTTTTTCCAAATCAATGACATTTCAAGTGGATTTCAAACCTAGGAGGTTTGAAGACCACAGAAGCAATCAAAGCACAGCAATGGGACATCACACACCTCCACATCCTCCCAGACCCCCTAAAAAACCAACCTACTTTCAATGCACTGTGAGAGGAAGTGAAATAGAGATGTTCTGACATCCTCGCAGATACATGGAAGTGAATGAAGCATCCACCTCTGTTTTCTAGAGTATCTAAATAGCACCTTAAGCCAGACAGAAACGTTGATAAAGCCAAGCATGCTGGAAACACAAGAAGCTGGAAGGAAAAACCAGCCAAGTATCTCAGATTTGTTTATATTCATGTAGGAACTTGAGGTGGGAGAGAAACCTTGCACATCAAACTGCTCTGCAACACACTCAGGATGCCTCTAAATGGCAGCAGCTTTATCACTGTTAATTGAACTGCCTCTAGTAGTGCGTACCCACAATCTAATTTATTCTGCTGTTAAGGTCAAACTTTCTAATGCTTCATTTCAAACCCAGATGAGGAACATATCCTCATTTAGCTTTAGCAAACGTTACTGGGGCAAATAAGTGAGACTGGCATCTTAAACCAGAACTTCATGAAGGACTCCATGGCAAAGCTGTATCACTTGAAACCACATAGCACCAAGTGAGTTTCTTTCCCCTATTTAATGGAGTGTGCTCATCTTACTCATGCCTACAGATATGGAGTATTAATCAGACTAAAGTTAAAAACGATCTTTTTTAATATTATCCCACCTTTTTGAGAGCTGATTGCTAATCAAACTGACCAGCACTCATACAGGTAATAAATTCTGGGTCAGTCAGAACTGCAACAATGCAAAGGATGATTCCTAGGTGCCATCAAAGAAAACAGCATTCTATTTTCTGTCCGCGGTAAGAAGTTGAAAACAGCCATCAGCTGATTGATTACTAGAGTCTGTGCTTTCCTCTGGAACACTTGCTATGACATGCGACTGCCAAAAGACTAAACTGAATCCAGGAGTTTCAGAAAGAGCAGGGAGGATACTTTTTTTCCTGCAGACTGTGTAGTTTTTACAGCTGCTATAATAATCTTGCACCATAGGTTATCATGGTACCACTTATGTATTCCATGTGAGTACAAACTCCTTACATTTCTGGTAGCATTTATTTACAAATTATCCTGTAACAAACAACTGAAGCAGGGATGAAGGAAACCAAAACAACAGAAGTCTTCTTAATTTGAGTCTTCTCTTGAGTCTTCTCAGACTCAACTGTGTCTAAAGGGTTTGTATCATTATGCAGAAGGCTCCAAAAAGGCTTGATGGTTCTCTTGTAGCATTCACAGGCTTAGAAATGAGTTTGTTTTCAATTCCCAGTTTAATTAATCACAGAAACTTCCAAGTGGTTGATTCCTTTTTTTTTTTTTTTTTTTTTTTTGGTGAAGATGATTCTGCCAAGCCAAATATCTCATCTGCAGCTCTGGCTGAACCAGTCTCATGTATCAGCAAGGGTTACCTGGCAAAGACTACTGGGAAAAAAAAGTGGTTTTGTGGGTTTTTTTTTTTGAAATTTAATCTTTTTTTTGCCTCAGCAAGTTATATCATTCAGTAAAGGAAAAATTGAACTGTATTTATCTGTGCAAAGCACTGTCTAGATTTCATTTCAAGTCCTGGGCACTATGTTTCATAGATTGTTTAATTAAGCATGTATCTGAATGGTTAAATCAATATTACTGTCATAGCCCAATGCTCCATGAGCTTAGGTTTCATTACAGATTGTACACGTGCTGAATTCTTGTCTAATGACCATGGAACAGGGCACGTTCAATTATTCTCTTTGGGTTTCAGAAAGAAACAGGAAGTTTTGCTATAAACAATGCAGTCATAGAATAAATTTCACCACAGCAAGTTCATCTGAAAAATATGCATTCTTTACAACACAGCCAGGAATGGCATTATGAGAACCAACATCCTGCTGCACTCAGTTTTATATTGTTTTTTTACTTTGGGTTATTTTGTATTAATACTTAGGCAATATAAGAAAAAAAACCTTTTAGTTAATACTGGATGTTTTGTGATGAGCATTACTTCAAAGATGTGGATAGGGAATCAAAAGCAGCTGCTAGAAACCACAGGGTAAATAACAAGTTTGCTAAATTTAGTTTATGTTATGAAATACATAGAGTGGAGGAAGAGTCAGCCATTGTAAAATTTTATCAGCTGGGAAAGAATTACTACAGAATATTTCACTCTCGACTTTATAAAATAAAGGAAATGTGAGAGACATTAAATTTTTAAGGGGAATGTGTCAGTTTATCTACACTAAACTTTAAGACTAAAATACATCTAATATTGGGGTACATTTCTGCTTTCAAATCCTTCTGAAAGTCTACAAAAACATCCAACTAAACTCTAGCACTAATGAAATGAGAATAACTATTTTTCTCTGGTTTCCAACTGTGCCCAGAAAAAAACCACACCATCATTATTATTATTATTATTATTACTACAATACATCTTTCAATTATTCTACAAAGAGGGTAACCTTTCAACTCCGGTATTAAATGAACAGAATACTCTTGGATTATTAAAAATATTTTCTTAAAATAATCAATAATGATACAGTTCTTCATTAAAAGAACAAGAAATTACTTTACTCAGCTATTTATTTAATCTTAACTAATTCCATTCTACTTAGTGCCAAGGTTTTACTTACTTTTTTAATTTCGTGTAGGAAAGAAGATACTTCAAAACATAACAATAGCAGTCTGCAGTTACAGATTGGATTAAGTTTTCCCTAGGTTCTAGATTCTAAAGATTTCATGTATTAAGTCACAGCAGATATTCTGTGAAGCACTTTACATCAAATGGGAAAAAAAAAGTCTATTTTTGAAAGACTGAGGTTGCCAAGAAATAATTAAATACATGTTTAAAAACAAACAGCGCCAAGTAGCTGACACCTCAAATCTGACCCAACTAAAACTGAATAATTATCCCATAAATTTTTATAATCTTGCCAATAAATGCACTTACAGAATTATGGATATGCACCACAGCATCCTTGTGCACATTTGTTCTGATGGAGCAGGCCAGCAGAGGGAGCAGAAGTTAATAAACCTTTTCCTAGAACAAGGCTAAGACTCATCCTTGCTATGTCAAACATGAAAGGAAATAAAAGGAACACCATATTGCTTATCCCATTTGAAAAGAAAAATGTGGTGTAAAAGAGAAATTCTACGGTGTGTTTTTGGAGCATTTTTTTGTTTGTTTGTTTCAAAGCAGATGAAAACTCCAAACACTCAAAAAGTGCATCAAGCTCACCTTTTGCAAAAATACATGGATTTCTGGAGGACAGAAAAATGCACCCTGAGCAGGAACAGCAAAATATTTTCTCAAGTTGCCCTCAATGACACTGATCCATCGTTTGTAGGCACTTCTTACTGCATTTTTGTTTCCTACTGTGTATCTCTTACCTGCAGGTTAATCTCTGCTTCATAGAAAGTTAGGCAGGAGCAGTAGTGTCTCTCTGAGTCTATGTCAGTCAAAACCACCACGAAGAACGTTGGCTGTTTCCTCTCTTTTGAAAGCTGCCATCCTCCAGGCTGGCAAAACTACAGGAGCAAACAGACAGAGGTAAGCAGTGACACCAATTGCTTTCAGAGATATGAAAAAAATATTTCAACATTATCAAGGATCATTTTGTTTCAAGTGAACATATGCAGGGTTGCAAAATTTGAAGAAAATGGGGAAATATCTGTATGTCTTCAACTTGGTAAGACTAAGATAAATTTAGCTCTATAAACATCAAGGGAGAGAATAAACACTGTGAAAAGAAAATGTATTTCGTTAAAAACAGTCAGTATTCAAGAGCATCTTTGCAGTGTTGAACAGAAAATAACAGAAATAAATTGATATATGAAGGAGACTTCATTTGGATAAAAGGTTAAAATCTGAAGCTAAAATTCTTGTGTCTTAAAACACCTCTACATTTTTAACTTCTTCATTTATTTCACCAATAATTTATCTAACCAAACATAGATATATATCACTTGCACCTACTTGCAAAATTGTTCAAAACTCACTCCTAGAAAGAATATTTTAGAACAATATTTTTCACCTATTTATTGATTACTTCTGTAAACTTCATTGTAAACATTTGAAACTTTACATGCTCAAGCAGCATGAACAAACAGAGAACTACAGCTCAACAGCAAAGTGGAAATTGTGAGGCTTTTTTCCCTTTTCAAATGAATACTCTCTAATGCAAGCGTGTGCAGAAATTCAGGGATCAGTTTGTTGAGGATACCTGAGATGGCCTTTATGGAATACTGTATCCCTCCTTTCTTTTACTGAAGGCTAAAGTCACACCCATGAAAAAAAATCACAAGTACATTTTTAATAGCAAAATTATTAACCTAGAATTCAGACAAACAAAGCAATAACCCCTGTATGTATTAAGAGCAATAACAATAATAAAAACCCACAATAAATTCCTAGGATTGTTAAACAATACAGATACCAAAGGAACCAAACAGATAGGTCAAAATCTCAAGTTTCCAGAATTGCTTCATTCCTCTAGACAGATGTTAAAGACTGAAAGAGCACAAGGAGTCCGTTGTAAACAAACATTTTCTACATTTTCATCTTTGGAACCTCTACAATAAAACCTGGGTAGACTTAGGTGAACAGCAGTTAAAACTCTGCCTCTGATATACAGTTTCTTTTATGATCCTGGGAAAATCCTCAAAACCAAAGTTTTCTCATGTTACATTCTTCAAATTCTAGATAATCAGCTTAACACTTACGAGTCTGTATCCTTAGAAGTGCTAAGCACTCCCTTCTACATCTGAGAATAACTGCTCTGAACATCAAAAAGTACTCTGTGAAAAGACATCCTAGTCATTCCAAGTTAAGCATCCAGTATTAGTCCATGATTTTGATAATACAAGCCTAATCTCCTTTTGTTTTTCATCCCATGTCAGTTACAAGTCAGAAGATACTGCTATTAATCTTGCAGGACTGCTATAAAGATAATGTAATATGGTCAAATATACAGACATTATAGCAAAAACATCATTTAAAAGGTTGACAATAAAAAATCATTAAGAGTTCTCACTGAATGGCAGAGTTTGAGGGATGTCTGTGTAATAAATGAAGCCTGGAATCCACAGTTCAACAAGATAACCCCCAAAACTGAATTGCTCTTCGCTCAACAAATATAAGCCAAAATGCAAAGAATGCAGCAAGAGCCTAATGATAAATAAAACCTTCCCATGATATGCCATTAAAACCAAATTATTCATACAAGGTAGGTCAAATTACGGCTGTTCATGCAGCTCAGGCTTCTTAAGGTCTGCATAAAATTTATAAAGACATCTGTTCTGTAAATCAGAGAAACCCACCAGCTTTTCACTACCAGAGGACATTTTGGATCTGGGCAGGCTGGATCTCGGTCTATGCATGTCTAAAACCTACTCGTGTCACAGATGAGAATTCTCCTCAATTTCAAAGCAATCTTGTGTATAAAGCATGCTTTCTAGATTTAAGTATTTTACTAGAAAACAACAATTAGTGATCGCTGAGGAAAACAGCTGAAGTAGAGTACATCCACTGGCTACTCAGAGAGTCTGTTTTCAAATAAAGTAGGAATTTATAAATAAAGAGATTGAGGATAAAGACAACAGGCTCCTCCAAGAGATTAAGCCATGACTGATTCTCAGTTTCCTTAAAACAAGGTAATAAATATTAGCGCAATATTTGAAATGCGAGCAACATGGAGAAGAACTTTCCAAATTAGTGTAAATACAAGTTACCCTCCAGTATGATTACCAGCACTCTCTGGCTACTAAGAACAGGAAAATGTTTCCTTACCAAACCAGATGCTTTACCAAAACAGACAAAAGCACCACTGTGAATATAATCCAAAGGTCATGTGGCTCCTCCAGTAAACAAGAAAAACCTCAGAAGTTTAAGAACCAACAGGCTTCCATACTGTTTCATTTATTTGCCAGAATTCTTGGAAGCAGACTACAACTTCTATCAAAGACAGTGAAAATAAGAATGAAGCAGATTGTCCAACTTACAATTTACAAGAATAAGCCCCTAATGCTGGGTAAATGCTTCAAACAGACTACATGTTACAAATGATTGCCTTCTAAAATTTGCTGCAGATATGCAGAAATTGCACTGAAGAATATGCAACACATCTTACACTGCAGGTGCTGAAATTACACTGTATGCATTGTTTGAAACTACAGGTGCCCACTGCAGCAAAGAACTTTCTCTTAATTATTCCCACAAATGCTTTCAGACTAAACAAGAAACCAGACAGATTTAAGAATGATGCATGGCATTTTAAACCACTGTAACTGGGCTTGTTACCTTAAAAAATGTTGTATGTCATCACCACAAGCCTTCTTGCTAAAGTCTAGACATGATTAATCAATGTTTAAAAGTGACATTTCTTTCTTCTGATTTTTATAAGCTAAACACATCATCTTTGATTCATAGATTTGTTCCCTCTCTCTAACCTAGAGCCACAGCTGTACTGCTACTGCCTGCCATGTCCTCTCTACTATAAGACATCATTTTCATAATTCAGCATATCCCCTAGATATACTGTATACAGCTTTGGTGTCCAGGATCCTAGGACATCCTGAATGGGAAGGGACAGGTCATGGACTAGATCATCCTGAGTGTCCTCACTTGAAAAAGGACATTGAGATGCTGGAGCGTACCCAAAGACGGGCTTGAACACCCAGTGGTTTGAGGCCATGACAACTTCCCCAAGGAGCACTCTAAAGTCTGTTGAAAATTTGAAGAAAATGCTGAAATTGTCACGATTTCTATTAAAGCACTGGAGGATTGAGAAGTCCTAGGAAGAAGGCTTGTTGGTTACTGTGAATAGGAAGATAACATACTATCATGATAATGAACAGTAATTATAAAGTGTTTAAGTTTCATCAAAGAAAAATTTTAGTCCTTTGTATCCTTACCATGGCAAAACTATAATACGCATATCTCGGAAATTTGATAAGAAATGAACCAGCTGCTGAACTGCACATTAGAAATTAATCTTTTTCTTCTGGGCTTGCAGCCTGAGCACAACCAAGTCCACAGCAAAAACTCAAACCAATATTCTAGTTGGGTCTGTGTAGCCACAGACTGCTCTCTCTGCACTTCACATTGTTTTCTGTATCAATGATCTGGTCAGCTTTCCATCAGAAATCCACCACCTCTGATGGCATGACCGAGGTAGAAAGGGGAAAAGCTCATTCAGAAAGTTTACAACAAGAAACATTCTTTGCAAGTCATCCTTTGAAATCATTTTGTGAAGGGTTTACACAGAAGAGTAGACAAGGTCTGTGACATACCATTACAGAATCCTGCACTTGAATACTTAAATGTAAGATATATTCTCACACTGTTCTGTTTTTTTTTCCTTCAAAACACATTTGCACACTTGTTCCTCATCAAATAAAATCCAAAGCTATCTAGGATGCACGTAAAATAGAAAACAACTGAACTCCATTGACAAGACTTGAGTTAAAAGATTCCAAAATGATTTTAAAACTTAAAACATCTGACAGAGATATCCACTTTCCCTTCTAATTCAACTCTTTCACCAAACATTGAACTCTCCCTTGAATCACTCTGGGCACAACAACTCATTTTATTAAGCCTGCTTCTGTAGGCTCTTACTCTTCAAGTAAATGTGCTTTGTTTTTAACATGTGTCATCATCATCTTTCCTGCAAACCTCCCTAAAAATAAAGAACCATGTTCTGGACATTATGTGAAGGAAGTTTGTTCCATCTGGACTTGCATGACCTAGCACCAGCTGCTGAGTATTTCACCATTTCTCCGTTCACTTATGTATGGAATTTTGGCAAAGGGAATTTTCTTTCTCAGATGCATACCTCTACTTGAAACAAAACAATTACAATGCTCACTGGCATGATAAAAAAAAAGCAATGTTATGAAGCTGTAAATATGAAGAAAACACTTGGAGCTTTTGGATATCTCTGGATGTAAACAGAACACAAAATATAGACTGAATTTTGTAACAGCTTCCTGCCTTTCAATATCTTGTATCTAAGAAACCATGTATTTATCCTGGTCTAAAATAAAACCAGGGCACTTAAAGTGCACTCCAAATTATTTTCAGGTAAAAGCCCATTGCCAGTGTTGCAGAATATTCTGGTGATCAACTGTAATTAATTAAACTCACTCACAAAGAAAACAATAGCTTTTAATCCTAAAGCTCTAAAGAAATAGAAAAATATTTTTCTAAATTTTTCTAAATTCCTATCTTGGAATGAACTGAAATGCAGCATTCTCCAAGAGGAAACTTTACATAATCACCTTGTGGCACCTGTGAACTCTGCTGCCTGTGTATTATATATTTTACAGGTGAATAATCCTTACCCCTTTGCCTGGGTCAGACTCTGCCCAGGTTCTGAGGACATTTCCACCTCAGCTCCTTGCTCAAACGCTTAAAGCCACGTAAAAACAGAACTAAGAAACACTTCCCCTCAGAGGAAGGAACCTCAACCACATTCTTGAGCTTCCTAAGGCTGAAAGTTGCTGAAAGATCTCTCAATGGCACTAATCCTGCACAAGTGACAGACGAGGCATTTCTACTAATTGGAGCTGCAGATTAAAGTCATCTTCAACAACCAGATGCTCAAGCTTGTCATAGAGACCCTGCAGCAAAGTTCCACAAAGCAAGAAAACTTAAAATGTGTGGGAACATCACAATTAAAACCAGTGAATTCATCCTCCAGAGTCAAAGACAGAGAAGTCTTTTTCTGAAATTCATCAAGCTTAACCTCCCCCCACACACCAGTAAATATATAATCCTGGGTGCACATCTACACATGCACTTGAAAATCAGTTTCAAGTTCATTGCTTTGCCTTTTTAAAACCTCATAACATTGTATAATTTTAAACACCTTTCCTCAATGAACTGCTATAATGAAAACTCAAATTTATAAAAAGCATTTGTGCAACAACTCCTAGTACTCCTAGTTTCATCTTCTGAAAAAAAAAACAACAAACCCTGAACTGGCTTTCAGAAAGAAAACTACACCCACTGGGAAAACAGTTTCTTCTTGTGTTTTCAGAACACTTAGTATCACCATTCCAGTGGATTATTTAAAACAGTAACAAAAACAACAATCTGTCAAATACTCTTCTGACCATTTCTGAACAAAACCAGGCTAGACTACAGAAATGGTGATTTATGAGTAAGTACTGTAAGATAATGCCTTGATTTCAGAAACAGTACAGGATTAATAATGGCATTGAATGGGGTTTTCTTCACAAAATGAGCTTCCAACATCTCTATTCTAATGAAGTTTAGTAAGAATGCAGAATTGCCAGGCTTGTGCAAATAATTTCCCAATTTTTTTCTGTTATCCTATGAAAATTGCTTTGTGTTATCCTATGGAAATTTAAAAATTCTGAGGCCCTTGGACCCAGAATCTTTTCTTACCATACCCACCCATAGTAAAACCCAACACTGTGCTCTGGGGCTCCCTCAGGTGAAGTGAGCAAGACAGCTGTAGACAACCACCAAGAATTCTCAAATGTACATCAGTATGGCAATACAAATATCCATGTATTTAGTGTCTGAAGCACATACTTTACACCAGAGAGTTTTAGGTACATTTTTTTAAACGTACATTTTAAACTTCATCAAAGAGCTAAGAAGTCATAAATTTGAACTTGGGTCTTGCAACTGAAATTTAGGAACACAAGGCCTGCCTTCAGAATTTCTTTTACTAAGCCATCCTTGCTGGTCAGCAGTAATTGCTGCCAATGGTACCATGGGTCAAAGGAATAAGAGAAGTCTGGAAATTATTGTTCAACATGAACACAGAAAAGACAATTACAATGCAGCAATAAATCCAAGTAAGACATGACTTTAGCAATTTATACTTCAGTCACAGATTAGTGAATACAGTTCTAGAGATGCACTGTGTTTTCTTATAGACAAAAAGACACCACAGAAAGAGAAATTCTGATTTTTAGAATACTTAAAGAAGGACTACATAAGGATACCACTATCAAAGAAATTGATCCCTTGTATTAAATGCTTGTGTTTTAATTTTCATCACAAAATAGATAAAGAAGCATCTGTGTCCCTCTTAACCTTTTCAACAACCATTTCAGGAGTGTTTTGAAAATGCATTGTGACACTATAATAATAGTTAATTCATTTGGGAAGGGGTTTTGCTTTGTTTGGTTTTTTTTGGGGGGGGGGGGGGCTTGGTTTTATTCCTATTTTCAATGACCCCTGACTTTTTAAAAGATGGGTAGTCATCTGAGGTAGACAAGTCTAGAATTAGAGTTTCCAATTAGAAATGTAATTGAGCATTTTATGCACAATTATCAGTGAAGCATGAAATAGTAACCTTGCCTAATACACTCTTTTTCCTCTTCTCTCTCTCCTTCCTTCTTTCTTTTTCTCTTTTGGCAGTAGTAGCACTGTGTTACAACAGCAGCCATAAACATTTCCCAGTCTTCAGTGACTTCCCAACTCACTTACTAGATAAACTATAAACTAGCTTTAAAATACATACAGCATGTGCAATTCTTGCATTGGTTGAACATCCAAAAAAATATGGCAGGGTCATTAATATTCATGACTCAACAAGCACAACTGGCACACAGTAAGCTATTTACACAAACATAGATTTTCATTTATGTTAATGGTTAATACTACTCCAGATAACTGAGGTCAATGTTCTATAAAACACTACTGTAATACACAAAGTCCTCATTATCTCATTTTTATCGCTCACACCTGCACAATCAGATATTAAACCACACTGTTAATACCACATTAGAGTCTGGAGACAGTCTGTTGCTCTCTAGCAATCATAAAAAAAGCACAAGCAGGCTTCTATTAATGTATGTTAGGATATTTGTACCCATCATCTCATAACTCCTTGGCATATATATGCCAGAGATGGGTTCAAGTCTCAGCACTCAGAAGAAAGCACGTGGGTGTTGGGGGCACTGTGTGTAAGCATGTGGCAGTGCAGTGTACACTGGGAAGAACATTGATGTGACCTGACAGAGGCCCAAGGACTGAAAGGCTGCAGCAAAATAGACATAAGAGAGATGCCAACAGCCTCAAGATGACAGAATATAGAACAGGAAGTCTTGAAACAGGCAAATTAATCAGATGTCAGAATTTGCTCTTAAAATAGCAGAAATTCAACTGGAACATACACTTGTAGAGCAAACCACAAAAAGGGTAATACACACCTAAAACTGAAAAAAAAGTGCTCAGTGCAAAGTGATAACAAATTTATTTTTGAAAAATATCCCTCCATGATGCAACTGGGGAAGTTCAAATGGTTTGGCACTTGCCTAGCCCAGCAGAAGCCCTCTAGCCATGTCAGAGGTGGAAGGCCAGAAGGGAGAGCATCCCAAAATCTCCACCTTGTCCCATGAAGCCATTCCCAGCAGCATCATGCCTGACACTGCCTGCTCAACATCAACCTCAGACCCACAGAGGTGCCAAGGACAGACAGAACTACAGCAGCTCCCTGCACCAAAAGCTTGACTCAGCCAGGAGACATTAAATTAAAAATAAACAAAGGAAACTATAGAAAGGGCAGTACATTGCTGGTGTGTTAATTTTGGGAATTTAACAATACTTCTTATATGAGTCATATTATTGTTTCCCACTTAAGGTCACAATTGATTTCCCCTTTTGCAGGTGTGAGTTTCTACAAGGAAACACACGACTGAGTACGTAAACAT
Source organism: Phylloscopus collybita (assembly GCA_027886175.1). NCBI lineage: Eukaryota > Metazoa > Chordata > Aves > Passeriformes > Phylloscopidae > Phylloscopus > Phylloscopus collybita. Next base: position 52,359,047 of record JAJNNQ010000018.1, on the reverse strand, counting down.
AGAAAAATTAAATGTGACTAAAAATCTCACAGAGAAACATCTTATATAAGTGAAAGACTAGGCTGGGAGCTAAAATAAAAAATACCAAACAACAGGATTGCAATAAGAACTTATCCCACCAATGAAGTTCTATACAGTGGCTGCTACTACTGAATTCTAAATTTCCACAGTGCTAATTAAGAAAAATATGGAATGTATTTCCTGTCAGCATTCTCACCAGGAACAGAGTAAAATATGTAGCATGAAAAGACAGCTGAAAAGTTTGGTGCTTTCCACTGAGTTTCAGTTTCCTGTGCAGAAAACCGGGATCAACAACATGAGACATACTTGTCCTCTTTTCCCACAGCACTGGGGCCTGCATTATAGATTGTCCTACAAGCAGTGGGCATTAGTGCTGGCCTGCACTACAGGATATCTCTCACGGCTGTGGTAGGAGAGCGTGTCTGCCAAAGCCCCACTGTAAACAAACAGGCTTTGTGCCACTGCAGATGCTTCCATGTGCACAGCTGGCACGGCAGGAAACAGCTACTTTGAGCAAGGGACTATTTCCTCCAGGTAGGCTTGCTGAATTTAGCAGTTTCTGCACTACAAGATTCTAAAACTCATCAGAATGAAGCCTGAGAGAGGTTTGGCACTGAGGAAGTTTGTGCTTCTAAATTCCTATCTAATCATGGTAGCCACTTTTCCTCCCTCCTGGCAGCTCTCCAGTGCACTCCATGTTTGGCTGACATGCTAAAGTGGAGTTTTGCACAATCACCAGAGGACTGCAGCTTGCATGTTCTCTGTTCTCCACCACATGGCAATTAAAACAGAGCATCACAAGTTTTTATGGGGGAGCAGATTTCCATTGCAAGATGTTACTGGAACAGAAAAAAAAAAAAGTTACAAGAGAGAATGTGAGCACCTCTGATAAAAGTCTTTTCAAGCAAATGGCTCAAGTAACTTGCATGTAACAGAAAAGAACTGAGGAGTTCCTCACCACTAAACTCAGTATTCCAAAAGGAGGAATTCCCAGAGGCCCAGACACCAAAGACTTAATTTTTATGCTTTAAGAGGGTGAAAATAATGTCTGTAGGAAATTACTGACTAGTTCGGCACAACAGTCAACTCAGGTAAATTAAAAGCAGAATTTAAAGCTGTATCAGAACCAAAACAAAGATGCAAACAGAATTTTGTATCTGTAAAAACAAGGCATTAAAATGTTTTTTTTGGGGGGGCAGGGTAATAGCAATACAATGCAGCTAATAAATACAATCATAACCACATAAGTATACCTGGATGTGTTTTTTCTTTCTTAGAGGTGATTTGATGCTTTGTTGCAATTACAGTTTTAAAACACCTTCCATAGATTAAAGGCAAGCCTGCTGAGGGACCAGAGAAGATAACCCATCTTTGTTACTAGAGACACACATCAGTGAAGTCACCTCTACTAAAGAAGCATTATCTAATACCCAACCCTGCTCCCAGCTAAAAAGACTCATCCTGTCCCATGTGTCCTAGCTGGGCAGACACAGAACTGCCAAAAAAAATCACTTTGGAACATGGTGTAGAGAATACAAAGGAGAGTTTTCCAAGTAAGACAAAAAAAGCCGCAATACTTTGACTGGAAAAGAAGTGTCATACCATGAGTTTAAGAGAGCTCAGCTTTTGGAGTTCACTGCAGAGAGTTGAGAAACACATTATAGAGTGGTTATTTGTAGATAAGGTGTCTGCTAGTAAAAGGATTTCAGATAAGTGTTCATAATTCATTCTCATAAAAATTCAAATCTCAAAATAAGATCTCATACTCTAGTCAGCGAAAGGGATGGAAAACAGAGTCAGGTTATCAGGGTAAGCATTATGTTCCCCTCAGCTGGAGCTGGAGTCCTTCAAGTAAAATTGAACAGTTTTTGGAAGAAATGATTTGGTCCATGTGTGTCGGCACAAGTCAGTTCAGACCGATGTGGGACCTGGAAATCTGTACATGAAACCTCTTGTTCTTGAACTTTCAGGGGCTGAACGTGCTCGTAACACTCGAAGCTTTACATTATTATACAACTATAATCAGATCTCATACTTCAGAGCTTCAACCATTCAAGCATAGCGATTTAGACAGCATTTCCACCTGGATACCTAATTGGACATCCGAGTTCTTGCAAGAGAGCCAGAGGCAGCCATCCAGCACTTCATGGGCTGGCAGGTACTTACAGAGAAGTCTGGCTGGCCTGTCTTGCTTATGTGACTTTTGTGACTGCATGCCAAATCAAGGGCTGAGATGGAATTTTCTACCAAATCAAGCTGAGAGGGATTCAGGGATTTATTTTACTTGTTTGTTTTCCTTTGCAGCATATGGCATGTTAGCATCATCAGTGTAATCAATTCCCTTAAGCTCAGGAGATGCTCTGGTTTCATCCTAATCTCAAGAACACTATCAAATTGGACAGGACTGAAACTAGCTGGAATAACTAGAATTGTTGGACATTGTATCACAAATCAGTGGGGCTAATTAATAGACTCTGGTCAGACTAAATAAGCTGATGTATCACACATGGTCTCCTCCACGAAGCCAAAAAGAGGGGGAAAAAAGTTTTTAAAAATAAACTGAATTGTTTTAAAAAGAAAGCAAACTTCATTGCTTGAGTGCAACATATCCAAAACATTATATCATTTCATACCATAAAATTTAGTTCTTGGAAAGTCTTGAGTAGGATTGTATATGAAGGAATAAATATTTGTCAAGTGGATTGGTAGGGATTAGGTAATTCTATCTTGTCTTCATCACTTAATGCAAAATAATTGGCCACATTATACTTGCAAAAAGGTTTATTGCTTATAAACACCACTTATTGATAATTAATTAAAACAATGCCATGTTAAGAGAATTGATAAATGTGAGCTGGTAACTCCACTGTTCAGAAAAACCATGCATTTCCCCCTCTGTCCCAAGTGGGTTAACAAGTGCAGACAAAATATAAGCACAGCACTTCAGCTGCATGCAAGTGCCCTCTGCAGGGACAGAATGCCCAAAAAGGGCCTTCTCTTTACTTCTGCACTAATGGAATAATTCCAGTCCCTTATATCCAAAGGGTCCTGGGCTGCCCTTACTGTTCTCTTTGAAACTAAATATTACTGAACATCAACAATTATAGATCACCTCATATAATACAGGGAGCAAAAAGAGAAACCACATCTTTATCATCTAAATTGCACAAGAGACGGAGAAAATACATTATTATTATTATACATGTCAAATTATTACCAAATAATTATGACACAATAGAAGAGGCTATTGAATAGTAGGAATTAATACATGGAAAATTACATTGTAAATATCACAATCTCATTGAAAAAAATTAAATAATTAACATGTTTACTTCCCAAATTAATCAAATTAGTGGAACTCTTATATACAAAAATAGAAACACTAGTCAACCATGGGGGGTTCCCTTCTATTGTCCCATAAGCATACAGAGGAAACAGAAATATTTCAAGGCATCTGTAATGCCTTACATACTTTGAATAAAATAAAGAGCCAAAACACTTAACAGTACTGAATTTTATTCCAAATTATACCCAAGAGGAAGCCATCTGCAGGAAAAATAAAAAGTAAAACAAGAAAAAAACCCCACTCTTTTGCCTTGGACATCACTTGTGCAACACAGCTATCCAAAAGGACAGCATGTTCTTTTAAAAGAATGACTACTTATTCTTTCATGATACATAAAAACATAAAAATCACCTGAAAAGTTTTGGGATTTTTCTTAACTACTAAAAATAAATTAATTCTATACTGGTTCAGTGAAACACTAAACTACTCTTGGCTCTTCTATTTTTCTCCTCATCTAAAAAAGAATAATAATATATTGGCAAAAGCCATCTCTAGAAAACTCTGAAACTGTCTGAAGTTACCCACAGCCAAGCAAACCACTGCTGGTATGGTCTAGTTTGAAAGCAGACTGAAACCTAAGGTCTAAAGTGCATTAGCAGTTCAGCACTGAACACCTGCAATGCCACAAAAAGTTTGAAGCCTTTGCTTTAAACAACAGAAAATGCCTGGTAATATTTCAGTAGGGAAATAGTAACGTATAGCTTGGCAATACACTCACAGTAATACTAAAATTCGGGCTAGCAGGCCATAGTAAAACTAAAATTTGGTTTATCAGGAAGGCTGGAACTCCGAGACACAGCCGATGTCGGTCGGATGACGACCCCGGCGGAAGCGCCGACGATGACAAGACCTCGGACACGATGGTCTCGTCTGAGCAGCAAGGACTGCAAAGCTGCCTACAAATATTAGCACAGTCATTCATTTGTCTCAGGAGAAATGACACAAGATGAGCAGAAATACCCTACTGCAGGCAGCATTTCCTGGTGCATCAATGTTTCCTACATTCCTAAGTCTCCCAAATATGAAACAGATCATACGAAAGAAAAATAATATGAAAAGTATTCGCTGTAAACTCCAAACAAATTAAGTGAAAATTCGAAAATAGCTATGTAGTACTGGACAAACATTAAAAGAATAATAAATGAGCTTTGACAATGTGTGTATGGGTTACATTAGAAAAAAAAAAGGACCAGAAAACAAGCAAACCCCCCTCCCCTTTCAACAGTTGCATACCAGGAAACATGTGTTGACCTACGACACTTGAACAGCAAACAACAGTGTCCTATGCACAACCTCCAGCAGCACAGAAGAAAAGAAATCTTTCAGGGTATTTAGGGATTCAAGGACCCTGTAAACCATTACAAAAATTTCCTGCTATTTCCATTTTTCCTAGTCAACACCATGTGACCTAAGAAACTCCTCTTTTTTCTTACAAGAAGGCATAGCAGGCAGTGGATACTTTATCTAACGGTTTTGGCTCACAGAGATAAACTCGGAGTAGATTGCCAGAATGATTTTTTGATTATGCACAGATTTGCACCAAAATAGAAACCAACAAACTGTTCTTCACGACTGAGTACTCCCTACCCCCCAGGTCTTTAGAATACTAACTATGTCCTTAAAAATCTCAGCTGCTGCAACTTGAAAACACTGGTGTAGAGCTCAAGTCATAAACACAGGCCTACACACTTCTGCAAGTGGTCAGAAAGCCACTGCACTTCATTTTGCAAACTACATTTCAATCAGAACAAAAAGACTTCTCCATGTAAAGCCAGAACTATGTGCTAATTTCTTTTTAATTGAGCTCAATTCTTGAATATGTCACAGAATCATAGAATATGCTGGAAGGGACCCAAAAGGATCATCAAGTCCAGCTCTTGGCCCTGCACAGGACCATCCCCAAGAGCCACACCACATGCCTGAGTGCATCCTCCCAACACTTACTGAGTTCTGTCAGCCTTGGGGCTGTGAGCACTGCCCTGGGGAGCTGTTCCAGTGCCCAACCACCCTCTGGGGTAAGAACCTTTTCCTGATACCCAACTTAAACCTCCCCTGAATCAACCTCAGGCCATTCCCTCGGGTCCTGACGACTGGTCACCACAGAGAAAAGATCAGTGCCTGCCCCTCCTCTTCCCCTCACAAGGAAGTTGTGCCTGCAATGAGGTCTCCTCTCAGTCTCCTCCAGGCTGAACAGACCAAGTGACCTCAGACACTCCTCAAACAGCTTCTCCCCCAGAGCCCTCACTATCCTCCCTTGGTCCCATCATCCTTGTTGAAGACAAAGGCAAAGAACGCATTAAACACTTCTGCCTTGTCCATGGCCCTGTTTGCAGTGATCATCCTCATCCTGTAATGGGCCAGTTATTTTCACACTGCCTACTGCAGTTAATGTATTTTAAAATACATTAATGCTGTTTTTATCGTCCCCCACAGTTCTGGCTAGCTTCAACTCCAGCTGAGCTTTGGCCACAAGAATTTTCTCCCTACAGCGGCAAGCAGCACCACTGTATTCTTCCCAGGTCACCTGACCTTGCTTCCACTCAGCACACACTTCCCTTTTTGTGCCTTATTTCCAAGAGAAGATCCCTGTTCAGCCAAGCCAGTTTTCTGCCTCATCTGCTTGACTTGTGATATTTGGGAATTGCAGCTCCATTGCCCTATAGGAGGTGATGTTTAAAAAATGACCAGAATCAATTCACGTTTAAAGAAGTTCTCATCAAGTTCAACAAAGGAAATGTCCTTCACCTGGGGAGGATTTTTCAAAAGAAAACCACACAAGTACATTGACTTACTTGTTACTGTGTAGTGATTTCTAAAGACCTAGTTTTACTTTCAGTTCCCTGCAGATATGGAAAGGAATCCATTACAGCAAACAAAGACTGGCTGACACACTTTTGAGCCTACTCAAAATGTTTGTAGCTTTCCCTGAGCAACTACAGCAATCTACTACATTTTCAAAATTCTGAACTCTCCTCTCATCACTTCTCATAATGAAACCAGAAAATATTTCTTTGATATTGCCATGAAACAATGACGCACTTTAAAAACATTCCTCCATATGCCCGTTTTTACAAAAAAAAATTTCATTGAACAGTGAAGCACAAGAAAAGTGACTTAAGCGGATGAGCACCGGATACAGGAAAGAAAAACATACCACAATACCAGAACAAAATGAGGCAGAGGGAACAGAGAGAACAGTTCTGCCAGGATCTAGACAACATTTTCTGGAAGTGTAGGTTATGGGAGAGCTCACAGACTGGTGTTCTTCATTTGTAAACCACAGCTGAGCAGCACCTCGAGTGACAGAAGTTGCCATCAAGTGTCAAATGGAATAGCAAAGCTGTGAAACAGCCCCCTCCATGCTGCCAGGCACAGAACTGACATCTCCTGCTCTCCATGCACCAATTCATATATCTTACAGTTCAAAACCAGTGAGAGAAAAAGCAACACTAGGGGAAAAGGGAAAGGTCAAAGACATGTCATCTATTTCATTACCTTTAATCAAAAAAAAATCAGCAATGTACAAAAATCTATCAACACTTAGGAGTAAGAACTGGATATATAAACATGTTTACAGACTGAGTGGCAGACCAAAACTTGAGTCATTATCCACAGTCTTTCAGTTGGTGCTCCTACCCGCATCCAAGAAAATGTAATTTCTGCCATAGCTGACCACCTACTCCTCCTGTCACCGGTGACTCACATCTTTCTGACCCATTCTTCACTTACCTCTGACACTAAAATGTCTTTATCTTGTACCATTTCCTTTAAATATCTTTCTTTTACATTTTTTATAATTACATCAGCTCTTCACTATACTGAGGAACTAAAGCACTATAATTTGAACTGAACTTCTTAAAAATCCTGCTCAGCGACTTGCTTTGCTTCAACTACAGAATTACAATTGCAGAACCCTTTCTTGTATTATCTCTTGGACAGCCATGCTAAGATTTTAAAAACTAGACCAAGAATTTACCTATCCTTTTCACAAACTCTTACACTTGTTCACACTTAACCTATTTTTTGATGCAGGTCTTAATTTTCTTCCTTTGTAGTCATTTGGAAAGCTCAAGAACTCTCTTCACTACCTTTTCCAGTTCAATTCAGTTTGAGTTCCAACAGCGCTCACTTTGATCAGTGACTCTGGTCCCATTTATGAAGAGCAACTAATAAGTCCTTGTTGAAATGTTTTCCTCAATTCAGGAATTTCAAAACTGTTTTAAAGCTAGACAAAACACACTTCACAGGAAAGCTGCTGGAAAAATATCATTACTCGAGAAAGAAATTAAAGGAAAACAAATTGGATAACACTCCTAACTTTTGCATGGAAAGGTCTTGAGTGCCTAAAATGGGCATATCTCAATTTTTTGTCTCACTGAAAGTTGCCATTCCAAAAAACATTCCCCCAAAAGCACAAATTGACAGCAACTCTGTAACCATAACTCAGTCCTGAGGGAATTGTCATCTTTTCCCTCTACTGTTGTAAATTTTATTTGATGTTTCTTTGCATATATTGAGTATCCTACCCCAAAGAATCTCAGAGATGAGCAATTCCTTAATGGAATTCTCATCTTGTAAAAGTGAAATTGGTATGCTGCAGAAAGAAAACCAGAAAATCTCCTAAACACAAAATCTTAACAATAAGCAACAAACACCATCACATTTTATACTCCTTTAGTTGTAGATTACAAGACACAGATCTTCCAACACACATTAATAACAAAATTATGTACGATTTAAACTGCCTAGAGCTGTACACATCTGCAAACCCATCTCCACAGAACTGGCACAGCAGAGTGTGACTCGTGACCTCGTGCCTGAAGCGCTGACCGCACCCTCTAACCGTAATAACAGTGATTACAACTTCTGGAATGACAGGACGGGATTCGAACGATCCGGGCGTTCTTCCACTGCTCTGGTGACTCTGCACTCAGTAAGGTGCATTTGTGCTCAGCTAAAGGCTTTAAGGCTTTAATATTTTTAAGAACACTTGCTTAATATTCTTGGGTGAAATAAGTTAGATCTTCACTAGCATCTTTATATTCCATTGTTAAATGCTTTTCCTTAATTCTTTAATTTCCTTGGTGGTAAAAACATAGCAAAACACTCCAGCACTGAGAATGTGGAATATTCTATGGTGTATTCACAGCCACCAGTGCAATGTCAGCAGCTTGTGTCTTACAACACACACAAAAAAAACCAGGTTTTCTTTCTCTAAACTAAAATGCATCTATTTCTACATGATTTAATTTAAATCCCCAGATACTGTGATGATAATTCACAAAGCACAGCAGCCAGTAATTGTGGCTACAATTAAAACTAGAATTGCTCTTCCAATCTTAATATTCTTTAAGTCCACCTGTTCCTAAAAACTATCATACCACTGCCCATTTTATCCTTTTGCTTCCAACTCTCAGCACCAGCCACCAAGACAGCAAATCAAGCTGTGCTTGAAGGGTAAAGTAAAAAGTACAGCAGAAAACAAAGAACCTTAAAAAAGTGTCCAACTCAATATTGAGTTGCACTCAGTATTTTGCAAAACAATTTACTAGAAGGGAAAAAAAAAATGCTAAACAGAAAGCCTGGATCATATCCTTCTTTCCATAAACCCCATGACTTCCTAACAGCTGTGTAATTACCAGACACATTTCACGAGCGAAATGCAGATTTAATTATGCACTTTGTGATTTGCTGCCAATATTCTTAGGATTAAAAAGCTATGAATCTTCAAGTAATATTAAATGTATCTTCAGTATACATTTAAAAGTTGTACCATAATACTTCCCCTTTTTACTTAGCATTTTCTCTAATCAACTTCGCATGCAAAGTGTCATCGAGCTACTGCACTACTTAAATGCAAGAAGAACTGTTTTCAATTGCACTAATGGCTTGCACTTCTCTAAAATCATTACAGAACCAGAAAATGTCTTCCTCCCCTTTTTTTTTTTTTTTTTTTTTTTTTTACTATTTCACAACTGTAGTTCAAAACAAGCTTAAGGAGACAAGATGATGTTCAGCTACATACTTTGCATCTTTCAGCATATCGGAAAGCCATACAAAACCAGGGAGCTGTTTCAAATCCAGTATTTCCACACACACTTTCCAAACTCCAGAAAGTAGGGTATGAACTGATACTACTACTTCCTCATAATAGAAAGCTGGGAGTGGAAAATGACTCAACTCCCCGAACAAATGACTCCATCCACTTGCTAATAATTTTACCAGAAACATTTTATATAAATTGGTGAATTTAGATGCACTATAAAGATGACTTGACAATTCCTTGTTGTCTAGCAAATCAATTTTACTTGCAAATTCAGCACCTGTAAATGTGGTACGTGTAAGCAAGCAAAAGAAGCTTGAGAAAAGTGAAGGAGCAGGGAAGAGCTGTGCATATCAACTGATAAAAGAAGAGGTGAAGTGATTTGGATAGAAAACACTGACATTTAATATAGACTGAGTTTCCTTGACATCATGGAAGTTCCTGCTGAGAGTTGACACTGCTGAAACTTAAAGGTGGTTTCTTAATTTCAGTGCTAAGCATGCAAGCCCTCCAAAGATGATTCACTGCTGCTAAGAAAGGAGGAAAAGAGGTATGGCTGGGCAACCCTAAGCAGAAAAGAAATCAAGGGAAGCATTTGTATGGTAAAACAGAGCATATGTTTGATCAGCCATGCAGGTGCTCAACTGCTGCGCTGGGAACCAGCACATAACCCTGTGCCCTGCCACCAATCTTCTGTGTGATGCTGAGAAGACATTTCTTACAAGTATTCCATAATTGCTACAACTGGACACTACAGACCCAGGGCCAGATTCTCAGAAATGCTGAGCAGAAATTCTTTTTAGAATGTTTTCATTTGCAATATTAGTAGTATGGAAAATCTGGGTTGTATATAGCTGAGATTTAGCACAGTTGTTGTTGCAGACTTAAAATTGTCAAATCTTAATAAAAAGATGTTGTGATATGAGCCTTGAGTACAGCAACCCTAGGGAACTGCTCCTGCATCAGGAACAACAATTTACAGAAAAGAAAGTAACTCTAGACCCTTCCACAATGGCCTTCAACACATCAGAGGCAGCAGTAGGAAATAATGATCTAGATTTACCCAGGACCTTGAATGATCTTACCCGTTCCTGATCATCCCTAAGGGATTCACCACTTCAGCATGAGTACTGAAGCAAAAATTCCTTCCAATCAATAAAGTTAAGACTTTCTAATACTTATTGGAGTGAGGGATCCACACCAAAAAAAGGGTCTTCAAAAGAGAACTGTAGGACAAAGTGATGACAACCATTTCTAGAACAAGGTTACAGCATTAGTCACACCTCAACACCTTCTTTGTATGGTAATATAATGCAAATAGATTCTCTACCTCTATTGGAATAAAAGCTTGACACCCCACAGAATAGTGAGGGGAAAAGATACAGAAATATGACCAAATGAATGGATTCTGTTGATGTCTGCTTGAGTTTCTAAGCAAAATTAAAATAAAAATTTAAAAATATGATATTTTAAGTTCATTTCATCAGCTATGATAGCTTGATGGTGACAACATTTTAGGGACACCAGATCAATACCAAAGAATTTGTACAACATGGACCTGGTCATCAATTCAGCACAGCATCATTCTGTTGGTATCCTCCCATCTGAATCACTTGAAGGTCTAAACAAGTCTGAAAATGTTCTTTCTCAACACAGGGTGGAAATTAAAATGAAATCAGAAAGCACACTGTGTAGCTTGGGGGTCACCCTGGTCACTTTGGGGTAGCTCTGTCTCTAGATTAACATATTGTACCAAAAGTCTCATGAGGGTTTTTCCTCTTTTGGCAAGGCTAAGCAAAGAGAATCATAGAGAAATTAATAAAATGACTGTATAATGTGCATGGAGGACTCAGGGGAAAAGCCCCAGAAATATTATAGCAATTAAGCCTCCTCAAGTCTTCCTCACGAAAACAGTTGGCAGTGGCAGAAAACCTTTTTCTTGCAGTTAAGTCTTTAGATTTCAGGTCTACAGATGTTTTGCAACAAGCTGTTGACAATATTCAAGTTCCTGCTGAAACCAAAGACAATATAGTTTGAAAAAAGCCAGAAAGTTGTCAGGGCTCTTTAGGAAATTAACTTCCAATCTAAAGGCGCCTTTTCTTTTTTTTTTTTTTAATCTTTAAAATCTACCTTCTTTAACAGGACAAGAGGCAATGGGCAGAAACTGATCCACGAGAAAGTTCCACCTGAACGCGAGGAAGAACTTCTTTACCGTGCAGTGACCAAGCACTGGGACAGGTTGCCCAGAGAGCTTGTGGAGTCTCCCTCATGGAGATGTTCCAGGACCATCTGGATGCAATCCTCTGCTATGTGCTCTGGGATGACCCTGCTTGAGCAAGGAGGTTGCACCACATGACCCCTGTGGTCCCTTCCAACCTGCCCCATCCTGTGATTCTCTGATTCTTTAGCCAGAATAAACAACTTGTCTTCAACCAACCAATTAAAGCTTTACAAATGACCACACGATCATTTTATGTGGCTGCCATTTGCACCACAATTATCAAAATGAGTAATCAAGTACATTAGTAATATCTACATTCCACTCTTGTATACCCGTAACACACAACTGTTTCGTTTTAAAGAGATACTTAGGATTTTTTTAATCAATCTGATAGCTCAAATGGTTGTTTTTTTGAAATGAAATAATGTAGCCTAACTGATTTGCCTGCATAAAACACCACCAAGGTTCAAACACAATTTTTGGCTACTGTATAAGCAGAGAGATGCATGGACCAGCCAACAACTTTTATACAGTCTTACACTTTAAAACAACAAATATCTAAAACACAAAGCACAGGAATCTAAGTGAAGTGATGTTTTGAAATAATTGTAATCAAGAAAAAATTTCAGTTTTTAAACAGAGACAATCAAGAAGAGTTTACCAGGAGTTTCCCGTAGCTCAGCTTCTTAGAAAACAGTACACTTATAGGAAATAGATATGAATAAAGATGTAGAAATATGCCAGAAACAAGTCAGAAACATCCACCCAAAACTACAGAAAACTCTGAAGTTTTGAAACACTGGACATTTAAAATTCCAGTAGAATTTGCACAAAAAGCTCCCCAAACCTACATAATTTGCAATTGATGAATTGAAATGCAAAAGAGGAGATTGATAAAGCTTGAGAGAAAAGACACGTTTAGCTGGCAAGCACTTTTCACAGGCTGACCAATTTTTCATTATCTTGCTCACGAGACCTCTTTCAGATACATTTGTTAACCATTATTATGAAGAAAATAAGGCAAGTGTGTTTGTACTCTTTCAAAGCAAATCGTGCACATTAACACACTCATCAATTTTTTATGATTTGCAAATTCCACTCTCATTAACAAGCAGCTTATTTTTGATAAATATGTTGATTCCAGCTAACTTGGCAACAATTTTTAGATGAGAACTTTTTGTCATGAGGAGCTTCAATGAATTTGTGTGCATTTTTGCAAAAAGAGAAAGCACATAATGAAATCCCAAGACACAACATGAAGCATAAAACAATTTTTAAAATTAGAAAATAGACAAAGAAATGCCAAAATTAGAACATGAACAAATACCTATGAGAAAACTGATTTGTCCACTGCTTGAAAACACAATACTTCAAATTCCATTCAAAATCCTGAAAACCCATAAACGCTTACTCTAATCTTCACAATGAATTTGGAGTTTTTCCATGAAGAAAATCAGCCAACCAGATGTGAATTCAATCGACTACGTTCCTTTCTAAGCCCAGAAACAAAAGAGAAAAAAAACCAAACCAACAAAAAAAACAACCCTCCTTCAGCTTCATAGACTCAAGTCTTCTGGTTTTTACCCCGTTAGGTTACAAACTGATGACAAAATTTCCTATAGATCAATAAGTCTAATAACACCACTGCCCTTTAGGAAGAACTTTTATATTGTCCCCAGGGTGGAACTTCCTAATTTCACTTAAGAGTGACCCCAATTCTCAGACAGCTTGCCTGAGTCTGAGCATTGGAAAGTGAATGTTGTGGGAATAGTCTCCCAGGGATTGAGCTCACATCTGAACCTAACAAACCCAGCGAGGCAGCAGCTGACAATGCAGAAACTGCTGCAATAATTTCTATACTGCACGTGCCACTGCTCCAGATTTAGAAACACAACACACAGACTTCCCAAAAGATTTGAGGCACAATGAGCCCCAGGCCAGCATCATTTCCCCTTTACACAGGCAGAAAGGGGTGGGACTGCTTCCTAAACCAGGCTAACATGGAAGCTGGACAGTGACCACTTCATAGGAACAGCATTGAAGGGCATAGTTAATGAGTAACTCAAAACCTCAGAGCCTGGACACCTCTGTGTAGGGATATGACTGTCCATCTCAGAGCACCTGTGCAGCCAGGAAAGCATTTTTACACTGCTTTCCTAGGAAGCACATCCAAGGAATGTGCTTAATAGGAATTTGATATGCAAATAGAGAGATATGTATCTTTTTGATAAATCTTAGGCAGCATTATTAAGTTTCATTAAATATAAATCTGTTTTTAACAGCTGTATTTTTAATTACTGATTTCCCTTTTGCAAAAAAAGTTTATCATATGGAACCTTCCACATTATTTGCATTGAATCCTTTTGCATTTGTCCTAAATTGCTTTTCTCTGGCAGATGCAACAATTCTGATCCTACAAAAAATGCACCACCAATCACCAAAGCTCTGCAAAGCAGTAAAGCTGTGGCATAAAACTCTGAGAAATAAAACATGGATAAAAGAACAGAAAGAATCTCAGCTTCTCAGCAAGGTCATTTAACTTCACTCACAGCACAGGAATTAGAATCTCTTCTGTTGTGAATAAAGTGTAAACAGGGCAACATCTCGGGAGATGCAAATTAGGCCCCTTTACCAGATTCTTTTTATGGAATGCAGAACAAAACTGGCATGCCTTATTCTTCAGGTCCCCAGCACAGTTCATACTTACCATTTCACTACCTGCCTCCTGTTCATTATTCAAATTACAATTTTGGAAAGCCATCTATCTTTGGCAATGCAATGAGCCCCGTGCAGCCCTAAAGCTGACAAGAGGGTTCCTGGTAGCCCAGCAGGCACACAGGTAACTCTCCAAGCTCACACAGGAAGAGCAGGAATACCCTAAATATCTGGAGTCCTGAACAGAAGTGACTTCAGGAACACTCTCCCTGTCACAACCCCAATCTCTGTTAGACAACAGAGGACAGTAAACCACCCTGGAAGAAGAACCATTCCAACATGGTCCAGTTTCCCAAAATCATCCAGCTCTGCCACCTCCCATCTTCCCAAGTGAACCTTGACATAGCACAGCAAAGTCCTCCAGGCATAAGTCCTGAAAACAATAGCCTTTCCCAAGAATATGCTTCTCTTTTAAAAACTGAGAAAATGCCTATGGAAAAATGATCTCCTGAACCATACATAGTTTAGAGTCTGCCAGAGAGGCTAAAACCATGTTCTCCAGTAAAAAGCCTTCCACGCTCTACAGGGGGTAGCCCACAGATGAATCCTGGAAAACTGTCAGCAACAGGGAAATTTCCTGTTAAAATCTAGAAAACACCAAACAGCCAGAGGAGTTGAAGAGACAACAGAGAGATTATCCAGTTTGCTCTGGAATTTCCCGAGCTGGAAGAACATTCATTCTTTCAACTGGCTCTGCACTCAGTGGGAGCAGGGCTTGCAGGTCTCTCACACACCTACCCTGTGAGGAGCAGTGAAGAAAGTTATTGAGTCCAATACCAGCAACAGAGAAAAGCAGTGAAAAGACAGCAATCCTTCCACATAAAGAGCTATTTTTTCCCAAAAAATTTTTATCTTGATCAGCTAAAGCTGAAACATAATTCATCTAAATAAACCTTGAGATGGAGTATGCTTGCTAAGATTATAAAAATAGTTTGGGTAAGTGTAATGAAAATTCACTCTGGATGGTTGTCAATGCGCTGCTGAAGGTTTAGCAGACCTTACTGAAGCATAAAACCATCATGGTGCATATTTATCCTGACTAAGAATGTCATAATCTTGCTGTAATCTTTACTACATTCTGCAACTTTCGAGGTCAGTATATCTAGATGAAAAATTAACTTCCTTTTTTTAGTACCAACAGAAATGCATTATAAACTCAAAAATTACACCACCACTATAAATTCTGCATATCCGATGGTTATTTTTAGTCAGTCAAACCCAACAGATAGAAAAGTCCTTCTGTTTAATGGGAACCATTCACAGCTACAGAAATCTTTACTTACCAGCATTAACAGTGGTTTCTATCAGTGATGAAGCTTGCAACACCAGGCATGCTGGTCACTGGTTCTCCAGCTGCTGAAGTGAAAGTATAAACTCAGACCCAAGAGAAGAAAAGATGAATTTGGGTCTCTATGAAGAATTATACAAGGACACAGCACACCTATCAGCCAATAGTTTATAAAATTTTATGGGAAAATAGAATAGTTTTGGTTGGAAGAGTCATCTAGGATGTAGATCATCTGAAGATCACCTAGATGGAAACCTCTGCCATGGGTAAGAAGGAAACTTTCCTCTAGACCAGGTGGCTAGAGCCCCATCCAACCCAGCTTTGAACACTTTCAGGGATGGATCCACCACAGCTTCTCTGGGTAACCTGTGCTAGTGCCCCACCATCCTCATAAGAAAGAATTGCTTACAAATATCTGATCTAAACCTGCCCACACTCAGTTTGAAGCCATTCCCCCTTGTCCTGTCACTACAAGCTCTTGTAAGAAGTGTCTCTCCATCTCTCTCATATCCTTCAGGTACTGGAAGACAACAATTAGGCCCGCCTGAAGCTGCCTCTTCACCAGGCTGAACAAACACAATTCTGCCAGCCTTTCCTCACAGGAGAGGTGCTCCAGCCCTGTGATCATCTTCATGGCCTCCTCTGCTCCAACAGCTCCATGTCCTTCCTGTGCTGGGGAGCCAGGGCTGGGTGCAGGACTGAAGGGTGGTCTCATGGAAGTGGGGTAGAAGGGCAGAGTCCCCTCCCTTGACCTAATGGTCATGGTTTTCTTGATGCAGCCATGCTTCTTTTGATGCCTTTCAATGGAAAGCTCAGAGAAGCCAAAGGGTTTGGCACCTTCAGCTGTTTGCTCACACTCTGGGAGCTGCTGATCAGTGAAGTGTGACTGTTGTGAAAAAGGGCAGCAACTCAGCGTGACACTTTCATAGTGTCTTCATAGGTTTCCAAAATAAAGAAACCAAGATGAGCTGCTGCAAAAACTTTATCATGGAATTGGTAACGGAACCAGGTGTCAGAGTACAACATGGAGAAGTTCTGAACATGAATGGTGGCTTCACTTGGCTCTATACACTTAGAGAGATGACCCATACACAAATGTTTGCTGAATTTCCTGCGGTTCCTGTCAGTACATTCCTTCAGCCTGTCCAGGTTGATCTGAACGACATCTCTGCATTCAACTGCGTCCCCCAGCTTTGCATCATCTGCAAATCTGATTGTCCTGCAGTCTGCCTTCTCCAGACACCGTTTTCCACAGTTTCTGATGATGGACACAACATATATCTTTCTCTAGGCAAAAAGGACAAGCTTCAGCATGAAAAACACAGACATATGGGATAATTCAGTAAATTACAATTTTTAGTAGGTTCTGCCATGTACATTAATGTCAGACTTTTAAAAGCATAGTTCTAATTTTTGTGTATGTATCTTTAGTTTCTCCTCTTTCAAAAGGACAAATAATTGGGTTAGACTTATAAAACAAATAAATTGAAAACAAAAGTTGAAATTAACCACCATACATTCCTCTGACTAAAAAAGCACAATACATAAGCAGTTGCATAAGCAGTACAGAGACAAACAGGCAATGTGATACTAGAGACTACATTCCAAACCTTGAAGTTTATTTGTTTGTTTTATGAAGAGCTCCATGATATAAGGAGCACTTAATCCTCCAGGCAACATGTTCTTAAAAGTATGCCACTAGCATGAAAATGTTAGTATGACCACCTCAGTGCAAATCACCAGTCTGTACAAGACAACACTGTAAGCATTTAAAGAGAGAAGTCATTTTTAATTTTAATTAATTTTAATTAATTTTAATTAATTTTAATTAAAAGAAGTCATTTTAATTCAGTCACTCTTGCCTGAAACCAATACAAGACAGAAAGGAGGATTGTGTTTTTTAAAATGTCGTTATAATTTTTAAAAATATTGGCATTAATACAGGTTGGTAACAGTGTGCATTAAAGAGCCACATTAAATATCTAAAATTACACACACAGGTGTATTCTCATATCCTAAATTTGTCATGCTAGATTGTGGTACTCTCATTTGAACATGATTCACAAATCAGTGTTCTAGATGACAGAACTGAAATTCAGACATTCACAACAGCATAAAGACATTATCCAGCTCTGCAGAGAAAAGTATTTAGTCTTCTAGAAAAGATTGAAAAGTCTTTTCAGTGCTATGTAGTTAAATACAAAGTATACAAGAATTTAAGAGAATACTTAAACATAACCAGCCAGAATTCTTACAACAGAAGAACATGCATCTCTGCCTGCATTTTTGCCAAAGAAAATGAGGCCTGAAAATATGTGCCTTCAGACAACCTTAGATTTCCTCTAACTCAAAACAGGTGGCAAGTCACAAAGGCTGATCATTTCTGCATGACTTGAACACACACAAGCATATATAGATTGAATTCAGCTTTACAAGCCAAAGAATTTCTTTATCAGACAAACACAGCTCCCTGTACACTCTTAGCCAAATGCATTTAACCAACACCAAAATTCTGAGCTAACCTGCCATCCATCACTTACCAATGCTTTTGTACTGCCCAGCTGAGATGTTCAGTATTTCACGTGTACCTGTGCATACGAGTTCTGTTCTGGCACATGCACTGCATACACACCCTTAAGTTCTCCTACTGATGCCATGCCTAATGAGGCTTGGAAAAGCCTTGAGGATTTTTGAGGGTTTTCTGGCTGCTGGTGGTAGGGCATTTCTGGTTTGTTGCATTTTTAACTTGTAGCCTCTGAGACAGTAACATGCTGACATAACTTCCTCCCTTCCCCGCAGAAAAGCTTCCCTTACTACAGTTATTACCAACATTAAAAGGGATTGATGTTTTAGGGACACCCAGCTTTAGGCACAGAAGCAGAGCCAGTATCTTCTTCAGGAAACTGCTGAGAACCTAAGCAGGGCAAGCTATGCAAGCACAGGAAGCTGCTCAGAGGAGACACGAAGTGTCAGACAGCTCAGTTGCAGACTGAAAAGCTGAGCTAAGTGATGGGGCATTCACAGAGTTCTCAGTCCCCAGCCCTTGGAAAGGAAAGGTGATACCCTGCACCTGCTGAGCACTGGGTAAACAACTGGGAGCATTAAGCATTAACTGCAAATCTCTGCACTTGCTACTGCTTTTGTGGTTTTTATCCAGGATAAGCAGGCTTTGCTTTTCACAAAAACACGTTCCAGACATGTCAGTATTCCAGACGTTAAACCCATGCTGTGAAATGCAGAAAAAATCACTCTGAAAAGTAACCTGACTTTGGGGATATCAAATGCAGTTTTACAGCACCGAATAGAGGGATCCATTGAGCTTGAGAACTCGAACAGTCTTATTCGTTACCCCCCTGGAGGGTAACTGCATCCTGGGTTTCTTAGGGCAATGCGAGGAGAATAGAACTGAAGGAACAACCCAATGACCAAAACTACACAGGTATCACCAGTTACCAAACTCTCTTCTTTCACAGCCGGAATGTCTTGTACAACAGTATCTTGCAATCACCACTTCCCTTCACTTGCCAAACACAGAGCAATAGTGTTCTGTAATTATCAGAATCATCTGATGACTGACTGAATATTCCCTGATGTGTTCCCTTGTTCCTTTCCTCAGCCTCAGAACAGAAAGGTCTACAACACCTTGGTCTATATTTTAGGATGATCTTTTCATTCCATCCAGTTTTATGTGAAATGGGGTTTTTTTTGTCTATCACACACTGCTAGATTAATTACTGGTAAAACTGAAGTAGTCTCTCTCTCCTTACATATCTACTCATTATATTACAAAAGGATTTTGTAACAAAAAGCAGTGGAGGGCATC
Source organism: Phylloscopus collybita (assembly GCA_027886175.1). NCBI lineage: Eukaryota > Metazoa > Chordata > Aves > Passeriformes > Phylloscopidae > Phylloscopus > Phylloscopus collybita. The sequence continues at coordinate 52,339,590 of JAJNNQ010000018.1, read as the reverse complement.
CGTAAAGCTAGGTGTGCAAGAGCTACACTCCCAGCAATTCCCAGAACCAAAAGTTTTGAGTTCCTATAGCTTCTTTAGAAGAGATACACATAGAAGAAATATTGGCATAATTAAAATTAATTAGCAAAGGTAGACACGCTAGATTAAAAAAATATATATTAAGAAACAAAGGTTGGCAAAGATCATGTTAGCCTTCAGCCAAAATCAAGCAGCAATGGCTTTTCCAGACTTCTAATTTACTAGTTATACCTTTGGGTAAGAATGTCACCAAGATACACACCAAAAATGAACTTTCCATTTAGGATAAAACATTTAGAAATCCAAATGGTGAAATCCTGTATCCATCAGAAACACAAACACCACAAACACCTGTATCCACCACAAACAACATTTATTTTTAATGATGTGAAATTATTCTCAGAAACTCTGTCACTAGTATTTATCTAATGTATCACAGAGACAGACTAATCCCAAAGTGATTTCCTACAGACACAGCAGTAAATCCAGTTTCTGTGCCAAAAGAGAAACTTTCTAAGAAACAAACCAATGCTTAATTATTCTATGCCATAAAAAAGCACACAAACAGAATCATCAGTAACAGATACCTGCGTGTCAGAATTACCTCAAGACAGTTTCATGTGCATCTTCACAATGCTTTGCTTTTTTGGCAATGGTGCCAAGTGAGAACCCTGAATCAGAAGGAGAAGCAATAGCCATGGCAGTCAGTGTATTTTTTAATAGCAACCATTCTCAGCATTGAGAAGACAGCCGGAAAATACCTGTTGGTAGAAATCCACGTGAGCCTGAAAGCCTTTTTAAAGTAGCTCTTCTGCTGCTCAGAAGTGAATTGAATGTATTTGCTGCACCTCGCTGTTTCCTAAAATTCACTGTGAACCCCAAATTTAATTGAATGCATCTACCAAGATTGTTTAGTATTAAAAAGGATTTACTTACAGGCATGATTTAAATCAAAACCACCCCATTCATTGATTAGCACTGTAATGTTTTTAAAGTATTTCTGCTTTACTTGTTCCCAAGCAGAAAGAACATTTATTAACCATATGAGATGCTCAGAAACAATTCATCTGATAAACTGCGACTTATAAATTAGGAGGCCTAATTTAGACCACCAGCACAAGACCACCTTGTGCTTAGTCTAAAGCACAAGGATGAGCACTAAATAAGGGATTGAGGAGGCAGTGTATGAACACAAAGTTCAGCTCCAGCGCGAGTGACAAACAGGTACCTCACTGCAAATACAGAATCTCACAAGCTGTTACAAAAGCACAGCAAATACAAAAAACATCATTCCTATACATATGGAATTTCTCTCCAAAAATACATTTACCTGAGTTAAAGATGATTTGGAAAAATTTACTATTGCTGAAGTAAAAAAGGTTTTGTTCATTAACCTGCAAATCCTTAAACTACTGTGAATGCTTTCTATATGAAAATGGATATGGCAAGAATCTACTGGTGAAAAGAAGGAATTTATTCTTCTCCTACAAACATTACTGGATTTTACAGCTACTACTACTTCTTGTCCAAAAAAGGTTTTTCTGAGCATTTAACATGGCTTCCAATTTCTGTTTTCTGATTTTTGTGTTCTACAAGAGAAAAACACCATGTTCCACAAGATGAAGAAAGATATATCCAACATACTTAGTATACATCTCCATAAGCTTTTCATCTACCTTGTCATTCTAGTAATCATTCCCAAATTTCTGGTTTGTGTGCTTCCAAACAAGAGGGGAACTATTTGTTTACACATTTTATTTCCACTATTCTATCTTTAACAAATCTTAGCTTTTGCTTTTTTTCATGAACTGTTGCTTACTAAACCAGAGATCTCCAACTCTGCTGTCCAAAACACTGCTCAGATGTATTCTAAATTTGTCAAATTAATTCCTAACACAGCAAAGCTTATGCACAGTTCATATTACTTCATTCGCTATGCATGGGTTTGCATTCATCAGCACTGAATTTCATCTGCCATCTTGCTACTCATCTAACTAATTTGCACTCACAAAGTTCTCCCGAGGGTTTCCTCTGATCCTAACTAGATAAACAGTTCTAATAGCTGCAATTTTGTTAACCCTGTAACTGATATTAATTGAATATAGACATTCTCATCTCTAGCAAGGAACACTTTGGCTGTGATGAACACTTTTGTTTTGCACCTTTCCCCTTCTTTCAGCTCTCCTCGTCACCACCTGATTCCTGACTGTCCCTTGCCTTGTAAGTTCCTTGCCCTGTTTTGAAGGGGTTTGACAAAGGATTTGGAATCTTCAAATAAATGATGTCAGTGATTGAGCTGTATCCACTGTTTGGTTTATGCACTCAGAGAATATTAATAGATTAGCAAGGCATAGTTCTGCTTCGTGAAACCAAGAGAACTTTGTTCAGCTACAGTTTTCTAAAACTGCATATTTTAATTAGCAGTCTGATTACAAAATGAAACAACTTCTGAGAGTGGAACTGAAGTTCCTTTCCAAATTCCCAAATACTGCAGTCCCCCTTACCCTTTTTATTTTATTCCACACAATAATTAAAAACTGAATATCCCTTGTGTGTGTCACTCAATGTGACGAGAACGTCAGTTCCTGGAAAAGGAAGAACATGTCAGCAGGATGCATCCTTTTTTATGCCTACGTTGTTTCTGGGCTTTCCCTAAATAACTTCAAAACCGACAAAAGGAAAAAAAAAAGTGCTTTGGATAAGGTGCTGGCTATGGAAGGATTTACTGAAATGGAATGCAGGACAGAGGAATGAATCCCTTATCCGCTGTGTCACACACTCCAGGTCACAAGATAAAGGGATCAGCTGCAGGGGCTGAGCAGCCTCTCCATCTACAGTGCAGCTGCATCCAGCTCTGAATGTGCACTCAAACATGAACAGATTCACAAGGCAGTTTTCCTTTCCAGAACCATTAACTTCTTCTTTGATATCTTCTTTATCTTAATTAAAAAAAAAAAAAAAAAAAAAAATCTGCTGTTTGATCAGTTTCATTAGTTGCTCTGGTTAAGTTCTACCATCTTTTCAGTGCACACACTTGAAAGATTCGATGCTTTTTATTAATACAAAAGGAATGCACTAAATGGTCTCTAAGGAAAAATGCCCCTTTCACTCTCCCATGCAGAGCTCTAATCACCTGTGCAATTAAGGCCTGACATGTACAGTACTTATTAAATCACTCACTGTATTTTATGTAGTAATGATGTCCTTCCTGCATGATTTTGTGTTCTTAATTACCAGAAATATGTAAGCAGTTCATGTATTACTAGGAGCAAGTAGGGCAGCTAGTACACACAGCTATAAATTTTTTTGTGCCACGAAAACATCCCTACTCACATAAATAAAAGACTTAATTCACCATCTGCAAGGTACATCTATCAACTGAAATGAATTCTAACTCAAATGAATCATCAGTAAAAACAGCACCAAAATTACCCCTTCCAAGGTGCAAAGAAAAATAAAAAGGTACCATTTTCACATGAAAGATTCTAAAGAAGCAGAAAAACCAAAATGAACTTTCACAATGTGCCCAAATACTGGAACGATAAGTAGTAGATAGCGCAGTAACTGAAATGTGCAAAATACTGTATTTTACAACCGTACATAAACAAACCAACTCTTCTGATTATAATCATCACACCAACCTCTTACACTAAGATGTAAAACCACAGTTTCAGAAACGCTGGACTGTCGTGCTCTGAGATGAGCTTTCTAAGTAGTAACACGATGCTTCTGGTCTGAAGTTTTTTCTGGAATATGTTATAAATGAAAGGAATCTTGGCAGGTCAGTGTCTCACTAGAACGTGCAATTCTGCATGTCATTGCCGCTTGCTTATTCACTGAAACAACAGATTTCATTACCAAACAAGAAAGAGAAACAAACACAGCCTCCCGCAGTTCCTGCTCCAGGAGCTGCTTCACCTTTCCTTTCCTTTATCACCACAGCCATTGCCAAGACCACGTCTCACGGCGGGGCCAGGAAAACAAAAGAACTGAGGAATTGCTAAGCTGAGCTCAGCTGCCCTCAGTCACCAGTGATGATTCTCCCTCCTGTTCAGGCGTTTGTGGGAGCAGGGTTCCATCCAGCACTTCCCGGAAGCTCGTGCTGCATTCCACATTACAGCTGGGACTGCGCTGGAACAATGAGGAGAGTTTAAAAAGTCAAGCAGTCTCTGTCAGATAAAAACCTCCATGCAGAACTGTCTGCTGAGCCCCCAGCCAGGTTTGCCCTGCCAACATCACATGGAATAAAGGGCAGAAACACGGTGGATTTAAAAAAAAAAAAAAAAAAAACCTATTTACATGAACGGCAGATTACCCATAATGTTGCCTTTATCTAAATCACATTCTTGTCTGAGGCAAGGGGGCGCGAGCCTAAGTTTCATTTTCACTTCCCTCATGGAAATTTTAATTCACTGAAATTCTTGAAATACCAATTAAGCCTGGAATAGTGTCTTGCCTGAAGCTGAGCACTTCCTTTCTGTAGTAAGAGAAATCTTTTAGTGCTAACAAATGGAATATTGAGATATTTTCATTGAGATGGGAGATTTCATTTTCATTTTCCTCTTTTAGTAACACTTTTTCAGGATGGCATATTAAAAAACTCCTTATTTTCAACTAGAAGAAAAAAGTTTAATTAGATTTCCACTCTAGGATGCAAAAACACATTTTCACAAGTTACATCTTTAAGGTATCTAGATATCTTTCAAAGCAATTCCCACAAAATTTTACGTAGGCATTTCATGAAGGCCAAATGTACTGTTATGAAGGATGAACAGAGCAACCATTTAATACTGTCAAAAAAGAGGTAAAGAAAATGAGCAAGTTGACACGCTGACAATGAAACAAATTTCTGTTTAGGATTTCTTTTCCTGAAAATAAAATGATTGTGTCATAAAGCAGACAAATTTTTTTCTCCAGTCTTTGCAGCTGCTGTTTCTCACATTCCAAGCGCCGTAACTAAAAGCCATACATACATGTGTGATGTACAGAAAGGCCATGCTGTACACAACCACCTCCCTCACCTCTTCCATGGAAAATATGCTCTCCTTCTAAAGCAGAATGTGAAAACATATTCAGACCAACTGTTCATCAACTTTGCCATTTTCACCTTTGCCTTTTCAGTAGACAACCACGCCCACCCAACAAACACATCATCTATCAATAAATCAAAATGATTTATCATAAGAGCAGCTACACTGAGTTAATGAAGCATATATACTGTTTCTAGATAGAGCTGATAGCAGGTCTACTGGGAAGAACTTCCAGGCCTTTAGTAACTTTTGATCAAGAGATTTGGCAAGCCAGAAGCGGCTTTTCTGCTTCTACAGGTTTCTAGGAACATGCACATTGCTATAAAACAGATGCTGTTGATGAGTACCACAGAATCAAGGCACTAAATTACTAAGAAAACATCTTGCATATCTGGCTCTACACATAAGAAAGTGACAGAAACCAAGTGACTGGATGAAGTAATGAAAAACATATCACAACCCACCAATAATTTAAATATTAAGAAAAAAATATGTATTTTAAAAATAGTTGCTTTCTTCTCCATCCTTTTTCAAATGCAGAGCTGTCAGTCAAGCCACCAATTAGATCAAAGATCAGCTGAAGATCTTGCAATAAATAGGTCTATCTCCTACATTTTTTAAAAAGTAATTCTTTCCAACAAGGTCTTTTAAAAGGTGGAATGCACACTTTGGTTTTGTTAGCAGGCCACAGCAGTAAATGCAGCTGCTGTTTGTTCTGGGCAACTGAAGACAAACATCTCCTGGTACCAAACAGGCAGACTGATGAACAACATCCAGAGCCAGTTCCCAGATTAAGCACCCTTAGGATGTTGGGCAGAGAGCTGGAAAACAACTCTTCAGAGATACCTGTAAGAAATCAACTACAAAGAAATCAACTACTACAGCATGTGTGTGACCTGGCACACTAAATGTGAGCTGTGTGCTGGGATGAAGCTCTGTCCCTCTTGCTCAGCAGCAGGACCCTTTTGCAGAAGCTGCTTTAACATCTCACTGCAGATATTCCTTCTCGTCAACCTCTGCACACTGATACATTAGGCTGCTGACAACTGGAGGTCCTAGGGAAAGCACTTCAGGAGCTGTGCAGTCCAACCTCCTGCTCTAAGTATGATAAACTCCAAATTCAGACCAGATTGTTCAGGGACTTATAAAGTCAGTCTTGAAAACCTCCAAGGATGGAGACCATTAAGTCTCTTGGACAACTAATCCCAATGCTTCACTTTCCTTACGATGCAAGCTTTTACCTTGCTTGGCTTACAACCCCTCTTACTTCAATTTATACCCCTTGCCATCACACGGCACTGAACAGAACCTGGCTCCATCTTCTTAACAGCCTCCATGTAGGTATTGGAAAGCTGCTGTTCAGTCATCCCAAAGATGTCCCATCTCCAGTTTGCAGACTCTCCCAGCTCCTGCAGCCTCTCCTCATGGGACAAGTCTTCTGGGCCCTGACCAGACCCTCTTGGCTTCTCCCCTCTATCTGTCCATGAAATGAACAGCCCCATTTGGGGGGCCCAAAACCACATGCAGCTTTTCAGATGGCATCTATCAAGTGCCGAGTAAAGGACTTCAGTAATCAGCTCCTGCACGCTCCTTGCTCTGATCCTCTGAATGCTATTTAGGATGCTGCTGGAGATCTTTGCTGTCAGGGCACACTCTGGCTCACGTTTAGCTTGCTGTCTGGCAGGACCTTGAGGTCATTTTCAGCAGGGAGGCTTCCCAGCCAGCCCGTCTCCAAAACGAAACACGACACGTGGGTCTTCCTTCCCAAACACGGGCTTTGCATTTTTCCCCAATTAATTTCATAATGCTTTCCCTGGCTCACTCCTCCAGCCTCTACAAGCTCATCTGGATGGCATCCCTGCCCCTGAGTGTATCGACTCACACATCTTCTAGTACCAGATTCCAGTACCTGCTGGAAGCCAGAGACTTGTGGTTTCTTCCTGTAACCAGTGCTAACCAGCTTCTGCTAGCTCCTGCAGCAGAGACGTTCTTAAATGTCAATTCACTTCAACCAAGACACGGTTTGGAGCACTGACTGGTCAGATATGTGAAATGAGACAGTGAAAACAGTGAAACTTAGATGGTAAATACCTGACTAAATGTATGCTTTTAATGCCAACATCAGAAACAGAAAAAGCACAAGAGAAAATTTTATAGTCATGAATGCATTACATGCTATAAAAATATCTGCCCCCAGAACTCATGACTGACTCCCATAATACCTGTTAGCCTATTTGCAAAACTGATGCCAATAATGATGTTTTAAAGAGCATATTATAATATCAAGAATGAGTAAAGTTACTTTTCAAAACACATAAGGAGCAAATTATCAAGTGTTCATAGCTGAGAAAAAATTGAAGTGTTCATATTTATCTATAATTCTAATGTCTCATCTGAAATAATTACTTCCAGAGCCAGCAGGTTTGTGGGTTTGTCATAGAAATAGTATCCCCAGTAAAGGAAAATCTTAAAAAAAAATGTTAGAAGGATATACTCCCAACTGAAAGAAAAAAAAAAATCTAAGATAAATACTCTGCCTGGTCATTTCCAATGAATCCACATGAAAGTGTTCACAAAGCCCTATGGAAATGTACATCAACACATAACAACCTGTAACAAGCTTCTCCCCCTGCTCTGTAGTATTACACGATTTTTTGTCTTAAACAAAAAGACCAAGACTGATTTGATACAAAATTAAATCAAATTAAATATAAAATATAGGCTACTGTTCTGAATAGTGAATAAATTACTGTATTCATCGAATACAACATATTGAGAAAGTATATGTAAGACAAAAATAGTAAAGAGCACTCCATGCATTTACATTGCTTCTATTTGAAGCATGCAATTACTTATTTATATGAATTTTAAAAGCCACAGTAAAAACATAATAAACCTTTCAAAGCCATGGCCGTTTTCACAACCCAGAAATTCTAAAAATTAAGGGATAAAAACTGTCAGATTTTTATTTTACATATACACATCCATTCAGTCACACTGACTAAAGTCAGCTCTAACTGTGACCCATGGTATTCCAACGATTAGGTTCATGACCTCAGAGCATTTTAATTCTTTTCTAGATGAGGTTATTAATAATGTTTACTGTAGTTGAAAACATTGCACATAAATTGCAGTCTTGTGCAAGATTTATGGCATGTGGCAGTGAAACTAGAGCCTGAAATCCTAAAAGAAGAAACAATCCCTCCCTAAAGCCCCCAATAACAGTACTTTTGTGCCCCAATACTGCTACAGCTTTTAAGTATGATATCTTTGTTTTCCCACCACAAGTACAGATAATGTTGAATAATACAATATTTATATTAGAAATCTGGAAAAAGAGTTATCAAATCTAAATTTCAATTTCAAGCTCTTCCAGAGGCTCTGTGTGTTCAGATCTACCAAATTTTTGATTGTAATCTACATGCAATTAGAAAACAAGTAAGTGAAAAAACACTTTGCACCCTAGCTGCCTGAAGTTTCCCAAAAGAACTTCCAGGCTTTTAAGCGTGACACAGCTGCATCCCAAAGAGGATGTATAAAATAAGTTGAGACAAGCACTCAAGTTCAACAGCACCATGTACAGTCTACCCAATCTGCTTTGAAAATATCTGTGCTATTCCTTTACTAAAATACCTGAAATACCTACCAGAGCAAGAAAAAAATTAACATCCTTCTCATCACTTAGGTATTTTCAGGAAAGGTACATTATCTTCAAGTAAAACCTGAAGAAAATGTAAACACAGTACTAATGTACAATATGCAGTGAAAACATACACAAACTCATTTCAAAGAGGAAGGATAGCCACAGGAGGTTTAGTATGGGAATTTCAATACAGTTCCTACTTAGGAAAATTCAGGCAGTGACAAGCAGCCCAAGCTCCAGAGTTCTGTTCCAAATGAACAAAAATGAGCTGGCCACAGGCTTTCAGGAAAGCACACTCTTGCCAGGCTTGATTGAAAAGTTTAGAGGCAAAATCCCTGCTTGGAAAAGTTAATTAAAACTCTTTCTCTTTTTCAACATTTCGACACTTTTTAATTACATGTTCCCATATCAGACAGAAATTGAAAAGTCAAGCAAAAAATTGACAGCGAGTACATAAAAACTGAAAGATCAGCATCCACAATAACCATTCCCTCCTCCTCCTGCCACATCCCAGTGGTGGCCCACATAGTTCCCTTGGTGAGCTGTGCCCCGGCACTGCTCCTTGGAATGTGATGCTGCTGCTCCTCTGCCAGGAAAGCAGCAGGTCAGTCAGACTGTGGCCAGCCAGGCCACACAACACAGCCCCACTCCAAGCCTCTGGTTCTTTCTCAGTACAGAGAAGTCTCACATTAAGAGAGCATTATTCCAAGATAGAACCCTACCAGCACCCTCGACCCTCTCTCCACAGAGGATGCTCTTACAGTAGGAATGAACCCAACTTGTAAGGAAAAGTAAGTTCTAAAGGCAGAGGAGTAGGACTGTAACTCACACTAGTAAAAACCTGTAGCAATTGGTTTGTTGGAAGTCAACGTGATAAACCTCACGTAGACTTGGCTGTTTCTAGCCTAGGAAGTGGTGATGAGTCTAAAGCCTGTTGCTGTCAGAGTGCATCACTCAGCAGTCATAATTATCTTTTGAAAACAATCAATTAACTGTCAGGAGTAGGGGGGGAAGTCCTGTCCAAGATCAGGAAAACAGAAGTATGCATAAACTCCAGCAAATTACATACAAATCTACATTTGAAAATTATTGAGAAATGTGGCAGAGAGATCTGCTAAGGAATGAAGATCAAAGTCATCAAATCATAGAATATTCTGAGTTGGAAGGGACTCATCAGAATCATCAAGTCCAACTCCTGGCCCTGCACAGGACACCCCAAGAGTCCCACCATGTGCCTGAGGGCATTGTCCAAACACTCCTGAACTTTATCAGGCTGGTGCTGTGAGCACTGCCCTGGGGAGCTGTCCCAGTGCCACACTGCCCTCTGGGTGAAGGACCCTTTCCTGATATCCAACCTAAACCTCTGACACAACTTCAGGCCATTACCTTGAGTTCTGTCACTGGTCACCAGAGAGAAGAGATCAGTGCCCACCCCTCCTCATACCCTCACAAGGAAGTGTTAACTGCAGTGAGGTCTATCCTCACTCCCTTTTATCCAGGCTGCACAGACCAAATGACCTCAGCCACTCCTCAAACAGCTTCCCCTCCCACCTCCCAACCCCTCATCTTTATGCCCTCCTTTGGTCACTCTCTAAAATAGCTTTGTATTTCTTCTGTCTTGTGGAGCCCAAAACTGCACACAGGACTCAAGGTGAGGCTGCCCCTGTGCAGAGCAGAACAGGATAATCCCCTCAATTACTACTAAGATATGTCTCATCATGCATCAGAAGGAGAAAGCTTCTAAAAACTGATCATGACAACGGCTAAAATTAGAGCAAAGGCAAAATCCCTCAAAGAGTACTGAAAAAACCTGTCTAAGAAGACTTTCCGTGTTATAGTTTCTTAGAGGGTTCCTGGGGAAGTTCCCAGAACAAAACCATGCTTTGGAGGGGAAGATACAGAAGATTTCAAAAAACAAAAATGAAAGTATCAGAGAGGATTATTCCAAGTAATCAAAATATAAAATCAGATGATTCTAAATTGTGTGCTCCTGAAGACAAGATAGAGTTACTGAAAGTAGGCAAATGCTTCATCTGTTTATAAAAGCATCATCCAGAATCTTTGCTTGTAAGTAGCAAACATGCAGAAGACACCAAATTACAGAACTAGTAACCCTACAGAAAAATAAATTACACTGGAAAAGAATCAGAAAGGCTTCTCTACAGCTAGATCATAAATCATCCATCTATTAACAGTTCTTCAACAAAAGTAAATGGATGATGTACTCAACACAATAGAGCCACTTAGTAAAAAGTCTTTTAGCAAGACCATTCACCAAAAAAAACTCTCAATCAAATTAAATTGTCATGGTATAGGAGAAGAGCTCTCTTTTGAAGTAATAGGCTATTTTTAAAAGCAAGAATGAATGGTTGGTTTTCCCAAGAGATGCAAATTAGGATCTCTGCTGGGCTTTGTGCATGTGTTGTAGGGGCTGGCTGACTTAGGGTTTCTTGGCTGTTTTGGTTGTTTTTTTTGCTTGGGGGGGGAGTTGTTTTTTCTGCAGATAATTTCTGGACAAATCACAAACATTCAACAGCAAATTTGTCAAGTCTGGGGACAGTAAAAGAATCTGTAACAGTCAATACTGAAGTCTTCTGTGATGGTACATGAGAAAGTCCTACAATACCAGTAAGCAGTTGGGTAACAAAGCATTACACATTCCCTAACTGAAAAGAGGGAACTAAAGCTCATGAAAAAAGAATCCTGAAGATGCATATGCAATACCAGACTTCTTGTTACCACTCAGGAAAGGGAACGTGAAACATGGTTCACTCTAACCACATGAGCTCAACTATCAACTGTGTGATAAACCTCTTTATCTGTTCCACTGCTAATTCCTGTTTAAAACATAGCCTTCCAAAATTCATAGGGTTCCCGCAGCACTAATACACTTTAGGAAGGGGAAGGTAGTACACACCAGTAAGACTTTGCAGAAATTGTACTGTCAGCATTTTGCCATAGGTTGAAATTTAAACAGCAAGTCACAGAATCACAGAAAGCTTTGGATTGGAAAGGACCTTAAAGATCTTCCAAGTCCAACTCCCTGCCCAGGAACAGGGACACTTTCCACTATACCAGGTTACTCAGAGCTCCATCCAACCTGGCTTTAAACACTTCCAGGGATGGAGCATCTACAGCTGCTCTGGGCAACCTGTTCCAGTGCCTCACCACTCCCATAGTCAATCTTCCTATCATCTAATCTAAACCCACTTTCCTTCAGTTTGAAGGCATTCCCCCTTGTCCTAGCACTACCTACCCTTGTAAAAAGTCCCTCTCCAGCTCTCTTGTAGCACCACTTCAGGCACTGGAGGGCTTCCAGAAGGCTTCCTTTGGCCTTCTCTGTGCTGCACAACCCCAGATCTCTCTCAGCCTTTCCTCACAGGGGAGGTGCTCCAACCCTGTGATCGCCTTGGTGGTCTCCTCTGGACTTGCTCCAACAGCTCCATGTCCTTCCTGTGCTAGGGGACCAGAGCTGGATGCAGTGTTCCAGGTGGGATCTCACCAGAGCAAAGGGGCAGAAACTCCTCCCTCATCTGCTGCCCACACTGCTTTGTGCAGTCTCAGCAGAAAGCACACACCCCCTGTGTGCACTGTCTCTCCTGCCAGGGTCTGAAGCATGTAGGTGCACTTTGCAAATGTCACATACACATTTTTAGATTGCATCTCCAATTAGGTAATTGGCTTTCTCCTCTCCCTCTGGATCAGTGCTGGCACAGAGAACTGCAGCCTCTCAAACAAGAAAACCCAAAGAAGGGGGTAACTCAAAGTAAAGTGAAATGATGGACAACTCCTGAGCACCCCATTCTTACCTCATTCAGTGCAAGACATCACATACTGTGAAACTGAAACAGCACATTCTTTTCTGCCACACTTAAAGCCAGTCATCTGAAGAGACAGGAGTCATTAAGTTTCCTTCTTTGAACGCCCTTCAGAAAGCACTACTCAGTTCAAGCCCTCATTTAAATAAATACGGTTTCCACTGTAGTAAGGCTCTTGCAACAGACATGTAAGGCATTACCCATAATAGGTGAAACAGTGCACATAAATATGCTCTTACCTAACTCACCGTAGTAAATTCATACTTTAAAAGGAAAGCTTATAAGCACTATCATATTTAAGCAATAAGACATAGGAGGGTGTGCATATGCTGTAATAATGACACACCTTAATAATATAAGAAGTATGTCAACTATTATCCCGTACTGCACGCCCTCCCTAAACACTTCAGCATAGATCCCATCTATGTATTTAACAAATGAAATTAGGATACTGAGAAAAGATGTCTATTTAGTTGTTGATAAACTCAAAATGTTTCATTTTTTTAAAAAAGCCAATAAATAAAACATGCAACCAAATATTCCTTTTCAGGAAATGCTTTCCAACCATTTCTTTTCATGATCAAACAACAAATACAGACGGTTAAAAAATACTTGCAATCATTAAACGTATTCAGATACTCCAAGAAAGTTGTTAAAAAAGGAGAGCAAATGAAAATCTCTTGGTTTTTGTTATTTTAAAGTGTTCTTGAAAGCGTAATGATGAATTTTGAAAGAAAGGTACAGATAAAACCTTTAAGCTCTTCCTTTTTGTCGTTGTTAAACTGCTTCTGTCTTTCCAGTTCAACAGCCAAAGAAATAGTTCAATAAAAACATCCCACTTAGGTTATCTCTGTTAATTCTCAGTCTGAACTCAGGGGCTAGAGTTAAGTGGTTTTAGCTGAACTCTTACACAAAATACTACTTGCAGTCTAAAGCCAAAGTCAGCACAAAAATCTGACACTTGATTACATTTCCTTTATTGTATCATTGTTCACCTTGGATCAAACTGAAACCTTTTGGAAAGTGTATTATTGAACACTTCAGGAAATACTATCTGCTTAGCCTCTGCCATGCAAAATACAAATATAATTATGTTTGTGGCAGCCAGAATAAACTAAATTTACCACTGATGTGCCTTCACTTTAAACCAAGCTAAAATATATTTAAATATGTATTAATTGCATATGATTCCACAGAACTTATTACTGCAAAACGTTTTTCTTGGGCATAACAACTCCAATAGTTACTTTCTTCAGCTACATTTGCACATTAGTGCAAAAAACTGATATCAACAATCTTTCAAGCCTGATCGAACTTCACAAAGTTATTGTTATTTAATGTTTTTCCATTCACTTAATTACTTTCTGGTTATATAAAATGGAAGCAGTTTCCCAAATCATTTGAAGTTTTCACAATTGTATTACCCAAACCCACAGAAAATTGTTGATATATATTTATTACAACAGTCACAGTTTTCCAACTCCACAGCTGGAAATGCTGCTAATCTTTTGGATGAAAGATACTCAGAAATGAAATTACCAAAACACATCCTTTTAAGTAACTGTATTGATAAAAATGTAAAAAGAATCAAATCTTGTATTTCAAAACAGAAAACTTCAGCTAGACTTATACGAATGATTCAGCCATAACCCAAACCAGCAAGTGACTTTTCAGAGTAATTTTTGCTCCTCAGTGCCAATACAATAATTTGCTGTGGATGCTGAAAAGCTGCTCATGCAGAAGTGGCTGCTGCAAACACACATTGGTCATAGGAGCGAAATATTTAAATTGGGGGGAGGGGGAGAATGTACTCTCCACCCACTTTTTGCAAGGTCTTGCCAGTTCCTCTGCTTTTTGGGAGAAGCAGATCAAATCCAATATACAAGACATGAACCAGATATGAAAATGGTCCAACAACAAATCTTCAAAATTGCAAATGCCAACAAGTCTCTACAAGTATATTACCAGGCCAGAATGCAGGAAAATCCTTGTGAAATAAGGTTTTCTGGTATGCAGTTATAGCAAATAATCATGAGGTGATGCCGAGAACTAGACAAATCTGGTATTCAAGGAATGTTAAAAACATTGAGGTCACGAATGCACACTGTAACTTTAGTACTCACTTCTTATCCCACTATTTTGACATTAAATCTAATTCATTCTTCATTCTAAGCTTATAAGCCATGATTTTAATGAACATCTCTCTTGTCCACTGCTATAACACATGTCAAAAAGGAAACAGTATAGTTAAAAAATGAAGTGAGGCTGATTCTGCATATGCCATGTACATAAGAGGAGTATTGCTTGTTTTTAAAATACTACATTATACCATAGACATGTCAGCAAACTAAAAAACAGATCTTCTCTCTTGGATCAAGATTTTGAATTTATTTACTTTTTTTTTTTTTTTTTTTAATAATGTTTCCTGCACTCCTAGCTCACAGGTAAGCCTAAGAAAAAACACCAAAATCATAACTACACTGGGCATTTTATTACTAAAAGAATATTTAGGTTGATTATAATCCAGTGTAACATACTGCATGAATCCACACAAAGTAGTTATATAATCCAGCCTTGTCCTACCAGTCTGTTTTACACACACTAGAATGGATTTGTGCTGAACTGCCTTTACTTAGATAAAGAGGTAAAACTAAGCTCTGAAAACACAGAGACCAGGGGAGAAGAGGGAGAAGGACATGAGCAGAAAGTTAAAGCCATTTCTTGTATTAAATTCCCCACAATTTATAGCAGACTGACAATACAAATACTAGCAGCACAGTAAAACAGCAGATCATTTTATTTGGAGGTGGGAGGTGTGACTACACATAATATATTACATTAAAATTGCTTTAGTCCTAATTTTATATATGTACTAGTTGCTTTTGTCCAAGTAACTTGGCAGGGATGCAAATCAGAGCTACACTTTCAGAAAACAAGAAAAAAGACATTTCTGACCTGAGGATAACCAATACTGGTCAGTAACAGGGCATGATTTGCTTTTCTGATCTCCTTTTGTGGACATAAATAAAAGATCATTTCACATCCAAGTTAAGGAACCAGCCAGTGTAAAGGGAAGATGAGCAAGCAATTTGGGGACACCTTTATGACAAAATCCAGACAGAAAGGTTTCTTCAAAAGCAGCAGTAGTACCTTAGAGCATCAGCAACCCTTATGTCAGAAACATAAATCCAAGAAGGGCAGGAGGGGGAGCAGGGGGAATTTGCTTTTTTCTAGGGAAACATGCAGAGAGCAGGTGATACATTAAAGGATACAAACCCACAGGACCTGTGATATCCAGTCAGGGAAGCTCAAGTTCCAAACACCATCCAAAAGAGGACTTGGGTGTCAGAGTTCTCCCTCTTTGCCTAGATTCACTCCACAGGTCAGATTTAACTAACTGTAGGCTGAGCAATAGTCACAAACCATGCAAGGATCACCACACAAGCAGCATTTGCCACGAGCAGAGCCTGAACTGCCTCCTCTCCAAATCTGCAAGCTGGAGCTTCAGAGACTCATCTTAGCAGCCAGTTGAAATGCTTGATTTATTACTCTATTTTTGATATAGAAACAAACTTCCTTTTTAGTTTGTGCTGGTATCCATGGCAGCTAAATAAAAGCACCTGTTCAAGCGATGCTTTGACAGTGTGTCCTTGAAAAACAGAGAAACTGTAACCCAACAGACCAAAAGAGGTCTTTCTTAGCAAAATTAAATAAAGTTCTAACACTCCATGGATCAGCTGTACCATTAGCACTCATCTTAAAACTCTGCCACTTCTGAAGGTTTGGCCTGCACTGGTTTATTTCTGATATCCACAGAGCAATGAGGACAGAAGAAGAAGGAAAGGTTCTGCTAGGAGCAGTCCAGGTAAACTGCTGGCAAAACTACTGGTTCCACACGTGGAATTCATTACCAGAAGCCACGCCTGTGGCAGAGCCCCACTCAGGAGAAGTTCAAAGACAAAAATTAATCTTGGTGGCTAGCCCTAAAATAAGCACTTACAAATCACATCTGAATATAGCTATATTTTTCTTCTTCCTCTTAATACAAACCATTTTGCATATAAAAGTACACTATTTCTTTACTCTTTTACCTTACTATGACCAAACCCAAACTCCTGTAACAAAAAATATAGTATTATTTGAAAATTATTATTTATTGATGTCTACTTAAAGTAAGATTTCTTCTGTAAAATTCTCAGTCATTTACCAAATCCATACTGAAATTAGGATCAGAACCATACCAGAAATTATAAAATACCACATTACTAAAGAAGAATACAGGAGAAAGA
The DNA here is from genome assembly GCA_027886175.1 of Phylloscopus collybita. Taxonomy (NCBI): domain Eukaryota; kingdom Metazoa; phylum Chordata; class Aves; order Passeriformes; family Phylloscopidae; genus Phylloscopus; species Phylloscopus collybita. The sequence continues at coordinate 52,322,792 of JAJNNQ010000018.1, read as the reverse complement.
AGGCCATCTAAACAGCCTAGCTACCTTTTGTATCTTCTAACCTTCAAGTTCATTCATAAACTTCTTTTTCCAACTACAAATGCCAGGTTTTATATAAAAGAAAACAAATTGTTACATGTTACTGGGATACAGACAAGAGTCCAAAAAGGTTGTACAATAAAACCTGCAAATTTCAAAGTGGTTCTGCCAATTCCATGCAATCAGCCAAGCACCAGCTCCACTATGCTGTACTGAAACAGTATTAAGCAGTGTTTGTTTGATGAACAAACAAAACAGCATCCCAACCTCAGGATTCCTAAACTGAGCGCTGTTTGAGACTTCAGTTAGTGGTGGTGCTGGAGGCCAACAGGCTACTTTTGAAATTTGGGGGGGGGGGGTTGGTTGTTGTTGTTGTGTTTGTTTGTTTTGTGGGTTTTGTGGTTTTGTTTGTTTGTTTGTTTAAAAAACAAAACGAGGTAATAAACTACCAAGATCTTTGCCAAGGATTCTGCCTGGCACAGCCTCAGTCAGACACTGAAGCACTGGAATCAGCTGCTTCTGCATGGGTGCTGTGTCAGGTGTTTGCCTGGAGCTACTCTGACCTGTATGGAATCTGGAAATCAGAAATTATACCGAGTGGGAACTGCAGAAAGCCTCTGCACTGATGTTTCTGTTTGGTTTCAAACTGGATAAGGCAGTGATAAAATGAGCTGTGGCCCAGAGAATGCATAAAATTGTGAAGTGTCATCACAAGAATTATTAATGTTATTTTCTGTTCTTTGGTGAACCCAACTAGGACACACCTTTCATAATTTATTATGAATAAGCACTTACACTGTATAAAGGCTTCAAAAAAGTTTTCAAGTTTAAGAAGCCAAGCTTTAAAACCACTAAGATGATTTAAGCCAGCAGAACAAACCTGCATCAAAACACAACAAAATTTATGTAGAGTACAAACTAAAGGTCGGTCAAACTGGGGAGTTGGGGGAATATAATGATTTACAAGTACTACTGATTAAAACTTAGCATGTAAAGTATCAGCTTTAACAAAACACAAACCACTAACAAATTTGTTCAGAAAAAAAAAGTAAAATACCCTTCATTTTCCATTAATCTGTTTTCTTGAACTATTAGAAAACATTCCAAAGTGATTTACAGTCATAGGAATCAACTTCACAGATAAATTATTTCTGGATTCCCAGAACACATTCAACGACCCAGTTCAAGTTTCACAATCTTGTCTCCAGCCCAACAGACTGTGTTTGATTAGATGCACATCATCTGCCTTTCTGCTCCTTCGCACAACCCCAGAGAGGATCACTTTGTGACAACTGGATATACGGTTATAAATTCAACACACAACACTCCTGCTGGCTGGCTTTCTCCAAAACCACACGAATTCTCAGCTCCCTGCATAAACACACAGAAAAACCAAACCAACCAACTCCAGAAACGTCAGTCAAAAAATTGTCTAAATTACAGCACTTCAAGCGTGAAAGAAGTTCCAACTTCTTTCAGAAAGCTGACAGATAATCTGTAATAAGGAGCTGAAACAAAACAGGAATTTTAAACAACAAACTGGAAAGTGGTTCTGAGGTAATTCAGCAGTTTTCAGGATTGTTACATTTGTCCAATTGTCTCTCTTCCTCTCTGGTAGTTACAGGAAGATGACCCAATGGTGACATAAAATTTGCTGTACTTAACAGCAAGGGCAAACACCTGAAAATGTCCCCCACAGAACAGGTCTCATCTCCCATCATAATCCACAATATTTCTTCATTTATCTCCATTCTGATGTCCTAGTCTGGCTCTGATGTCCCAGTCTGACACCTGCCCATGGCTCTTTCTTCAGAGAAGCAAATGAGAAGGCACACAACAGAGCCAGGACCTTGGCTTTTCAGATTAATAAATCTGAGAAGAACCTCAGGAGACTGTCCAAGCAATTCCCCTTTCCATGTCATAGTAGTAGCCTCACATGTCATCCTGCATCAGAAACAAATAATACTACTCAAAATTTTCATTCTAAATAGCATGAGCTCCATCTGTTTAAACATTTATTACTGTTTACACCAAATCTCCTTTGCTAGAGAATCCATACACTCACCATACTCTCAAAGAACAAGGAAAACAGTTTATCATCATCTTCTGTTTCTTCTGTTTTATTTATCTGAAGTCTTCTGGCCATCTCAGAATTGTGCTTACCTTTATTCTTTGATTCATGCTGAGCTCACCTTTGTTATTTGCAGAGACAACAGATGGAGAAATGCAGACAATGTACACAACTTAGACAGGTACTGTCATCTGCAGATGGCACAAGGGAAAACTGGAAACGGGAGTTTTGTAGAACAACAGAACTGGAGGTTATAGTGCTCACAAATGCACTTCAATTCATTTCTGTGTGGTTGAGCCAACACAAAATCAGTGCTGTAAACCCAGAAGGTGCAACACTCACAGGAGTTTTGACTGACTTAGAAATGTAGATTGGTTTGTGTCTTTCCAGGTAAACTGCTCTTTTGTTGCTTGCACTCCAAACTTACATGGATTTGTGCTCATATAGAATTATTCTGGAATAATCTTCAGGGATGATTAGTCCAAAGTGGAATAGGTCACTTAGGCTAAAGAACCTCCTATGATGTTAAGGACATGCTCAGCTTTTCACAAACACATGTCACTCTACAGTCGTACGCTGCATTCATCCAAGTTCACTTTCGAGAATAAATTAACATTTTTGGAAAAACACAAAGCACATCCGTAACCAGGCTACTCATAAAGTTGAAAATAATTAAAACCATAATTTTTCCCCATAATATTTGTGCTCACATATAAAACAATAGGATTTCTGCTCTTCAGTTTTGGTTTCTGGATATAGCCCATTTTCATATCATGTTTTGAGATGTATATTGGCCTCCCTTTTTAGTCAAGAGTATTTAAAGAGTTTTTTTGGGTTTTTTTTAAGCAAGGAACAACAAAAGGCATTTAATACTCAAAATTCAGAACTTTCAGGAAAAGCAGGATTTCCCAGAAGAATTATCACAGACAAATCTGTAAGTCAGAAGGTGGAAATACCAAGACACTCACAGAATTTTGTGAATGTTACAACCTCATGGCTTAACTGGGGCTCTCAATCTCCTCTGCAGACTGTTACACAAAAGCCACAAGGCAGAGACTTAGAGAGAAGTCCATGTTGCAGTCTCTCCTCTAATTTTTAAACAAGATGAGAAAAACTTATTGAGAGGTAAGAAAGACACTGAATCACACATAAAGCTTGGGTGGACAAGACCATTTCATGCAGTCGAGTATTATCTGTGGAGATGACAGATATGAACAACAAAGAAAACCAACCCAAATCATTCTGTGATTATAAAAACATCTGCACTTCTTATGAAAGCTTGTCAAAATGGCTTTCTCCTCCAGAATATCTGAAAAGAATTTAACTTAAAATGGAAGTGTATGGATCTTAAAACACAGATGCAAAAAGATTACACCTCAATATATTCCATTGAGAGTTGAAAAAGAGTTGAAATTCCAACCAGATGTCACTTCAGTATTTTACCATTTCTACCAAAACTGTTGACTGTAGTGCTCTGATGTGGTTATTTTTCCAACTCAAAACAAAACTAAGAGTGGATAAGGCATATTAACTGAACCCTTTGACAACACTTAGTCAAGTGAGACAACGTTATACTACACAAGAACTACTTGCAAGTAATTAGATACCAATATCAAATTATTTTATCACATTAGGCTACAAAATCCAGAAGCTAACATCCATTCAGTAAGACCAGAATCTAAAGCCAGAATGTAGCTGTTTAACACCACAGCAGAAATGTAACTGTAAAATACACCACACTAATGGCACTCTAAGTTGTCTAGTGGAGGCTGGTATGTTCAAAGAATATAAGCTGAGTCCAAACTCCGACCAAAAAAAAAAAAATCGCTCTACTTTTGCTATCATCTGTTTCCTACTAAGTGCTGAAAGCACCTGTTCTGTAATATGAGAATAAAAACAACACAATGCATTTATAAGTGCTTCACTGAGCTCTGCCGTGCAGTTGTTCATTGAAGAATTACATATGTAATGATTCTTGAGATCTTAAAAATGTTTGAGGGGAAAGAGGGTCAAAAAAACCCCCACCAAACAAAAACTTCTGCAGCAGACCAGGTGCACTGAAGGTTGCAACCTGCAACATCCATTTGGATGTTGCAGACAACTATTTATTCAGGTCCTTTAAAGCATTAATGTTTGAGAAAAATTGGCTTACAGATCAGCTAGCTAAGACTGAAGCATTTAAAGATTAACTCCCTTAAAACTTTAATCACTTCAGGCCTTAACTGTCTAATCTGCAACCCTAGTTGTCTCTTATGTCTTATTTAAAATAAGCAGTGAAATGTTCAAGCATCAGATTTTTTTTCTCAGAAAAGATGCCTTATACCAAGGCGGCAAAACAAAAATACTACGAGATCAGCACTTGAATTTTAGAAGCATGGCTTTTGACTCAATGTGTAATGATTTCCACAGACTCTGCAGTGGAAATTCTCAGAAGTTCAGGAGTTCTGTAAAACTTTTCTACTTTAAAATCTGGCCACCTTTTAAATGTCTTCAACTGAGTGCAACTTTGAAGACAAATGAGCTGGGTTTTGGTGGGGTTTTTCTGATAGATTTTTTTCTCCCCATTCCAACTGTAAGGCTCCAACAGAAGTAAATATCAGTTAAGATCTCAGAGGTAGAGCAGTAACTCATAAATTATGTATGTAAAAATGAAGTGGAAACTTGTACAAGACCAACTAGATCATTCAGAATACAGACACACTTTGAAAATACCATTACACACTCTCATTTGTTTGCATTCCTTCTGTATCTCAGGTTAGTTGGAATTGGAAAGTTGAATCCAGTTTTTCATAAAAGACATATTTCACATCCATTTAGGAGTTCATGTCTCAAGCAAAACAAAGGTGCAGAAATGCTGAGCTCCACAGCAAGGGCTGTGTACAAAGGAGGAATAAGCTGATTCCAACAACTCCAGCTCCTCCTTTAGAATGAAGCAGACAACCTTCCAGATCCCGAAGGATCTGTGCAAACTTTCTTTCACTCTTAGTCTCATAACATGTGTAAGTGGTCTCCAAATTGTTGTATTAAACAGCACGTTTTACCAATTAAAAAAATGTTATAATTTAAGTAATTATTTGGATAGGTGATTACCTTGTCTAGAAATACATGTTAATTTCTATACTTGACCACACTTGAAATCCAAATTACTAAATCATGACACTACTGCTAACACCACCACCAGTTACAGTGGGAAATTTCCTTCCCTGCCACTCACAAACTGCAGAAACACATCTCACATCCAGTTTAAACTCAAGACAATGTAACTGTTTCTAGGATGACTTTCACTGGCCTCATTAAGATCAGCCTCTCAACACTGAGTAATGCAGATGACACTTAGTTTAGCTAATTTAGCCCTGGGACAAAAATGACTTTACAGTCTAACATTACATACCAAAGCTTCCTCTGATGTATAACTAATTAGGATGTCTAGAAAGTTACACAGTGGAATTAAAACTGCATTAGAAATAAGAAAAATATGCAGAAATGTAAAGCTAACTCATTCAACCAACATACGCTCTCAAGCATTCTTTCTACAAGCAAGAACAAGAAGTTTGATTGTCCTAATCTCACACTGCTCTCTATGTCTCAGCTGACTTTACAGGGTTATTTTTACACTTCAGCTGCATCTGAGAAAACTTCTCAGAAACAGACAGACTATGGAGAAGGATACCCAAACACGTTCATTTAAAATATCATGGGGGGGCAGCTATCAGATTGGTATGTTCTAGTTGCATTCTTTCAAAAATCCTTTCAAAATTGAAATGCTTTTCTGAGCCAAATACTTTATTAAGAATGAGCGTAAATCTCTCTTTACCCCTCAAAGTCAGTTAACTTCCATGGAACTGGAAGAAACTCACTCTGACTTGCATTTGTCAATAAACTGTAGATGGACTGCTACTTGTCAAGTAAAATAAAGATTCTAAATTGAAATTCTTCCTTATATTTCTCTTGAATAGCCCACAAAATGTTGTAGCAAATGGAAGCAGAGCATTTTATTGCTTCTGAAGTAGCACTCAATATATATGATATAAAACATTAAAAAATACCCTGTCTTACTCACACTACATCACACAATTTAACAAATGGTAAAAGAGTATTCAGGCCCTTAGTAGCTACTATAATTATCAATAATCCATTGCAAAAGACTTCAGGTATGTTTCACAGCAATTTGCAGGTGGCTTATCAAAGTTTCTGCACTCAGTTACAAACAGAACAAAGTTTAAAGCTGTGAAGTCTTTTGTGAAATGGCAAATGCAAGAAGGTTAAGAAGAATCTCTTTAGGTAATTTCAGGGGATGCAGACAAGTAGGAGGTGTAAAAAAACACTGACCAAGACCTCCTGGCAGCATCATTCCCTCAGCAGAGACTCATGGTTTTGCTCACCACTGACAACCAGAAGACACACAATTTATTTGAACAAGACAAATTAAAGCACCTGATGTGAATAAAACTGAATAGAGTAAATTTCTGTTGAATTCTGGACAATGTGTTTACTCCCAATCTTATGTACAGAACATAGCTATCATGCTGCAATTTGAGTAACTCCTAATCCTTTAATCCAGAACACACATAGACCAAATACAATACCCTTCAGTGAAGTTCAGACTGCAATTACATTTTATAATGACCCAATTCTCTACATATTTGTGTGAAATTACCAAAACTACAAATACAGTCAAAGTAAAAGGTGAAATTGGGTGATCCTTCCTAGAGAAGATGTTCTCAAAATGATCCCTTTTCAGTCAGTCAAGGGCAGGTCCAGTAGGCCCAGTTTGTCCCACAGGAGCCTTTTTATCAAAACTGGACTCAAAAAAAAATTTAAATATTATTTGATGTGGTTTTCTTATTTAACTTCAAAATTACCTACACAACTCCAGTCTTTACATTGCCTTAATTATGTCTCAGAAATCTGATCACATGAATTCAAGCCCACAAGGATGGGGGCACGCAGGGCTGCAAAGAGAAGAGTCCTCCAAAAAACTCTCAGAGCATTTTTGTCTATCAGTTTTTGGCTGGAGCTTGGACTAATGGTATCTCTACAAGCTACAGAGACCACAAGGGTTCTCAGAAGGTGTTTTCCATCTTAAAGCACTAAAGCTTGAGGGGTGGGGGTGTGCATAGTGCATTTTCCACTATTTCCCCCATAACCCAAGACACCTCTTTGTCTTGTTTCATAAAATGCCATTAACAACATAAATAGGACGTAAGTATTTGATCACTTAGGGACACAGTGGAGCTCTCCCTGATGGAGGTTTTTGAGATGAGACTGGACAGGGTGGTAGGACAATCTCATGGGAAATGCTTCCTTTCCCACAAAATGCTGGACCAAAGCACCTTTCCAGGTCCTTTCCAACCTGGGCTGTTCTGTCATCTTGTGACCTGTGGATGTATCACCCATTACATGTTACCCCATTCAACCTGTCTTGTTTGAAAAAAAAAAATAGAAAAATCCCACAAATGTCTAAATTCTCAGGCAAAGAATTCACAAAACAGCTGGGGGGGGGGGGGAAGTCAGCGGCACACTGAGATCATCACCAATAATCAGCTGAAGGTTTTCACAGCAGGAGAACCACCTTTGAAAGAAAACAAGATTCAAACAGCAAATCTCCCTTCAATCCTGTCATTAAGCATGAAAAGCTTTGGCCTTTTTCCTTCATGAAAACACAGAGAAGAGAGCTTGACATGTTTTTCAGATAAAAACCATGGCTTTTTTTCCATTTAACAGAAACCATACAATTTCATACAGATCTTTCAAAGAAGACGAAATACATTTAAGAGAATATTAACTCAAACTTCTCATAGAACTAAGTGCTATTAATAAATATGTCTCTCTTCAGACTCATATACATTTGTCAAGTATTCTATTCTTACCTTTTTTCCCCATCTCTTTTTCCTTAAGGTTTACCTTTTACCCCCTTAATGATATTAAATCTGCCCTTAGGATGACAAACAGAACATGGTAATGCAGCTTTTCTTCCCTTTCCTTTCCATGAATTAATGTTGACTCTTGTTGGACTCATTCAAAACCTTGAAAAAACTTCCTGCCAAGATCAGACTTTCATAAGTGATTTACTTTAGTACTTGATCTTTGCAGTATCTCTAACTCCTCAATCTTCATTAACTAAAATTTTATTTACCACATTTGGAAAGCAGATCAAAACTTGACTGATTTTTCCAACTGGCTGAATCAATGTTCTTAAATTGTCAGATTTTGTTTTATTTGGAAAGTTTAGTCTTAAGGGCTTTGCCTAATGAGTCATTTGAGAACCAATACAGAAATAATGTTTTGCCCCATTAAAAAAAAAAAGTCTTCCTTTAGAAAGGTGTTTCTTGTAGTGCTAAAATCCTACAATCAAACTTAAATGGGAGATAACACCTGGACACTGATTAAGATTCACTGCTTCAAGAGAAGCTGTGCTTATTTATTTATGTGCTTATTTATCTGCACAGGTAGTCAGACCCATTGCTTCCTCTGAACGAGGTCAGGAAGGTCTGTGTGACAGAGTCAATCTCCCCATGACTCAGCCTCTGCAGCTGTTTGAGGCAAGATCAGCCCTCCTGGTTGAACCTTGGAGCTTTCCCCGTTTCAGCAGAGCTCAGCATTGCCAAACCTGCTGTTATGCAAGTGCACCCCAGAGGCTGCAATTCCCCATCCTGTGGGTGAGAAATCGTGCTCACCCCAATGCTCAGGGCATGGCCAGCCCTGAAACCCCAGGCTGATGCCAGGCTGTGAAGAAATGAAACCACAGGGGCAGAGAAAACGAGCGCCCGGCCGCGTACACCAGCTCAGGGAGAGCAGCAAACAGCAGAGTGCCCTTCCCTGCCCTTCATGGAGAGCACAGCACACAGCAGTGGCACAGAGCAAGGAGCTGAGCGCTGCCTGAAAGGTACCAGGCTGATAAAGGCTGCTCTGTTTGCTGTATCTGTGCAATAAACTCAGTGCAGAGTTTTGCCCCACAGTACAAAGACTCCTATTGCAACTTTTCATACAGCCCGTCTCCTCCTCTAGCTCGTCCTGTCCCAGAAGTTGCTAAGTTCACAGGAGTAAAAATTTCACTGTGACTTCCCAGAAACCTCATTTCAGAATATGACCACAGTTCTTCAGTTCTCTTCAGGATTTTTAGAGACAGCTGTTGAGTGAATCCATGGATCCAGATGAGTGAGAGACACCTTTTCACTGCATCCCACAAGAAGAGACCACGGAAGGGAAAGAAGCAGCACCTTGGGAATTCTCTGCTTAAAATAGATCCTTGCATATCAGCCTTGCTGACCATTTTAACAAATCCAGTTTATCGGGATATTATACTCATTTGTTTTTTAATCTACACCATACAAATATGCATTTGTAATTATTTGAACGTGACAATGAGAAGTCATCTGCCATCTGAAGGCAATAAAAACATAAGGGCAGAAATAAGCATTTCTTTTAAACACACTGTTTATAAATTTGCAGCAGACACTTTCTATATTTTAGGAATATTTACTTAGCTGTGCATACCAGAACAAATTATCTTCTGTTAGCCAAAACTATTGTTCTTGAACCCATTATCTATCCCCTCTGCTCACTAATTTCTACCCATTCCCTGTTGAATTAAATAATAGAGATCATTACATAAAGACAGATGCATCTTCCAAATGCAAGTGAAAGAAATTCTAAAAATTGCAAAATATGATACAAACTTACCAACTCTATTCCCTGTGGAAAAGGAGTGTCTTCCCAGTCCTTCTGGGGAAATCTTTGTATTATTTTCCCCAAACCTTCTGTTGGTCCTGCTGAAAGATAAAATTCAATTACTTAAAGGCAAACTGGTCAAATTGAAATCACCATACATTTGAGAATATTTTCAAAATATACCCAATATTAATAAGTTTTTCGCCACAAGAGGCAGAACACACTCCTCAAATGTGTCTTGCAAGTCATATAATAAATACAGTCTTAACATTTCCCAGCAGTAACACAAGAAATCACTACATGAAAGGAAGCCATGAGCTGCATTCAGCCTCTGCCTCTCATGCTCATTTTCAAAATGACAGATGATTATTGATAATTTCAGTCTCTCTCTACAAACAGCAGTGAGTTAAAGACTAATATAATGGATAACGGGATATTTAAAAAAAGAAAGCAGAAGTTTTTCAAGAAGCAGTTTTCCAAAAGAAGTCTAAAGATTGAAATAAATCTGCAAATTAAAACTCCACATGATTAATCCAGGACACACTAGCTCTTTGCCAGTATTTCTCTCTGGTTTCCTTGACAAGTCAGCAGTGGTTTTCCACACAGAAAGATGTGAAGAAAAGCTGGTGATTTCTGATAACTTCTCTGATGCAACTGTCTTCTTTTTTTACATGTTCCTTTTTTTGGAAGCAGCAGTGCTATAGATAAATTTTGGCAACATCACAAATACACCGCAATCATAGCGCTGTGTCATCCTGAATGGTACAGGAATGCACGTAGAAACAGGACTTTAGTTTTCCACCTTCTGAAACCCTGCAGTAAATACTGAAAAAACCTTTTCCTAACATCCAACCTAACCCTCCCCTAACTGAGCTTCAGGCCATTCCTTCAGGTCCTGTCGCTGAGAGAGATCAGTGCCTGCCCCACCTCTTCCCCTCATGAAGGAGCTGCAACTTCAATGACCCCCAGGTCCCTTTCCACAGGGCTGCTCTCCAGGGTGTCTCATTCTTCACTCTGCCCAAACATCAATGGCAAAGTAGAAATTTGCAATCATTTGAAACACCTTTTAATAGCAGACTCGTCGTATCCAATTGAATCATATTTTCCCTGAAGTTGTATCACAGAATTTTGAGATTAAGCATTAAAATTGTTAAACATTTTCTTGTCGAATTTTCGAAGTTGTATTTGATGTTATGAAGCAGTCCAATTTATGTATTAGTAGTAGCACTCCATATGTGTTGCCTCCTCTGCAGACACCCAGGCAGCAGCAATGAATACATTACTCTCCTGGCTTTACCATAAAAAACCATTTTCAGTCTGACACAACTCAAGTCTGCTAGCATAAATCAGTGTGACAGTGAAAAAAGAATAGGTTTCCTCTAAGCTTCCTGCTAATTTAGTTTGACTTTGCTGCTATCTTAAAACCCACAATACACCTTACAAGCCATTTAGGCAGAAGCAATCTGATGGGTTAGTAAGATGCATTTTCTCCAGTTTTGCATATTTACACTTCACCTTCTGTGATTGTCTCTTGCGAATAATCTCAGAACAGATGTTCTCAGTACAGCAGACATACAAACTACAGAGAGAAAAACTCCCCAAAGCAATCTTACCCCCAAGGCAGCACACACTGTGACTCCCAAGGGCAGCCTGCTGACGAACTGCAGTCACACAGGGTTTTAGCTATGAGTTCTGCCTATGAGATCAGCAAGTTAAAAGCCAAAGGAAGCATCGTGTTCTAGAGAAGCTGCAGAGATGCTCAGAAGGCAGAGAGAGCTAGGATGTGCCAGAAACTGAGGGACAAATACAGACATGGCTACAGCTGCAGTTTTTGTAAGGAAGAGGAGCTCTCTATTAGACTCTAATAACTGAAGGGGGTCACGAGTCATTGTTCTACTGTTTTAAGTGTTCCCCTCATGTACTCTATCAAAGCATTTCTATTCCTTTATGCAGACAGTAGTAGTGACTATGGAGTAGGTGATTGCATAAAGGTTCCTTCATTGAATCAGTGTCAGAATGTCTCCCCTTGTTGAGTTAAAGTCTCAGATTACCACGTTATCTGCTTATCCTTAGTCATATCTCTGCCAAATCTCTTCTCCCTCCAGTTGTTCTAGGGCTGGCAGGTGGCACAAAGAAGAGACAGCAAACAAATGCACCCAGGGCAGCAGTGAGCACAAACACGCTGCAGGCAGAGCACAGCCTGGGGATGAGAGGCCAAGAGCAAGAAAGGGCAGAAACACCAAGCTGAACAGAGATATCCAGACTTCCTGGAAAAGGAAGTTTCAAAGAATTACAGCAGCAAACAGTCCCTGCTATGTACATGCTCCCTAAGTTTCTCTGTGGGAACACAGGTGACATTTTTTTAACTCTGAATCCAGTTCACAAAGATTGAGACCTCCGACACTACCAACTACACCTATAAATAATGACATCCAGGAAAGTAGCTCAAAATTTCTTCTACTTCATCATGTTCTCAAGCTATCAATCCTTCTAGTTCTCTTTTTATTTGACTGCTACAAAGACTATTTCTACATTACAGTATAGGAAGCTCTTAATTCAGAATTGAGAGATGTACACTTTTTTAAAAACATTTTTAATATTCCCTCCTTTATGTCAAAAACTTATCAGTTGTTATTTTTTTTTAGTTTGCTTTCCTTCGGCCACTAATGCTGGCCACCAGTGTTTGAATTTTCTGCATGTAATTCCATTTTGCTTTCAAGAAGGATTCTAAACTTCCATAGGAATTTATCTGAAGAAAAGGATGTGCCTCTGAACATTTTCTGAAAGCCAGACTGTATGTCTTGTGCTGCCTGAATTTGCACTTCAGGTCACCCCTTGGATCAAAGAGAAATCACTCCACAAGTCCCATGGAGCACCTCCCTCCAAGAGGTGCAGCAACATGTCCCTCCTTGTGTCCCCAGAACCAGCCTGTTTCCACTGTTGGGAAAACACTTGAAAACCAAAAATTCTATCTACCTCTAGTTCAGGCACAACTGATTTGGTATCCGAGTTCTCAAACATTTTAGGAAAGGATCCTTTTCAAAACAGCTCACAGAAACCTCACAAACATTCCAGGTATTAAACATTCAAAACTAAGGCTCACAGCAGTAAAGCTGAATCTTCAGGAAACCATCAACTTAAATCACCTTTAACAGAGAAAGACTAAAATTTCCAAAAAGTTTATGGAACACTGCATGAAGGATGTATCATAGAAATGCAACATTTTAAAGGAAAAAAAAAAAGGGAAGTGAATATTTCTGTGTTCAAGATACAAGCATTAGAAAAGTATTCACATCCATCAGATAGGAGTAAAAAAATAAAACCAAAACACCAACAGAAAAAGCACTGTTAATCCTTCCACAGAAAAGTCCTGTGATACAGATGTACAAGTCTACTTATAATGCATAAAATCTAACTATTTCACATGATTTCTTAAGTTGAATACAATACAGACAGGTAGGAAACTCTTTCGATCCCACTAAAATTTGTTTTGGCTTGTGGGGGATTGTTGGTTTTGCTTTTTTAAATTAATCTACACTCCTTCAAATTTAAGGCAATTCTTAAGGATCTCAGAGTTTTCTATGTTTGCAATCATGAGGTAGAATTGATTTTGAATAAATGAATAAATCTGAAAAATAAATAAAATTATTCCTTTCAGTTACAAAAGTTACTGAACTACAAGTTCCCTTCTTAGTGAAAAGTTTAGACCCAGAGCATTTGTAAGAACCTCCTGTGCAAGAGAAGACCCATCAGCTGCACTTCCTTTAATAATAAACCCAATCCAGCACCATAAGCTCACCACATTTTCCCAATACTTTATACTACATACAATTACTGTTGATTCTCTGTTGACATTTTTCAATCCAAACAGCAAAATAACAGCAGAATTGCACTAAGTCCCTAAATCCCATAGTTTGGGGTGAGGGGGTGTGGACACTATCTGCCTTCAGCTGACTTAAATCATCCAACTTTCAGCAGAGCAGTTGTCTCTGAAGATAACAGATTATTCAAGAGGTGGCTGCAACTCAACACCCAAGTGAATTTGCATTCTTGACTGCTTTAGCACAACAGGAAGAAACAGAAAAATATCAGGTCATGGGATTTTCAACAAGTATTACTTGCTCCAATATATGCTACTGATAACTGGTTACAACTTTGCAAAAATATTGAAGCCACAGGAGGAAAAAGATTTAAAGGTGATTCAGATTTTCCCATTAATAACTTCAGATTTTGACCACATTTCCCTTCACTGTGCATCTAGTCTCCTTTCAAGTCCCTTTTATTAATTCTTAACACTCAAAGGACATTCCCTCAATATCTTGGTGAAATTCCTATTAACTACAGCTAATTAAACAAATGTGACACCACGTTAAAAATATGCACAGAGTGAACACCAGTAGCAACCCCCTCAGTTAGTGCCTGATAGTATCTGCTTTACAAACCTACCAAGATTTCAGAGGTTTTAAGAACATTAGGAAAGATTTCTTCATGGAAGAGGTGATCAGACACTGTAATGGGCTGCCCAGGGAGGTGGTGGAGTCACCATCCCTGGAGGTGTTCAGGGCATGACTGGATGTAGCACTCAGTGCCATGGTCTGGTTGGCACCACAGTTTTGGGTCAGAGGTTGGACTTGATCACCTCAAAGATCTTTTCCAACCTAAATGATTCTGTCAACTGTCACTCACTCACATTGACACCTTGTTTTTAAACTAGAAAAATAGTTCATTCCAATGTCAATGGCTTCAGATAGCCACAGCCACCAGGAAGAACCTCTGCATCATCAATTAAAGGATGTTTGTCTTTTGCTATCCTTTCCAATAACAAGCTGCCCAAAAACGTGGTGGAAAGCCCACAGCTAGCACTGCTCACTGAATTCAGACCACTCAGACAGAAGCTTCTGGAGGTTTTTGAAACCACTTAAACTCAGATGCACTACTGACATCACTCAGACAACAATCTACTTAATGCAGTATTTGTGTGTGTGAGCAGAGCATGGGTAATCACTGCACATTAACAGTGTGCTCCACATAAAACAGGAATTGCTCTCATTATTAATTATATATACAAAACATGCCTGGCAGTAGCAAGAGACATCCTTCCAACAAACCTACTGCCATTATTATTATTAAACACTCATATTGTTATCTTAATAGTCATTCCTACAAAAGCAAAATTATTCCTATATTTCAACTGAAGTATTTTGCAATTTCTTCTTCCATTTTGTAGTAAAATTTTGTCACATGAAGCACAAGTTGTAAAACCATTGCAGCAATTTTTCAAAACTGTAATTTGGCACCTACAGCAATAAACTGCATTTTCATTTTCACTAAAGGTGCCAGGTTAAAATAATCATTATCATTCTCATCCAATAGTTTTTCTACCTTTAGGAGGGCTTAACTCTTTAATCCATTAAGAATCACAGTTGACCTCAAAATAAATTAGGCTTCAAATTTTTAGACATTACATTCTTGCCCAGGTATAGTACATACACAAAGTGAATTGCCAAGACCAAGCCCCAAATTTCAGCCTGCAAGAACTCTGAACAAGCAGTCTATACCTTAACCTACTAAGGGAAAAGCAACTTTAATTCCCAGCAAACTTCTTCTGATCTGCCCTCTTTTTCCTTCTCCCTTTCTCATCTTTTCCTTTAAACAGTACAAACATGCAACACATTAAAATTCTGGCATAATTTTCTGGTTCCTGAACCCTAGTCCCCTAAACTCCCTCCTTATATAAATCTTTCCCCATGAAAGGTCGCATGCCATCTCTTGCTCGCCCTTGAAATTCCAGAAGCAAGCTGTTAATGCAACTAACATTCCAAATTAATGAGGACTGTGATAAACTCTGTCTTTGCACTTACAAACCCCTGTAAAAACGCATTTGAGCACTAAGTATTGTTAACGTGCAAAGCTTTGAATGGAAGCACTTTGGTGATCTGTTACAAAAGGTGTAATTTTCAGGCCTGAAGAAAAAACACACAACAGATCACAAAGAACATCAGCAGTTATGCCATAGAAAATAGTTTAAAACTGCCACTGTAGATGTAAAGGTAAGAAATCATTTCAAGCGTTCAGAAGTACAACTTTACATGTTCAGAGTTAGGAACACACAAGTGTGAAAGGTGCACAGACAGGTAGCAGAGCACAGTACCTCTGACCCTTTTCAAAACAGGACCTAGTGCTAAAGACATGACTAAAATCTGCTCTGAAGTAGTTTTCTTTTTCCATATCAAGGTTCTTAACGTGAACCTTGCAGAAGTTTTAAACTTCAGGATTCTTGTCACTTTTCGGTGTTTTGGAAATGCTCTTCATGGAAGCACAAAGACAACTCATGTTCCATCTTGGGAACAGAAATGCTCTTGAGGCCTCTCTGTACTTTTATAAACATGACTACAGAAATCTTGATGCCAGAAGACAGCAAATACTACAGAAGACAACCCCATTTTAACTCAGTCCCTATACAGAACTCTGTGCTGAAACGAAAGGAACAAGAAGCCAAAGGAGTGCTAATATTAAACACCTAGAAAGAAAAATGTTTCTTTGACAGGCCTAAAATACATGAAATTCTGAACAAATCTGTCCAACCCCCACCGGCACATCACAGGCCACGTGCATCTTAAACTCTGAGGTAGCCTGGACATGGAAGTTTACACAAAGAGTATTTAATTCTGATTTATTCAAGAGAATAAAGACTTAGTTGCAGCCTAATGGCCACAAAAGGTTAAACAAAATGCTGGTGTGTTTAGGAAGATGGAATGAAGATGGGCTTCCCACAATGACCACGGACACTCTTTGTACAACTGGCACAGCTCAGAGTCAGCTCATCTTAACCAGGCCACAGAGATGTACACAACAATCCCGGGAATCTGAACGACAGACCTTCTGGAGGCTTGCCATATTATCAAGGATGCAAGAAATAATAGGATAAGGCAATCCTCAGGCTCTTCTCTTTGTAAACAGGAAAAATTTGTTGAACTTAGTGGGAGAAAAAAAAAAAAAAGTAGCATTTCAGTCTTCTGCCAAATGTACTGGCACTGCAGTCAGGGCTACCTGAAATATTTGGGATGGTCCAAAATCCTGAATGTCTTGGTATTTATTTGATTTTTGTATCTTTGTGATTTGCAGAGCACAAAGAAAGGGATGTACAAGAAGCAGGCTCATCACTACCCAAATCATAGATTGGCACCTTTACTTGCAGGATCATCCTCCCCACTGTTGCAATAGATACTCTCCTAGGCAGACAACATTTTCCTCACTCCTGGCTATCAGAAATCATTTCTATGTTTTGTAAATAAAAGAGGGAAAATATTCTAGCATGTATTTTAATTAAGGTAAAGTGGGAATATGGTAAAACATGCCATATCTCATTCCACTAAATCAAGTTGGTGTTTCTGCTGAAAGGAGGTTATCCACTGGTACTCAGGAAACCTGTAAAGCAGATCTTTCAGGGAAAATTCACATTTAGGGATGGACTTCATCCACTGAAGTTGTATCAGTGCCAAGTGCAATGAAAACAGATAAATACCATAAAAAGCTGAAGAGGAAGGAAATGGAGAAAAGGGAAGCAGAATGAGGAGGAAGAAGAGGGAATGAACAGGGATATTACGACCATCATCACAGGTTAGAGGTCTATTCAGCTGCAGCAGCAGTGTCCCTCTAATGCTGCTCAGTGTGATAGAGCACAACAGCACTGGCTGAGGGTGCACACAGTGATTTGCTCAGCCAAGACTCTAGCAGCACCTAACCCTTCTGAAGGAACGTGCTGAATGCCACAAACTCAGTATTATCCTTGGAAAACTGTCATGCCAAGTGCTGCCTCATGCTGAAAGCCACGTTTGAGAACAAAACCTTAGTGACCAGCAGCAATGAACTCACAGTGACACTTCACAATGTTCTGTAAAAAGTTACTTGACTTTGCTGCCATAGCATTTCTCATCTTTAAGAGCTCACGTGGGAACTTTGGCAACAGCACAAGCTCCTTGAAAAAGCTTTTCTGGCCTACACCTATGAAAGTGCAGGCTGCTCCTGAAGAACCCCCTCCACACCATCACCCTCCACCTTTCACCAGGACTCCAATTCCCACAATATTTTATCTGGATAAGTTACTGATACAATTAATGCAGCTAGGCTGCAACAGCTGCACCTCAGGACTCTTCCTCCCAGACAGAAGTTTGGGATGTAACACACGCCTGGAAAAACACTGCATTTCTGCTGGGGGGACAGTGATGTGGTTTTGCAAAAGCCTTTAAAAAATAACAGACAAGAAAACAACAAGGAATGTTAAATCACTTTCAAGTAACTCCCTACCCAACAGTTGGCATAATATTCAAGAAATTGGAAAAAAGCTTGGGCAGCTGGCAGGGAGAAAGTTCCTGGTCGCTGACAATTCCCCTTCTTGTTTGCAAACAAATCACTTTTGCCAGTTTGTGCATAGGAAGGGAAGATCAGACTTCAAAATAAACACTCTATATTAAACAGTCTTTTGAACACACCAAACTGAAAAAGACTTCCCAACTGCCTTGGAGAAAATATTTGTTACTTATTTTCAAGGAAGGTATAAAAACAAGGATGCCAAAACCATACTCAGCTTTGTACTCTGAATTAATGTTTTAAATGTTTTGTTTTCTGGGTTTTTTTTAATTAGGCAGCTTCTCAGCTCTAACAAATTGTGTTTACTTGCCCAGCTTTAAAAAGAACCCTGTCCCATTTACTAAATAGGATTACTGTTTTCAATAACTTATCTTTCTTCTACAACCATCCTTCAGAATCATCTTTAATATCTCATATCTTTAATATCTTTATTATCTTTAATATCTGATATACCAAATGAATTTTCAAAAGCTCCACTTTGAAATTTCCCAAACATAACTGTAAGATTGTAATTCTACCAAAACAATTTTACATTTTCAAGATTGCTATTTCGACATTTTAATCAGCACCCATTTCGGCATACAAAATTTGAATACATTAAAAAAAAACCAAAAACAGCCTGCACAAGTACTTCTCTTACACCTTTTTTTACTTTTTGTATGATTTTTTTTTAACTAAACACAGGTGGCAAGGTTACAATCAGATTTTAGATATTTACACTCCAGAGATGTAAGTAGCTGCAACTGTAATCTGATTTGGTGGAGTACAAAGAAAAGATATTCATACTTTAAAATTCAGCAAAGAAACAACTTCACAAAAAGGCTTTGTACATTTTCTCTTAAAGAAGTCTGTTCATGTGCTAAAACTTATTTGTCTAAATCACTTTACAGGAGTATAATAAGTAAAGAAGACTACGTGTAACAGTTCTTCTGTATCAGTATTTATCTACAGGATTCCTGAATATGAAGATTCACATCTAAATGCAATACTTAAAACATACCCTAGAGATGTTGAAACACTTGCTTTACTATTTAAGTACAGTCATGTTTTATCTCCTACTACGGTTTGGGTTTTTTTCCTACTATGTAGTTTTTTTCCAAGGAGCAGAGTATACACAGATAATCTGGGGCCATGGAGTGGGAATCCCACATCTATCATTTTACTGACTCTACACTGTTTGTTCAAATACACAAAATAACTTCTGGAATTATCTAATCATGCTTGCTGATAGCCAGAAAAAGTCATAATTAGATTGATGAGTGGCACAATACAGATAATACTCAACAAAATTCTGGCACATTCAAGAGAATATGGAAATATGCTACTGTGCTCTTTAATAATATGGTTTAGGGTTTTTTTTGAAATCCTCCTCACTCACACTTGTGTGAACACTGATAAACAAGGTCATAAAGCCTTCACAAAGAGAGATTCCTTCTTATGACATTCTGGGGGAAAATGGGAGTCACATGACAAAGTAAAAAATGAAATTATGCTTAAAGTAATTTCATCTGAAGTGCCATCTACAATACCATAATAAATTATTCATTTGGAAAATCCATATATCTGATCAGAAAATTAAAATTTTAATATGCCCTTTCAGGGTCTACAGAATATAGGAAAGTGGCAGACTAAATCCTCTACAAAAAGCCTGAAGAAGCTTCCTAATATTGTAGTTCTATTTTCATTTTTAAAAGTGCTCAATAAGAATTAAAAGTAAGGGGAGAAAAAAGAGTCAAAGAACAAAGTAATAAAAACTACCAAAAGAAAAAAAATTTGGATGAGGAGAGGAATAAAAAGTCACTTTGTGAGTATCAAGCTACTGATTCCTGAATTCCTAAAGGTCTTGATGCCTCCCAGAACCTCAGTCCATGACTGATCAGTTTTTCCTGTCTCTGTAACACGTGCTCCACAGCAGGCTGGTGTGCAACACCATTGTTATTGCACTGTAAGCTTTAAATACTTGTACAGTTCTACTGCTGGGTCTACCTTCTTCCCAAAAATTCATCAGAACTCAGTGCTCTCAGCATCTCCTGACCCTGAGCTCTTCTGCTCTGATAGGATATCTTCACTCTCCCCCAGCTGGTTTCCTAAGGAAATGAGGTTTCTGTAGCACACAGTGTCAGTCCACCAGCTGCTCTCCACTCCCTTCAGCCCTCAGCTACGAACACACGTACAATAAAGCAGGAATACAAACCATGCAATATATCATTCAGTTGCTATTCAATTCAATCCATCACCACACATTTTTCTATTGCTTATTCTAAGATTTGAGTAGGGAAAACTTATTTTACGGAGACAGTGTCTCGAGTTCAACAAGTTCTTCCAAAACTGATGCATATGCTAACACAAAAATATTAGATCTGGTCTGTTTGGGAGAGTAAATTAGTAGTAGCTGGGTATACAGGGTGGAATAAGCATACATGAAGTTTGGGGTTGGGTCTTGTGTTGTAAAAGATGCGTAAACTCTTGGACAAAGACGTTTTTCTAAGGCAAACAACGAGACTTCCCCTGAAGTCCATTTGCATCCCATGGTGTGAACAAGTGGTTGTCTTTAAGGGAGAGTGTCGCTGTTGGACACGAAAGAAAGACACGGACTCGTGATTTCAGAAGGCTGATGCTCTAAAAAAAGGGCTGGTTTATTCTCAGAACCTATTTTTATTCCTTTTTACAATGTGCCCACCTAAGAGGTGGGATCCTTTGAACCATTGGTCATACCAAGGGTCAACAAGCAAAGTCCCTCCTTAGGAGAGAAATGTGAAAAACAAGAGAGTTTAAAGAGTGTGACTTTGTTTACCACTTTAGGTCCGTGGGAAAGAACTTCAGGAAACTCAAACGTGACAAGCAGTGACTACAGGAGAGAGCCACAGAGTTCAAATTCAGTCAAAAAGTAAAGAGCTCTGAAATAAAATGTCTCATTAAAAGTGATTGGAAAGATCATTCCAAAAGGAAAGACAATATTTTCATGCCTACTGTATCTCAAAAAAAAAAAAAAAAGTGGAAACAATGACAAGTGCATGGGTTCTCAAAACCTATGTAAAATTACCCACTTTCTCTGTTAACAATCACTAAGTAGAACACAAATACTGCTGCTTGAAAAATTACAACGGTTTGTATAACATCATTTAGATCCTGTCAGAAGGACTACAAGTCAGATTGCAAGAAGAGTCTTATCCCTACCACATTCTATCTCTGAAAAAAGATAAAATTAGATTACCAGTGTGAATTATCACCTGAAAATTCTGCTGATGAGAAAAACTGTCACTGTACAAGACCAAATGTGTCTTCTCAAGCATTGACTTGTTTCAAAGGCACCAGAGAGTCGGATATATCTAATTAACAGGGAATGCAATATTGCAAAAGAGTAAGCAAAGCACTTCCCAGAGCTGGCTGATAACTGCATTTCAACGTAGGGCTCACCAACACACAGACTCATGGTAAGTGAGCAGAGAGGACAGTTTTGAAAGACAAAAAGACAATTCTGCAAAGATTTTTCCATCCCCTGAGGAAAAGCAAGCACAGCACCAGAAGACAGTTCTAGCTACACCAAGTTCATGTATTTGCAGTAGAAGATCTGTACTCTATTTCTGAAAACTAATCTTTGCTACAAAGCAGACATCTTTTTTTCCTGTTTTGAACTGAATACATACAATTCCAAGCACAAACACAGACTGGGCAGAGAATGGACTGAGAGTAGCCCTGAGAACAAAGGACTTGGGAGGGTTGATTGATGAGAAGCTCAACATGACCCAACTTGCAGCCCAGAGAGCCAAATGTCTCCTGGGCTGCATTAAAAGGAGACTGGACAGCAGGGGACAAAAGGCAAATCTGTTCCTGTCTTCTGCTCTCCTGAGATCCCAGCTGGAATACAGCATCCAGCTCTGGGGCCCTCCACATAAAGACATGGACCTGTTGGAGTGAGTCCAGAGGCCACAAAGGTGCTGAGAGGGCTGGAGCACCTCTCCTATGGAGACAAAGAGTTGGGGTTGTCCAGCCTGGAGAGGAGAAGGCTCCAGGGAGACCTTACAGCACCTCCCAGTACCCAAAGGGGCTACAAGAGAGCTGGAGAGGGACCTTTCACAAGTGCAGGTAGTGAAAGGACATGGGGCAATGGCCTTCAACTGAAAGAAAGCAGGTTTAGATTAGATTTCAGAGAGAAATCCTTTACTGTGAGGATGGTGAAATAGGTTACCCAGAGAATCTGTGCCTGCCCCATCCCTGGAAATTTTCAAAACCAGGTAGGATGGGGCTTTGAGAAAGCTGGTCTAGTGGAAAGTGTCCCTGTCTATGGTGGTGGTACTGGAAACAGACAACCTTGAAGGTCTCTCCAAACTCAAACCATTCTAGGATTCTATGATTCTTAAGGAGAGTCAAGGAGAAGGAATGCAAGAATGCACTGTTTTAAATCTAGAAAGTAACTGAAGCAAAAATGTAAGGTTCAGATTTAATATGAAGCACTTAGGTATTCATAAGGAAAGGAACTATAAGATAACATCACTCAGCTTTGATTTTCCACAAATTAGTTTGACCTTACAAACTTTAGTAGGTGGGATCCTTTTAGTTAAATTGCACCAGCATATGCACACACAGATCCAACAGTGGTTACTGAATTTGTTTTTTGTTACAGGAACAGAATCATATCAGCTTCAGGTATGAAACATTTTACTTCTGCTAACTTTATATAAAGGAGTAGCATCTGTATAATCTACTGCTGCAGTTCCTGAAAAACAAAGCTTTATTTCCAAATCTCACAATGACTGCTGCAATGTGGATTGGGGTGCTTCATCAGTGTGATATAAAATACCTATCCCACACCACCTGCAGAGGCAGCCCTGAACCTCAGGGCAGAAAAGTGGGTGCAGTGCACACCACAGCAGTGGCCACATCATGAGGTGCAAGAAAGTGTCCATGAAGCTCTTCTGTCATGAGTGACTCACAGAAACAGACGCTAATAGCTCATCACTCCCACTTTTCATTTTTTTGCCTACTAAATACATCATTATCTTGGACCATTATATTTAAAGAGAAAGTTGAATTTTCAAATTTTTGACTCCTAATTTTTCTTTAGCCTAACAGCTGCTCTCAAATGACATTTTCCTTGTGCCAGATGTCAGAACACAAAATTAATGTTCCAACTTATAAAATACTTTCCATCATAGTATCACAACATTTCTAGCCAAAGACAGATGACCTGTCAAAACAGGGACATCCCCATTTTATACTCAGTGAAAGATTAATTACTGAACACCAAAACTGACAGCACTACAGCTACTTACATCCAATTGCAATATCTCCACTAAAGGTTTAAGTCCCTGTATTCCCATGCAGATAAACTCTTACAAAAGCCATTTTTATTAAGTAGTACTATTGCCACAGAAAGCCATTCTTGCCATAACCTGCTCTCAACTGTGGCCTAATAACAGAGCTTCTTCAACATATAATTCTCTTTAGTTTTGTGATTGCCTTATGTAGACCACAAACAGAAGATGCAGAAGAATTCAGTGTTAGGACAGGCACTACATGGTGATTCTCCAATAGCATTTCTGGTTATGCAGTAGCTTTGAAGAAAACATCAGCCAGGAACACTCCTACATGCTTCTGAATTCCTACCAGGATGCAGATTAAATGATCTAATATGAATTCTAACTCATAGAAAGCCTCACAATTCAGTTACTTGACACAGAATAAGGCAACCTACAGGGACTGAAAGAGTCTTTTACACTCTGCATGTAATACCAGGAAACAACAGAGATGGAATAACTCTACAGGAAGTTTACTTATCCAGAACCTAAGCAGGTTCATGCAGTGCTGAATAAATACCTTGTCACCTGAGTCTGGAGAACATTCTAACATACAGTAAGAAATGCATTCACCTAGTCTTGAAAAACAAGGTACCTAAATACATGTGAAAGACCACAAGGCTAAGCAAGGCCTTGAATTTTCTCTACTCTTTAACACAAAAATACCAGAAAGTCAAATTCAGAATTTTCTCACCTATAAAAAGAAAAATGGATTATCATATAAAAAGAAATGGATTATCATATAAACAGAAATGGATTATCAATGACATACACAGTCTTTCCTAGAGCTAGAAAGATTTGCAACAGTGGAACCAGAAAAAAAATATGGCCAGACACCCTGATGTAATTGGGAGTGTATCCAAGAACGTTTGGCTGTGAACTCATTAAGGAGCAGAAGAGCCTCCGATGTTGCTGTAGGAAGAAAAACAGATTGATACCCCACTTTCTGCATTTTAATTAGAATCTGCTGCTCATGGTTTAGTAAAAAGACATCTCAAATTTTCATATTAGAGTTTGAAGCTTCACTTGGGTGAATTGCTGGCAAGTGAATTTCCATGTACACATCCCTAAACCCAATTTGCTTATTAAAAGAGAAATGACTGTATTATGCCACCTGTCAATCTGGTATTAGGCAGTGAGGTTGCCCACCCATTTCCAAGAGTGCACAGCCCCACAAGCATTGATGTAAAATGTCTCTTCCACCCAAGACCACAGACCTTGCACAACATCACTGAAAATGAGCTTCCCAACTGTCACATCTGATGTCACTTTTTTGGAGGATTCAGGGAAGTTCAAGTGCTGAACAGTATTACCACAACAAATCTGAACAATGTTGATCCACTCACCAAAGGATTGCTTGCCAGAAGGACTCAGAATGATTCCAGATACTTCAAGTCATCTGGGGTAACATTTGGTACAATGAGTCACATAAGATAAATGGGTCATCTATTTTAGAAGGAGGACATACTGATTTACCATAGTTGTTAGCTGAGTATGCAATCACAGAACCAAACTTACAGATTGGCATCAGTTTTATAGGAAATAGACCTCTCCTCACTCAGGAATCAAGAATACATCCAGTACTCCACAACTTGCACTGGGTACAGTGTTTAAGCTTTTGCACAACTGCTAACTCCACAGACCAGTATCATCTAGGTCTCTTAACAACTCCTGAAGAAATGCCCTGAAGACAACTTGGAAGAAAAAGTAATTCTGTCTGGTTTCAGTGGGCAGGAAGTCAAGGAGGAACAGCTTGGTCACTTCAAGAAAGCAGTGTGAAATAATCTGACAGCCCACCTGCACTGAGGCAAAGGAACAAATGTCTTTGCTGAAATCAGCCTTGTGCTGCAAATGCTTCTGAACCCAGGAGGTTTAGCTAAGGAGAAGGATTAAAGCAAGTGTTCAGTTCCTTAAAAAACAGGTATTCCCCACTACCTCTGTGAGCAGTGAAGTAACAAAATTTGGAGACTTTCAGGGACAGAATGTACTGAATATAGCTGCAATGAAGTGAATTTCCCTCAAAGCAGCCTGAATGGTGCTTTCAGACACATGACTGCAGCAATGCTGATAATAAACCAAACTTTGAGCTGTCACTCAGCAATGCTTGCACAGCATCAAGGCCTTCTTTGTTTCTCACAAAGCTTTTCCTCACTTCTGCCCTTTTGATTCTCTCCCCAGTCTCTGTAGAGGAGTGAGCCAACACCTGGGTGCGGGCTTAGACACTGGCCAGGGTCAAGCCACCACAGAAGATTCAGGAGGTTTATGAGATTTCCTTTACAGGCAACGGCATCCAGGCTGCAGGGGATAACAAAACATGACCTCAAAGCATGGTTCCAATTCCACACAGAGAGACTCCACCTCAGTAGGATCCTCTATTTATTTAAGCAATTTTCACCACTGCAGTACACCTTTCCCAAGGATAAAATACTGGTTCTGACAGACACTGAACACTGGAAAGGTTCTGAGATACTAATTCCATGAAGGCGAGAAATACTCATTGCAAAAGTAAATATTTAACCTGCTTAAAGTAAATTTTTACTATTTTGCTTTGTGAAAGTGTGTTACACAAACGTGCACTGGCTGAATGCCTGGTCTGTAGCCACAGAAAAGGAACACGAGTCTTGTGGAGCCATATCTAGAACTCGCAGGGAATGAGGACAACTGCTACTGCCACAATTCTGGCTTCTTAGTTCCACCTCCCTGCCACAAGCAGCCATGCCCTCCAAGACACGAGAACAGAGCACTCTGTGCATACATTAACTTTGTCTTTCTGGATTTTACTGAATAACCCAGTGCTGAACAGTTGTCAAATTTATCATGTAGAGGGAATATGTTCAAAATGGACTTGTAGGATGGCAGCACCCCAGGAGCTGGCTGACAAAAACTTGCCTGCCACAAAAGATACTGCTAAAAGCTCTGACTTTAGGTGGTGTCAACTGGTGACATCCATAGGCTCTTCAATGCCCTTTCAAGAAGAAAATCTTCCAAGGTAAAGATCTTACTCACTCTTGTTTCGATGAAAGATGAATGGTGGAGTATCTTGACATTTCCATCTCTGCAGGAATAGGGACACAACACATGAAGAGTACAAGACAGAGTCAGTTCTCAAGTCGCAAAAAAAGAATTTGGGAAGCCAGAACATTTTGGAAAAAGAACAAATATGGAACAACTTTCTGCCACTCTGAAAAGAAAACAACTCACAGCTATGGAACACTCCATCTCCCCAAGGAAGAGCCGTGCCAGATGCATTCCAGCTAATGTGTCCATGTGTTTTCTCATTCTCCACGCATGGAGCATGAGTGTTCCATCTACAGAGCCTGCACAAGGAAAATATTCCCCTTTCTCTAGTTTGCAAGTCTAAGCAATGTGTTCAAATTCATGTGAGCCACATTCAAATACAGAACTACAAATTCTGTGGAACTTGAAATGAAAAATGTATTATTAAAAAAAAATTATTATTAAAAGTCTGAGGAACCCCTCCTTCTACACTAACTCTATAGAAATATTTTATCAACTGTGCCCAAAAGGAGCAAACAACTGTCCCCTCTGGAACAAAGGACAAAAAGTTACAACCAGGGACAACTGTTCCTGTACTGGTGTTCTCTGTTACCTTTTGTTCTTATTTTTGAACCCTTCAATTCTGAAACAGAACCAGATGTATCAAAGTAAGTCCTTTCCTTCTGGCACACTCCAGCAATATCTGCTTTACATGACTAAACTTTAAATATTTATTTCGGGAGAGCTGCCTGTCTAACAGTGACAAGCTGCAGTCACCAGAGAACATTTGAAAAAAATTTAAAAAAAAAGAAAACTGAGGGCAAAAAAAAGGCTAGTCTAGGAAAGAAACCAAAGCCAAGACTCCACTCTTACCTCCCTAAATGAAATTGCAACTGTTTCAAAGGAAAATCACTGGACAGGAGCTCAACTGTGGAAAAACTTGTCATAAAACTCTTCCAGAAATAGGAATCACCTGTATATAAAGAGCATTGACTTAAGTTAGAATCATCTTAAACTCTAAGCTGTTAGTCCAAACACACTGAAAAAAACCACAAGAGTGCTATAAATGATTAATGACTAGGAAAAGCAAGGATTGCTTCACTTTTGTATCTAACCCATATGCACATATTGCAAAATGGTGAAGAACTGTGGCACACCAGATTTCTTACTATTAAAATTATGCTATCTACAAACAACAAAAAAAAATAGCATTCCTGTCTGCAGACAAACTAGCACACCAATCCCACTACTGGCTCTAGCTCTAGCACACCTATCTCATCTTTAGGCCCTTGATGAGTGTCTATGTGTACAAGTCAACAATAACTGCAATTAACTGGATTCAGCACATATGACAATTCATAACACTCCACAGAAATGTTAAGAAGTGCTCAGAATTGTTACCCAGAATCACATACATTAGAGTGTATTCAACTGCTTTTACTCAGATCTCTGTCACAAAACTGAAACCCCATTATAAAGCCTCTATTGAAACTGGCACTTCTAGTTTTAAAACGCTAAAATCAAAATCAGAGCAAACTAGTATGGCACTGTTTCACAGATTCCTGCCCTAGAAGGTTATCACTAAAGACCTCCTGGAGCTACAGGCACCACTGTTTTTAATATGCAATCTCCAAACTCAAGTACTGTGCTATTATCCAGCCCTGCCACTACAAGCAAAAAGGATATTGAAGTGCAAAAGCCCCACAAACTTTGAAATGCTATGGGATTTGCATGTGTAGTACAGTTTGAACATCAAGTTGCCAAATTACTTCCAACTGCTCTTAAAAGTATCCCTCCAGAGCAACACAACTAAAAAGAGGCAAGAATGCCTGTGCATGCTGCAAGTGCCACATAGAACTATTCTAAGATATCCTTCCTCACATATTATAACCCTAAGTCAGTGTAGATTTTTTTCAGTTTCACTGTTGTCCTAAACCTACCAAATGCTGTCTCAGAATCACAGGATGGGTCAGGCTGGAAGGGACCACAGCTGATCATCTGGTCCAACCTCCCTGCTTGAGCAGGGGCACCCCAGAGCACATGGCACAGGATTGAGTCCAGATGGTTCTGGAAGGTATCCAGTGAAGGAGACTCCACCACCTCTCTGGGCAACCTGTCCCAGTGCTTGGTCACTGCACGGTAAAGAAATTCTTCCTTGCATTCAGGTGGAACTTCCTCATGGCTGTTTCTGCCCATTGCCTCTTGTCTTATTTAAAGAGATGCTCCAGCCCCTTCATAAGCTTTGTCACCCTTCCCTTGACCTGCTCCAGGAGCTCTGTGTCTCTTGTCCTGAGGAGCCCAGAACTGGACACAGCACACCGAGCCACAGGCACTGGCAAACTGCACAGCAAAGCACCTTGCCTTAAACATGACGTTACCGAGCTTTACTTTTAAAACATCGAAACTCTCTTCTTCCAGAATGAGTTTTGACCCAAATTAGACTCAGGAAATTAGAGTCAATCAGTGTGCACTAGACACCCAACTAATGACTCAACACCTACTGTAGAATATACAGATTTCCTAAATCCTTTGGAGAAGTCCTCATCACCTGCGGCACAGAGGAAAACAAACTTGTCTCCGCTGTGGGAAGAACATGATCCTGTGATCTCAGTCAAGCACTTGCCAGCAGCCACTGATAACATCATAAATGCACCTACAATGTTCCCCAGAGGAGAGATAACAACTTACAAGGTATTTTTATTTTCAGGATTGTCAGACCAATTTCCACATAAGACACATGCCTTCTGAATTAGCAAAGTGTGCTGCAGCCTCCCGTACCGGATCTTGAAAGCCAAAAGTATGCTGGATAAATAAAACATTTTGTAATAAAGCTGGCTACAACAAATGCGTAAAAAGGACCAAACAGATACTCGCCATCTCAGATTTTACACTCAGAAAGGTTTCACCACGCAGTTAGATTCTGGTGATACCTTCACATAAGGAGACTTCTATAACAGCAATTTACACCAGTTAAACTTTAATGATCAAACTGGCAGCCCATGCTTTCTGAAGTAAACTACTTTTACCGGAGAGCTCTGCACTTTAAGTACTCTCTGTCCTGTGCAATGTCATCCAAGTCCCAGTTGTTTTCAGTCCATATTTATACAATGCTCAATTAAATGAGTTTTCAAACACTCTCTCCAAACTGTGTTTCTATTTGTTATCCAAAACAGGAGCCCTTAAAATACCGTCAAACCATTTAATGGCATACATACAAAACCCCACATGGCTCTTATTCCATGACACTTTTAATCCCTTCCTTAGTTCTCTCTCACCAACTATCCTCAGAGCAATTAATTCCTAGAGAAGGAATTACCATAGAGCTTTTCAAATCTTACTATATATTTTTATATAGAATTTTTACTTTCAAACCTTTCAATAAATAAAATTTTCCTTATTTCCTTATTATTGCATATCCAGATTTGCAAACATTTTATGAAATGACACATTATGGCTTTTTTAAAAGGAAAGTAAACTATTAATCTAGCCTGTATCTGGTCAAACGTTGCCTAGATCACCCAAATTACAAACTTATATATTCAGTATCTTTTTCTCTTGTGCCACTAATACATTTAAGATGGTTTTTCACTATCTGTGATGCATGGATATGAAAAAATATATTACAAGTCCCTAAACATGCAAGATTAGTCTACTTGAAGTGTCAGAAACGACACCACCATGACAACTACCCTGAGAATCTCATATGGTTTTAATTCACCTTCACGGTAATTTAAGTAATGTGTTGGAGGACTTTCTCCCCAGCCCATAATTAACACTAGGAGGAGGAGGAGGCTAGGGAACTTGTATTAAGCTATAAATATTTCTGTTTCATAGAAGAGTATCAGGGGGCATGGAACTATCCACCCTATCAGTTTCCAAAGCTGAAAGCCCATTTTGTCCTGGCTCCATCCTGAAAGTTACTGACTTTTCCAAGCACACAAGCCAGAAAGCACAGCAGGAGAGGGCAGCAGAGGCTGCTGCTGTGCTCCTTGACACTGTCTAGCAAGAGCAAACTCAAGTCTCACACCTACTAAGAAACAGCTCTACATCTCAAGGGCTGCATCCTGTAGAGATCCTGACAGTGCATGGAGAAACAAAAGGAAGGGTATGAGCATGGGAAGAAGGTATATAATCTGCTTGCTCACAGGTTTTCAGGGAAAAACAATGCCTGTTCAGACACAAACTCAAATATTGCACACAGTAAAACAGAACTGAATGCCTATTGATATAATACATATACACTTGGCTTTTTGTTCACCCATAAATTCGTGTTGAATCTTTTCTGATTTTTTTAACTTCAAATGTCTTTCCTCTTCTGAAAAAGAAAAACCACCAAACAATCACATAAAATCTAGAACAAGCTCAACAAATACTAAAGCAAATAAAGATTTTGCAGTTCTTCTCAATGTGTTATTAGCACTAAATCCCCACTACTCCACCAAGAACATGCTCCAGCCAACTATGCAAGGCACTATGAGCCATACAAAATGAAGTAGGACAAACGAGAAACTCAACATGTTATGAACTTCCAGGTCATCCCCCCCAGTCACTACTCCACTTAGCCAATTTTCTTCTACCAAGAATCAAGTAAATTCAGAAACAGTCAAAGATGCTGAACTGACTGGACAAACATATTATGGGTGCTACTGATTAGACCAACACGTTCAGAATGTTATCTTCTCAGATCTGTTGTTAATGCCACCCAAGATGCCACCCATGACACTGTTACAACAGGGACACTACTGCAAGTCTGAAGAACAAAAGGAAGCTCTTGAAGACAACACTGAATTTACTGAAAGTCAAAACACACCTGTAACTCAAATCTGACACAGATGAAAACTGACCTATGATACCAAAAAAAAGGCAGTATTAGAAATTACTCTGAATAATAACTGAACTTAAATAACACACTTCCACAGACTACACAGAAGTGTAGACTGCTTCCAGGCACCAGCACCTCATATTTTCCTTAACATGACTCAGAAAATAATATCTACATTCTTGGCTGATTTCATGCTGCAAAATTCTGCATTTTATAGATTTCTGAACATCTACCCAGATAATTTCAGTGCAATCATTTCTACCTCTACCCCTGCTTGTAAGAAATACTGTTAGCAAATTATGCACTTTATAGCCAGGATAGATTCTTATCTACAGAAGTGATGGGGTGGCAAATTATCACATAAAAGCAGGAGAAAAGAAAATTAAACAGCTATCAAAGACATTAAATTTGAATTTCAGCTGTCCTTTCAGAGAATGAGATAAAATGAGGCAGGGTGGGAGGAAAGGAGCAGCAGGGAAAAACAGGATCAGTAAGTCAATGAACGCAAATGAAATATATGCTACAGCATTTGTGATGCAAATTTGGTGATAATACACTCCTCAATAAGCTTCATTCAAACCTGCTTTGTGATTCATTGTCGAACAAATAATTCTAGTGATTCATTAATGAAAGAATGAATGATCTAATGCTGCTTTGAAGTAGACAATGCACACTGTAGAGGAAGGTTGGCATAGGTTTAAAAGTAAACATTACCTTAAGAAATGAAACTTTCCATTTCTTTTCAGTTCACAAAAAAAGGAATGGACTTAACTCCTGATAAATTTAAGCTTTAATTTATTTTTTTTAATTCTCACCTATATCGTGCTACTCAGTTTTAGAGGTGATGCAATTACTCCTTCTTAGCTTAAATATGGCAATTTTTAGCAGCTTCATGGATTCTGATGGACTACCTCAAGGATTTCTCTACTGGATCAATTCCAATTTGCACAGTAACTGCAACAGATTCAACTTCAGCAGCCCTTCTGGAGTTCTTCTGCATGAGTAAAAGCATCAGAATATTTTACACACACTGCATTTCACAAAAGCAAGAAAACAAACCCATAAAAGCTGGGTTATTACATAAATATGCTATATATTTAAACCAATGCATACCAACACAGAGTTTTATTGTTTTCAGTAACAGTAAAAAAACCCTTCAAACCTAAGTCAGGTCTGAAAAGAAAAATGCAGAAATATCTGTAAATATCTCCATACATACCAACAAGTTTCATGATTAGAGCTTAGGTATTTGACCTAGACATTTTAAAAGGAATAGCCTGGGGCTATTTGTCCTATTTGGCTTCAATTGCTATAATGTTTTATTTCTGGATGAACGGTGAATGTTTTCTTTCCCTTAGTAGCAATAACTTCCAATCATTTAATTACATTCTGGAGAACAGCTAATGCTGTAGCTTAGCATGCCAAAGACAGGACACACTTAAAAACTGGCTTCAAAGGACACAAATTAATATAATGAATAAAAGCAAAATTAGGTCCTGATACACTAAAATAATACTGCACTAGTAACCACCTCAGTCCTGCATGGGAGATGTACAGAATAACCAAAATTACACAACCCAAGTTAACTACAATTCACACTAAAATATTATTTTATTCCTCAGTCAAGCTTAAACACTTAAACAGTGAGGTAAACTTTCTCTGAGCACAAAAGAATTTGCTTCAAGAAATACCTTTCACGTTCTTTAGAATGCACAAAGCCTTTGGGATTGTACAAGGTTGCTACTACTTTCTAGTAGGGGAAAAGACAGGCAAGATTTCAACTCCTGATGAATGAATAGTCTGTCATATGAGACTAACATGTCTGGAAGTACTCTGATTTTTTTTTTTTTTTTTTGTTTAAGACTACTGAGATGCAAACTGCCCATTATTACAAAAAACTCACACAGTTAAACAAGTCTGTAACATAACTTTGTTTCTAAGCTACATATTAAACACAAACCTCCTCCACAATCTGTACAAATTGTTGCAAATTGCATATATTCTCTATCTTCAAATGATGTGGTTTCCTAGCACGTCTTCCACATTATGTATGCTTGGCCCAGAGCCTCAGAGCAGCAGCACAGGACCAGAGGGCAAGTGGAAGTTGGTTACAAGCCACCTTTCCACTTCCTTTACCCTTTGCCTGGTAGGAATAAGACCAATCCTTGGTGTTCTGCTCAAAAAGCCCAAGGGCAGTTCCTAGACTTCCCCTTCAAGTGGCTCTTACACCAGCTGAGAACTGCCAGGACAGCACAAGAGCTTCTTTCAGCAATGATCCATCGGCTATAAAATTACTGTGCATCAACACAATTCCAGCCCTCTGTGTTAAGGAACCTGACAAATTAAGTACAAAACTCTTATACCACTGACCTACAACCAAACACCATCAGCAGTAGCAGCCAGTGTAAAATCTCACCTTTTTAAGTTAATGAGTCCACTGACAACCAGGGTGTTCTATGTCCCATTTACTTCTGATGAAATGTGAAAGCTTCCAGCTTTATAATTCCATAATAATCATCACCAACCCTGAATTTCTCTTCACTGGACGTGCAAAATCTTGTTTAACTGCTTTATTCATTCAGGAAATTACTTTTGCAATGTAAGGAAAATGCCCTACACTTTCAGGTTTATCTTTTCCTTGCTTTTCCAACCTTCCCTACACAACCAGTGGCTGCTGGGAGGAGAAAATACCCCTTCTCAACACAGACAAATTGTACAAACTACATCTCTTTTACTGAAACACCTGAAAGGGAAAAAAAAATTACTACAGTCTATTAGTTTGTTCAAGATGACAGTATTTTCAGATGTTACCCAAAAATACATCCACACACAGCATATATTTTAAAAATATGTACTTAAGTTTCCTATTTTTGAAAGAAGAAATTATTGTAAAATTATGACTCAGAATTCAGGAAATACGATAGATAATACAGAATATTACATACAATACACTGAAAATTGTTTCTGCTGGCCCTTGTATAAAAGACGTTTTAGCACACAAGCCTGGGCCACAACAACAAAGGATTAACCGGTAATGGACGTGATAAATATCATCAGCAAAACCAAAAACTCTACCTTGCAAACAATCTATTTGCCAAAGTAAAAAGTTTTATCACTCTATTACTAGCCCAAGTACCAGCACTTTGAAATTTCCTTATCTGATTTTCTGGTTTAGTATGCCAAATAACTGAAATATTTATGAGAGCTGCTCTCTGAATTTATAAACTGCAAGCTTTTTTTACTAATTCAACCAGCATTTGGCATTAGTCAGAAGCCTGACACCAAAAAATGAGTATGGCAGAAAAACACTGTCCAAGACAAACAGCCTTCTCTTCTCTAGCATGTCTTTTCTTACGTACAGGACTGCAATCGAGCCATCACACACTTAAATGCTTGGGATTAGTTTAGAGAACTGAGAAGTTATGGATGACAAGACAACGTTGTGTGTACATAACCTCTCCTAACTTCAACTACAAAAAGTCTCCATGGAGACTTAAGGGGGAAAACAGAACCTCTCTGTCAGAATGAAAGAAGAGTCCGAAGAGCATCAATACTAATAAAACAGGAAGAGCTACCTGAAAGTACAACATCCACTTGATCTGGTTATTAAGGTAACAGCACAGCTCCTACCCACCCTGCTCCCCCAGGCACACACATCTCTATTTTCCACTTCTCTTGGCTTCCCACTTAACCCCAGTCTCAACTTCACGCAAGGAAACCTTCCCCAACCCATCTCATTACTCATCATTTTACTTCCCTGCAGTCCCCATGACGCGAGTAACTATTATTGTACTGGAACAGGAAAGTCTGAGTTACAATTTCAGACCTGTTTTTCAGGTCTGTATCTCTAACTGGTATGGCACTGCATAAAAGTAGCTTTAAATTAATCAGAAAAAAAACTTGCTAGATTTGTTTCCTCATTCGTTACTTTCTCATATACTGTGAAACAATGTAAGAGAGGGAAAAAAATCCACCAATGACTTCTGAATTTTTTCTTTAAATCCCGAAAGTGCTGTGGATAGCAAATAAGGTGGCCCCGACAGACTTACTAGGTCACACCAAATCAATTACTATGACAAAACCAGAAATAATATGGCAGCACAAATACTCAATTTTAAAGCAATCATTTGTCTTTAAACTGAAGTATTTTTCCATGTACTCCAGCCAGGTTTTGGGTTGTGCCCTACTTACGCACAACACAATCATAAAACACATTAACTTGAAATTAACAGAAGTGAGAAAAATGTAAATTCAGAGGTACAATTAAATAAAACAGGAAAATATCCAAAACACTCCCTAAAAGGCAGCTCATACACACACAAATATATATATATATATATATTTATACATATATAAAGTGAGGCACATACTTTTGTTACGCAGCTTGCGGAAGAGAAGCTCAACGTGAGACAATGCTCTGCATGTCACTGCCCAAACACTGTACAACATTCAGCAAAAAAGTCTTCCTGGCACAGAGGTAAAAACCCTCTTGTGTGGCAGAAGCAGGTGTTACCTTTCTATCCTCATGCTTTCTATGCATTACCCCCTCAAGTGGCTGAACACAAATATTATCAAACTTATTTCTTCCCATTACTTCAACAAGTGAAATGACAGAATCCACTTGTGGGTCTGAAGGCCCCAAACATGTTTTTTCTATAGAAAACATGCAGAAAGTAAAAGAAGTTCTTTCCTGGGATTTCGGGGGGTTCTTGGTTTTGTTTTGAGCAGGTTTTTTGTAGTGGTGTTTTGTGGGGTTTTGTTTGGTTGATTTTCTCTGGTAGTATTTGTGTACGTGTTCGTCTTCAAGGTCTCCCTTGGTTTGGTGTAGCTCATCAGGGCTGGCTTTTGGGGTTGACTTTTGTTCAACTGGCAGCAGAGGGAAGTCACTTAATGCTTTCTAACAAGAATAAAAGCATTTTGACAATTATAGAGAAAACCTGCACTTAGAGAAGATACAGACCTTTACTACTGAACACCCATAATCTGTCACCATTCTCTTGTTTTAGCAAAACAGTCATACAGAAATAATTTGCTAGCAGCTGGTAAAAAGCTGCTTTTTAGAAGTCTCAAATGATAATACACTGAAAACTCAGCAGTCATGAAACTGTATCCCTGGCTTTACAGTATTTTGTGCCCTATCATGCAGTAAATGGTATTAATTTTTAACAGAACTTCCTATATTCTTTGGCATCACCATGACTTTCAAGTGCTGTATACACATCTCACACAGAGGAAGCCTCTTAGGATTTGTATTATTTAATAACTATTTATTTTAATAGAAAGGTGCAAAAAGGAGCTGCAAGGTTTGCACACATCATCCTGTTACCCTTATCCTGGATTTGTACCTCTTGTTATTTATTTAGCCTCACGGACATTCCTGTTAAGTTGGCTGTCAACAGAAAAAGAGAAGGAAAAAAGAACTTGCTGGAGATGGAGTACTCAAACTTCAGTACTTCCAAAGTTAAAAACTGACTTTCAAAAGCCGAAAAGAAAAAAAAAAAACAAACCCGCAATGTTTGCACTTAGGGAAAATTTAGAATGTTTAGCCATTGCTTTGGAACTAAAATGACAAATGCCCAATTCTTCTGATGCAGGTACATTACTTGCTAGAGAAAACAGAAAGGAAGTTATGAACTAGGATAACTACTCCCAATTTTAAAAAAAAAGAGAGAAAAAAAAGTTGTGCTAAATTGTTGCAGCAGCCCTCTTATTAGAGGGTAGAAATGAGCCCAGGCACAGACCTCTTGTTCATCACAGCACGAGAAGGGTCCTTGTTTATTCCTCTTTACAGCTCAGCCATCCTGACCCCAACCATTCACTGACTCTGGCTGCAGCAGCTCCTGCTGTAGGTTCCCCTTGTAGCCTCCGACTGCTGGTTATCTCCTGCTGAACTCTGACTGCAGGGATCAGTTTGCAGGCTCTGACTGCAGCTTTTACCCAGCCAGACTGTGACTGCAGTTCCAACAACAGGCTCTGACTGCACACCCAGACTGACCTCACAGCAGCAATTCTCTCTCCCCAAGATCCTTCTTCTTCATCTCACTCCCATTCCCTCTTTCTCAAGGTTGCTTTCTCGTTCATGATTCCCCTCAGCAGCTAACCCACCCCCTTTTATCACACTTATCTTCATTGGCTACAGCTGTGACTCATTAGGGCTGAGGCTGTATTGGTAATTAACACAGCTGTTACTTAGCAGGGGCAAGGACACCTGTATTCCCTTCTCCTACACTAAATGTCTGCATCCCGACTTATTTTTGAGAGCATCTTGCTCCTCCAGGGGCAAAAAAGAAAAAGAAATTCCCATTCCTGGATATATCTCCAACAAGAATTTTTCTTGCCTTACTCATCCTACCAGACCCCAACTCTATTGTGTCCATCAGAATAAATAAAAAAAAGGAAACTCGGCAACTCCTTCATGACTCAAACCAGAACATAACCAAACAGAACAACTATTGAAAAAGTTAATTATGACCTTCAGTTTAAACTGAAGAGGCCAAAGCCACTCCTCTAATGTTCCCCACTAGGACAAAACATTAGTTCAGTGTTGCAAGACCTAACAAGGCAGCCCTACAGAAATAAAATAATGGACCTAGAATGTATTCTGTATTCCACCAGCATGAATGCCCAAGTTCAACCCACATTACTTGCAGGATGAGATGAGACGTAGAGCAAATCTACCAGAGCAACTCTCAACAGTCACAGCAACCTCCCCCTGCACTGGAATATCCTCACCTACAGGAACACACAACACACACCTGGAATTTTTACACACTCTCTGGCACTGCACAGGAATTCCATGTACATGTGCTACCTCAGAGCTGCACATTTACAGGCAGAGTATGAAGTGATCAGTTTTACACCAGAGTTTCCAGGTATTTCTGCAGAGCCTTCTATAGGCAAAGTGTATCCCCTCATGGCAACACCCCCCAATGGAGACCTTCTGCAGGCATATCCTCCAGGACATATTCCTTCAGCTGTTCCTCTGTACTATCCCACTGACAGGGCAGGACTTGCCTTGGACTGTGCTCACAAGTTGTACAGACCCCTCCATATCAGAATGACAAGTTCTGTTGTGACAGAGCAGTATTCTTTCCCTCAGCTTGAGGATTTGGGCTTCATGTCTGGTTAATGACTGAAAAGGCAATGGCTTTTGTCTGGTGTTTAATTAGTTTTATCCTTGAGATAATTTGGTCTATTTTGTGATGTTTCTTTAGAAACTCTTTATACCTCCTCACCAAATAATACAAAGTGTTATCATAGACACTGGAGTAAAGTAGAACATGGAGCATTATGACAGTGTTTCCATCAAATAAAAAGTGCTTTGCATCTTCTCACACATAGTAATCATATATTTCATGTTCAAAAAGACACAGAGCAGCTGAAAATGCAGAATGTTTATTCTCAAGCTCAACTCTGACACGTTTGGAACTCAGCTGTTTCATTACACTAATTTTTTCAGAGTTCAAAGTGATGCTTTGGTACACATAGTGAAGTATCCAAACTCTTTGTTAAGAAGGATCTGTTACTTCTTGGTCATCGAAAGTGCACATGACGGATGAAAGCAAAATTAAGCAAAACGCACATCTGTGTAAAAGATACAGCAGAAAAAAAAAAAGCAGTCCCTTCTTGAAGCCAAAAAACCAGAAACCAAAGTAAGCATGCATTACAGTATGCATCTTGCTTTCAAATACGTGGAAAAATCCTTCATAAATAACATTCTTTACACAGAAGGCAATGAACTTTCTGAAATTTTCAAGGTGAAGGTTACCAAAGTTCTAAGTCTACTCTAAGTTTAGACGTAGCGTGGGTTGATGTTTTCAATACCGGAAAGATGCTCCACATAAACAGCAGAGTGTAACTCGTTGAAGTTGGTGGGACAGACTTTGAAGCAAAACAATCATCACTTCTAAAAGCATTTCAATGTTGGGTAGCCGATCCATAAAAGAAATATTTCCATAATATCAAAAAAAGGCATTGATTTTTAGTAAAAAGCACTTGCTTGGAATCAAAGGAAATACACACTTGACCCAGATCTTATGTGAAAGATCCACGTTTCCTGCTAAATTGCAACATAAGTGTAACTTAATGCTGTTTTACACTGGGCATACTGTCACCCTAGAGCTAGGGAACTATCATGACCTCCAAAAATTTAAAATTACGTTTGGATACTATTTGCCAACTGTGTTAAAAGTTAACATCTTGGTAAGTTCAAGATATTCTTGTAATACATGACTAAGCCAGCTCAACTGAAATTTTCAACCAAGGGCCTGTGAACAGCATAATTCAGGCAGCAGAGACAGCAAAATCCTTTCTGTCTTCACTTCCTTCTTTCAAAAGCTGTATATTCACACATCTCTCTCTTTCATCTGCCTCAGATCAAAACAATCCTCCTCAAATCTGAAATGTGTAAAGAAAGAATCCTCCTCATAAGGATTCCTTATCTCATAGCCCACGCAGCGACAGTGCTGCAGAGATAACTTGCAACACATTTCTCCAACTCCCTCACTTTAGCCTTAAATCCAGTCTTTATTTGTAGACCCATATCACATATCACTGCAAACTCCTGTTCCAGAGCTTGCTCAAGCTACCCACATCTCAACCCAACCTGTAAGTAGTACTTAGCAAATCTCAACATGCAAGATGCCAACTCTGCAATTCACTTGTCCCTGATCTACTTTCCAATTCTCCACAATAGGAAGCTGCCTCAATTTCCAAGTCCCTGTTCTCTCTCCACTATCTTCACAGGATTCTTCCTCTGTACACTGCACACTTGATCTCTGAAAGACAATGTCTGTAATCTCACAGTTCCTCTTCCATTGCCCTTTTCCATTCCTCATTATTTAAAATACTATTTTTCTGTAATGCTTCCTGCCTCTAAGCATTTACAGAGCCAGAGTCCTTTAATAAGAGGAACTGGAACATGGATCCATACATGCTCATGCTCCAGCAGGTATTATCCATATACATCATGTCATCATACTTGATATAAAATTTGTTCAAAACCTACAGAATTTTGTGACTGGAAGGTCACCTCAACTCTCTACTACAATATTATTTTTCCCCTCAACTTCATAGCAGCTGCAACAGATCTTTGGGTACTGAGATGCTCACATTTTAGACAGCACCCTCCTCACATGCATAAGTTTCTTTTAAAACCAGGTTTAGTTTCATGTAAAACAAGACTAAAAGGAACACAAGTTGATTTCAACTTGGTCACTCAATCCTTAAGAACAGATTTGTACTGTACATATATTTTTGCATTGATTAAGAAGTTCCAAAGCTTTTCTCCTACTCCACACATAAGTACAAGCAATCATAAAGGATGAGGGAGCTACTTTTCTCTTTTTTCCCAGAAGTGACCAGCTGTTAAGATTTGTTTATTTAAGTCTCTGTGCCACTGCTCACCTACAGGTGATGAGGAGTGACAAGTCATTTGGGAGTTTCCCACCCTGTATATTTCCTGTGATTCCAATAGGCTAAAACAATTAAATAATATTTTGATCTCACCAAAGCAAGATTTTTATACGACAGCTGTAAAAACGCACGTTAACAATAAAACTTTCTGAGTACATTCAATGTTTTCCTCACACAAAACACTTTCAGAACACAGATGATAAATGATGCTTTACAAAGAATGATTCACATATCCTGGTAGGCCAAATATTTTGTCTGGACTGACTATAGACTAAAAACAGAGCAAAAACAAAGAGCTTCCAGTAAGCTGAGCATATCTTATGGCCCATATGTATTTAGCAGGAATCAGCTCCTTACCCACCTGCCTGAATGGCATCAATGCCAACACAGCACGTACCAGCTAACCCCACACTGGTAGGTGCAAGCCAAGATTCTGAAGCACTGTCCTCTCTCAAGAGAATTTGGCCCTGAGGGTTTCTTGCTCCACATTCTCCACCATAAGCTGGGGACGTGCAGGGGATGTGAGCAAGGCTCCACAGCTGTTGGCCTGCTGTCATGCCTGGATTTCAAAGAGCTGGTGTGTCACCCCCCAAACACCCTGAGTTACCCACTGAGAGCCGGCAGGAACGCTCTGCTGCCTGAAGACAAGAGGACTTACCTGGGGAACACACTGGAACAGAGATCCAGTAGAGTGGTTTCCAGGTCACAGTAACAACAGCCCCAAAGAAGGGATCACGTAAGTATCCACAGAATGCAATTCCATCCGTGCCTGCTTGCCTGACCCCCAATGAAACAAATCCATGCCAGTGATCATGCTGACAGAGGGGCAAACGCCACAGTGGTCACAGTCATCTCAGGATGTCACCTTGTCCAACTCCTGCAGGACAAACTTGGCTCTTCACAGATGCACACAAGGTCCAAACAACGTGTTTTGCTTCCGAACCAAGAACAAAAAGCAAGGGTCTACTTCAAACAGGCAATCAAAATTAACAGCATTGTTTGAAACACTCTCAGCTGTCCTCAAGTTAAACACTGTTTGTTTGTGTTCTTGCTCACAAAGGTGAACAGTATTTCATTCCCTCCTTGCCCACAGAACACAGCTGCCAAAGTGACTTAAACGGAGTGGGGACCACACAAAGCATGAGAATTCTTAAATAATGCTGTGTGCAAATTTATTTTGAATCCACAGATATAGATTTTGAAACAGCACAAGTGTTGCTGTGTATTTGTGTTTCTTCTAAGTCAAGCCGTCTTCACCAAAGCTGAACTTTGCATAACGTGAATTGCATTTTGCTCAGGTAGCACATAGTATTTCACCTGATCTCCATGCATAGCCAAACAATTACTGCAAATGCTGGTAAATACTTACCTGATTGGAAAAAGACAAAAAAAAAAAAAATCAAACAGGAAGGCATAAAAGTAATATAAATGTGTAAATCTGAACAATTATTATGGTATTTCAGGGTTTTGCAGAGTTCTCTTAAAACCATAATGCAAGAATAAAGTGTGGTTCTGTGTTTGTGCTAAATCACCTATTTCCTTACTGCCATCTCCTGCCCCATAAATAAGCTACACTGCCAAGATTTTGCACATCCAAATGCACTTCCAGGGCATGCACCATTAGTAGTAAAAATAATTTTTTTTTTAACTCCTCAATATATATTTTGCAATTGCAAGAAACCGAAGGAACTGGTTGTCTCAAACGAGAGCACAAACAAAGAAAACAGAGTCAAATCCACGTCCTAGCAAACAATTAAATGCCACTTGACTATGGGCCCGTAATTAATTAATAGAACATAACCTCTCCCTTCTGAGGCTGTGGCAGGCCTAGAATCTTAACTGGAGCGTATTATAATGTGTCTGCCACAAAGGCAG
Source organism: Phylloscopus collybita (assembly GCA_027886175.1). NCBI lineage: Eukaryota > Metazoa > Chordata > Aves > Passeriformes > Phylloscopidae > Phylloscopus > Phylloscopus collybita. The sequence continues at coordinate 52,280,257 of JAJNNQ010000018.1, read as the reverse complement.
ACAAATACTCTCCTGAGTGACAGCAAATGGTGTTCTCACAAGTAAGACTGCTACTTGCAGAGAGGTTTCCTACAGAAACGTCTGTGTGACCAATGGCCTTTAACCCAAATAAATAAACACACAGTGACCCTGATCTGAAGAAAAGTTAGTATTCAAGACACCCTGTTCCTTGTCTGTAGCAGCACTACCAGGGCCATTCCAGACAAAAGACAAAAATGTGCAGAAATACGTCACTAGTTCTGTTGTTTAGGAAATAATTTGCTAACTTGTTTCTCAAAGTCCCTGACTCTTAAAATATCACCCTTTTTAAATGCATCCCAAACAACCCAAAATTTAGTATGTCTAGGGACATCAACTGAATATGCTTTCTGCAAATTCATTCACTACACACCCTCAATCATATTTATAGCAGCATTTATTCTATCTCCCAGACATGATATGTGAGTCATTGTGGGGTCCAATGCTCAGTTTTTGGTTTGCAGTGGGTTTTGTTTTGGATTTGATTAAAGTTGCTGCAGGCTGAAACACAGAACACAACTGCAGCTATTCTTTTAATATACAAGCATATATATATATATATATAAATATATATATATATATAAAAATATATATACACACATAAATTATTTATTTTCTGAAAATGCAGATAATAAACAGAGTAGAGGACAAGATAAGAAATCCTGAAAAACCAGAAAAAAAAGTTAGGAAAAAATGTTAAGAGTGTGACCAGGGAGAACGGCAAAGCTGCAGAGTTAGGCCAGAACACCTGACTGCACATACAGGCGTAGCCAAAATGTAGTTTAGGTTAAAGAGATGTAGAGGATAAAGCAGACCACAAAGTGACCCTCAGTGTTGTGATGCAGAAAGCTAAAAATAAAAAATAAAAAGCTCAGAGTGATGTCAATGCACAGAACTGCCCGCAAAACCAGCAAGTCCCAGTCTCACTCTGTATTTTTGGTAAGATTTCATGTAAATGACCACATCCAGTTTAGTCACCACACTTCAAGGAGAACAGTAATAACAGGCTGAAAGCCATACCCAAAGCCACATGACTCAAGCACCATGAACAGTCTACTCAAAGTCAGCCAGAGGAGCGCTGGAATAGACTGACAGAGAAGGCTGTCAAAGTGCTGGGACGGAGGGGCTTTGAGAATGAGTTAAGATCTGCCCCAGCCAGCAAAGGCTCCAGGTAATTGTGCCTTGGGAGAGAAGAACAGACAATTTCTGCAGATCCTGTCCAGTCTCTAAAGTCCTGTATCACAGAAACCAGGGCTGAACAGGACCTCCAGGATTCACCTCACCCATTCCTGGTCCCCAGGCTGCAAGACCCAATACCACAGTGGTTTTGGGTGGGTTTTTTTTCACAATTCCACACTGCTTATTTCTGAGTTTACTGATGCCATACCAGACTTTAGGCTGAAGTTTTACAGAGAACTGTCCCAACAAATTCCAAGAACTTTTCCACTAAGTGACAATAGCTAAATTAGAGACCATTGCTATGAATTCTTTCTCATCACTGAATGTACTTTAGCTTGTATTTATCAAAACTGCATTTCATGCAAAATTTTAACATTGTAGACACTCAGTATCATGAACTCTGTCTGGAGCCCTTCACCAAAAGCTTTAGATTGAGCTATTCAGAATTACTTTAATGACTTTCTTTTAATCATCTGCAAGTCTCAAGCATTAAGTATTTCACCTCCCATTTTACTCGATATTTACAAGTTAAACAAAAAAAAGGTCTGCAAAATTAATTTTGGGAATCCATGCTACCAATTTTGCCCATGAACAGTGACCACTTGCACCCATCCTTTACCAGAAGATCAAGAGAGGTAACTCTCTCCTCCTACTCTGCTCTCCTGAGATTTCACCTGGAGTACTCCATGCACCTCTGCGGAGCCCAACACAGGAAGGACAACCCAATCTAGTGGAAGGTGTCCCCTGCCCATGGAACCAGAGGATCTTTAAGGTCCCTTCCAACCAAAACCATTCTATGATCCTTTAATCTATACACAACTCTTGAGACTCTTACCATTAAATCAGGAACGGCTTAGATTCAGACATGAAAATTTGCTGCTAATTAAGTTTGGCAAGACCACATTGACAAAAACCACGGTCCATCTGCTGTGAAAACTGTAGAAAGCATATGGTGCTTAGTACAGCTACATAACCCTAAAGTCCAAAGCTCCTCTTAGTAACCATCAAATGCAAAAGAAACAAAAAAGATCCAGAGTCTTCATAAAACCATAAATCAAATCTAATAAAACATACAATTTATGTTTTGGTCTCTGCAAATCTGTTCTCAAACTTTTAAGAAAACAGTTAAGACTACATAGGGAGTACATACCAGACTTAGAAAGTAATAAGGGTTTTCTACTGTTCATTTCTAGACTTCATATGGGGATTTTTAAACAGAACTATATTCTGAGTCTTCTGCTCCAGAATTTCAAAATATTTTCTTAGTAGCCATGACTCTTCTTGTTTTCATATGAAACCCAAACCAACAAGAATTACTGATTTTTTGGAAGTCAGGGAGGACAAGGAGAAAAGAAGTTAGGCATGGGAGACAACTCAACCCACAGACTTTATTATACCTTTAAGAATACTGGCTGAGAATAAGCAGAACACACACACAATTCAGTTACAAAGGAAGATAGGAGATCCACGGGTTTTACTTTTCAGCACCCCATCCTTAACCATCACAACTTCAGGAAACAAACTCCAAGGTCTTTTCCACAAGACAGAATCAATGGGTTAGAAACCAATTAAGGCCTTTCTTTAAGAAATTATTATCATTATTATTACTTTTATCTGAATCTTACCCCTGTGGTTTTTAACTTCAAATAATGGTAAGCATATTCTCAAGAAAACAACAGATTATGAAAACAACTTCTAGTTGTCTTCTGAGTTAGGCCTCTCAAAACGTAAAAGAGCAACAATCCCCATTTTTATTAGAATTTAGTATGGATGTAAATTGCTACCTTCTGTCTTCTACTAGGCTATCAGCAAGAGCAGCTATGATTATCAATAACTATGTCTAGAGACTAGACCAGGGAACCCACATGTTCTTGAATTGCTGTTTTCCAAAGAAGGCTATTTACTAAAACACTGGCCACATTTTTGTAAATTAGAAATAAATAAATAAATAAGCACATAAACTATTTTGTAGGAATGCAAAAACATCTCACAAGGTCAGAAAGGCAGAAAGCATGTTTTCTGAGTTCATTTCAAGACCACTCTCTCACAAAAAATGAGTGACAGTCTTGTCTCTTCCGAAAAGATGCCATGTGGCAAAAGAGAACAAAATGATAAAAAACAGCCTCCATGAGATTTTGTGAAATATGTATGATCTCATCTCTCTTAATAATAAACACTATAAACAAAATATTTGGAAAACACAGCGCTGAAACAACAACCTGACAAAAGTATCACAACTTGAACGGACACTGTTTACTCAGTGGCAAAGCTGGTATCACTATTTATGCACGTTAATCAAACAGGAAAGAGAGTCTTTTGAAAGAAGAGTTTTGAATTCCAAATCACAAACATGTGGCTCCCTATGGCTTTGTTTTCTTTTCAGTTGCCTGTAGCTGAAATAACACGCCACTTGCTTTGGCTGTCCTGCTGAACTGCAGTGCCATCACAGCTGCAGGCTGAGGACAACCTACTCAGGGGCTTTGGGATGTTCCAGTTCTCTCTGCTGCTTCCCTGCTGAGAAGAGAGAATCAACCCCTCTGAGCTGGAAAAGGGAATATACACTGTCAGTACAAACCCATGTGCCTCAGCTTAAAGCATGCTTACAGGTAGCTTGAGTCAAAACCTCAGCTCGTAAGTGGGAGTAGCACAGAACTGGCACCAGCATCTAAAACTGCTGCAGGGGCAGGTGCCTCCAGTGAAAGGGCAAATCTGAGACCTTCACAGGCATGATCTTCACTCACTTTAGCAAAGTGGACCAGAATTTATCACTGAAAATAAGCATTTCAGTTTTAGTCGCTCTAACATATCCAGGGAAGAAACATTCCTCTGCAACACTTTGAACGCTTGCATGGATTTCTAAACACAAACTGAATATTTATTACCACAGAAAACATCGTTTTATTCTGTGTCTATGCCTTGTTATCTTATTTGTTTTGGAAATACCACTAAAAGCATCCATTCCAAACCTTGGGCTTTCTACCAGTGCTGAAACTTACTGATCATGAGAAGCACATGCTAATTAAGTTCCTATTTCGCAAAAGCAAGCAGCTCCTGAAAGGCATAAAATAAAAAAAATTCAATAATTGCACTTCTAAGAAATGTGGGGAGAATCCCAAAGGCAATGCTCAGGCAGCAGCTCTTCCCTCCCTTAACAGGAAATTCCAACTTGTTCCTCAGCTGCAGCCGGGCACAACCTATGGCTCGGGCAGAGGCCCCAGGCTAAGATACTTCACAAAAAGCAAATTCTGCCTGGCAGCCCACTGAACAAAATACACTGAAGCAAAGAAACCTCTCACAGACTGAAGTTCCTAAGAACTTGCAGCCTAAAAGAGGAAGACTCCAAATAGATTAAATTACCCAAAAAAATATTGGGGGAAATGTGGATTTAAATCCGTGTTTTAGGGATGGCTTTTAAAATTGGTTTTATCACCTATTTTTCTTTGAAACCTTTATTTAAAAGCTCTATATTCTTAAAAAATATCGAACCTACTACTTCTCTCTTCACAAACTATAAAACAAGAAGAAAAATGGAAATCCTCTTGTAAGCTCTTAAATGTTTTGTATTAAACTTAGTTTAAAAATAGCACATACCAACAATATAGACCAGTAACAGCCCAGTCATCACACAAGCTTCATAAAACTACTACGTGCTTTTCTGGGAAAATAGATTAATTATGAAGAAACAGCTCTGCAGGAACAAAGCATGTGGCTTTCTTCTATTTTTACTGTAATTTGCATGTTTATGAAAAGCAGTCTGTGTAATAGAATTAAAAAACACGGCTTTCCTAATTTAACCTTTCTTAAAAAGTACAGTATGCCCATTCAACAATATTTCAAGAATTAAAATTCCATTACTGTTGACAAGATCACAACTTTGTCTTTCGAGTCTTGAGTATTTTGTTAGTCACACATACAGCTTATTCTTACTGCCATTTAGGAATTAGATTTACAGTTCAGAGAACAATAGTCACAAAAAAGGACAAGCATCTGCGTTTCTCCATCCAAAACAAAAACCCACATGTTAAATGTACAAATTTAGGCTGTGGAAGACTTCAACAACACAGTGGTCAAGCTAAAAGGTTTACTGGGCTTTAACTCATGCAGTTATAACAAACTAAGAAATGAGAGTTCAATGCTTTTTAGATACACAAATACCTAACACCTATAGGCATCACTAATGGTGCTCTATCTTATTCTGTAACTATTTTCAATTCTTTTTTACTTAAACAAGCTAAATGCACCATATAAAGCCTCAATGGTTGACATCTGTTTCCAGCTCAATTATTTCAGCAAAACTTCAAATATCTCTTCTGCTTCCAAGAAATAAGACTGGGGAGAAAAGGATTTTATTTGGCCTTAACTAAAATTCTACCAAACATGCTTTTAGGCCCAAAATTTACAGAAGCTACAAAGCCTGGCCCTGGTGCTTATGTGATGAATTGGAATTTGTTTATTTAAAGATGAAAACTGTAAGAAATCGGAGTGAGTGGCCAAGAGGACTTCATATCAGAAAACTACAGAGTAGATAAAGAGAGTTAAATGGATACTGAGAGTGAGAGAAGGAAGGAGAAAGTGAGAGAGATGATAAGGGAAAGATTCTTCTGCAGTAAACCTAGAAGATAGAAAGCATTCTAAAATACCAGAATCTGTCAAATAGAGTAAGCAGGAGGAGTGGCCAATGTCTTATGAAGAAGGGTTCCTAAACCACGAGGAAGTGACATGCAGCCCACTACAGAGACTGACAACACTCCATACTCCTGGCATCACTGTCTACAGCAGCTGGCAAAAGCAGCTCAACAAAACCCATTTTCCAAATGCACAACCTTCCACAACTGAAGTCAAGGTTCCAGAAAGAAAGAGCTGTCATCCCTTTTCATCCACAAGTACTGAGAAATCCTCTGCCAGAATGTCTCATCTTCCTTTCGGTTGCTATTCCAGCAGACCCAACCTGATCCTCTAACATTTAAAAAAGATATTTTCTATCTTGCTGAAGTTTGATTCAAGTGTCAGATAATGGATTTTCTGGGGTTTTCAATTCTAGGAAACCCTAAGAACCACAGTAAAAGGACATGATAAGGACATTGTTCCTATCCTCTATTTTTCCCCCTTGAATTTCTTTCTGAGTGATTGATTTTGTAAGCCCAGTAACATTCCTTTGTCTCTTTTCATCCAGTGAGGTCTCCCTTAGTCCAATGGGGTTTTGCATGCAACTATCCTGAATTGGTATCCAAAATTACAATGAGTTTGTTTTTTCTGTCTCTTAGCTTTCCTCCACAACAGCTACACACAACCCAGACCAAGTGCTGGTTCTGGCTGCAGGAGTGTCCAGCTCAGTGGAAATTTTGTGCTTACTCTGACACCTTGAGCACAACACTACCAGAAAGGAAACAAAGAATTTAAGCTCTGTTCAGTGATTGCATTTTTTCATAGTATTCAGTTTGCAGAAGACTGAAAACTGAGAACTGTAAACATTAGAGACATGAAATCATGATCTATCTAGTCACTAGCAGATAAGCAATAACCAGCATGTTCTTGGCTCAATGAGCAGGGATTTAGCTGCCAAATCCCAATCAACACTAATTGGATTGTCCTTGACTTCAGAACATACCACTGACACCACAGGAGTAATTTATTTCCACAAACACATGTAAATGGAACACAATTCCCAAAACACCAAGCAGAAGAAAATTAATCTCATCAATAGTGATAATGCTATTGCTAGAAATAATTTTTTTGACTATATGAGCAAGGAGCCTGAAAGTCTCATGCTACTGCAAAGAGGAGTAAGAGGAGAGATGAACCAAAGGAAAACCTCCCACTCAGCAGAATATATTTGCAGGATACAACTTTCACTGACAGTTATCAAGGCTGAACAGTCTGCTGTTACACACTTAACACATGATTCCACCGTGACTGTGGTTTTCCTTTGTGAATGAATACCAGTAATTGGGGAGGTAGCTGGTACTTCAAATTCATGTCAGAGAACTATCACAGCAGTATAAGTCTCTTCCTCACTGTTATAAAACAAGACTGTTGCGTTTGGGACATTGGAGAAGTTAAATGTCAGTCTCATTGTCCCTCCACTGAAAAATATGATTGTGGTTATAGAGGGCCAGGGCTTACACAGTATTCAGGCTTGCATAACAAACTGTTTTCCATGAACAGGCTGCAGGAAAAGTGTCCTTTTGTCAGATAATCCACAAAGTTAATCCAGGACAGAACAGGGGGGAGAGAGTTCCTTCACTGCAATTCAGTCACAAAGGTAGGAAATGCTACTTCCCTCAACATAATCTGTGTCCTTGTATTGCAGAACAAATGAAGATTGCTTACAGAGAAAAAAATTAGCCTCCATGAATATTTTAGTTTAAAATTAAAGGCTGAAAAAAAAAAGTATTTCTATTGTTGTTATTATTATAATGGCAAGACTGAGTGATGAGGCTGAAATCCAAGTTCCTTAAAAATATTCATTACAGACATGTGAGAGAAGATTTACATGATCTCTATGTACCAGAAGAAACTGCCTGAACATACTTTATGAATACATGCTACCAAACAATACTGTGGGTCTTCCAAGCAGACTTTCAAGAGAGCTTTATCTCACAAAAAAAACCAAAAAAACACAAAAACACAAAAACAAACAAACAAACAAACAAAAACCCCCACCACAATCAAAACAAACAAAACCACATGCAATGGAAATATTTTTTCCTCAATCTGTTTCAGCATAGTATTGTGGAATCTGTTGCATTTGAGAAGTAAAGCACAAGAGATAATTTCATTCACTGGAGCAACTAGTTTGTGTACAAGGCTTTTGGGCTGCTGTGCCCTACCCAGCCATAGCCAACTACAGTCATCCCCCAGCAATACACAGGCACACTTCTGCATTCTGCTCAGTTCCAGCACTCCACTTGATGCTTCATTCCACTACAGCTACAAGAATTCTCCTGCCACAATAAGAAGGATTTTGGTTTTGTTGCTTTTTTAATCCCTTTGAGATTTCCCTGGATTGCATTTGAATCAAATTAAGCCACAGCACAGATAAGAAAGCCACTGAACAGCTTTATTCCCTTATTTTTCTTCTATTTTCTGTTTTACAGACTGCATGCCATGACATCACACGATCCACTCCTTATACACACACTAGCTTAGTGAAATGCCCAGCTATGAATACACCAGAAAATACACCAGAAAATATTATATTCTTCATAGGCAAAATCTGCTCACAGGGAAAAAAAAAGAATCAGACAACTCCATTTAGAAATTTCTCCCACTCCATCAACAATCACTTGTCTTGTTTCAAAGTCCTCTGAGATACCAAGCTATGTTACACAATAAAGGCTTCCCTGAAGAGGAGTTGATAAAAATCAGAACAGAAACAACCACAACAGAGCCTACACATGTTATACCAGCATTTATCAGTTGTGACAACAGCCAAATAAAACTGCTTTAGTGTTGCAAGCCTTCTGTCCTACACATTGCAACTGCACACACAAGAACAAATCATTCCTCTGTCTTCTTGGAGCGACCAAACCTCACAGAAAACATCTTGCTCCACCTCACAGGTTTTCTCCTTTAACTTCTGGGTACAAAATATCATCCTACAGGAAAGCTGTTACGGGTGTTTGGGATAATTAATCAAATCCAGTCTTTGGATCCTTTCTTCTTTACCCTTACCTTTTCAGCTGCTGAGCTAAGACACAGAATGTTCTCTCTTTTACCTTTTCCAAGTATCACTATATGTGAATTCTAGGGATAGATTTATGATTAGGGCACATACCAGCAAAACCAAAACCAAACAAAACAAAAAAAGGCATTTTCTCATGCCCTTCTGTGATCTTTGCAAACATCTGTGTTCTTCGTAAATCCCATCCACATTCCATTATTCATACATATTAAATGAGAAAATTTTGGGTGAAGCACATCAAACACACTTCAAAATCCATGAAAAAATAAAATGCATAAGCAGTAAGGCCTCCTGGGGCTTCTCCTAGCTGTTAACCCAGAATGTCTACATTTAGTAGCACCTTTGCTCCTTTCAGAGACTTCTGTAAGTGCCTTTTGTAACCAGTTATGTAACAGCTTTATATTGTGCTGATATGCTGGGGGAAAATGTGGTTATCTACCTCAGCCAAGGTTCAGCTGAAGGCAAAATACACCAAGGCTGATTGTTTTACTCTGTGTATCACTGAAATCCTTCATGCTTTCACTGTAAGAACAAAAAAAAAAGGGGTTTAGTAAAGCTGGGGGATTTATAAATCTGGTTTCTTCAACTCTGCCAGGACACTTAACATGCACTTCTAACAGCGGCTACTGCTGCTGCAGTTCTGAGCAGTGGCTCAGAACGAGTCCTTAAAATACACAACAGCCACTGAAACTACGATCCATCTGAGCTTGGCTTCATGATGAGAGACACAGACTGAGCAACTTACGTGGGAATACAGACCAGTGTACCTGAAACACAGAAAAAGCTGGGTGAATCAGGCCATCCTTCACACAAAGACTGCTCAGCTCTTCAGTGTCTGCAATTCCACTGCCACTTGTCAACAGCAAAGCTCATTCTTTGCTCAGGCAGAGCCTCTGTGCATCTTGCCAAGCATGAATAAACTGCCTGTTAGGCAAATTATCCAAGGGCTCCCACTAGTTTCCTTGGAGCATGTAGGAGACTAAGCCACCTCACTAACATCTTTGTGCCCAAGGCTCTAGGACCATAAATTCAGGGAGCATTGATTTGTCTTCCAGCACGCTCCTGACCCTCCTTTATGTCAATACTGGCATTCATCTGACATCCTGGTGAGCCAACACTGGTTGAAAACTCAGCAGAAAAGTAATCCAAGGACAAGGTAATACAGTAACACAGGTAACACACCCAGCAAGAAAGGTCTTTTGGACAGGTCAGCATCCTAAAGTGAGCTGGAAACCGAAGGAAGATTTCACACAATAGGAAGGGCAGCACTAGGACTGCTGTAACATCAATTTACACAGGCCTAGACCAGAACAGGAACAGATTTTCATATGCTTGATTCCCAAAGGTCACATTCTCTGGTGTATTCAGGGACAATAAAACTGTTCACCTCCCCTGAAGACTATGCTGGTTAAAAACTTGCAGCATCAGTAACAAAGTTGTTCCAAAACAAGAAAAATCTAAATTCTGCTCCTAAAGGACATAAACACTGCAATTTAAGATGTTTACAGCCAATGTTTTTTGAGTAAAGCCAGATAACTGGCCCAGGAAATCAGCACCTTTACCACATTTTCAGGGGTACGGCAGATATTGGCACACGTAAATAAATCCATGCAAGCAGTGAGAGGAGAGCCAGCAGACACAGTGGGGCTCTCCTGGGAGAGCAGTCACTACTATAAACACCCTTCTGTATAAACCACAAGTATTTATCATCCAAATGCTGCTGATACACAGGTTGGGGGGGGGAAGGGTACAGTGTTTTTGTTTGCTTGTTTATACAAAACTATTCCACAGATTATGCCTAGGGAAAAAAAAACCACCCCTACAAAATGTAATTATACTCAACATTAAAATCAAGCACATTAAAACCAAGCCAGAAGGTAGCTGAAGATGAAAAAAAAAAAAAAAAATAGGAGGGAAAAAAAAAGGAACATACTTAAAAATATAAAAGCTTCAAGGGTAGCTAGTCAATAATCCTAGAAATGTTTGTCCCTGCTTTTCATACAGAAGGAAACACAACAAATGCATCAAAATTTTATAAGAAAAATAAAGGTCAGTACTCCATGTATTATGGGATTGCATGTGGGGGTAAAGGAATTTTGGAAAACAATGCATGCCTAGTCTTCAACAGAATGTTGTTCCTTCAAGCATTTTTCTTATGAAGCATTAAAGTAGCAACAAGTAATTTAAATAATAAAGTCTAAACAGTTACTTTCTGGGCATGACCTTTTCAAATTAAGGTTCAGGAGTTATTTCTGAATCGGCTCAGTTTCACCCATGCAAACAATTCCACCAAATTTCATGAGACAATTTGTGTATGGGAAGTTAAACACATACTAAATGCTACAAGCGAAGACATTTTACAGACATAAAGCTTTCCAATGTAAACTGTAATTTCACTTCCCCTACTCTGCCAGATTGATCATACCCATGAAGTAAGTAGCCTACTCGCATTGTCTTCTCAAAAGCACATCTGGGTTTTTTGGTAGCTTCTTTGTTTTGATTTGGGTTCTCTCTACTTTGTCAGGGAAAATGCTCCAAACAGGAGAGATGCAAAAGGGAAGGTCTTTATTTTTAACATGGAATACTCCCCATTTTGACAGTACAATTAGGACAAACCTGTTATCAAATGGGGTGGGAGGAGAAACCAAGCTGTGATTAATAGAATAATAATTGCAGAATAGTAAAATCCAAGAGACTCTTAGCAGAACTTTATAAGGCACTGCATCTTTAAACACAGAGATATAATGATTTCTCTAAAAATTCGATTTCTTAAAAAAAAACCTCACAGTCTGAGTTTATTAGCTGCACTTTTTGAATGAACAGATGCAGACTACATGCAATGGCCACTTCAAAGAGTTAGTAAGTAACAAACTTGAGTGTTGTTTGGTTTATGCATAGTCAAATAAATTAGGGAACATCGGACTATTTAAAATATTGTTTATTAACAACATACATTCAACGGATGGCTCTGAAATACCCAGCAAAAACACATACCAGATGACAATCACTTCGTTTTCCAATCAGTTTAAACACCGATTTGAGATCTCTGCAGCAACAAGGCTGGTATCATGACGGAGTTACGTAACACAAACCACTCTCTCTTTGCCCACAACACGACAGCAGATACCACCACTTCCCTTTCCCCCCGGCAGACAGAACGTATCCCGAGGCTTTAGGAAAAGCACCCAACCCTGCAGAGCCTCCCGGGTGCTACGGCGCTTTCCCGGGGGATCCGCGGCACCGCTCAACAGGCGATGGACGAACAGCGAGACGGGGCAAACCCCGCTGCCGGCCGAGCCCCCTCAGCAGCCTTTGTTCTCCCGGGAGGCGCGGCTGTCGCGCCCCAGCCGGCGGGGCACAGGTGGGGACACGGCGGGACCGGCCCTGCCCCGCGGGTGGGGGCCGGGCACAGCCGCGGGCCCCGTTTGAACCTGCCCGCGCTTTGGGAAGGAACCGCAGCCGCTGCCGGCGGGCGGGGCGGGCCGGGGCTGCCCCGGCCGGGCGGTGCAGGAGCCCCTCCGCTTCCCCCCTCGGGAAAGGGGGATTAACCCTTGGCTCGCCCCGCCGCCCTCACCCCTTCCTCCCCCGGCCGGACGCGCGCCCCGTGTACGCCGCAGTCTCCTCCTCCCGCGGCCCGGCCGGAGGCGGGCGGGGGCCGGGGCCGGGCAGGAGCGCGGGGAGCGGCCAGGCACGGCGGGGCAGCGCTGCGCGCAGCCACACCTACCTGTCTTCTCGTGGTCATAGCCCACCACGATGAAGTAGTCGGCCAGCCTGGCCATGGCTGCGCGGGGCGCGCCTCGGCCTCACCACCCCAGCGGCTGCGGCGGCGGCTCGGGGCAGGCTCAGCATCCTCCGCTCCGCGCCCGCCGCAGGAGGAACGGCTCCACCTCAGCCATGTTGGAGGCGCGGGCGCGCCGTGCGCCTGCGCGCCGCCCGGACCGCTCGCCGTGACCCCGGGGCTGGGCGGGGGCTGGGGCGGCCCGGCCCGGCTGTCCCGCAGTGCCGCTGCCCCGGGCCGGCCGCCGTGCCGGCACGCCGCTGCCAGCGCCGCGGCCTCCCTTCGCAGCCCCCCGCGGGCGGGGAGGGCCCGGCGGGGGAGGTCCGCCCCCCGCCCGCGCGGGGCTTTGTCTCCCGGCAGCCTCCCCCTGTGCGGTGGCCGCCCGCGGGGCAGCGGGTCCGGGACACGTTCCCCTGACAAAAGACGCTCGCGGCGGGTCCCAGCGCTCTGCGTGCCCGGGGAGATTCGGGTGCTTGAGCGGGGCTGCACCTCGCCGCTCCCGCGAGGAGCCGCCGGGGCCGGGCATTGCCCCCGCCGAGGCTCCGCGGAAATGGAAGCCGGCGGCGAGACAACGCCGGCCCCGCCAGCCCGGCCTGGGCAATCGGGGATTGCGCTTCCAGAATGTGTCCCGGTCACGTTTCGTCCGGGCTGCGCGGGACGTGCCGCCCGCTGGGCTCTGTGGCGGTGCCGAGTGTCGGCGCGGGGGTCTCGGCCCCGGCCCCCTCACACCAGCACCCACGCCCCGGAGCCCGGGTCGCGGCGCCGGGGCCGAGCCTGGCAGGGCAGGGGCCGAGCCTGGCAGGGCAGTGGCCGGCGGTGCCTCGGCGTGACCCGCGTGGCCTCGGACGTGTTGGCCCGGGCACGGGCGGTGGCCGCTGGGGCGCTCGGCGAGGCCCCGCCGGGAGCTGCCGTGGTGCTGTTTGTAACGTGCAGATGAGGCAGGCACCTTTTGGACCGTGGCCCTCGAAAGCACGGTGGGCTTTGCCAGCAGTCGCGGAGATGCTGAGGATAAACGAGCGGACAGTACAGTGCTTGGATAGCTGGCAGAGCCTGCAAATACACTCTCGATAAGCTTCTATGTACGTCGTTCGACAGCACAGAGGGAAGAAGCAGCGCGGAGGACATGCGGTGCACTCCAGCGAAGAGCAGCTGTGGGTACCGGGCTGGGTGTGGAAATGCAGCAAACTGGATTCGCTCCTGACGATCCACGCTGACGAGGGACCCAGCAGACAGCCATCAGTAGTCTCAGAGACATTTCTGCTTCAAACCCGCCGTTCTTACACCTCTGAGCTGGGACGTTCTGATGCAGTGTCTTGCTGATAAGCTAGACGCAGATTGGTCAGGAAGCTTCAAGCAGTGTTCCCGCTTGTGTCTTCTCAGCGGAAGGCAGAGGTTAACATCTCCTCGGAGTCATCAGCTTCATGATTTAGCTGTTTTGAAGCAAATGACATGTGTAAAGATCCAATCCTAATACATTTCCTTGTTTAGGAGTAAAGAAAAATGTGTAATATAGACATCAAAAAGACTGACCATACTTTTGAGAAAGAGATGCACTCTGTGGGGTCAGTCACTTCTACACAGGAGTTAGGTAGGAATACCTTTGTGAAGTTGTGCATAGACATTTTGGTTGTAGGACACAACAACTGTTCTCAAAAGTAAAGAATAATGTTCTGTACAACTAAACCTGGAGGGAAAGTTTAAAGACACTAAGAAACTACCTACTTTGGAGCTGAAATGGGACCTTAGAGTTATCATAACAGCACTCATAAAAAGATTCAATATGCAATAACAAATCTCAATAGTAAAACCTCATTGCTCCTTTAGCAGCACCTCTAGAAGGAGAGGATCACTCACACCTTTCCCAGGGCATTAATAAATGCTGTTTCAAGAGCAAGATGTTTATTTAGTGATTTCACAATACTGCTAGTGCTCACTTTACAGCCTTGCTCCTTCTGCCATCTAGATCAGTACAGCCAAAGTTTATAAAGCTTATGAAGTTTATAAGAAGTGGCACATCTTAAATAAGAAATAGGAAGTTCAGTTGAGCTTATTTATTTCACAGAATCACGGAATGGTTAAAGTCAGGAGGGATCTTAAAGATCACTTTGTTCCAACCCCTCTGCTACGGCAGGGACACGTTCCACTAGACCGGGTGGCTCAGACCCATCCAACCACACCACGAACACTTACAGGGATGTGGCACCCACAAATTCTCTAGACAACTTCCCTAGGCAACTTCCCTTAAGCATAGTGAGGAAGTGGAGCAGACGCAGTGTTTGTTCACTTGAATTCTAAAACTGAAAAGTAAAACTGAATGCTCATCCAGACCACCAAACCTTAATTCCCTCACTTGCAGCAGGGTAGCCTGGCTCCTCACAGGAGAAGCAGGGGCTCACAGAGGACACCAAGGCACGGGTCTCAACGAGCACTAAGTCATGTTCTTACCCCAAGGGAAGAATTGCAGGGCTGTGGCCTCTCTAAGAGCTTGAAAGCACTCAAGGGACAATGTTGCCACACTCACTGTATATTTGCCAACAACAAGGTGTGAACACAATACCTTCTACAGTTCAGTCCTCCTTCAGGAAACAGAGAAGGCACACTGCCTGCAGTCTCTTTATCCACTGTCATCCCAGCCCATGCCAGAACAGGGGAGCAGCCAATGACCCCCACCAGGCTTTCCCCTACCAGTAGACATCCCCCACTAACTTCAGAGGCTTTGTTTGGTGCACTCAAACGTGTCAGCCAAAGGCTCACCACAGCACCTCCAATGGGACTACCAGAAATGGAATCACCTTTGTTGCTGTGCCTTTGACACGGAGAGAAATGGCTGAGTGCAGGCACTGACAGTAAGGTTTTCCTGTGTGGAGCTTGTTTGAGGTTTTAGATCCTTCAGAGGGTGCCATTTTTCTACTAGTATTGTCTTTCTGCTGATTTCATGCAGCCTGAAATACAGTCAAGTCTATTCGTACTCATGGCATATGAATTCAGAACAATTTGTTTAAACAAAATGAAACATGCAAAGGCACTTCCAACTGGCTTCAAATAACAATTTCCTTTCATAATCAGCACAGAATATTTGCCTCACACTGATTCCCTGTTGATACCCACACGTTTTCGACATCTTCTGTTGGAATAAATCTCAGCCTGAATAAAATGCTGCATAAAGAGCAACTCATCTTTATCATGTCCCTGCCAGAGCAGATACTTGTTGAAAGGTCTTCTGTGCATATGGCAACACCAAGAGGTTGAATGGTACACCCAAGATAAGCAGTAATCAGGTCCAGGAGCTCGCTGGACTTGCCCCCATGGATGAGGCAGCATCCAGGAGACCCTGCACTTCACATCACGGACTGGTCTTGCTGAACTGCTTGGCATTGCCTCAGACTCACAGCTTGTGAATGATATTGCTATGGAACATTCTGTGTAACTGGGTTTTTTGGGGTTTTTTGTTTGGGTTTGGTTTTTTTTAAGGAAATAACTATATGTGGAATATTTTTTTTAAAGTGGTCACTCTTACATCATAGTACCAATTCAGTGACTATTGCTCATTTCCAAACTGCATGAGAATGCAAGTTCGTAGAAAAGCCAAAATGAGCATCTGAACAAAGAACATGATGTTTTGTGAACCAGCTTTACCTGCTGAAGCCCTTTCACAAATTACATCAGCAATAAACTGATCATTTATGTGTCAGAGTTTGCCACCTCATGAATTTCCATGAAGTAATTTTGTATCACTGAGATGATAGTTACAGCCAGTATGGAAGTCATGAGAGTTGTGTTACTACTGTTATTACTATTCCTAAACCAGTGTAAGAATTTTTTCTGCATTGTTTGGCTAAGAGTATACAAAATACACTTCCCGTTTAAGCCAAGGATTTTAATGAGGGATTTTCCAGCATTTGAGGAAACGTGCGATTTTTTTTCTTTCTTTTTACTGGAATGGGAGACTTAATTTGAGTCAAAGCAATGCTTATCACATAAAATCCTGCCTTCTCATTCGGGGAAAAAAAAAAAAGTTAGATTCAGTTTCAACTTCTGCTAATCAAGGAAATGCTTGAACTCGCACGAGCTTGAGCTGCCTCATGAGGTCTCTAAAATCCAGCCATCGCGGGCTGATGCAGTCGTGCAGCTCTGGTCATGATACGGTCCCGTTCTAGACCACTTATTTTTCCTTTTCTCCCTCCGTGTGTTTTCCCCCCAAGCCTCTCTCTCTCTGCGCGTTTGAGCTCCGGAGCACGGGCAGCGGGCGGGAGGGACGAGGGCGAGCCCGGGGCAGCCCCGCTGGCTGCCGGCGCTCCGGGGCCGCCGCCGCCGCCGCGTCCCGCCCCGCGCTCGGCCGGGCAGGTGCGGCGGGCGGCGGATCCGGGCTCGCCAGATCCGCTCAGGGCCGGGGGAACGGCCTTGCCCCGCGGGAGCCGCGCAGGGGGCTCGGGACAGAGGGGCGGCCGGAGGATGCTGGGGAGCAGCGACGGGCAGGGCTGGCCCTCCCCGCCGGCCGGGTGGTGGCGGCTCCGGGCCAGCCCTTCCCGCGCAGGTAGATGCCGGAGACAGAAGCCTCCAGATGTCTGGACGCTGCTGGCGAGCGGGGGGAGGGAGGGAGAGAGCACCTGAGACCGAGTGAGCCGTGCACAGGAAAGTTTCCGTCACCCCCCGCACATACCTCTCCGGGGTGTTGTTACACACCGCGGTTATCAAGAAAGGCGCAGAGTCACGAGCACACACTCACTCACCTGACTTCTGAAACACTTCGCTTGGGGCGAGATGTGAGGGAAACATCTCAGCGGCTCATTCCTTCCTGCCGAGTGTCTCTCGCCGGTCAGGGGACCCTGGCGCCCCAGGGCGCGGATCTCCTGGGGCATTTCCCTCGGTCCCGCCGAAGTTGCGCTGCGACAAGTAAGCGGAGACACGGTCCATCCGCCGCTGGCTTCCAGCACCCCCTGCGAAGCCGGACCTCTGCATTTCTGTAGCGTCACGGAGCAAAGACGTTCAAGACTGTAAAAAAAAAAAAAAAAAAAAAAAAAACAACAACAACAAGGTGGTCATACTAAGGTTTTGCTGCTGGCCAGGCGGGAGAATGCTGTTAGAGCCCCCGATCCTGCACTGGTTTAGCTTTCTGGCCGGGAAGTAACCGCGCTCACGCCCGTGGAGGTTTGCGGGTTGGGAACAGCACAAGGCACGGTGGATCTTCCCGGCGCCCGTAACCCCAGGCGTTTCAGTGACCCTGTGCTTGCCCCGAAGCAATACCACTTGCTCTGTCCCAAGGCAAAGAGCTGGGCTCTAACCTTCATCTGCCAAAACCATTTGAATCACGATCTACTTAAATCGATCAAGTAAATCAAATTGATTTTATCGGACAAAAAATGCACCCAGGTTGAGTCATAAATATTAATGATGCCCGATTTGCCACCTCCTTACTTATGTAAAGCAGGCTCATTCCAGTTACTCATTATAAATTCACGTTGTCCAAATATGGGTTTATTTTTGGAACTTTGGTATTTGATGGATTTTCCTGGATTTTGGAATGGGTTGGATCTGGTTCCCACTCCTCTGCTTTCACCCACCTGAAGCTAAGATGTCTAGAATGAAAAATTATGCTACAGACAGCATAAATACAGTTGTATATCGGCGCTTAAAACCTCTGTCCCAAGTAAAACAGGCTGAGGGGCTCATCGGATTTTGCAAGTTGTGCCATGACTCAGAATCCTAAAAGCTGCCGTTATAATTAACAAAATACCAAGGGGGCTGTTTAAGATAATTTTCAATAATCCTCTTATTTCCCCCCCCCCCCCCACCCGCCCCAATGTTGCCCCCAATCCAGGTCAGAATGCTTAAGGATTGCTTGAAATGTGGGGGTGTGGGGGGTGCCAAAAGAGAGATCGCCCAGCCACGCCAAGGTCCACCCACTTCTCAGCGCTGCTCTATAAAAGCGAGCAGTGGAGCGCAGAGCTCGGCAGTGATTACTTCACACACACACACACACAAAGGAGGAGTCCTCGCTCCTCAGGAAACCCTGCAAGCTCGGATCGCTACTACAAAAACATTTGTCTCAGTGGATTATCCTCACTGTCAGGTAAGAACTGTTTTTTCTTTCCGTCCTTGGCAACAACAAAAGATTCAGGGGAGGTGGAACGCGAGTAAAATTCTACTAAATTTGGACTGTTTTGAAGAGCTTGGAGTTATGCTGTGGAGTCTTGCACTGGCTCTTGGCATCAGCTGCAGTTTACAACATAAGATCCAGAACTAGCTGGTTCTGCGTGTGAAGTGGGAAGAGGAGCTATCAGGGAATAAACTTCCCGGCAAGCAAAACACTTGCTGGAGTTTGGAAACGATGCCTCCGATAGCCAGCTCCCTCTAATCTTACGGGTTTGCCAAATCCTAGTGCAAGCCGCTGGGGGTATTCTGGAAATCCTGCTGGTTTTCAGCCGCCTCTGCAACTAAACTCTCTACAAACGTAAACTTTGGAGGCTCTGTTATTTACTCTGTGATAAGTTGTTGAGCAAATATTAGCTTCTGGTTCATATCAGACACAAAGTCCCCGGTAGCCTGGGGGCTCTGCGAGGGAAGGAGCTCCTCTCTGGAATCACCAGGAATAAAGGACAGTCCTTACTTGACTTTTATTAGCAAGCATGCTTACAGTTCTTCTCTTTTCCCTCCAGCAGGAGCCCAGCCAGAATGAAACTAGTTCACGTAGCCCTGCTCTATCTCGGCTCTGTGACCTTCTTCGGGGTGGATGCTGCAAGGGTGGACGTAGCGACAGAGTTCAAAAGAAAGTGAGTATCGGAGCGCGCCCTCCTGCCAGCGCCCCGCGCCGCGCCTGCAGCTGCCGAGCCCCGCGCCTGGCTCCGGCCGCGATCAGAGGCACTGGATTCCCTGCGGGAATTGCTCAGCTCCTTAAAGGCCTGGTGCCCTTTCAGGAAACATTGGGGGGGAGGGAAAAAAAAAATCTCGGAGCTGGCAAAGATTTTCGCCCCTCGACTGTATTTGGTTTGGCTCCCGCCCTGCAGACTTGCGATAACAGACTCTCCTCTTCCCTTGCGCTCCTTTCAGATGGACGAAATGGGCACTAAGCCGAGCCAAGCGGGACGTGAAGCCTGCGGGCGTGCTCCGAGGGCTGGGGGCAGCCGCCGACGTGCTGCCTCTCATACGCACCCAGGACGTGAAGGAGGACTCCCGAGTCTCGCCTCCCAGGTAAATTGCAGCCCTTCCTGGGCTCGGGCACTTGCTCGAGGCAGTGGAACGTTTCGGGGTCCCCTCGTTTCCGGGTGTTTAGGGTTATTCTCGCTGTAGATCCTCCCCGCCCCAGAGGCAGGTCCTGCCCGGGCTGCACATCTCGCTGAAAGCAGCCTCCCGCCTTCCTTTCCCCGCGCTCTTTAGCTGGCGGGAGATAGTAGCGCCTTTGCTGCGAAAGTCAGATATAAATAGTAACTTGAGCCCTGGATGCACAGAAAAAAGGAACAGCCGTAAACCGGCGGGGCCTCTCCTCGCAGGGGCAGCCCGCTCTGCGCCGCGCTCCCGCGCAGGGCACAGCCGGGGCTGCTGGGGGGCAGCTGGGCACCATCGGGACGAGCCCGTCTCCAGCCTGGGGGCTCCCTGTCCTCCCCTCCCCTCGCCCACCGGGTCCCCTCCTCCCGGCCCCCACTGCTCTCTTCTCATGCCCGCTCTCTCTGTCTTCCCGCAGCAACCGGGAGGATGCTCACATCCGCGTCAAGCGCTACCGCCAGAGCATTAACAGATTCCCCCACTTCCAAACAAAGGCGTGCCGCTTCGGGACGTGCACGGTGCATTGGCTGGTCGACGAGCTCCACAGGGCGGCCGTCAACGATAGGAACGATGCCGCCCCCCCCAACAAGATCAGCCCCCAGGGCTACGGCCGCCGGCGGCGTTCCCTGCCCGAGCGCCGCAGCCCAGCGCGCTCCCCCCGCTCCGGGCGGCGCCCACGGACGCGCCGGGCGCAGCCCCTCGGCCCCGTCCTCGGAGTCTGAGCGCCGCAAGACCCGGCCGAGGCCGCCTCGACGGATGGACTGAGGCACGGGCTGAGATCCACCAGGATCCGCGGAGAGCGCCTGCCCGGGCGGGACCCCGGCGCGCCCTCCGCGGGGGAGCTGAGAAGGGCAGCGGACGCTGCGCCCCCCGCCCGCCACGGACTCTTGGCCTCCCCGGGCCGGGCACCGCCGGCTCCCGCAGCCGCCGCCCGGGACTCCAAGGCACCGCCGCTGCTCCCAGGGGGCCCTCGCCGCCCTCCCGCGCCCCGCCGCCCCGAGGAGGGGATGCTCAGGGGGGGACCCGCCGGTGGGCGACGGGCCCCGGCCTCGCCCTCTGCCCCCGAGGGTTGGAGGGTGCGCGTCAGCCGTGGGCAAGGACGGGCCGCCCGCATCTGCTCTACCCTCTGCGTTATGTGCACCCGGCAGGGAATCGGACACTCTTTAGTCCCTGCGGGGACTGCGATATACTTGAACGTCACAGAGAGGAAAAGTGCAATTGTACGTGGTTTTTGTTAATTATAAGTGCGGTGTGTGTGGATCACGAGATATGCATTGGTATTTAAGATTGTTCTGTGTCATGTCTTTTTTTTTTTTTTTTTTGGAAAAATATATTTTATTTTTATACGGTTTATATATATATATATATATTGCATAAGGGCATTTTAAAGCATTGTATCCCCTCTATTTTTCATATCGTGAATGTCAAACGTTAAACTCTTTTTCCATACCTTTTTTTATCTTGCATTCCAGACTGGTGAAAGATATAGAGAATGTATCAGCTGTTCTCCATGGGTAATATGTGAAATAAAATAAACACAATTACATAAAACACTTCAGTTATGTTGTCTTTAGTGGGGGCAGTGGTCAAGATGAATCATTTCTCACTGTGTTAAGTCCTACTCATGCCAAGCTAGAATGGCAGTCTTGGGACAGACCAAAACTCTTCCCTTGCAGACTTTGTTAGCAGCTACCTTATCTCAGCAAATGGTGTAAACTCTGAGGCAGCAATGCATCCTAAAATTCCAGGGCAGGTCTGTCAAGAAGGCTCTAAAGCTCTTTTCTGCCCACACATTCAAGCCAGGGCTGAAACGTGTCACAGCTTGGATTGATCGTGCAAGTTTATTTTTTGCCCTAATTAATCAGAGAAACAACTGCACACTTCAACATTGCACAACAAAGTAACAGATTTATTGAGGCAGCACGTTCCAAAAATGGTCATGGCAGCTTCCAAGGTTATTTATGTTGAAGGATTTCCTGGGCCACAGTTCAGGTTAAAGTTAAACGGTGACCGGTTCAGTGCGGGGAGAACATTTTGGATAAAAGCTTAGCATGAGGGATTTTGTTGTTTTGTTCTTTTTTGTTGTTTTGTTTTCTTCTCTCTCTCTCTCTCTCTCTCTCTCTTTTTTTTTTTTTTTAACAAATTCCAAGCACAGACCAGAAAACAAATGTGAAACTGAACCTTATTAATGCACCACCAGCACCATCTATTGGTGGCCTCTCCTTGCACGCCAAGAAAACAAACCTAAAACCTAAACAAGCGTATTTGAATAACTTCTTGGGTGAAACCTAGCATTTCCTCTATTTTACCATATCTCTGAACATGTAACCATTCACATATACAGGAGAGGACTGGGGAACAGCAGAACTCCATGCCTCTAGAATAAATGAAGTGGGGATTCAAATTTTTTTTACCTAATATTTAATTCCTCAAGAACATATATTTATGAGAAAAATTGAAAACAGCTGGCAATGACATCTTTCCAGGAAACTGCTGCAAAAACCTTGGGTAGGGATCTAGTGATGAGATACTTGCCATGTATTCATGATTTTTCTTTCCAAACTTTGAAATTCTGCTCAGAATTGCCTATTTTTAGTTACTTTCTAAGCACTTTCAACTATGATTTTTGAAATCCTGACAGGTGGGTTTTCCACTTGAAACATAATTTTTAGAAAAAGAAAACCAAAGATAATGACACTTTGCTAGTTCTAATTAACTGTTTGTTAGTAGCTGGAAGAAAATTTACCTGTCTCCTGCCAATGACCTTTCTGATCCAGATTTTGCAGGATGTAAGGGATGGCACAAATGCATAGCCTTCAGCACAGGGTATAGCTGCCAGCTGAGAAACAAGCAAGTGGCTATTCTCAGACCATGGGAAACCTGGAAATTAGAATTGCTGCTGTTACAAGCTTTGTGGTGCTTGCAGTGAGAAATTACAACATGCAGGTGAAAGCATAATCCTACTTAATGTGCACAGCACAAGGAAACAATGGCAACAGAACCACCCAATTTAGTAGCTACAATGTTTTCCTTATAAATTCTACAGTTAGTATTTTTGCCATCTACATTTGGGACAGGAGGCTGGACTGGGCTACAGTGTGGTTAAGTATGTACTTGGCAACTAGTTCCTTTTCTTTGTATTGACCTTTTTTCTCCATTTCCTGCCAAAACCTCACGTAGCTTACTTTTTCTTCTCTCTTTTCCTCTTCACTGGTGGAAAACACTCCACTCAAAGCTAAAAGACCCTGCCCTGAACCAAACAGGGCTCCAACCAGCCAGCTGGTGCAGGATGGCAAAATTCTGACCTGACTGGAGTTTAGGAAATGCAACTAGTGTTTGGAAGGACCAAGAGCACCACCTGCCGCGCCTGTAAGGAGAAACAAAACTCTCTGCAAAAAATAGCAACCAATGAAAAGAAAGACTGGGGTTTTTTCAGTTCCCTCCATTCCCCCACCCACCCTTGAAACCATGTGTTTTAAAGGGCAAACACAGAAAGTAGTGAGAAAGTAGTGAGTAGCCCAAAGATGGCACACTCTTTGAGTGTAAAGAGCGGACAAGGAAGCCCTGGAAACACAATGTCAGTGGCTTTTGGCTAACCCAGGCTAGATAAGCTGGAGGAGAATGGTAGAGCAGGAGAATGGCAGGCAGGGACTCTTTCCCATTGCACAGCTAACACCATACCCCAGTCGCAGTTCCAGGTTTCAGGGAATGGGTTTATAAGGAGTAGAATATATCAAGATAGCATCCTCTCTTCTCATCCATTTCTGCCCCAGCCCCAGGTGTAAGCTGCCCAGGTGAAAGTTCTTCCTCCTGCCCAAGCAGGGGATGATACTGAAAAACCCTGGTGAAGCATCTTTTCACTTCATCCCATAACGCAAAATGTTGGACATGAATGTTTAAATAGTGGCTGAAATTCATCCATGATCTAGATTAAAATCTCTGAGACGTGTAAGGATTTGGGGTTTCAGGGAGAACAAGACTGTGAAACAGCCCATGCAAGTGAGCATCCTCCTGTAATAGTAGAAGTTCAAGAAGAACTCTGTACTTAAGTCAAAGCCAGCTTATGCTGTAATGTGACAGATGAGAAGTGGAATATGTCATCAAATGCCTCCAAAATCAGGAGTATCTGTTTACACACCACCTTAGTTAAAATATTATTTTCTAAGAACAGTCTAGTGTCCCACAGGACAGTATTTCAAAGGCTGCTAAAAACATGGCTTGAAGCTCAAACAAAGTTCTAAATTAAAATTAAGTTTTGCAATGGTAAATATGTACTGGAGCAGGAGTTCATCCTTGTCCACCAGTCTGTTCAAGAGCAGATGCCAAAGGAGTGGTCACCATTCTCAGCACAGCCTCCACAGTGAAGTGTCAGAAGAGTTCATGGAATATTCTTTATGAGTGATTACTGTGTTTTGTACCTACCCTAGGGACACCCTATGGCAGACAAAAAAATTCTTCACTATAGACAATTTTTCATTACCAAAATGGATTCCAAAGGCTATTTTTATTTCAGAAAGATTTTTGGGCTTCATTATTAGTTCTATATGGAATGATGGCAAGGTGCCTAAAATGCTGATACACAAGGACTTCCCCATGAAGCCCTAGTGCAGGTCCCCTAACCTGGAAGAGGGAGACAAGTAATTATTTTTCTTTCTCCAGCTGGCACCACAAAATTTTCTTTAAGCAGCCATGTCACGTGAACAACCGCAAAAATTGTTTGTTCTCCAGTTACATCAGAAGGTGGTCAGAGTTCTTCCACTGTTACCTAGGAACAACTTCAACTGCATCCAAAAAGTAGAGACATTGGTGTACTTTCAGATGATTATCAAAATCTGCAAAGCATCTCGGTCCGTGCTAAGAAGAACTGCAGTCAGGTGCCAGATATAAACTCTTTCTGCAAGCACAATGACAGAAAGGGGAATACTAATGAATACTTTGGCACATATGAAGCCTTTTCTGGCTCATTGAGGACCCAAAGGACAGCAAGTCATAATTAAAGCCAATAATGGCAACTCCAGACAGCCATCCAAATAGTTTCCTTGTGCCGTCAATTCACCGTTTCATATTATCTCACATCATGCTTAAGTAGTGTAGAGCACACAGGCATCAGGAGAAAGAATTCCAGCATGACTGAGTACAACCAATAAGTAAATCCAATTATGCCTAACTAAAATTTGTTTATTGCGCTCACAAGGGTTTGCTTTTATTATCCAAATATTTTTTAAGGAACAGGGCCTTTTTCACCAAATAATTTGTGTCAGCTTTGAAATTGTTTTAATTTTTAAATGCTTAATTCTTTGGAGTGAGGCCATGTATCCTGCATGAGAAGAAGGAGCATAATTTGTTCATGAGGTAAAGAACTTTGCTATGTAAAAGCCTTTTTACTATAAGCTATGTACACCAGTCAAAATGCTTCGTAATGTCTCCAAATGAAAAACAAATGGTCCCATTAAGACTGGAATCAATGTTAATGATTTGATAAGATTGGAGTGTTTTGCATGCAACATTCCCAGCAAACACAACAGCAGTCAGGACGCCAAATGAATTTTTTTTTTTTTTTTTTTTTTTTTTTTTTTTTTTTTTTTACTTTTTTTTGTTCCGTGATAACTTTTATAAAACCTTTAACTAGACCTCCTTGAGTCTCTCATCCACTTACAAAATCCTGGGGTTTTCCAAAGTCAAGAAAGATCTGTTCTGCCCACTGAAGGCACATATTTTGTAATAAACTCTGACTTTAGAATAGGTTTGCAAAGTAAGTATTCTCCCAATGCTTTTTGTAAGTTGCCACTTCTTTTTTTAACTTCTCCATCAGTTAGAAAAAGGTTTATATTTTCTTCATACTTTTCTAACATGGTGTAAAAACAAACAAACAAATGTCTGGGTTTTAATCTCTTATGTCCAGCAGCATGGGCAGAAAGGGGAGAACAAACAAACCGGATCTTATCTGTTAGTTCAGGAGCAGACTGAGCAGTTCATCAAACAAACAAGCTTATTGTCCTTTTAAGAGGTGGTTACTGTGACAGGAGTTCCATGAAGCTGAATCACTCCAGGACTGAAAGGCACCGTGTAATTCATCCCACCACTGTTACAGCTCGGCACAGAAGGGCGTGTGGGCTCCTCGTTTCCCCTGACGTGACCCAGCTCTGGTGTCTCTCTGCTGGAAAGCACCAAACTCTCAGAGGCCACCACACTTCCCTGCCTGTCCACAAGGGCTCAGGAGCAGGTCTGAGCTGCACACTGGAAGAGGACAGCTGCACCTTGTAAAATATGTCTGTTCTCTTTAGAGACAAGGGAAAAGTGAGGAGTTTTAAGTCACTTTTTCTAAATAATTTGTTCCCAAGGCTGTGCAGCCCTGCATCTCATTCTGCATAAGGAACATATTCATTTATTGATAAACAATATGAAAAATATGCAATTGGCATATATCATTAGTCTCCTTACTGCCTACAGACATCAGACATGATGTGTGATGCTGTGTGATGAACTGGGGAGCCAGACAGGAATCTTAGCACCAAATCCCAGGTTTGAGACTGATCCCATCTAATTGAAACAAAACTTCTACTGACTTCAGCAGGAAGAAAATCTAAGCCCCAGCTTTCTTTCAAAAACATGTCTATTTTTATACCAAAACACTGTCTTGTAAATTTTGCTTTATACTTCATTTATTCCCAATTTCTCGTTTTGAACTATGAAGAAACTACTAAAAGATCCAAGGAAGGAATGGGATCCCTGTCAAAAAGAAGGAACACAAATCCAGACTCTCCATTCAGTCTGAAATGAGTTCAGCAATGTATGCTTACTGCTGCTGTTCTAAGTGGATGTGGTGCTGCTGGCAGCGACAGCTTCAGCAAACATACATGTGTCAAGTGCGTCATCAAATGTGTTCATGAGCAGGGATGGAATCCCAGAAACTTCAAGCGCTCTTGTCCAAAACCCAGACTTCATATTTTATTTAATGCAGCGGGACTTCGGAGTGTTTTAAACACTAAGAGTTTATATAGTAGCATTTCCTTCCTCCTCTTTTTTCTCTTTATGTTTTAAAAAAAATCTTGCTACCTATTTTGAAGTGTTGGAAAAGGATGTATCTGGACAGCTCAAGTGAGAGAGGAATTCCATAGCTCACAGCAGAGACTGGCAGTCAATCAAAGTGCACACACCAGCACTTTGTTATAATATTTGCACAAAGCCATCAGTGTCTGTTTAATGAAGGCTAGAAAGAGATTTGCACAAAGAAGCGAGTCCTACAGAGATGAAGATGATTTACTGAGAGATAATTCATATCCTCTCACCCCAACCTGATTTCATTAACTCCTGGTAATGGGGGAAAAACAACCCCTTACGTTAGAAGGGCATGAGGGCCAACAAACCTGATTTATTGTCTTAACCACACTGCAAGACAGACAGAAACAAATGACACGTTTTTTCCATGGAATGTTGTTAGAGTGTGTGCACAAAGATATTTTCCTTCTCCTGGTGCATCTGTACAACTTTGCTGCCATCTGCTGCCTCCTGAAGACAAACAAATCACTCTAAAATGAGAGCTGGATGCCAGTGGCATGGAGCTGCTGCCAGTGGGGAGGGAGGCCTGGCTTTAAAAGTGTTTTATAGCTGCCCTGGGCTGGTTACTCAATATGCTGAGTAAGGCGGAGACAGATTTTTCATTCCTCCTGAGCTTTACTCAGAAAAAGCAGGAACAGCACAATACCTTTACATATTCCAAGGAGATGGGGAAAGGAACTATTCTGATACCACTTTTGCCACTCTGGGCTACCAAGAGAACAGTAGCAGTACTGTTGGAGAAAAGAGGGTTTTCAAAGTGTGACATGAAGAGATAGAAGAGAACACTGGCTCCTGTGCTGCAGGAAGGACTATTTATTGAAGGGTAAAGAAGGCTGAAGTCAGAAAGGACCAGTAGTGCCTTTTCAGGAGAACTCACAATCAGAGAGATGTGCACATGCTCCTCATTTCTACACACAGAACTCTTCCAAAGACAGGAATCAGGACAGTGTGCTGAGTCAGACTGACCTGTTGCTCTACCTCAGGCATAAACTACACCTTCTCAGTAGTAGTCAGGTACGAGCTGTCAGCTCCCACGAAACTAAGAAACTAAGTTGTACATCTAACTGTTACAAGCAGAAGGGATTATTTTCAGACAAACAAACAAACAAACAAACAAACAAACAAACAAACCGCTGGATTGAAATCACAGTTCTATTTGCTCCACATAGTTATGTAACTTATACACACTTAATATAAGTACCCTTCTTTTAATGAATGGCATGTTGCAAAATGTTTTTGTTATAACATATAATCCAAAAACACTTAAGCAACAAGGAAGTATCATATCTGGTATGAAAGGCCACTTTATATTCTACCTGAGGAAGCTAGAGACAGTAGAAATGGCTTTTAAAAGCCAAAGCTTGTAAAGCTCTCTTGGCTGATCTGATATATTTTTAAATTTTGTTTTTAATCCTGCCAAGTAATTCAAGCAGACATTGAAAAATGGACCATCCATCAATATACTTCTTTTCATCTCTATGACTGTAGAGTTTCTTCAAAAGTGATATTCTGTATGATGCTGATATAGAAGATTCAACCCTTTATTCATAGTGGGTTTAAAATAAGTTGTTGAAATGGTTTGGAATCAGTGCTTATAACCTTTGTTCTCTCCTGGATACACAGTGATTCACCAGTTGGGGCACACTACAGCCCTTCAGCCAGGACATTACCTCAGGGGCATCATATAGATCATGGAAGCACAGAAACACAGACAAGTAAACACAGCTGCCCAGGCTTGAGAAACAGGCTTGCTGTCACCTCCAGGGCATGGCATCAGTAATAACCATGCAACCCACACACATGTGGAGGAGGCCCCCAGGTGAACAACCCCACTGAGAACCTAAAGAGCAGCACTCAGCAGCCAGGGCATCCTTCCTTCAGTCCTAGGACAAAGACCTGTGCAAAACCCAGCCTAAGCAGTCCTTCTACTGCACAAATAGTTGCTAGGGGATTTTAGATTTCAGTCAAAGTAGTATTTTGAAATAGTAGCTTTTATATATAAGTATGTCTGGAAAGGGTTTCAAAATGCTATTTCAAATTCTGTTTTAGATCTAGTTTTGTTTTCCAGTTTGGATTCCATTTTGTTTTCTGATTAAAACCACGGCACTTTGAAGCCACCAGTTGCTAAATTAGACTGGATTATAACTCTGACAGCTCTCATGTATTCAAGGTAAATGAGACTGGAGAAAAAAACCATAAATCTGTGATAGAGAAAGGGACCAGATTTGTGTGACAGGCCACATCAGAGATGCTGAGGGAGAAAAGTGACCTTCCAGCTCAGTGCCCAGCAGCAGCGAGCAGTCAGCATGTTGGACATCATCAGGAAGGGTCCTGGGAATCATTAAGGTGGTTGATAAGGTGAAAGAATGTGAAGTGTCACTCATCAAATCCTGCAATATTACAAAGGAGCAGGGGGAGTGGGCAGCAGCCACTGAAACTAGCAGGGGAATGGCATCACAGATAACAGTATCAAAGCAAATGCTCCTTGATCCAGTGATGCTGGAAATGTATGAGAACAGACCACAGGAAGTGGCCAGGTTCCCACAATGTCTCTAGACAGTATCTCCTTCCACTGCAGGAGACTGGCCCAGCACATTGGCCCCGACAGGCTGCTGTTCTAACCTGGTCAGGCACTTCTGTGCTGGTCAGAATAAAGCCCCTGTGTTGAATATCCCCTCCCTGCAGGAAAAGCCACTCTGTTGTGCTATACTGAGAATGTGAATGGTGGCTGTGCTGTAGCAGATGGCCAGGAAACCAGCTAGTGAGGGTGTATGGGGTTAGAAACACACACTTGCACCATAACAGATACCAACAGGGCTGTTCAATCCGTGTGCCCACACACCCTCCAGCAGCAGCCTGATACTCTCTAGAACTGAAAGGTTAGAAGAAAGTCACCTCTTCTCAGTTAGGCCTTGCAGTGCAGGAAAAAAAAAAAAAGACTCAAAATCTCCGGAGCCAAAACAAGCATTGAAGAGTCAATAATCGTTACTACTGTCACAAGTACTTGGGAAGATTATAGATAGAAACAACTGTTTAACTACTTCAGAAGTGCTGCAGAGTGGAACAAAACATATTAAGAGGAACTGTTCTAGCCATGTTCTGCTTTCTCTTAATTGCTGCTTGTTTATGAACAATGTTTCAGTGCTTCTTGTCAGCCACTGCAGCAAGAGAGAAACCACTTCTTTTGGCTTCAGTTGAGAACAGAAGAGGTCTGTGACATGCTCTATAGCTTAACTGAATGATTCAATAAAAGAAAAAAACACACAGGTAAGAAGCCTCTTATTTGCTTTCATGTGTCTTGCATATTTTGAAGGCACAATGTTTTGTTGATTAAGGGTTTTACTTTTACCCTTTTTTCTTTCCAGCCTCTCTGCTGATGAAGGATGAATAGGGAAAGTGTTGACCTTTCTCTCTATGTTCCAGTTAATAAATACAAATAACACTTTCTTGCATCTGTGCCCAGTTTGGATAAAACACAGTCTGATAGATACTGTATCCCAGATGTTACATCTGATAATTAGGCAGCTTTAAAATGTAACATAGCTGAATGTTATTAAAACCACTAAAATAAACTTTCATCCTTGTCATATTTTTTTTTTTTCTGCAGGAAAACACAGGTTTTACCTTGAAAAGGTGAGAGTAAAGGAGAAGCATGATGATGTAGAGGAAGGTAACTTTCAATTCTAGCTTGTCTGTATTAAATACTTTGCAATAAACTCCTCTTTAGTTGCCTATCATAGGCAAAACAGCCAGTTGGTGAGCTCTGTTGCTTTTGTGCATTCTAACACACTTCTAGCATGATCCAGAAAATCCAGGCAAGGGGTAATATATGTGATTACATGACTTGTTATCTTAAATGGTTTCATATGTGGTATTTGCTGCAGTTATTTGACATGACTCAAGTTGACCTCATTGTTTGTATGCTTGAAAGGGAACAATTATGCAACTACTAAATGGTATGGAAGACAGCAGTGCCACATGAGACAGGAAAGAAAATAGGAATGCGATGTCTACTAAGCTGTCAAAATGTCTGACACCAACATAATAAGTTTATTTTCTTTGTACGGTCCTCTACTACAGAGTAATGAAAAGCTAACATTCATGCTGTAAATCTGGATTAATCATGACAACTTGTAGCTCTTGTTGTCATTTGGAACCTACGATTTTTGTGGTTCCTTGTATATTTTCAGACAAGTTTTACATTTGCCAGAATAACAAAAAATAAAATTATTAAAGGAGGCAACAGTGGCACTAAAAATAGCATTTTATGACAATGCTGTCAAATGATAACATATATAAAATGATGCACATGTATCTTTAGTTACAAAATCTTTGTATATACTTAATGTGAGTTTGGCAACATCTTAAGGAGGATGTTGAAGCAAGTACATATTTAGTTTTATCAGTGGTTTACAAAAAACACTGATGAAATAACATAACATTAGTTAAGACTGGACAAGATGCAAACACTATAACTTTCTTGTTAGCACTGACCTACTTCTTGCAAGGCATTTGTATTAACAAGTTAGAAAATGAAAATGGAAGAATCCTGGAAAATTCACTGGTATCTATTTAATCTGGTTTTCAAGTTCTTTATTTCAGTTTTCCTGGCAGCTGTTTCACATTTTTGTAAGGGATAGCATGTAACATCTTATGAAACTGCAAGGCGTCCTCTGAAAACTATTTTCCTTGATTTCAAACCACCTTGAAGCCTTTACAGAGGTTAGAGAACAAGGACATCCTATTGCTATGCAGCCTCTGACTCCAGTCTCCTCTTACCCAACACCAGTGTCCAGTGAGTGACTGGCTGGCCAGCACCCAGCTGAACCAGCACAGCGTGCTGGGGCTCCAAGGTGAGCGCTTCCTGCTGACCCCGCAACGAACCAGCTTAACAAGGATTGCCACAGACTGCTGAAGGTACCTCAAGGCAGTGTTAAACCATGCCAGAATTAAAGAGTTTATAGGGAATTTGGTACTGATCCCAGTGTTCCGAGTAAAGCCCACACCAGAGGAACTGCACGCTGTATTCTGTAGCTCTTCCTCCTCTCTCTCTGTGTTTTCTGTTCCCTGTTCTGCGGGTCTTTGGGGGTGGTACGCATGCTCAAGAAAGTGCTCCAGTGAAGAACTGGAGAAAGGAACCTTCAGAAAAATGGTAAACATCTTTGGCTTTCCCACATCTTGGCCATCAATATGTGCTGGTTTGCTACACCGCATAATAAGCTTTCCTGGTCCTGGTGGTAGAACCGTTGAGGCACATGGAGAAGACAACAGCCTAGAGAAGATGTGTGCTGCTTTGGGGCTGAGTAATTCTCTGCACAGTGGCTGAAATGGAGGTGTGCTTTGGATTTGTGCTGAACACAAAGTTGATAATATAGAGATGTTTTTGTTTTTGCTGAGCAGGGCTTGCACAGAGCCAAGGCCGCCTCTGCTTTTCCTACGCCATGCTGGTGAGGGAGTTGCAGGTGCACAAGAAGTTGGCAGGGACACAGCCCAGGACAGCTGACCTCAACTGACCAAAGGATGTTCCATGTTGTATGGCATCATGCTCAGTATATAAAGTGGGGGAAGAAGAAGGAAGTGGAGGGACATTTGGAGTGATGGCCTTTGCCTCCCCAAGTCACTGTTACCGTGAGGGGGCCCTGCTCTCCTGGAGATGGCTGAACACCTGCCTGCCCACAGAAAGAAGCGGATTAATTCCTTGTTTTGCTTTGCTTGTGTGCATGGCTTTTGCTTTTCCAATTAAACTGTCTTTATTTCAACCCCATGAGTTTTCCAGCCTTTCCCCTTCTGATTCTCTCTCTGATCCCATGGGAGAGTGAGCGAACGACTGCCTGGAGCTTGGTGGCTGGCTGGGGTGAAACCATGACACTATGACAAAGTGTTCTTTTGGAACAGCGAGGCCACCGCTGCCAGCTCTGAGGGAGGCAGACATTGGTGCCTGAGGATTTATTAAAATTTTCCCCAGATGATCTTGCCTCCAGATACTGGTTTCTTTCAATATGTGAGTAGGAAGATCAGTTTTAATTAGCATGACTTTAAAGCTGACTGTAGCAAATACCAATTACTGTCAATCAACATTGTGATTACAGCTACCTCAGACACATTGCAACAGAGGAGTGGTTGCTTTATTTATGTGTTAGAAGTGGATGGCAAAGGAAAGCAAACATCCTGATTTAGCTCACAACATTGGAATCAAGAGGAGGAGAAAATATTTTTGCTTACCATGACACATTTAGTGTTTTGCCCTGAATTTCCTAGGACTTCTCTCAAATATTTAGTGCCACAGAAACAAGAGAAAAAAGTAAATAAATCAGAAATCCTCAGAGCAGAGAGCTTTTGTCTCATTTGTAGCACTCATTAGCCCAGATGTTCCTTCCTAAGTTTACTGCTATGGCATTCCTTGTAGGTTTCAGAATGATTATCCCAAGCAGAATGCTTTGAGAAGGTAATGGTTTCTCTGCATGTGTCTAGGTCATTCTGACCTAACCTCTTTCTAACATTGTCAAACAACTGGCTCACTGCCAGAGTGCTCAACAAATTTAACATGCCATTAGAAAGATTATGGTCTGTGTTCAGTACAGATTTTCTGCAACTCAAACTGTTGTGAAAATGCCTGGAATATTCAAATATTGCTGGTCCTGGGCAGAGATAGAGCAGGATTTTTTTGTTTTGTTGACTCCTGTCTGAAAAGCTCCTCCAATCTTTGAGTTATTTTTATCCACGTCTAACTTGGAAGAGTTTTGAAACAGCATTCAGCTAAAAAGGGAAGCTGACATAAAAGTGTGTGCCAACTTTCCAAACGCTAAATTACAATTACTTTCCTGCCTCACTGCCACCTATGAAGAATGTGGCTACACAGATAAGCTAGGGATTGAGATACCAATCTTCAACACAGCTACATTTGATGAAAATTGCAGAAACTACAGAATCAGAAAGATGAGCTGATATAGGGACCCAGTCTGTGAGCTTGTGGGGACACCTCTGCCCCTGAATTAAGTTACTTCTTTTAGCAAAACCTTAGTCTTACTGGGCTTGCTGACATTGTTTCTTGTTTCTTGTACTCCTGTGTTGTGTACACTTCACAGAACAACAATATTCCTTGTGCAATAAAAGTTGTCCAGAAAAATAAGTGTAAGTGACAGCACACACTATGGACAACAATGCCTAATCCAGAATAGCTAAGTAGTTGGGAAATGACATATCTTTTATTGATAACAAGAATTAAATAAATGTATCTAAGAAGTGACAAAATATATAGAATCCCAGAATACCACAATATTTAGTATCAGATATACTTAGGTGTGGACTTCTTTGTAAGTTTGTGGAATGTTCAGCTAGAGGCATAGAGATCCATCTTCATTTGTTTACTGTCCAAGAATACTATCTGTGCCCCTAAAAGGATTTCCAAAGTACATAGTTGCTCTGCACTGACCTTTGAAAATTCCAAATGAAATCTGCATGCGTATGGCAGTGCCAAGATGTTTCTGTTTAACTTTGGAAAAAGCTGGTTGGAAATTTAAGAAAATGGGAAATGCATCAGTTTTGAATCTATTGTATTAAGTGTTCAGGACTATCTGTTTTTATTATTTTGGTTAGTTCCTCTCCATATACAATTCTTTTAGAAGTTGCATATATGCATGGTTAAATGGATTAGGTAGTACATGCAGACATGTGCTTGCTTGGGCTGAAGACTTTCAAATTCAAAATGCTTTGAAACAAGAAGTAAGTGTTCATAAGTAAGAACATAAGTATGAACTCTCACCGTAAGAGAGTTGATAAAGACTGTTTTATATTACAATAGAGAGTATTATATTTAAAATCTACAGGCTTGTGGTTTATGTTGCTGAACTCAAGACAAATAACAAAATCAAGCTCTGTTTATTTCCCCCAGTCTCCAGGTTTTCTCCAGAAGCATGTCTTCTTCTGCCCCACATTTCTCTCTCTCTCTGTCATATGCAACTGGATGGATCTCTTGCCTGTCTTTTTGGTTACTACAAGGCACTAAAAAGAATACAGACAATAAAGTGAAAGATTTCCTGGACTCACAGCCATATCAAGGCACCCTCTAGCCTGGATCAGCTGTGCCAAGGAAGATGCATGCACTTTACCTTGAGAGCTGTAATTTCTGCTTAGTTTGTCACTGACCACAGAAAAAAGCCACGGCTGGTACTCCTTCTTCAGGCAGCATCACAGTTTGTCTCATTGCATTTTGCCAGGGTGGACATTTTTACTGAAGCACTAAAGAGAAATGTCTATTGCTTGCAAGCACCTTTCAGTGACATATTTTCAAACACTTAGGCAAAAAAGCATCAGGGAAGATGTGGGTTTTCAGGGGCTGCCAGGCAGGACAAACCACATGCTTCCTGTGGCTCCGGTGACACGCTTATGTTCTGCTTATGAAAGCTCTGCAGGAAACCAGGAGACAGAAACCAGTTTCTCCTGGCAGAGAGCGGTTAACCTTTGGAATTCTGACTTGTACAGTACAGGCAAGGCTTTGGCTAATATGGCACTTTGAGGGAGTCTCTGTGAACAGCAACCAGTGCAGTTGGTAACCTGTCTTTAACACCGACAGACTCCTTTTGGCCTTGTCCTGGATGTCCCCTCTGGGCTTCTGAAGGAGCAGCCGAGCTCTCTCTGACCTCACTTTAGGACAGAGTTCCAGATACATAGTTTTCCCCATGTTGGTGTTTCTGGCAAGGAAATTGTTGCTCTTGCAAGAGTGGAAATGGGAAAACCTGCATTTCTCCAAAATCTGTATACCCAGGAGTCAGGAGGATTCTTCTAAGAGACTGCCAGCTGGACCAAGAATAATGAAGTTCCAAGGTTTAAACAGTGGTCTGCTCTGGCTACTCTTGATGTAAAAAGATACTTTGACTCTCCTCCCCTCCAGTTCAGTCCTCCCACTCTTTAATTTTTTGGTTCCCTTTCTTGGATTTCTGCAGATTAAAATCAGAAAACAAACAGCATCCCTTCCCCCACTTCAGAAAAACACTTCTTCCTGCTTTTCTTGGCTGATTGCTCCTTTCATGCTCCATGGGTATCCCTGGGATATCTCCCAAGGCACGCTTTACAGAATGGCCCAGCACCAAGCAGTGTGGCTGTCTAGTGCCTACCAACATTGACATGACCTTGAGTGGCTTAATTTTATAATGGCTGTCTCTTAGATAGTATGGGAATTCAAACCAATCTCCAGGCCTTATAACCACATCACAACCTCCTGAAAGGACATGACACTATCACTGGCCTTAGACCCCTTTCAGAAGGTTCCAATGTACAGAGCCCCTGTTCTTTGTCTTCCATTCATGCAATTACATGAAATCCCAGAGACCAGAACAAGAGGTTCCATTGTTTTACAAAGCTGGTTAAACCTTGATAGCTAATTTGATTTAGGAAAAAAAAAACCCACAAAACAAAAACCAAAAACAACAACCTAAAAAGCCCTCAAAGAAACACCCCCTTCACCTATTTCACCACTGTGCTAGAGATCTGTCTCCTATTCTCAAATTCTTCCTAGGAGTCTGAAATCAGAGACCACTTGCCACAAACATCTCCTGAGTAACATCAATGAGGGGTCTCAGTGTTCTAAGGTGGTTGAGCTCCTTATGTAACTGATCAGATTCACAATTAGTTAATTTCTGGATTGTACCAGAGATTTAGAGTCCTTAGCTCTATTTCAAATTCTGGCAACAAGATGCTTGAAATCATGTCATTCATAAATATTACAGGAGCATGTTCTGGTAGGTCCTCCAACTTTTGACCAACAACTGAATAGTTTGGCAAATGTCATTCAGTTCTTCAAAAACAGAGGACAAACACAGAATTTGGACAAGAATGCAATTCCATTTCTTGGCCTTATCACAATCTTTACAGGTATAAAAATGCATCCAACCAAAATAAAATCCATCACAACATTTCCAAAAAACCTATCAGATAGGATTGTGCAGGAGTTTGACCTTGTCTGGCAGCCAGGCACCCACCAAGTTGCTCTATTACTCCTCTGCTCATGACGACAGAGGAGGAGAAAATAGGACAGAATTTAATAAAGCAAAC
The DNA here is from genome assembly GCA_027886175.1 of Phylloscopus collybita. NCBI lineage: Eukaryota > Metazoa > Chordata > Aves > Passeriformes > Phylloscopidae > Phylloscopus > Phylloscopus collybita. Next base: position 52,243,229 of record JAJNNQ010000018.1, on the reverse strand, counting down.
CAAAGGCTGTGTGCAAAGGAAAATCAAAACATTAATTCTCTACTTCCCAACAGTAGGCCAAGCCCAGTCACTTTCTGGAAAGCAGGGATTCAGTACACATAGCAGCTGGCAGATTCAACTGATGGTGGCCTTCAGCTGCCTGTCTCTAGGATTGTCCTTTGCTCTTTCCCACAACAGGGATATGGAATAATCCATCCATCCCTGCAAGTGTTCAAGGCCAGGCTGGGTGGAGCTCTGAGATGCCTGCGCTAGTGAAACCTGTCCCTGCCCATGGGTGAGGGGTTGGAGCCAGATGATCTTTAAGGCATCTTCTCAGCTTAAGTCATTCTATGATTCCATGGCTTCTAAGCTGTTCCACCATAAAAGCACTGATCTTGTGCCATAGAACGTGCTGATTTGAGACCAGTTTTTCATGCAGTTCAACTGTCCCTACAGCAGAGGTGAAAATCTTTGGAAGAAGCAGGCCATAGGCACTGGGAAGGCCTCTCCTTGCAGCTGAATCCCACTGTGTCCCTATTGGGTGTTCTCAGCTGTCTTATCAGCTGTCTTATACATGCAAGAGGTTAACAACTTATTGTTTATGAATCTGAACAGGGAATTTAATTCCTCCAAAGACTCAGGACGTGAATAATAGCTCCCTGTGACAGACCAATGATGACAGTCATTCTTAAGCTATTTACACCATGCATTGGCATTTAAAAAGCAGTGGAAAAATGAACTTATGCTGTT